>CM038344.1:40098611-40741698 GCA_021464625.1 Proterorhinus semilunaris | reverse complement strand
CTCTATTACTCTATGACTCTGAGACTCTGAGACTCTGAGACTCTATGACTCTATGACTCTATGACTCTATGACTCTATGACTCTGAGACTCTCTGACTCTGAGACTCTCTGACTCTGAGACTCTATGACTCTGAGACTCTGAGACTCTGAGACTCTCTGACTCTGAGACTCTGAGACTCTGAGACTCTCTGACTCTGAGACTCTCTGACTCTGAGACTCTATGACTCTGAGACTCTCTGACTCTCTGACTCTATGACTCTGAGACTCTATGACTCTGAGACTCTGAGACTCTGAGACTCTATGACTCTATGACTCTGAGACTCTGAGACTCTATGACTCTATGACTCTGAGACTCTGAGACTCTATGACTCTATGACTCTATGACTCTATGACTCTATGACTCTGAGACTCTGAGACTCTGAGACTCTCTGACTCTGAGACTCTGAGACTCTCTGACTCTGAGACTCTCTGACTCTGAGACTCTGAGACTCTATGACTCTGAGACTCTATGACTCTATGACTCTGAGACTCTGAGTCTCTGAGACTCTGAGACTCTGAGACTCTATGACTCTATGACTCTGAGACTCTGAGACTCTGAGACTCTCAGACTCTGAGACTCTCTGACTCTGAGACTCTATGACTCTATGACTCTGAGACTCTATGACTCTGAGACTCTATGACTCTGAGACTCTGAGACTCTATGACTCTTTGACTCTGAGACTCTCTGACTCTCTGACTCTGAGACTCTCTGACTCTGAGACTCTCTGACTCTGAGACTCTAAGACTCTCTGACTCTCTGACTCTCTGACTCTATGACTCTGAGACTCTATGACTCTGAGACTCTGAGACTCTGAGACTCTATGACTCTATGACTCTGAGACTCTGAGACTCTATGACTCTATGACTCTGAGACTCTGAGACTCTATGACTCTATGACTCTATGACTCTATGACTCTGAGACTCTGAGACTCTCTGACTCTGAGACTCTGAGACTCTGAGAATCTCTGACTCTGAGACTCTCTGACTCTGAGACTCTATGACTCTGAGACTCTATGACTCTCTGACTCTCTGACTCTGAGACTCTGAGACTCTGACACTCTATGACTCTGAGACTCTATGACTCTGAGACTCTGAGACTCTGAGACTCTATGACTCTGAGACTCTATGACTCTGAGACTCTATGACTCTATGACTCTGAGACTCTGAGACTCTGAGACTCTATGACTCTATGACTCTATGACTCTATGACTCTATGACTCTGAGACTCTGAGACTCTGAGACTCTCTGACTCTGAGACTCTGAGACTCTGAGACTCTGAGACTCTCTGACTCTGAGACTCTCTGACTCTGAGACTCTGAGACTCTATGACTCTGAGACTCTATGACTCTATGACTCTGAGACTCTGAGACTCTGAGACTCTGAGACTCTATGACTCTATGACTCTGAGACTCTGAGACTCTGAGACTCTGAGACTCTGAGACTCTCTGACTCTGAGACTCTGAGACTCTGAGACTCTCAGACTCTGAGACTCTCTGACTCTGAGACTCTATGACTCTATGACTCTGAGACTCTATGACTCTGAGACTCTATGACTCTGAGACTCTGAGACTCTATGACTCTCTGACTCTGAGACTCTCTGACTCTCTGACTCTGAGACTCTCTGACTCTGAGACTCTCTGACTCTGAGACTCTGAGACTCTGAGACTCTGAGACTCTATGACTCTGAGACTCTATGACTCTATGACTCTGAGACTCTGAGACTCTGAGACTCTATGACTCTCTGACTCTGAGACTCTCTGACTCTCTGACTCTGAGACTCTCTGACTCTGAGACTCTCTGACTCTGAGACTCTGAGACTCTCTGACTCTCTGACTCTATGACTCTGAGACTCTATGACTCTGAGACTCTGAGACTCTGAGACTCTATGACTCTATGACCCTGAGACTCTGAGACTCTATGACTCTATGACTCTATGACTCTGAGACTCCAAGACTCTCTGACTCTGAGACTCTGAGACTCTGAGAATCTCTGACTCTGAGACTCTCTGACTCTGAGACTCTATGACTCTCTGACTCTCTGACTCTGAGACTCTGACACTCTATGACTCTGAGACTCTATGACTCTGAGACTCTGAGACTCTGAGACTCTATGACTCTGAGACTCTATGACTCTGAGACTCTATGACTCTATGACTCTGAGACTCTGAGACTCTGAGAATCTATGACTCTATGACTCTATGACTCTATGACTCTATGACTCTGAGACTCTGAGACTCTCTGACTCTGAGACTCTGAGACTCTGAGACTCTCTGACTCTGAGACTCTCTGACTCTGAGACTCTGAGACTCTATGACTCTGAGACTCTATGACTCTATGACTCTGAGACTCTGAGACTCTGAGACTCTGAGACTCTGAGACTCTGAGACTCTATGACTCTGAGACTCTATGACTCTATGACTCTGAGACTCTGAGACTCTGAGACTCTCTGACTCTGAGACTCTCTGACTCTCTGACTCTATGACTCTGAGACTCTATGACTCTGAGACTCTGAGACTCTGAGACTCTGAGACTCTATGACTCTATGACTCTGAGACTCTGAGACTCTATGACTCTATGACTCTCTGACTCTGAGACTCTCTGACTCTCTGACTCTGAGACTCTCTGACTCTGAGACTCTCTGACTCTGAGACTCGGAGACTCTCTGACTCTCTGACTCTATGACTCTGAGACTCTATGACTCTGAGACTCTGAGACTCTGAGACTCTGAGACTCTATGACTCTATGACTCTGAGACTCTGAGACTCTATGACTCTATGACTCTATGACTCTGAGACTCTGAGACTCTGAGAATCTCTGACTCTGAGACTCTCTGACTCTGAGACTCTATGACTCTGAGACTCTATGACTCTCTGACTCTCTGACTCTGAGACTCTGAGACTCTGACACTCTATGACTCTGAGACTCTATGACTCTGAGACTCTGAGACTCTGAGACTCTATGACTCTGAGACTCTATGACTCTGAGACTCTATGACTCTATGACTCTGAGACTCTGAGACTCTGAGACTCTGAGACTCTATGACTCTATGACTCTATGACTCTATGACTCTATGACTCTATGACTCTGAGACTCTGAGACTCTGAGACTCTCTGACTCTGAGACTCTGAGACTCTGAGACTCTCTGACTCTGAGACTCTCTGACTCTGAGACTCTGAGACTCTATGACTCTGAGACTCTATGACTCTATGACTCTGAGACTCTGAGACTCTGAGACTCTATGACTCTATGACTCTATGACTCTGAGACTCTGAGACTCTGAGACTCTGAGACTCTCTGACTCTGAGACTCTGAGACTCTGAGACTCTCAGACACTGAGACTCTCTGACTCTGAGACTCTATGACTCTATGACTCTGAGACTCTGAGACTCTATGACTCTGAGACTCTGAGACTCTATGACTCTGAGACTCTATGACTCTGAGACTCTATGACTCTGAGACTCTATGACTCTGACTCTATGACTCTATGACTCTGAGACTCTGAGACTCTATGACTCTATGACTCTGAGACTCTATGACTCTATGACTCTGAGACTCTATGACTCTGAGACTCTATGACTCTGAGACTCTGAGACTCTGAGACTCTATGACTCTGAGACTCTATGACTCTGAGACTCTATGACTCTATGACTCTGAGACTCTGAGACTCTGAGACTCTATGACTCTATGACTCTATGACTCTGAGACTCTGATACTCTGAGACTCTCAGACTCTGAGACTCTGAGACTCTGAGACTCTCAGACTCTGAGACTCTCTGACTCTGAGACTCTATGACTCTGAGACTCTATGACTCTCTGACTCTCTGACTCTGAGACTCTGAGACTCTATGACTCTGAGACTCTATGACTCTAAGACTCTGAGACTCTGAGACTCTATGACTCTGAGACTCTATGACTCTGAGACTCTATGACTCTTAGACTCAATGACTCTATGACTCTTAGACTCTGAGACTCTGAGACTCTATGACTCTATGACTCTATGACTCTATGACTCTATGACTCTATGACTCTATGACTCTGAGACTCTGAGACTCTGAGACTCTGAGACTCTCTGACTCTCTGACTCTGAGACTCTCTGACTCTGAGACTCTATGACTCTGAGACTCTGAGACTCTGAGACTCTCTGACTCTGAGACTCTGAGACTCTGAGACTCTCTGACTCTGAGACTCTATGACTCTGAGACACTCTGACTCTCTGACTCTCTGACTCTATGACTCTGAGACTCTATGACTCTGAGACTCTGAGACTCTGAGACTCTATGACTCTATGACTCTGAGACTCTGAGACTCTATGACTCTATGACTCTGAGACTCTGAGACTCTATGACTCTATGACTCTATGACTCTATGACTCTATGACTCTATGACTCTGAGACTCTGAGACTCTCTGACTCTGAGACTCTGAGACTCTGAGAATCTCTGACTCTGAGACTCTCTGACTCTGAGACTCTATGACTCTGAGACTTTATGACTCTCTGACTCTGAGACTCTGAGACTCTGACACTCTATGACTCTGAGACTCTATGACTCTGAGACTCTGAGACTCTATGACTCTGAGACTCTATGACTCTGAGACTCTATGACTCTATGACTCTGAGACTCTGAGACTCTGAGACTTTATGACTCTATGACTCTATGACTCTATGACTCTGAGACTCTGAGACTCTGAGACTCTCAGACTCTGAGACTCTCTGACTCTGAGACTCTATGACTCTCTGACTCTGAGACTCTGAGACTATATGACTCTGAGACTATATGACTCTGAGACTCTATGACTCTGAGACTCTATGACTCTATGACTCTGAGACTCTGAGACTCTATGACTCTATGACTCTGAGACTCTGAGACTCTATGACTCTATGACTCTATGACTCTGAGACTCTGAGACTCTGAGACTCTATGACTCTATGACTCTGACACTCTATGACTCTATGACTCTGAGACTCTATGACTCTCTGACTCTCTGACTCTCTGACTCTGAGACTCTGAGACTCTATGACTCTGAGACTATATGACTCTGAGACTCTATGACTCTGAGACTCTATTACTCTATGACTCTGAGACTCTGAGACTCTGAGACTCTATGACTCTATGACTCTATGACTCTATGACTCTATGACTCTGAGACTCTGAGACTCTCTGACTCTGAGACTCTCTGACTCTGATACTCTATGACTCTGAGACTCTGAGACTCTGAGACTCTCTGACTCTGAGACTCTGAGACTCTCTGACTCTGAGACTCTCTGACTCTGAGACTCTATGACTCTGAGACTCTCTGACTCTCTGACTCTATGACTCTGAGACTCTATGACTCTGAGACTCTGAGACTCTGAGACTCTGAGACTCTATGACTCTATGACTCTGAGACTCTGAGACTCTATGACTCTATGACTCTGAGACTCTGAGACTCTATGACTCTATGACTCTATGACTCTATGACTCTATGACTCTATGACTCTGAGACTCTGAGACTCTCTGACTCTGAGACTCTGAGACTCTGAGAATCTCTGACTCTGAGACTCTCTGACTCTGAGACTCTATGACTCTGAGACTCTATGACTCTATGACTCTATGACTCTGAGACTCTATGACTCTATGACTCTGAGACTCTGAGACTCTGAGACTCTATGACTCTATGACTCTATGACTCTATGACTCTATGACTCTGAGACTCTGAGACTCTGAGACTCTCTGACTCTGAGACTCTGAGACTCTGAGACTCTCTGACTCTGAGACTCTCTGACTCTGAGACTCTGAGACTCTATGACTCTGAGACTCTATGACTCTATGACTCTGAGACTCTGAGACTCTGAGACTCTGAGACTCTGAGACTCTGAGACTCTGAGACTCTATGACTCTATGACTCTGAGACTCTGAGACTCTGAGACTCTATGACTCTCTGACTCTCTGACTCTGAGACTCTGAGACTCTATGACTCTGAGACTCTATGACTCTGAGACTCTGAGACTCTGAGACTCTATGACTCTATGACTCTATGACTCTGAGACTCTGAGACTCTGAGACTCTGAGACTCTCTGTTTCTCTGACTCTGAGACTCTCTGACTCTGAGACTCTATGACTCTGAGACTCTGAGACTCTCTGACTCTGAGACTCTGAGACTCTGAGACTCTGAGACTCTCTGACTCTGAGACTCTCTGACTCTGAGACTCTATGACTCTGAGACACTCTGACTCTCTGACTCTCTGACTCTATGACTCTGAGACTCTATGACTCTGAGACTCTGAGACTCTGAGACTCTATGACTCTGAGACTCTGAGACTCTATAACTCTATGACTCTGAGACTCTGAGACTCTATGACTCTATGACTCTATGACTCTATGACTCTGAGACTCTGAGACTCTCTGACTCTGAGACTCTGAGAATCTCTGACTCTGAGACTCTCTGACTCTGAGACTCTATGACTCTGAGACTCTATGACTCTCTGACTCTCTGACTCTGAGACTCTGAGACTCTGACACTCTATGACTCTGAGACTCTATGACTCTGAGACTCTGAGACTCTATGACTCTGAGACTCTATGACTCTGAGACTCTATGACTCTATGACTCTGAGACTCTGAGACTCTGAGACTCTATGACTCTATGACTCTATGACTCTATGACTCTGAGACTCTGAGACTCTCAGACTCTGAGACTCTGAGACTCTGAGACTCTCAGACTCTGAGACTCTCTGACTCTGAGACTCTATGACTCTGAGACTCTATGACTCTCTGACTCTCTGACTCTGAGACTCCGAGACTCTATGACTCTGAGACTATATGACTCTGAGACTCTATGACTCTGAGACTCTATGACTCTATGACTCTGAGACTCTGAGACTCTATGACTCTATGACTCTGAGACTCTGAGACTCTATGACTCTATGACTCTATGACTCTGAGACTCTGAGACTCTGAGACTCTATGACTCTATGACTCTGACACTCTATGACTCTATGACTCTGAGACTCTATGACTCTGAGACTCTGAGACTCTATGACTCTGAGACTCTGAGACTCTATGACTCTATGACTCTGAGACTCTGAGACTCTATGACTCTGAGACTCTGAGACTCTATGACTCTGAGACTCTATGACTCTGAGACTCTATGACTCTGAGACTCTATGACTCTGACTCTATGACTCTATGACTCTGAGACTCTGAGACTCTATGACTCTATGACTCTGAGACTCTATGACTCTATGACTCTGAGACTCTATGACTCTGAGACTCTATGACTCTGAGACTCTGAGACTGAGACTCTATGACTCTGAGACTCTATGACTCTGAGACTCTATGACTCTATGACTCTGAGACTCTGAGACTCTGAGACTCTATGACTCTATGACTCTATGACTCTGAGACTCTGATACTCTGAGACTCTCAGACTCTGAGACTCTGAGACTCTGAGACTCTCAGACTCTGAGACTCTCTGACTCTGAGACTCTATGACTCTGAGACTCTATGACTCTCTGACTCTCTGACTCTGAGACTCTGAGACTCTATGACTCTGAGACTCTATGACTCTGAGACTCTGAGACTCTGAGACTCTATGACTCTGAGACTCTATGACTCTGAGACTCTATGACTCTTAGACTCTATGACTCTATGACTCTTAGACTCTGAGACTCTGAGACTCTATGACTCTATGACTCTATGACTCTATGACTCTATGACTCTGAGACTCTGAGACTCTGAGACTCTGAGACTCTCTGACTCTCTGACTCTGAGACTCTCTGACTCTGAGACTCTATGACTCTGAGACTCTGAGACTCTGAGACTCTCTGACTCTGAGACTCTGAGACTCTGAGACTCTCTGACTCTGAGACTCTATGACTCTGAGACACTCTGACTCTCTGACTCTCTGACTCTATGACTCTGAGACTCTATGACTCTGAGACTCTGAGACTCTGAGACTCTATGACTCTATGACTCTGAGACTCTGAGACTCTATGACTCTATGACTCTGAGACTCTGAGACTCTATGACTCTATGACTCTATGACTCTATGACTCTATGACTCTATGACTCTGAGACTCTGAGACTCTCTGACTCTGAGACTCTGAGACTCTGAGAATCTCTGACTCTGAGACTCTCTGACTCTGAGACTCTATGACTCTGAGACTTTATGACTCTCTGACTCTCTGACTCTGAGACTCTGAGACTCTGACACTCTATGACTCTGACACTCTATGACTCTGAGACTCTATGACTCTGAGACTCTGAGACTCTGAGACTCTATGACTCTGAGACTCTATGACTCTGAGACTCTATGACTCTATGACTCTGAGACTCTGAGACTCTGAGACTCTATGACTCTATGACTCTATGACTCTATGACTCTATGACTCTGAGACTCTGAGACTCTGAGACTCTCTGACTCTGAGACTCTGAGACTCTGAGACTCTGAGACTCTCTGACTCTGAGACTCTCTGACTCTGAGACTCTGAGACTCTATGACTCTGAGACTCTATGACTCTATGACTCTGAGACTCTGAGACTCTGAGACTCTGAGACTCTATGACTCTATGACTCTGAGACTCTGAGACTCTGAGACTCTGAGACTCTGAGACTCTCTGACTCTGAGACTCTGAGACTCTGAGACTCTCAGACTCTGAGACTCTCTGACTCTGAGACTCTATGACTCTATGACTCTGAGACTCTATGACTCTGAGACTCTATGACTCTGAGACTCTGAGACTCTATGACTCTCTGACTCTGAGACTCTCTGACTCTCTGACTCTGAGACTCTCTGACTCTGAGACTCTCTGACTCTGAGACTCTGAGACTCTGAGACTCTGAGACTCTATGACTCTGAGACTCTATGACTCTATGACTCTGAGACTCTGAGACTCTGAGACTCTATGACTCTCTGACTCTGAGACTCTCTGACTCTCTGACTCTGAGACTCTCTGACTCTGAGACTCTCTGACTCTGAGACTCTGAGACTCTCTGACTCTCTGACTCTATGACTCTGAGACTCTATGACTCTGAGACTCTGAGACTCTGAGACTCTATGACTCTATGACCCTGAGACTCTGAGACTCTATGACTCTATGACTCTATGACTCTGAGACTCCAAGACTCTCTGACTCTGAGACTCTGAGACTCTGAGAATCTCTGACTCTGAGACTCTCTGACTCTGAGACTCTATGACTCTCTGACTCTCTGACTCTGAGACTCTGACACTCTATGACTCTGAGACTCTATGACTCTGAGACTCTGAGACTCTGAGACTCTATGACTCTGAGACTCTATGACTCTGAGACTCTATGACTCTATGACTCTGAGACTCTGAGACTCTGAGAATCTATGACTCTATGACTCTATGACTCTATGACTCTATGACTCTGAGACTCTGAGACTCTCTGACTCTGAGACTCTGAGACTCTGAGACTCTCTGACTCTGAGACTCTCTGACTCTGAGACTCTGAGACTCTATGACTCTGAGACTCTATGACTCTATGACTCTGAGACTCTGAGACTCTGAGACTCTGAGACTCTGAGACTCTGAGACTCTATGACTCTGAGACTCTATGACTCTATGACTCTGAGACTCTGAGACTCTGAGACTCTCTGACTCTGAGACTCTCTGACTCTCTGACTCTATGACTCTGAGACTCTATGACTCTGAGACTCTGAGACTCTGAGACTCTGAGACTCTATGACTCTATGACTCTGAGACTCTGAGACTCTATGACTCTATGACTCTCTGACTCTGAGACTCTCTGACTCTCTGACTCTGAGACTCTCTGACTCTGAGACTCTCTGACTCTGAGACTCGGAGACTCTCTGACTCTCTGACTCTATGACTCTGAGACTCTATGACTCTGAGACTCTGAGACTCTGAGACTCTGAGACTCTATGACTCTATGACTCTGAGACTCTGAGACTCTATGACTCTATGACTCTATGACTCTGAGACTCTGAGACTCTGAGAATCTCTGACTCTGAGACTCTCTGACTCTGAGACTCTATGACTCTGAGACTCTATGACTCTCTGACTCTCTGACTCTGAGACTCTGAGACTCTGACACTCTATGACTCTGAGACTCTATGACTCTGAGACTCTGAGACTCTGAGACTCTATGACTCTGAGACTCTATGACTCTGAGACTCTATGACTCTATGACTCTGAGACTCTGAGACTCTGAGACTCTGAGACTCTATGACTCTATGACTCTATGACTCTATGACTCTATGACTCTATGACTCTGAGACTCTGAGACTCTGAGACTCTCTGACTCTGAGACTCTGAGACTCTGAGACTCTCTGACTCTGAGACTCTCTGACTCTGAGACTCTGAGACTCTATGACTCTGAGACTCTATGACTCTATGACTCTGAGACTCTGAGACTCTGAGACTCTATGACTCTATGACTCTATGACTCTGAGACTCTGAGACTCTGAGACTCTGAGACTCTCTGACTCTGAGACTCTGAGACTCTGAGACTCTCAGACTCTGAGACTCTCTGACTCTGAGACTCTATGACTCTATGACTCTGAGACTCTGAGACTCTATGACTCTGAGACTCTGAGACTCTATGACTCTGAGACTCTATGACTCTGAGACTCTATGACTCTGAGACTCTATGACTCTGACTCTATGACTCTATGACTCTGAGACTCTGAGACTCTATGACTCTATGACTCTGAGACTCTATGACTCTATGACTCTGAGACTCTATGACTCTGAGACTCTATGACTCTGAGACTCTGAGACTCTGAGACTCTATGACTCTGAGACTCTATGACTCTGAGACTCTATGACTCTATGACTCTGAGACTCTGAGACTCTGAGACTCTATGACTCTATGACTCTATGACTCTGAGACTCTGATACTCTGAGACTCTCAGACTCTGAGACTCTGAGACTCTGAGACTCTCAGACTCTGAGACTCTCTGACTCTGAGACTCTATGACTCTGAGACTCTATGACTCTCTGACTCTCTGACTCTGAGACTCTGAGACTCTATGACTCTGAGACTCTATGACTCTAAGACTCTGAGACTCTGAGACTCTATGACTCTGAGACTCTATGACTCTGAGACTCTATGACTCTTAGACTCAATGACTCTATGACTCTTAGACTCTGAGACTCTGAGACTCTATGACTCTATGACTCTATGACTCTATGACTCTATGACTCTATGACTCTATGACTCTGAGACTCTGAGACTCTGAGACTCTGAGACTCTCTGACTCTCTGACTCTGAGACTCTCTGACTCTGAGACTCTATGACTCTGAGACTCTGAGACTCTGAGACTCTCTGACTCTGAGACTCTGAGACTCTGAGACTCTCTGACTCTGAGACTCTATGACTCTGAGACACTCTGACTCTCTGACTCTCTGACTCTATGACTCTGAGACTCTATGACTCTGAGACTCTGAGACTCTGAGACTCTATGACTCTATGACTCTGAGACTCTGAGACTCTATGACTCTATGACTCTGAGACTCTGAGACTCTATGACTCTATGACTCTATGACTCTATGACTCTATGACTCTATGACTCTGAGACTCTGAGACTCTCTGACTCTGAGACTCTGAGACTCTGAGAATCTCTGACTCTGAGACTCTCTGACTCTGAGACTCTATGACTCTGAGACTTTATGACTCTCTGACTCTGAGACTCTGAGACTCTGACACTCTATGACTCTGAGACTCTATGACTCTGAGACTCTGAGACTCTATGACTCTGAGACTCTATGACTCTGAGACTCTATGACTCTATGACTCTGAGACTCTGAGACTCTGAGACTTTATGACTCTATGACTCTATGACTCTATGACTCTGAGACTCTGAGACTCTGAGACTCTCAGACTCTGAGACTCTCTGACTCTGAGACTCTATGACTCTCTGACTCTGAGACTCTGAGACTATATGACTCTGAGACTATATGACTCTGAGACTCTATGACTCTGAGACTCTATGACTCTATGACTCTGAGACTCTGAGACTCTATGACTCTATGACTCTGAGACTCTGAGACTCTATGACTCTATGACTCTATGACTCTGAGACTCTGAGACTCTGAGACTCTATGACTCTATGACTCTGACACTCTATGACTCTATGACTCTGAGACTCTATGACTCTCTGACTCTCTGACTCTCTGACTCTGAGACTCTGAGACTCTATGACTCTGAGACTATATGACTCTGAGACTCTATGACTCTGAGACTCTATTACTCTATGACTCTGAGACTCTGAGACTCTGAGACTCTATGACTCTATGACTCTATGACTCTATGACTCTATGACTCTGAGACTCTGAGACTCTCTGACTCTGAGACTCTCTGACTCTGAGACTCTATGACTCTGAGACTCTGAGACTCTGAGACTCTCTGACTCTGAGACTCTGAGACTCTCTGACTCTGAGACTCTCTGACTCTGAGACTCTATGACTCTGAGACTCTCTGACTCTCTGACTCTATGACTCTGAGACTCTATGACTCTGAGACTCTGAGACTCTGAGACTCTGAGACTCTATGACTCTATGACTCTGAGACTCTGAGACTCTATGACTCTATGACTCTGAGACTCTGAGACTCTATGACTCTATGACTCTATGACTCTATGACTCTATGACTCTATGACTCTGAGACTCTGAGACTCTCTGACTCTGAGACTCTGAGACTCTGAGAATCTCTGACTCTGAGACTCTCTGACTCTGAGACTCTATGACTCTGAGACTCTATGACTCTATGACTCTATGACTCTGAGACTCTATGACTCTATGACTCTGAGACTCTGAGACTCTGAGACTCTATGACTCTATGACTCTATGACTCTATGACTCTATGACTCTGAGACTCTGAGACTCTGAGACTCTCTGACTCTGAGACTCTGAGACTCTGAGACTCTCTGACTCTGAGACTCTCTGACTCTGAGACTCTGAGACTCTATGACTCTGAGACTCTATGACTCTATGACTCTGAGACTCTGAGACTCTGAGACTCTGAGACTCTGAGACTCTGAGACTCTGAGACTCTATGACTCTATGACTCTGAGACTCTGAGACTCTGAGACTCTATGACTCTCTGACTCTCTGACTCTGAGACTCTGAGACTCTATGACTCTGAGACTCTATGACTCTGAGACTCTGAGACTCTGAGACTCTATGACTCTATGACTCTATGACTCTGAGACTCTGAGACTCTGAGACTCTGAGACTCTCTGTTTCTCTGACTCTGAGACTCTCTGACTCTGAGACTCTATGACTCTGAGACTCTGAGACTCTCTGACTCTGAGACTCTGAGACTCTGAGACTCTGAGACTCTCTGACTCTGAGACTCTCTGACTCTGAGACTCTATGACTCTGAGACACTCTGACTCTCTGACTCTCTGACTCTATGACTCTGAGACTCTATGACTCTGAGACTCTGAGACTCTGAGACTCTATGACTCTGAGACTCTGAGACTCTATAACTCTATGACTCTGAGACTCTGAGACTCTATGACTCTATGACTCTATGACTCTATGACTCTGAGACTCTGAGACTCTCTGACTCTGAGACTCTGAGAATCTCTGACTCTGAGACTCTCTGACTCTGAGACTCTATGACTCTGAGACTCTATGACTCTCTGACTCTCTGACTCTGAGACTCTGAGACTCTGACACTCTATGACTCTGAGACTCTATGACTCTGAGACTCTGAGACTCTATGACTCTGAGACTCTATGACTCTGAGACTCTATGACTCTATGACTCTGAGACTCTGAGACTCTGAGACTCTATGACTCTATGACTCTATGACTCTATGACTCTGAGACTCTGAGACTCTCAGACTCTGAGACTCTGAGACTCTGAGACTCTCAGACTCTGAGACTCTCTGACTCTGAGACTCTATGACTCTGAGACTCTATGACTCTCTGACTCTCTGACTCTGAGACTCCGAGACTCTATGACTCTGAGACTATATGACTCTGAGACTCTATGACTCTGAGACTCTATGACTCTATGACTCTGAGACTCTGAGACTCTATGACTCTATGACTCTGAGACTCTGAGACTCTATGACTCTATGACTCTATGACTCTGAGACTCTGAGACTCTGAGACTCTATGACTCTATGACTCTGACACTCTATGACTCTATGACTCTGAGACTCTATGACTCTGAGACTCTGAGACTCTATGACTCTGAGACTCTGAGACTCTATGACTCTATGACTCTGAGACTCTGAGACTCTATGACTCTGAGACTCTGAGACTCTATGACTCTGAGACTCTATGACTCTGAGACTCTATGACTCTGAGACTCTATGACTCTGACTCTATGACTCTATGACTCTGAGACTCTGAGACTCTATGACTCTATGACTCTGAGACTCTATGACTCTATGACTCTGAGACTCTATGACTCTGAGACTCTATGACTCTGAGACTCTGAGACTGAGACTCTATGACTCTGAGACTCTATGACTCTGAGACTCTATGACTCTATGACTCTGAGACTCTGAGACTCTGAGACTCTATGACTCTATGACTCTATGACTCTGAGACTCTGATACTCTGAGACTCTGAGACTCTGAGACTCTCAGACTCTGAGACTCTCTGACTCTGAGACTCTATGACTCTGAGACTCTATGACTCTCTGACTCTCTGACTCTGAGACTCTGAGACTCTATGACTCTGAGACTCTATGACTCTGAGACTCTGAGACTCTGAGACTCTATGACTCTGAGACTCTATGACTCTGAGACTCTATGACTCTTAGACTCTATGACTCTATGACTCTTAGACTCTGAGACTCTGAGACTCTATGACTCTATGACTCTATGACTCTATGACTCTATGACTCTATGACTCTGAGACTCTGAGACTCTGAGACTCTGAGACTCTCTGACTCTCTGACTCTGAGACTCTCTGACTCTGAGACTCTATGACTCTGAGACTCTGAGACTCTGAGACTCTCTGACTCTGAGACTCTGAGACTCTGAGACTCTCTGACTCTGAGACTCTATGACTCTGAGACACTCTGACTCTCTGACTCTCTGACTCTATGACTCTGAGACTCTATGACTCTGAGACTCTGAGACTCTGAGACTCTATGACTCTATGACTCTGAGACTCTGAGACTCTATGACTCTATGACTCTGAGACTCTGAGACTCTATGACTCTATGACTCTATGACTCTATGACTCTATGACTCTATGACTCTGAGACTCTGAGACTCTCTGACTCTGAGACTCTGAGACTCTGAGAATCTCTGACTCTGAGACTCTCTGACTCTGAGACTCTATGACTCTGAGACTTTATGACTCTCTGACTCTCTGACTCTGAGACTCTGAGACTCTGACACTCTATGACTCTGAGACTCTATGACTCTGAGACTCTGAGACTCTGAGACTCTATGACTCTGAGACTCTATGACTCTGAGACTCTATGACTCTATGACTCTGAGACTCTGAGACTCTGAGACTCTATGACTCTATGACTCTATGACTCTATGACTCTGAGACTCTGAGACTCTGAGACTCTGAGACTCTCAGACTCTGAGACTCTCTGACTCTGAGACTCTATGACTCTCTGACTCTGAGACTCTGAGACTATATGACTCTGAGACTATATGACTCTGAGACTCTATGACTCTGAGACTCTATGACTCTATGACTCTGAGACTCTGAGACTCTATGACTCTATGACTCTGAGACTCTGAGACTCTATGACTCTATGACTCTATGACTCTGAGACTCTGAGACTCTGAGACTCTATGACTCTATGACTCTGACACTCTATGACTCTATGACTCTGAGACTCTATGACTCTCTGACTCTCTGACTCTCTGACTCTGAGACTCTGAGACTCTATGACTCTGAGACTATATGACTCTGAGACTCTATGACTCTGAGACTCTATTACTCTATGACTCTGAGACTCTGAGACTCTGAGACTCTATGACTCTATGACTCTATGACTCTATGACTCTGAGACTCTGAGACTCTCTGACTCTGAGACTCTCTGACTCTGAGACTCTATGACTCTGAGACTCTGAGACTCTGAGACTCTCTGACTCTGAGACTCTGAGACTCTGAGACTCTCTGACTCTGAGACTCTCTGACTCTGAGACTCTATGACTCTGAGACTCTCTGACTCTCTGACTCTATGACTCTGAGACTCTATGACTCTGAGACTCTGAGACTCTGAGACTCTGAGACTCTGAGACTCTATGACTCTATGACTCTGAGACTCTGAGACTCTATGACTCTATGACTCTGAGACTCTGAGACTCTATGACTCTATGACTCTATGACTCTATGACTCTATGACTCTATGACTCTATGACTCTATGACTCTAAGACTCTGAGACTCTCTGACTCTGAGACTCTGAGACTCTGAGAATCTCTGACTCTGAGACTCTCTGACTCTGAGACTCTATGACTCTGAGACTCTATGACTCTATGACTCTATGACTCTGAGACTCTATGACTCTATGACTCTGAGACTCTGAGACTCTGAGACTCTATGACTCTATGACTCTATGACTCTATGACTCTGAGACTCTGAGACTCTGAGACTCTCTGACTCTGAGACTCTGAGACTCTGAGACTCTCTGACTCTGAGACTCTCTGACTCTGAGACTCTGAGACTCTATGACTCTGAGACTCTATGACTCTATGACTCTGAGACTCTGAGACTCTGAGACTCTGAGACTCTGAGACTCTGAGACTCTATGACTCTATGACTCTGAGACTCTGAGACTCTGAGACTCTCAGACTCTGAGACTCTCTGACTCTGAGACTCTATGACTCTATGACTCTGAGACTCTATGACTCTGAGACTCTATGACTCTGAGACTCTGAGACTCTATGACTCTTTGACTCTGAGACTCTCTGACTCTCTGACTCTGAGACTCTCTGACTCTGAGACTCTCTGACTCTGAGACTCTAAGACTCTCTGACTCTCTGACTCTATGACTCTGAGACTCTATGACTCTGAGACTCTGAGACTCTGAGACTCTATGACTCTATGACTCTGAGACTCTGAGACTCTATGACTCTATGACTCTGAGACTCTGAGACTCTATGACTCTATGACTCTATGACTCTATGACTCTATGACTCTGAGACTCTGAGACTCTCTGACTCTGAGACTCTGAGACTCTGAGAATCTCTGACTCTGAGACTCTCTGACTCTGAGACTCTATGACTCTGAGACTCTATGACTCTCTGACTCTCTGACTCTGAGACTCTGAGACTCTGACACTCTATGACTCTGAGACTCTATGACTCTGAGACTCTGAGACTCTGAGACTCTAAGACTCTGAGACTCTATGACTCTGAGACTCTATGACTCTATGACTCTGAGACTCTGAGACTCTGAGACTCTGAGACTCTATGACTCTATGACTCTATGACTCTATGACTCTATGACTCTGAGACTCTGAGACTCTGAGACTCTCTGACTCTGAGACTCTGAGACTCTGAGACTCTCTGACTCTGAGACTCTCTGACTCTGAGACTCTGAGACTCTATGACTCTGAGACTCTATGACTCTATGACTCTGAGACTCTGAGACTCTGAGACTCTGAGACTCTATGACTCTATGACTCTATGACTCTGAGACTCTGAGACTCTGAGACTCTGAGACTCTCTGACTCTGAGACTCTGAGACTCTGAGACTCTCAGACTCTGAGACTCTCTGACTCTGAGACTCTATGACTCTATGACTCTGAGACTCTATGACTCTGAGACTCTATGACTCTGAGACTCTGAGACTCTATGACTCTCTGACTCTGAGACTCTCTGACTCTCTGACTCTGAGACTCTCTGACTCTGAGACTCTCTGACTCTGAGACTCTGAGACTCTGAGACTCTGAGACTCTATGACTCTGAGACTCTATGACTCTCTGACTCTGAGACTCTCTGACTCTCTGACTCTGAGACTCTCTGACTCTGAGACTCTCTGACTCTGAGACTCTGAGACTCTCTGACTCTCTGACTCTATGACTCTGAGACTCTATGACTCTGAGACTCTGAGACTCTGAGACTCTATGACTCTATGACTCTGAGACTCTGAGACTCTATGACTCTATGACTCTATGACTCTGAGACTCCAAGACTCTCTGACTCTGAGACTCTGAGACTCTGAGAATCTCTGACTCTGAGACTCTCTGACTCTGAGACTCTATGACTCTGAGACTCTATGACTCTCTGACTCTCTGACTCTGAGACTCTGAGACTCTGACACTCTATGACTCTGAGACTCTATGACTCTGAGACTCTGAGACTCTGAGACTCTATGACTCTGAGACTCTATGACTCTGAGACTCTATGACTCTATGACTCTGAGACTCTGAGACTCTGAGACTCTGAGACTCTATGACTCTATGACTCTATGACTCTATGACTCTATGACTCTGAGACTCTGAGACTCTCTGACTCTCTGACTCTGAGACTCTCTGACTCTGAGACTCTCTGACTCTGAGACTCTAAGACTCTCTGACTCTCTGACTCTCTGACTCTATGACTCTGAGACTCTATGACTCTGAGACTCTGAGACTCTGAGACTCTATGACTCTATGACTCTATGACTCTATGACTCTATGACTCTGAGACTCTGAGACTCTGAGACTCTCTGACTCTGAGACTCTGAGACTCTGAGACTCTCTGACTCTGAGACTCTCTGACTCTGAGACTCTGAGACTCTATGACTCTGAGACTCTATGACTCTATGACTCTGAGACTCTGAGACTCTGAGACTCTATGACTCTATGACTCTATGACTCTGAGACTCTGAGACTCTGAGACTCTGAGACTCTCTGACTCTGAGACTCTGAGACTCTGAGACTCTCAGACTCTGAGACTCTCTGACTCTGAGACTCTATGACTCTATGACTCTGAGACTCTATGACTCTGAGACTCTATGACTCTGAGACTCTGAGACTCTATGACTCTCTGACTCTGAGACTCTCTGACTCTCTGACTCTGAGACTCTCTGACTCTGAGACTCTCTGACTCTGAGACTCTGAGACTCTGAGACTCTGAGACTCTATGACTCTGAGACTCTATGACTCTATGACTCTGAGACTCTGAGACTCTGAGACTCTATGACTCTCTGACTCTGAGACTCTCTGACTCTCTGACTCTGAGACTCTCTGACTCTGAGACTCTCTGACTCTGAGACTCTGAGACTCTCTGACTCTCTGACTCTATGACTCTGAGACTCTATGACTCTGAGACTCTGAGACTCTGAGACTCTATGACTCTATGACTCTGAGACTCTGAGACTCTATGACTCTATGACTCTATGACTCTGAGACTCCAAGACTCTCTGACTCTGAGACTCTGAGACTCTGAGAATCTCTGACTCTGAGACTCTCTGACTCTGAGACTCTATGACTCTGAGACTCTATGACTCTCTGACTCTCTGACTCTGAGACTCTGAGACTCTGACACTCTATGACTCTGAGACTCTATGACTCTGAGACTCTGAGACTCTGAGACTCTATGACTCTGAGACTCTATGACTCTGAGACTCTATGACTCTATGACTCTGAGACTCTGAGACTCTGAGACTCTGAGACTCTATGACTCTATGACTCTATGACTCTATGACTCTATGACTCTGAGACTCTGAGACTCTCTGACTCTGAGACTCTGAGACTCTGAGACTCTCTGACTCTGAGACTCTCTGACTCTGAGACTCTGAGACTCTATGACTCTGAGACTCTATGACTCTATGACTCTGAGACTCTGAGACTCTGAGACTCTGAGACTCTGAGACTCTGAGACTCTATGACTCTGAGACTCTATGACTCTATGACTCTGAGACTCTGAGACTCTGAGACTCTCTGACTCTGAGACTCTGAGACTCTCTGACTCTCTGACTCTATGACTCTGAGACTCTATGACTCTGAGACTCTGAGACTCTGAGACTCTGAGACTCTATGACTCTATGACTCTGAGACTCTGAGACTCTATGACTCTATGACTCTCTGACTCTGAGACTCTCTGACTCTATGACTCTGAGACTCTGAGACTCTGAGACTCTGAGACTCTATGACTCTATGACTCTATGACTCTGAGACTCTGAGACTCTATGACTCTATGACTCTGAGACTCTGAGACTCTATGACTCTATGACTCTATGACTCTATGACTCTATGACTCTATGACTCTATGACTCTAAGACTCTGAGACTCTCTGACTCTGAGACTCTGAGACTCTGAGAATCTCTGACTCTGAGACTCTCTGACTCTGAGACTCTATGACTCTGAGACTCTATGACTCTATGACTCTATGACTCTGAGACTCTATGACTCTATGACTCTGAGACTCTGAGACTCTGAGACTCTATGACTCTATGACTCTATGACTCTATGACTCTGAGACTCTGAGACTCTGAGACTCTCTGACTCTGAGACTCTGAGACTCTGAGACTCTCTGACTCTGAGACTCTCTGACTCTGAGACTCTGAGACTCTATGACTCTGAGACTCTATGACTCTATGACTCTGAGACTCTGAGACTCTGAGACTCTGAGACTCTGAGACTCTGAGACTCTATGACTCTATGACTCTGAGACTCTGAGACTCTGAGACTCTCAGACTCTGAGACTCTCTGACTCTGAGACTCTATGACTCTATGACTCTGAGACTCTATGACTCTGAGACTCTATGACTCTGAGACTCTGAGACTCTATGACTCTTTGACTCTGAGACTCTCTGACTCTCTGACTCTGAGACTCTCTGACTCTGAGACTCTCTGACTCTGAGACTCTAAGACTCTCTGACTCTCTGACTCTCTGACTCTATGACTCTGAGACTCTATGACTCTGAGACTCTGAGACTCTGAGACTCTATGACTCTATGACTCTGAGACTCTGAGACTCTATGACTCTATGACTCTGAGACTCTGAGACTCTATGACTCTATGACTCTATGACTCTATGACTCTATGACTCTGAGACTCTGAGACTCTCTGACTCTGAGACTCTGAGACTCTGAGAATCTCTGACTCTGAGACTCTCTGACTCTGAGACTCTATGACTCTGAGACTCTATGACTCTCTGACTCTCTGACTCTGAGACTCTGAGACTCTGACACTCTATGACTCTGAGACTCTATGACTCTGAGACTCTGAGACTCTGAGACTCTAAGACTCTGAGACTCTATGACTCTGAGACTCTATGACTCTATGACTCTGAGACTCTGAGACTCTGAGACTCTGAGACTCTATGACTCTATGACTCTATGACTCTATGACTCTATGACTCTGAGACTCTGAGACTCTGAGACTCTCTGACTCTGAGACTCTGAGACTCTGAGACTCTCTGACTCTGAGACTCTCTGACTCTGAGACTCTGAGACTCTATGACTCTGAGACTCTATGACTCTATGACTCTGAGACTCTGAGACTCTGAGACTCTGAGACTCTATGACTCTATGACTCTATGACTCTGAGACTCTGAGACTCTGAGACTCTGAGACTCTCTGACTCTGAGACTCTGAGACTCTGAGACTCTCAGACTCTGAGACTCTCTGACTCTGAGACTCTATGACTCTATGACTCTGAGACTCTATGACTCTGAGACTCTATGACTCTGAGACTCTGAGACTCTATGACTCTCTGACTCTGAGACTCTCTGACTCTCTGACTCTGAGACTCTCTGACTCTGAGACTCTCTGACTCTGAGACTCTGAGACTCTGAGACTCTGAGACTCTATGACTCTGAGACTCTATGACTCTCTGACTCTGAGACTCTCTGACTCTCTGACTCTGAGACTCTCTGACTCTGAGACTCTCTGACTCTGAGACTCTGAGACTCTCTGACTCTCTGACTCTATGACTCTGAGACTCTATGACTCTGAGACTCTGAGACTCTATGACTCTATGACTCTGAGACTCTGAGACTCTATGACTCTATGACTCTATGACTCTGAGACTCCAAGACTCTCTGACTCTGAGACTCTGAGACTCTGAGAATCTCTGACTCTGAGACTCTCTGACTCTGAGACTCTATGACTCTGAGACTCTATGACTCTCTGACTCTCTGACTCTGAGACTCTGAGACTCTGACACTCTATGACTCTGAGACTCTATGACTCTGAGACTCTGAGACTCTGAGACTCTATGACTCTGAGACTCTATGACTCTGAGACTCTATGACTCTATGACTCTGAGACTCTGAGACTCTGAGACTCTGAGACTCTATGACTCTATGACTCTATGACTCTATGACTCTATGACTCTGAGACTCTGAGACTCTCTGACTCTCTGACTCTGAGACTCTCTGACTCTGAGACTCTCTGACTCTGAGACTCTAAGACTCTCTGACTCTCTGACTCTATGACTCTGAGACTCTATGACTCTGAGACTCTGAGACTCTGAGACTCTATGACTCTATGACTCTATGACTCTATGACTCTATGACTCTGAGACTCTGAGACTCTGAGACTCTCTGACTCTGAGACTCTGAGACTCTGAGACTCTCTGACTCTGAGACTCTCTGACTCTGAGACTCTGAGACTCTATGACTCTGAGACTCTATGACTCTATGACTCTGAGACTCTGAGACTCTGAGACTCTATGACTCTATGACTCTATGACTCTGAGACTCTGAGACTCTGAGACTCTGAGACTCTCTGACTCTGAGACTCTGAGACTCTGAGACTCTCAGACTCTGAGACTCTCTGACTCTGAGACTCTATGACTCTATGACTCTGAGACTCTATGACTCTGAGACTCTATGACTCTGAGACTCTGAGACTCTATGACTCTCTGACTCTGAGACTCTCTGACTCTCTGACTCTGAGACTCTCTGACTCTGAGACTCTCTGACTCTGAGACTCTGAGACTCTGAGACTCTATGACTCTGAGACTCTATGACTCTATGACTCTGAGACTCTGAGACTCTGAGACTCTATGACTCTCTGACTCTGAGACTCTCTGACTCTCTGACTCTGAGACTCTCTGACTCTGAGACTCTCTGACTCTGAGACTCTGAGACTCTCTGACTCTCTGACTCTATGACTCTGAGACTCTATGACTCTGAGACTCTGAGACTCTGAGACTCTATGACTCTATGACTCTGAGACTCTGAGACTCTATGACTCTATGACTCTATGACTCTGAGACTCCAAGACTCTCTGACTCTGAGACTCTGAGACTCTGAGAATCTCTGACTCTGAGACTCTCTGACTCTGAGACTCTATGACTCTGAGACTCTATGACTCTCTGACTCTCTGACTCTGAGACTCTGAGACTCTGACACTCTATGACTCTGAGACTCTATGACTCTGAGACTCTGAGACTCTGAGACTCTATGACTCTGAGACTCTATGACTCTGAGACTCTATGACTCTATGACTCTGAGACTCTGAGACTCTGAGACTCTGAGACTCTATGACTCTATGACTCTATGACTCTATGACTCTATGACTCTGAGACTCTGAGACTCTCTGACTCTGAGACTCTGAGACTCTGAGACTCTCTGACTCTGAGACTCTCTGACTCTGAGACTCTGAGACTCTATGACTCTGAGACTCTATGACTCTATGACTCTGAGACTCTGAGACTCTGAGACTCTGAGACTCTGAGACTCTGAGACTCTATGACTCTGAGACTCTATGACTCTATGACTCTGAGACTCTGAGACTCTGAGACTCTCTGACTCTGAGACTCTGAGACTCTCTGACTCTCTGACTCTATGACTCTGAGACTCTATGACTCTGAGACTCTGAGACTCTGAGACTCTGAGACTCTATGACTCTATGACTCTGAGACTCTGAGACTCTATGACTCTATGACTCTCTGACTCTGAGACTCTCTGACTCTCTGACTCTGAGACTCTCTGACTCTGAGACTCTCTGACTCTGAGACTCTGAGACTCTCTGACTCTCTGACTCTATGACTCTGAGACTCTATGACTCTGAGACTCTGAGACTCTGAGACTCTGAGACTCTATGACTCTATGACTCTGAGACTCTGAGACTCTATGACTCTATGACTCTATGACTCTGAGACTCTGAGACTCTGAGAATCTCTGACTCTGAGACTCTCTGACTCTCTGACTCTCTGACTCTGAGACTCTGAGACTCTGACACTCTATGACTCTGAGACTCTATGACTCTGAGACTCTGAGACTCTGAGACTCTATGACTCTGAGACTCTATGACTCTGAGACTCTATGACTCTATGACTCTGAGACTCTGAGACTCTGAGACTCTGAGACTCTATGACTCTATGACTCTATGACTCTATGACTCTATGACTCTATGACTCTGAGACTCTGAGACTCTGAGACTCTCTGACTCTGAGACTCTGAGACTCTGAGACTCTCTGACTCTGAGACTCTCTGACTCTGAGACTCTGAGACTCTATGACTCTGAGACTCTATGACTCTATGACTCTGAGACTCTGAGACTCTGAGACTCTATGACTCTATGACTCTATGACTCTGAGACTCTGAGACTCTGAGACTCTCTGACTCTGAGACTCTGAGACTCTCAGACTCTGAGACTCTCTGACTCTGAGACTCTATGACTCTATGACTCTGAGACTCTGAGACTCTATGACTCTGAGACTCTGAGACTCTATGACTCTGAGACTCTATGACTCTGAGACTCTATGACTCTGAGACTCTATGACTCTGACTCTATGACTCTATGACTCTGAGACTCTGAGACTCTATGACTCTATGACTCTGAGACTCTATGACTCTATGACTCTGAGACTCTATGACTCTGAGACTCTGAGACTCTGAGACTCTATGACTCTGAGACTCTATGACTCTGAGACTCTATGACTCTATGACTCTGAGACTCTGAGACTCTGAGACTCTATGACTCTATGACTCTATGACTCTGAGACTCTGATACTCTGAGACTCTCAGACTCTGAGACTCTGAGACTCTGAGACTCTCAGACTCTGAGACTCTCTGACTCTGAGACTCTATGACTCTGAGACTCTATGACTCTCTGACTCTCTGACTCTGAGACTCTGAGACTCTATGACTCTGAGACTCTATGACTCTGAGACTCTGAGACTCTATGACTCTGAGACTCTATGACTCTGAGACTCTATGACTCTTAGACTCTATGACTCTATGACTCTTAGACTCTGAGACTCTGAGACTCTATGACTCTATGACTCTATGACTCTATGACTCTATGACTCTATGACTCTATGACTCTGAGACTCTGAGACTCTGAGACTCTGAGACTCTCTGACTCTCTGACTCTGAGACTCTCTGACTCTGAGACTCTATGACTCTGAGACTCTGAGACTCTGAGACTCTGAGACTCTCTGACTCTGAGACTCTGAGACTCTCTGACTCTGAGACTCTATGACTCTGAGACACTCTGACTCTCTGACTCTCTGACTCTATGACTCTGAGACTCTATGACTCTGAGACTCTGAGACTCTGAGACTCTATGACTCTATGACTCTGAGACTCTGAGACTCTATGACTCTATGACTCTGAGACTCTGAGACTCTATGACTCTATGACTCTATGACTCTATGACTCTATGACTCTATGACTCTGAGACTCTGAGACTCTCTGACTCTGAGACTCTGAGAATCTCTGACTCTGAGACTCTCTGACTCTGAGACTCTATGACTCTGAGACTTTATGACTCTCTGACTCTCTGACTCTGAGACTCTGAGACTCTGACACTCTATGACTCTGAGACTCTATGACTCTGAGACTCTGAGACTCTATGACTCTGAGACTCTATGACTCTGAGACTCTATGACTCTATGACTCTGAGACTCTGAGACTCTGAGACTTTATGACTCTATGACTCTATGACTCTATGACTCTGAGACTCTGAGACTCTGAGACTCTGAGACTCTCAGACTCTGAGACTCTCTGACTCTGAGACTCTATGACTCTCTGACTCTGAGACTATATGACTCTGAGACTATATGACTCTGAGACTCTATGACTCTGAGACTCTATGACTCTATGACTCTGAGACTCTGAGACTCTATGACTCTATGACTCTGAGACTCTGAGACTCTATGACTCTATGACTCTATGACTCTGAGACTCTGAGACTCTGAGACTCTATGACTCTATGACTCTGACACTCTATGACTCTATGACTCTGAGACTCTATGACTCTCTGACTCTCTGACTCTCTGACTCTGAGACTCTGAGACTCTATGACTCTGAGACTATATGACTCTGAGACTCTATGACTCTGAGACTCTATTACTCTATGACTCTGAGACTCTGAGACTCTGAGACTCTATGACTCTATGACTCTATGACTCTATGACTCTATGACTCTGAGACTCTGAGACTCTCTGACTCTGAGACTCTCTGACTCTGAGACTCTATGACTCTGAGACTCTGAGACTCTGAGACTCTCTGACTCTGAGACTCTGAGACTCTCTGACTCTGAGACTCTCTGACTCTGAGACTCTATGACTCTGAGACTCTCTGACTCTCTGACTCTATGACTCTGAGACTCTATGACTCTGAGACTCTGAGACTCTATGACTCTATGACTCTGAGACTCTGAGACTCTATGACTCTATGACTCTGAGACTCTGAGACTCTATGACTCTATGACTCTATGACTCTATGACTCTATGACTCTATGACTCTGAGACTCTGAGACTCTCTGACTCTGAGACTCTGAGACTCTGAGAATCTCTGACTCTGAGACTCTCTGACTCTGAGACTCTATGACTCTGAGACTCTATGACTCTATGACTCTATGACTCTGAGACTCTATGACTCTATGACTCTGAGACTCTGAGACTCTGAGACTCTATGACTCTATGACTCTATGACTCTATGACTCTATGACTCTGAGACTCTGAGACTCTGAGACTCTCTGACTCTGAGACTCTGAGACTCTGAGACTCTCTGACTCTGAGACTCTCTGACTCTGAGACTCTGAGACTCTATGACTCTGAGACTCTATGACTCTATGACTCTGAGACTCTGAGACTCTGAGACTCTGAGACTCTGAGACTCTGAGACTCTGAGACTCTATGACTCTATGACTCTGAGACTCTGAGACTCTGAGACTCTCTGACTCTGAGACTCTGAGACTCTGAGACTCTCAGACTCTGAGACTCTCTGACTCTGAGACTCTATGACTCTATGACTCTGAGACTCTATGACTCTGAGACTCTATGACTCTGAGACTCTGAGACTCTATGACTCTTTGACTCTGAGACTCTCTGACTCTCTGACTCTGAGACTCTCTGACTCTGAGACTCTCTGACTCTGAGACTCTAAGACTCTCTGACTCTCTGACTCTCTGACTCTCTGACTCTATGACTCTGAGACTCTATGACTCTGAGACTCTGAGACTCTGAGACTCTATGACTCTATGACTCTGAGACTCTGAGACTCTATGACTCTATGACTCTATGACTCTGAGACTCTGAGACTCTCTGACTCTGAGACTCTGAGACTCTGAGAATCTCTGACTCTGAGACTCTCTGACTCTGAGACTCTATGACTCTGAGACTCTATGACTCTCTGACTCTCTGACTCTGAGACTCTGAGACTCTGACACTCTATGACTCTGAGACTCTGAGACTCTGAGACTCTATGACTCTGAGACTCTATGACTCTGAGACTCTATGACTCTATGACTCTGAGACTCTGAGACTCTGAGACTCTGAGACTCTATGACTCTATGACTCTATGACTCTATGACTCTGAGACTCTGAGACTCTCTGACTCTGAGACTCTGAGACTCTGAGACTCTCTGACTCTGAGACTCTCTGACTCTGAGACTCTGAGACTCTATGACTCTGAGACTCTATGACTCTATGACTCTGAGACTCTGAGACTCTGAGACTCTGAGACTCTGAGACTCTATGACTCTGAGACTCTATGACTCTATGACTCTGAGACTCTGAGACTCTGAGACTCTATGACTCTGAGACTCTCTGACTCTCTGACTCTATGACTCTGAGACTCTATGACTCTGAGACTCTGAGACTCTATGACTCTATGACTCTGAGACTCTGAGACTCTATGACTCTATGACTCTGAGACTCTGAGACTCTATGACTCTATGACTCTATGACTCTATGACTCTATGACTCTATGACTCTGAGACTCTGAGACTCTCTGACTCTGAGACTCTGAGACTCTGAGAATCTCTGACTCTGAGACTCTCTGACTCTGAGACTCTATGACTCTGAGACTCTATGACTCTATGACTCTATGACTCTGAGACTCTATGACTCTATGACTCTGAGACTCTGAGACTCTGAGACTCTCTGACTCTGAGACTCTGAGACTCTGAGACTCTCTGACTCTGAGACTCTCTGACTCTGAGACTCTGAGACTCTATGACTCTGAGACTCTATGACTCTATGACTCTGAGACTCTGAGACTCTGAGACTCTGAGACTCTGAGACTCTGAGACTCTGAGACTCTATGACTCTATGACTCTGAGACTCTGAGACTCTGAGACTCTCTGACTCTGAGACTCTGAGACTCTCAGACTCTGAGACTCTCTGACTCTGAGACTCTATGACTCTATGACTCTGAGACTCTATGACTCTGAGACTCTATGACTCTGAGACTCTGAGACTCTATGACTCTTTGACTCTGAGACTCTCTGACTCTGAGACTCTCTGACTCTGAGACTCTCTGACTCTGAGACTCTAAGACTCTCTGACTCTCTGACTCTCTGACTCTCTGACTCTATGACTCTGAGACTCTATGACTCTGAGACTCTGAGACTCTGAGACTCTATGACTCTATGACTCTGAGACTCTGAGACTCTATGACTCTATGACTCTATGACTCTGAGACTCTGAGACTCTCTGACTCTGAGACTCTGAGACTCTGAGAATCTCTGACTCTGAGACTCTCTGACTCTGAGACTCTATGACTCTGAGACTCTATGACTCTCTGACTCTCTGACTCTGAGACTCTGAGACTCTGACACTCTATGACTCTGAGACTCTGAGACTCTGAGACTCTATGACTCTGAGACTCTATGACTCTGAGACTCTATGACTCTATGACTCTGAGACTCTGAGACTCTGAGACTCTGAGACTCTATGACTCTATGACTCTATGACTCTATGACTCTGAGACTCTGAGACTCTCTGACTCTGAGACTCTGAGACTCTGAGACTCTCTGACTCTGAGACTCTCTGACTCTGAGACTCTGAGACTCTATGACTCTGAGACTCTATGACTCTATGACTCTGAGACTCTGAGACTCTGAGACTCTGAGACTCTGAGACTCTATGACTCTGAGACTCTATGACTCTATGACTCTGAGACTCTGAGACTCTGAGACTCTATGACTCTCTGACTCTGAGACTCTCTGACTCTCTGACTCTGAGACTCTCTGACTCTGAGACTCTCTGACTCTGAGACTCTGAGACTCTCTGACTCTCTGACTCTATGACTCTGAGACTCTATGACTCTGAGACTCTGAGACTCTGAGACTCTGAGACTCTATGACTCTATGACTCTGAGACTCTGAGACTCTATGACTCTATGACTCTATGACTCTGAGACTCTGAGACTCTCTGACTCTGAGACTCTGAGACTCTGAGAATCTCTGACTCTGAGACTCTCTGACTCTGAGACTCTGTGACTCTGAGACTCTATGACTCTCTGACTCTCTGACTCTGAGACTCTGAGACTCTGACACTCTATGACTCTGAGACTCTATGACTCTGAGACTCTGAGACTCTGAGACTCTATGACTCTGAGACTCTATGACTCTGAGACTCTATGACTCTATGACTCTGAGACTCTGAGACTCTGAGACTCTATGACTCTATGACTCTATGACTCTATGACTCTATGACTCTATGACTCTGAGACTCTGAGACTCTCTGACTCTGAGACTCTCTGACTCTAAGACTCTATGACTCTGAGACTCTGAGACTCTGAGACTCTCTGACTCTGAGACTCTGAGACTCTCTGACTCTGAGACTCTCTGACTCTGAGACTCTATGACTCTGAGACTCTGAGACTCTCTGACTCTGAGACTCTGAGACTCTGAGACTCTCAGACTCTGAGACTCTCTGACTCTGAGACTCTATGACTCTATGACTCTGAGACTCTATGACTCTGAGACTCTATGACTCTGAGACTCTGAGACTATATGACTCTCTGACTCTGAGACTCTCTGACTCTCTGACTCTGAGACTCTCTGACTCTGAGACTCTCTGACTCTGAGACTCTGAGACTCTGAGACTCTGAGACTCTATGACTCTGAGACTCTATGACTCTATGACTCTGAGACTCTGAGACTCTGAGACTCTATGACTCTCTGACTCTGAGACTCTCTGACTCTCTGACTCTGAGACTCTCTGACTCTGAGACTCTGAGACTCTCTGACTCTGAGACTCTGAGACTCTCTGACTCTGAGACTCTGAGACTCTGAGAATCTCTGACTCTGAGACTCTCTGACTCTGAGACTCTATGACTCTGAGACTCTATGACTCTCTGACTCTCTGACTCTGAGACTCTGAGACTCTGACACTCTATGACTCTGAGACTCTATGACTCTGAGACTCTATGACTCTATGACTCTGAGACTCTGAGACTCTGAGACTCTGAGACTCTATGACTCTATGACTCTATGACTCTGAGACTCTGAGACTCTCTGACTCTGAGACTCTGAGACTCTGAGACTCTCTGACTCTGAGACTCTCTGACTCTGAGACTCTGAGACTCTATGACTCTGAGACTCTGAGACTCTATGACTCTGAGACTCTATGACTCTATGACTCTGAGACTCTGAGACTCTGAGACTCTATGACTCTCTGACTCTGAGACTCTCTGACTCTCTGACTCTGAGACTCTCTGACTCTGAGACTCTCTGACTCTGAGACTCTGAGACTCTCTGACTCTCTGACTCTATGACTCTGAGACTCTATGACTCTGAGACTCTGAGACTCTGAGACTCTGAGACTCTATGACTCTATGACTCTGAGACTCTGAGACTCTATGACTCTATGACTCTATGACTCTGAGACTCTGAGACTCTCTGACTCTGAGACTCTGAGAATCTCTGACTCTGAGACTCTCTGACTCTGAGACTCTATGACTCTGAGACTCTATGACTCTCTGACTCTCTGACTCTGAGACTCTGAGACTCTGACACTCTATGACTCTGAGACTCTATGACTCTGAGACTCTGAGACTCTGAGACTCTATGACTCTGAGACTCTATGACTCTGAGACTCTATGACTCTATGACTCTGAGACTCTGAGACTCTGAGACTCTGAGACTCTATGACTCTATGACTCTATGACTCTATGACTCTATGACTCTGAGACTCTGAGACTCTGAGACTCTCTGACTCTGAGACTCTGAGACTCTGAGACTCTCTGACTCTGAGACTCTCTGACTCTGAGACTCTGAGACTCTATGACTCTGAGACTCTATGACTCTATGACTCTGAGACTCTGAGACTCTGAGACTCTGAGACTCTATGACTCTATGACTCTATGACTCTGAGACTCTGAGACTCTGAGACTGTGAGACTCTCTGACTCTCTGACTCTGAGACTCTGAGACTCTGAGACTCTCAGACTCTGAGACTCTCTGACTCTGAGACTCTATGACTCTATGACTCTGAGACTCTATGACTCTGAGACTCTATGACTCTGAGACTCTGAGACTCTATGACTCTCTGACTCTGAGACTCTCTGACTCTCTGACTCTGAGACTCTCTGACTCTGAGACTCTCTGACTCTGAGACTCTGAGACTCTGAGACTCTGAGACTCTATGACTCTGAGACTCTATGACTCTATGACTCTGAGACTCTGAGACTCTGAGACTCTATGACTCTCTGACTCTGAGACTCTCTGACTCTCTGACTCTGAGACTCTCTGACTCTGAGACTCTCTGACTCTGAGACTCTGAGACTCTCTGACTCTCTGACTCTATGACTCTGTGACTCTATGACTCTGAGACTCTGAGACTCTGAGACTCTGAGACTCTATGACTCTATGACTCTGAGACTCTGAGACTCTATGACTCTATGACTCTATGACTCTGAGACTCTGAGACTCTGAGACTCTGAGACTCTGAGAATCTCTGACTCTGAGACTCTCTGACTCTGAGACTCTATGACTCTGAGACTCTATGACTCTCTGACTCTCTGACTCTGAGACTCTGAGACTCTGACACTCTATGACTCTGAGACTCTATGACTCTGAGACTCTGAGACTCTATGACTCTGAGACTCTATGACTCTGAGACTCTATGACTCTATGACTCTGAGACTCTGAGACTCTGAGACTCTGAGACTCTGAGACTCTATGACTCTATGACTCTATGACTCTATGACTCTATGACTCTGAGACTCTGAGACTCTCTGACTCTGAGACTCTGAGACTCTCTGACTCTGAGACTCTCTGACTCTGAGACTCTGAGACTCTATGACTCTGAGACTCTATGACTCTATGACTCTGAGACTCTGAGACTCTGAGACTCTATGACTCTGAGACTCTATGACTCTATGACTCTGAGACTCTGAGACTCTGAGACTCTATGACTCTCTGACTCTGAGACTCTCTGACTCTCTGACTCTGAGACTCTCTGACTCTGAGACTCTCTGACTCTGAGACTCTGAGACTCTCTGACTCTCTGACTCTATGACTCTGAGACTCTATGACTCTGAGACTCTGAGACTCTGAGACTCTGAGACTCTATGACTCTATGACTCTGAGACTCTGAGACTCTATGACTCTATGACTCTATGACTCTGAGACTCTGAGACTCTCTGACTCTGAGACTCTGAGACTCTGAGAATCTCTGACTCTGAGACTCTCTGACTCTGAGACTCTATGACTCTGAGACTCTATGACTCTCTGACTCTCTGACTCTGAGACTCTGAGACTCTGACACTCTATGACTCTGAGACTCTATGACTCTGAGACTCTGAGACTCTGAGACTCTATGATTTTGAGACTCTATGACTCTGAGACTCTATGACTCTATGACTCTGAGACTCTGAGACTCTGAGACTCTGAGACTCTATGACTCTATGACTCTATGACTCTATGACTCTATGACTCTGAGACTCTGAGACTCTCTGACTCTGAGACTCTGAGACTCTGAGACTCTCTGACTCTGAGACTCTCTGACTCTGAGACTCTGAGACTCTATGACTCTGAGACTCTATGACTCTATGACTCTGAGACTCTGAGACTCTGAGACTCTGAGACTCTGAGACTCTATGACTCTATGACTGTATGACTCTGAGACTCTGAGACTCTGAGACTCTGAGACTCTCTGACTCTGAGACTCTGAGACTCTGAGACTCTCAGACTCTGAGACTCTCTGACTCTGAGACTCTATGACTCTATGACTCTGAGACTCTCAGACTCTGAGACTCTCTGACTCTGAGACTCTATGACTCTATGACTCTGAGACTTTATGACTCTGAGACTCTATGACTCTGAGACTCTGAGACTCTATGACTCTCTGACTCTGAGACTCTCTGACTCTCTGACTCTGAGACTCTCTGACTCTGAGACTCTCTGACTCTGAGACTCTGAGACTCTGAGACTCTATGACTCTATGACTCTGAGACTCTGAGACTCTGAGACTCTATGACTCTATGACTCTGACACTCTATGACTCTATGACTCTGAGACTCTATGACTCTGAGACTCTGAGACTCTATGACTCTGAGACTCTGAGACTCTATGACTCTGAGACTCTATGACTCTATGACTCTGAGACTCTGAGACTCTATGACTCTGAGACTCTATGACTCTGAGACTCTATGACTCTGAGACTCTGACACTCTGAGACTCTGAGACTCTATGACTCTGAGACTCTGAGACTCTGAGACTCTATGACTCTGAGACTCTGAGACTCTATGACTCTGAGACTCTATGACTCTGAGACTCTATGACTCTGAGACTCTATGACTCTGAGACTCTGAGACTCTATGACTCTGAGACTCTGAGACTCTGAGACTCTATGACTCTGAGACTCTGAGACTCTGAGACTCTGAGACTCTGAGACTCTCTGACTCTGAGACTCTGAGACTCTGAGAATCTCTGACTCTGAGACTCTCTGACTCTGAGACTCTATGACTCTGAGACTCTATGACTCTCTGACTCTCTGACTCTCTGACTCTGAGACTCTGAGACTCTGACACTCTATGACTCTGAGACTCTATGACTCTGAGACTCTGAGACTCTGAGACTCTATGATTTTGAGACTCTATGACTCTGAGACTCTATGACTCTATGACTCTGAGACTCTGAGACTCTGAGACTCTGAGACTCTATGACTCTATGACTCTATGACTCTATGACTCTATGACTCTGAGACTCTGAGACTCTCTGACTCTGAGACTCTGAGACTCTGAGACTCTCTGACTCTGAGACTCTCTGACTCTGAGACTCTGAGACTCTATGACTCTGAGACTCTATGACTCTATGACTCTGAGACTCTGAGACTCTGAGACTCTGAGACTCTGAGACTCTATGACTCTATGACTGTATGACTCTGAGACTCTGAGACTCTGAGACTCTGAGACTCTCTGACTCTGAGACTCTGAGACTCTGAGACTCTCAGACTCTGAGACTCTCTGACTCTGAGACTCTATGACTCTATGACTCTGAGACTCTCAGACTCTGAGACTCTCTGACTCTGAGACTCTATGACTCTATGACTCTGAGACTTTATGACTCTGAGACTCTATGACTCTGAGACTCTGAGACTCTATGACTCTCTGACTCTGAGACTCTCTGACTCTCTGACTCTGAGACTCTCTGACTCTGAGACTCTCTGACTCTGAGACTCTGAGACTCTGAGACTCTATGACTCTATGACTCTGAGACTCTGAGACTCTGAGACTCTATGACTCTATGACTCTGACACTCTATGACTCTATGACTCTGAGACTCTATGACTCTGAGACTCTGAGACTCTATGACTCTGAGACTCTGAGACTCTATGACTCTGAGACTCTATGACTCTATGACTCTGAGACTCTGAGACTCTATGACTCTGAGACTCTATGACTCTGAGACTCTATGACTCTGAGACTCTGACACTCTGAGACTCTGAGACTCTATGACTCTGAGACTCTGAGACTCTGAGACTCTATGACTCTGAGACTCTGAGACTCTATGACTCTGAGACTCTATGACTCTGAGACTCTATGACTCTGAGACTCTATGACTCTGAGACTCTGAGACTCTATGACTCTGAGACTCTGAGACTCTGAGACTCTATGACTCTGAGACTCTGAGACTCTGAGACTCTGAGACTCTGAGACTCTATGACTCTGAGACTCTATGACTCTGAGACTCTATGACTCTGAGACTCTGAGACTCTATGACTCTGAGACTCTGAGACTCTATGACTCTGAGACTCTATGACTCTGAGACTCTATGACTCTATGACTCTATGACTCTGAGACTCTATGACTCTATGACTCTGAGACTCTGAGACTCTGAGACTCTATGACTCTATGACTCTATGACTCTATGACTCTATGACTCTGAGACTCTGAGACTCTGAGACTCTCTGACTCTGAGACTCTGAGACTCTGAGACTCTCTGACTCTGAGACTCTCTGACTCTGAGACTCTGAGACTCTATGACTCTGAGACTCTATGACTCTGAGACTCTGAGACTCTGAGACTCTGAGACTCTGAGACTCTATGACTCTATGACTCTGAGACTCTGAGACTCTGAGACTCTCTGACTCTGAGACTCTGAGACTCTGAGACTCTCAGACTCTGAGACTCTCTGACTCTGAGACTCTATGACTCTATGACTCTGAGACTCTATGACTCTATGACTCTATGACTCTGAGACTCTGAGACTCTGAGAATCTCTGACTCTGAGACTCTCTGACTCTGAGACTCTATGACTCTGAGACTCTATGACTCTCTGACTCTCTGACTGTGAGACTCTGAGACTCTGACACTCTATGACTCTGAGACTCTATGACTCTGAGACTCTGAGACTCTGAGACTCTATGACTCTGAGACTCTATGACTCTGAGACTCTATGACTCTATGACTCTGAGACTCTGAGACTCTGAGACTCTGAGACTCTATGACTCTATGACTCTATGACTCTGACACTCTATGACTCTATGACTCTGAGACTCTATGACTCTGAGACTCTGAGACTCTATGACTCTGAGACTCTGAGACTCTATGACTCTGAGACTCTATGACTCTATGACTCTGAGACTCTGAGACTCTATGACTCTGAGACTCTATGACTCTGAGACTCTATGACTCTGAGACTCTGACACTCTGAGACTCTGAGACTCTATGACTCTGAGACTCTGAGACTCTGAGACTCTATGACTCTGAGACTCTGAGACTCTATGACTCTGAGACTCTATGACTCTGAGACTCTATGACTCTGAGACTCTATGACTCTGAGACTCTGAGACTCTATGACTCTGAGACTCTGAGACTCTGAGACTCTATGACTCTGAGACTCTGAGACTCTGAGACTCTGAGACTCTGAGACTCTATGACTCTGAGACTCTATGACTCTGAGACTCTATGACTCTGAGACTCTGAGACTCTATGACTCTGAGACTCTGAGACTCTATGACTCTGAGACTCTATGACTCTGAGACTCTATGACTCTATGACTCTATGACTCTGAGACTCTATGACTCTATGACTCTGAGACTCTGAGACTCTGAGACTCTATGACTCTATGACTCTATGACTCTATGACTCTATGACTCTGAGACTCTGAGACTCTGAGACTCTCTGACTCTGAGACTCTGAGACTCTGAGACTCTCTGACTCTGAGACTCTCTGACTCTGAGACTCTGAGACTCTATGACTCTGAGACTCTATGACTCTGAGACTCTGAGACTCTGAGACTCTGAGACTCTGAGACTCTATGACTCTATGACTCTGAGACTCTGAGACTCTGAGACTCTCTGACTCTGAGACTCTGAGACTCTGAGACTCTCAGACTCTGAGACTCTCTGACTCTGAGACTCTATGACTCTATGACTCTGAGACTCTATGACTCTATGACTCTATGACTCTGAGACTCTGAGACTCTGAGAATCTCTGACTCTGAGACTCTCTGACTCTGAGACTCTATGACTCTGAGACTCTATGACTCTCTGACTCTCTGACTGTGAGACTCTGAGACTCTGACACTCTATGACTCTGAGACTCTATGACTCTGAGACTCTGAGACTCTGAGACTCTATGACTCTGAGACTCTATGACTCTATGACTCTGAGACTCTGAGACTCTGAGACTCTGAGACTCTATGACTCTATGACTCTATGACTCTATGACTCTATGACTCTATGACTCTGAGACTCTGAGACTCTGAGACTCTCTGACTCTGAGACTCTGAGACTCTGGGACTCTCTGACTCTGAGACTCTCTGACTCTGAGACTCTGAGACTCTATGACTCTGAGACTCTATGACTCTATGACTCTGAGACTCTGAGACTCTGAGACTCTGAGACTCTATGACTCTATGACTCTATGACTCTGAGACTCTGAGACTCTGAGACTCTGAGACTCTCTGACTCTCTGACTCTGAGACTCTGAGACTCTCAGACTCAGACTCTCTGACTCTGAGACTCTATGACTCTATGACTCTGAGACTCTATGACTCTGAGACTCTATGACTCTGAGACTCTGAGACTCTATGACTCTCTGACTCTGAGACTCTCTGACTCTCTGACTCTGAGACTCTCTGACTCTGAGACTCTCTGACTCTGAGACTCTGAGACTCTGAGACTCTGAGACTCTATGACTCTGAGACTCTATGACTCTATGACTCTGAGACTCTGAGACTCTGAGACTCTATGACTCTCTGACTCTGAGACTCTCTGACTCTCTGACTCTGAGACTCTCTGACTCTGAGACTCTCTGACTCTGAGACTCTGAGACTCTCTTACTCTCTGACTCTATGACTCTGTGACTCTATGACTCTGAGACTCTGAGACTCTGAGACTCTGAGACTCTATGACTCTATGACTCTGAGACTCTGAGACTCTATGACTCTATGACTCTATGACTCTGAGACTCTGAGACTCTGAGACTCTGAGAATCTCTGACTCTGAGACTCTCTGACTCTGAGACTCTATGACTCTGAGACTCTATGACTCTCTGACTCTCTGACTCTGAGACTCTGAGACTCTGACACTCTATGACTCTGAGACTCTATGACTCTGAGACTCTGAGACTCTGAGACTCTATGACTCTGAGACTCTATGACTCTGAGACTCTATGACTCTATGACTCTGAGACTCTGAGACTCTGAGACTCTATGACTCTATGACTCTATGACTCTATGACTCTATGACTCTGAGACTCTGAGACTCTCTGACTCTGAGACTCTGAGACTCTGAGACTCTCTGACTCTGAGACTCTCTGACTCTGAGACTCTGAGACTATATGACTCTGAGACTCTATGACTCTATGACTCTGAGACTCTGAGACTCTGAGACTCTATGACTCTGAGACTCTATGACTCTATGACTCTGAGACTCTGAGACTCTGAGACTCTATGACTCTCTGACTCTGAGACTCTCTGACTCTCTGACTCTGAGACTCTCTGACTCTGAGACTCTCTGACTCTGAGACTCTGAGACTCTCTGACTCTCTGACTCTATGACTCTGAGACTCTATGACTCTGAGACTCTGAGACTCTGAGACTCTGAGACTCTATGACTCTATGACTCTGAGACTCTGAGACTCTATGACTCTATGACTCTATGACTCTGAGACTCTGAGACTCTCTGACTCTGAGACTCTGAGACTCTGAGAATCTCTGACTCTGAGACTCTCTGACTCTGAGACTCTATGACTCTGAGACTCTATGACTCTCTGACTCTCTGACTCTGAGACTCTGAGACTCTGACACTCTATGACTCTGAGACTCTATGACTCTGAGACTCTGAGACTCTGAGACTCTATGATTTTGAGACTCTATGACTCTGAGACTCTATGACTCTATGACTCTGAGACTCTGAGACTCTGAGACTCTGAGACTCTATGACTCTATGGCTCTATGACTCTATGACTCTATGACTCTGAGACTCTGAGACTCTCTGACTCTGAGACTCTGAGACTTTGAGACTCTCTGACTCTGAGACTCTCTGACTCTGAGACTCTGAGACTCTATGACTCTGAGACTCTATGACTCTATGACTCTGAGACTCTGAGACTCTGAGACTCTGAGACTCTGAGACTCTATGACTCTATGACTGTATGACTATGAGACTCTGAGACTCTGAGACTCTGAGACTCTCTGACTCTGAGACTCTGAGACTCTGAGACTCTCAGACTCTGAGACTCTCTGACTCTGAGACTCTATGACTCTATGACTCTGAGACTCTCAGACTCTGAGACTCTCTGACTCTGAGACTCTATGACTCTATGACTCTGAGACTTTATGACTCTGAGACTCTATGACTCTGAGACTCTGAGACTCTATGACTCTCTGACTCTGAGACTCTCTGACTCTCTGACTCTGAGACTCTCTGACTCTGAGACTCTCTGACTCTGAGACTCTGAGACTCTGAGACTCTGAGACTCTATGACTCTATGACTCTGAGACTCTGAGACTCTGAGACTCTATGACTCTATGACTCTGACACTCTATGACTCTATGACTCTGAGACTCTATGACTCTGAGACTCTGAGACTCTATGACTCTGAGACTCTATGACTCTGAGACTCTATGACTCTATGACTCTGAGACTCTGAGACTCTATGACTCTGAGACTCTATGACTCTGAGACTCTATGACTCTGAGACTCTGACACTCTGAGACTCTGAGACTCTATGACTCTGAGACTCTGAGACTCTGAGACTCTATGACTCTGAGACTCTGAGACTCTATGACTCTGAGACTCTATGACTCTGAGACTCTATGACTCTGAGACTCTATGACTCTGAGACTCTGAGACTCTATGACTCTGAGACTCTGAGACTCTGAGACTCTGAGACTCTATGACTCTGAGACTCTGAGACTCTGAGACTCTGAGACTCTATGACTCTGAGACTCTATGACTCTGAGACTCTATGACTCTGAGACTCTGAGACTCTATGACTCTGAGACTCTGAGACTCTATGACTCTGAGACTCTATGACTCTGAGACTCTATGACTCTATGACTCTATGACTCTGAGACTCTATGACTCTATGACTCTGAGACTCTGAGACTCTGAGACTCTATGACTCTATGACTCTATGACTCTATGACTCTATGACTCTGAGACTCTGAGACTCTGAGACTCTCTGACTCTGAGACTCTGAGACTCTGAGACTCTCTGACTCTGAGACTCTCTGACTCTGAGACTCTGAGACTCTATGACTCTGAGACTCTATGACTCTATGACTCTGAGACTCTGAGACTCTGAGACTCTGAGACTCTGAGACTCTGAGACTCTCTGACTCTGAGACTCTGAGACTCTGAGACTCTCAGACTCTGAGACTCTCTGACTCTGAGACTCTATGACTCTATGACTCTGAGACTCTCAGACTCTGAGACTCTCTGACTCTGAGACTCTATGACTCTATGACTCTGAGACTTTATGACTCTGAGACTCTATGACTCTGAGACTCTGAGACTCTATGACTCTCTGACTCTCTGACTCTGAGACTCTCTGACTCTGAGACTCTCTGACTCTGAGACTCTAAGACTCTCTGACTCTCTGACTCTCTGACTCTATGACTCTGAGACTCTATGACTCTGAGACTCTGAGACTCTGAGACTCTATGACTCTATGACTCTGAGACTCTGAGACTCTATGACTCTATGACTCTGAGACTCTGAGACTCTATGACTCTATGACTCTATGACTCTATGACTCTATGACTCTGAGACTCTATGACTCTATGACTCTATGACTCTATGACTCTATGACTCTGAGACTCTGAGACTCTGAGACTCTCTGACTCTGAGACTCTGAGACTCTGAGACTCTCTGACTCTGAGACTCTCTGACTCTGAGACTCTGAGACTCTATGACTCTGAGACTCTATGACTCTATGACTCTGAGACTCTGAGACTCTGAGACTCTGAGACTCTATGACTCTATGACTCTATGACTCTGAGACTCTGAGACTCTGAGACTCTGAGACTCTCTGACTCTGAGACTCTGAGACTCTGAGACTCTCAGACTCTGAGACTCTCTGACTCTGAGACTCTATGACTCTATGACTCTGAGACTCTATGACTCTGAGACTCTATGACTCTGAGACTCTGAGACTCTATGACTCTCTGACTCTGAGACTCTCTGACTCTATGACTCTCTGACTCTGAGACTCTCTGACTCTCTGACTCTGAGACTCTCTGACTCTGAGACTCTCTGACTCTGAGACTCTGAGACTCTATGACTCTGAGACTCTATGACTCTATGACTCTGAGACTCTGAGACTCTGAGACTCTATGACTCTCTGACTCTGAGACTCTCTGACTCTCTGACTCTGAGACTCTCTGACTCTGAGACTCTCTGACTCTGAGACTCTGAGACTCTCTGACTCTCTGACTCTATGACTCTGAGACTCTATGACTCTGAGACTCTGAGACTCTGAGACTCTATGACTCTATGACTCTGAGACTCTGAGACTCTATGACTCTATGACTCTATGACTCTGAGACACTGAGACTCTCTGACTCTGAGACTCTGAGACTCTGAGAATCTCTGACTCTGAGACTCTCTGACTCTGAGACTCTATGACTCTGAGACTCTATGACTCTCTGACTCTCTGACTCTGAGACTCTGAGACTCTGACACTCTATGACTCTGAGACTCTATGACTCTGAGACTCTGAGACTCTGAGACTCTATGACTCTGAGACTCTATGACTCTATGACTCTGAGACTCTGAGACTCTGAGACTCTGAGACTCTATGACTCTATTACTCTATGACTCTATGACTCTATGACTCTGAGACTCTGAGACTCTCTGACTCTGAGACTCTGAGACTCTGAGACTCTCTGACTCTGAGACTCTCTGACTCTGAGACTCTGAGACTCTATGACTCTATGACTCTGAGACTCTGAGACTCTGAGACTCTGAGACTCTGAGACTCTATGACTCTGAGACTCTATGACTCTATGACTCTGAGACTCTGAGACTCTGAGACTCTATGACTCTCTGACTCTGAGACTCTCTGACTCTCTGACTCTGAGACTCTCTGACTCTGAGACTCTCTGACTCTGAGACTCTGAGACTCTCTGACTCTCTGACTCTATGACTCTGAGACTCTATGACTCTGAGACTCTGAGACTCTGAGACTCTGAGACTCTATGACTCTATGACTCTGAGACTCTGAGACTCTATGACTCTATGACTCTATGACTCTGAGACTCTGAGACTCTCTGACTCTGAGACTCTGAGAATCTCTGACTCTGAGACTCTCTGACTCTGAGACTCTATGACTCTGAGACTCTATGACTCTCTGACTCTGAGACTCTGAGACTCTGACACTCTATGACTCTGAGACTCTATGACTCTGAGACTCTGAGACTCTGAGACTCTATGACTCTGAGACTCTATGACTCTGAGACTCTATGACTCTATGACTCTGAGACTCTGAGACTCTATGACTCTATGACTCTATGACTCTATGACTCTATGACTCTATGACTCTGAGACTCTGAGACTCTGAGACTCTCTGACTCTGAGAATCTGAGACTCTGAGACTCTCTGACTCTGAGACTCTCTGACTCTGAGACTCTGAGACTCTATGACTCTGAGACTCTATGACTCTATGACTCTGAGACTCTGAGACTCTGAGACTCTGAGACTCTATGACTCTATGACTCTATGACTCTGAGACTCTGAGACTCTGAGACTCTGAGACTCTCTGACTCTGAGACTCTGAGACTCTGAGACTCTCAGACTCTGAGACTCTCTGACTCTGAGACTCTATGACTCTATGACTCTGAGACTCTATGACTCTGAGACTCTATGACTCTGAGACTCTGAGACTCTATGACTCTCTGACTCTGACACTCTCTGACTCTCTGACTCTGAGACTCTCTGACTCTGAGACTCTCTGACTCTGAGACTCTGAGACTCTGAGACTCTGAGACTCTATGACTCTGAGACTCTATGACTCTATGACTCTGAGACTCTGAGACTCTATGACTCTCTGACTCTGAGACTCTCTGACTCTCTGACTCTGAGACTCTCTGACTCTGAGACTCTCTGACTCTGAGACTCTGAGACTCTCTGACTCTCTGACTCTATGACTCTGAGACTCTATGACTCTGAGACTCTGAGACTCTGAGACTCTGAGACTCTATGACTCTATGACTCTGAGACTCTGAGACTCTATGACTCTATGACTCTGAGACTTTGAGACTCTCTGACTCTGAGACTCTGAGACTCTGAGAATCTCTGACTCTGAGACTCTCTGACTCTGATACTCTATGACTCTGAGACTCTATGACTCTCTGACTCTCTGACTCTGAGACTCTGAGACTCTGACACTCTATGACTCTGAGACTCTATGACTCTGAGACTCTGAGACTCTGAGACTCTATGACTCTGAGACTCTATGACTCTGAGACTCTATGACTCTATGACTCTGAGACTCTGAGACTCTAAGACTCTGAGACTCTATGACTCTATGACTCTATGACTCTATGACTCTATGACTCTGAGACTCTGAGACTCTCTGACTCTGAGACTCTGAGACTCTGAGACTCTCTGACTCTGAGACTCTCTGACTCTGAGACTCTGAGACTCTATGACTCTGAGACTCTATGACTCTATGACTCTGAGACTCTGAGACTCTGAGACTCTGAGACTCTATGACTCTGAGACTCTATGACTCTATGACTCTGAGACTCTGAGACTCTGAGACTCTATGACTCTCTGACTCTGAGACTCTCTGACTCTCTGACTCTGAGACTCTCTGACTCTGAGACTCTCTGACTCTGAGACTCTGAGACTCTCTGACTCTCTGACTCTATGACTCTGAGACTCTATGACTCTGAGACTCTGAGACTCTGAGACTCTGAGACTCTATGACTCTATGACTCTGAGACTCTGAGACTCTATGACTCTATGACTCTATGACTCTGAGACTCTGAGACTCTCTGACTCTGAGACTCTGAGACTCTGAGAATCTCTGACTCTGAGACTCTCTGACTCTGAGACTCTATGACTCTGAGACTCTATGACTCTCTGACTCTCTGACTCTGAGACTCTGAGACTCTGACACTCTATGACTCTGAGACTCTATGACTCTGAGACTCTGAGACTCTGAGACTCTATGACTCTGAGACTCTATGACTCTGAGACTCTATGACTCTATGACTCTGAGACTCTGAGACTCTGAGACTCTATGACTCTATGACTCTATGACTCTATGACTCTATGACTCTATGACTCTGAGACTCTGAGACTCTGAGACTCTCTGACTCTGAGACTCTGAGACTCTGAAACTCTCTGACTCTGAGACTCTCTGACTCTGAGACTCTGAGACTCTATGACTCTGAGACTCTATGACTCTATGACTCTGAGACTCTGAGACTCTGAGACTCTGAGACTCTATGACTCTATGACTCTATGACTCTGAGACTCTGAGACTCTGAGACTCTGAGACTCTCTGACTCTGAGACTCTGAGACTCTGAGACTCTCAGACTCTGAGACTCTCTGACTCTGAGACTCTATGACTCTATGACTCTGAGACTCTATGACTCTGAGACTCTGAGACTCTATGACTCTCTGACTCTGAGACTCTCTGACTCTCTGACTCTGAGACTCTCTGACTCTGAGACTCTCTGACTCTGAGACTCTGAGACTCTGAGACTCTATGACTCTGAGACTCTATGACTCTATGACTCTGAGACTCTGAGACTCTATGACTCTCTGACTCTGAGACTCTCTGACTCTCTGACTCTGAGACTCTCTGACTCTGAGACTCTCTGACTCTGAGACTCTGAGACTCTGAGACTCTGAGACTCTATGACTCTATGACTCTATGACTCTATGACTCTGAGACTCTGAGACTCTCTGACTCTGAGACTCTGAGACTCTGAGACTCTCTGACTCTGAGACTCTCTGACTCTGAGACTCTGAGACTCTATGACTCTGAGACTCTATGACTCTATGACTCTGAGACTCTGAGACTCTGAGACTCTGAGAATCTATGACTCTATGACTCTATGACTCTGAGACTCTGAGACTCTGAGACTCTGAGACTCTCTGACTCTGAGACTCTGAGACTCTGAGACTCTCAGACTCTGAGACTCTCTGACTCTGAGACTCTATGACTCTATGACTCTGAAACTATATGACTCTGAGACTCTATGACTCTGAGACTCTGAGACTCTATGACTCTCTGACTCTGAGACTCTCTGACTCTCTGACTCTGAGACTCTCTGACTCTGAGACTCTCTGACTCTGAGACTCTGAGACTCTGAGACTCTGAGACTCTATGACTCTGAGACTCTATGACTCTATGACTCTGAGACTCTGAGACTCTATGACTCTCTGACTCTGAGACTCTCTGACTCTCTGACTCTGAGACTCTCTGACTCTGAGACTCTCTGACTCTGAGACTCTGAGAATCTCTGACTCTGAGACTCTCTGACTCTGAGACTCTATGACTCTGAGACTCTATGACTCTCTGACTCTCTGACTCTGAGACTCTGAGACTCTGACACTCTATGACTCTGAGACTCTATGACTCTGAGACTCTGAGACTCTGAGACTCTATGACTCTGAGACTCTATGACTCTGAGACTCTATGACTCTATGACTCTGAGACTCTGAGACTCTGAGACTCTGAGACTCTATGACTCTATGACTCTATGACTCTATGACTCTATGACTCTGAGACTCTGAGACTCTCTGACTCTGAGACTCTGAGACTCTGAGACTCTCTGACTCTGAGACTCTCTGACTCTGAGACTCTGAGACTCTATGACTCTGAGACTCTATGACTCTATGACTCTGAGACTCTGAGACTCTGAGACTCTGAGACTCTGAGACTCTATGACTCTGAGACTCTGAGACTCTGAGACTCTATGACTCTGAGACTCTATGACTCTATGACTCTGAGACTCTGAGACTCTGAGACTCTATGACTCTCTGACTCTGAGACTCTCTGACTCTCTGACTCTGAGACTCTCTGACTCTGAGACTCTGAGACTCTCTGACTCTCTGACTCTATGACTCTGAGACTCTATGACTCTGAGACTCTGAGACTCTGAGACTCTGAGACTCTATGACTCTATGACTCTGAGACTCTGAGACTCTATGACTCTATGACTCTATGACTCTGAGACTCTGAGACTCTCTGACTCTGAGACTCTGAGACTCTGAGAATCTCTGACTCTGAGACTCTCTGACTCTGAGACTCTATGACTCTGAGACTCTATGACTCTCTGACTCTCTGACTCTGAGACTCTGAGACTCTGACACTCTATGACTCTGAGACTCTATGACTCTGAGACTCTGAGACTCTGAGACTCTATGACTCTGAGACTCTATGACTCTGAGACTCTATGACTCTATGACTCTGAGACTCTGAGACTCTGAGACTCTATGACTCTATGACTCTATGACTCTATGACTCTATGACTCTGAGACTCTGAGACTCTGAGACTCTCTGACTCTGAGACTCTGAGACTCTGAGACTCTCTGACTCTGAGACTCTCTGACTCTGAGACTCTGAGACTCTATGACTCTGAGACTCTATGACTCTATGACTCTGAGACTCTGAGACTCTGAGACTCTGAGACTCTATGACTCTATGACTCTATGACTCTGAGACTCTGAGACTCTGAGACTCTGAGACTCTCTGACTCTGAGACTCTGAGACTCTGAGACTCTCAGACTCTGAGACTCTCTGACTCTGAGACTCTATGACTCTATGACTCTGAGACTCTATGACTCTGAGACTCTATGACTCTGAGACTCTGAGACTCTATGACTCTCTGACTCTGAGACTCTCTGACTCTCTGACTCTGAGACTCTCTGACTCTGAGACTCTCTGACTCTGAGACTCTGAGACTCTGAGACTCTGAGACTCTATGACTCTGAGACTCTATGACTCTGAGACTCTATGACTCTATGACTCTGAGACTCTGAGACTCTATGACTCTCTGACTCTGAGACTCTCTGACTCTCTGACTCTGAGACTCTCTGACTCTGAGACTCTCTGACTCTGAGACTCTGAGACTCTCTGACTCTCTGACTCTATGACTCTGAGACTCTATGACTCTGAGACTCTGAGACTCTGAGACTCTGAGACTCTATGACTCTATGACTCTGAGACTCTGAGACTCTATGACTCTATGACTCTATGACTCTGAGACTCTGAGACTCTCTGACTCTGAGACTCTGAGACTCTGAGAATCTCTGACTCTGAGACTCTCTGACTCTGAGACTCTATGACTCTGAGACTCTATGACTCTCTGATTCTCTGACTCTGAGACTCTGAGACTCTGACACTCTATGACTCTGAGACTCTATGACTCTGAGACTCTGAGACTCTGAGACTCTATGACTCTGAGACTCTATGACTCTGAGACTCTATGACTCTATGACTCTGAGACTCTGAGACTCTGAGACTCTATGACTCTATGACTCTATGACTCTATGACTCTATGACTCTGAGACTCTGAGACTCTCTGACTCTGAGACTCTGAGACTCTGAGACTCTCTGACTCTGAGACTCTCTGACTCTGAGACTCTGAGACTCTATGACTCTGAGACTCTATGACTCTATGACTCTGAGACTCTGAGACTCTGAGACTCTGAGACTCTGAGACTCTATGACTCTGAGACTCTATGACTCTATGACTCTGAGACTCTGAGACTCTGAGACTCTATGACTCTCTGACTCTGAGACTCTCTGACTCTCTGACTCTGAGACTCTCTGACTCTGAGACTCTCTGACTCTGAGACTCTGAGACTCTCTGACTCTCTGACTCTATGACTCTGAGACTCTATGACTCTGAGACTCTGAGACTCTGAGACTCTGAGACTCTATGACTCTATGACTCTGAGACTCTGAGACTCTATGACTCTATGACTCTATGACTCTGAGACTCTGAGACTCTAAGACTCTGAGACTCTGAGACTCTGAGAATCTCTGACTCTGAGACTCTCTGACTCTAAGACTCTATGACTCTGAGACTCTATGACTCTCTGACTCTCTGACTCTGAGACTCTGAGACTCTGACACTCTATGACTCTGAGACTCTATGACTCTGAGACTCTGAGACTCTGAGACTCTATGACTCTGAGACTCTATGACTCTGAGACTCTATGACTCTATGACTCTGAGACTCTGAGACTCTGAGACTCTGAGACTCTATGACTCTATGACTCTATGACTCTATGACTCTATGACTCTGAGACTCTGAGACTCTCTGACTCTGAGACTCTGAGACTCTGAGACTCTCTGACTCTGAGACTCTCTGACTCTGAGACTCTGAGACTCTATGACTCTGAGACTCTATGACTCTATGACTCTGAGACTCTGAGACTCTGAGACTCTGAGACTCTGAGACTCTGAGACTCTATGACTCTATGACTCTATGACTCTGAGACTCTGAGACTCTGAGACTCTGAGACTCTCTGACTCTGAGACTCTGAGACTCTGAGACTCTGAGACTCTCAGACTCTGAGACTCTCTGACTCTGAGACTCTATGACTCTATGACTCTGAGACTCTCAGACTCTGAGACTCTCTGACTCTGAGACTCTATGACTCTATGACTCTGAGACTTTATGACTCTGAGACTCTATGACTCTGAGACTCTGAGACTCTATGACTCTCTGACTCTGAGACTCTCTGACTCTCTGACTCTGAGACTCTCTGACTCTGAGACTCTCTGACTCTGAGACTCTGAGACTCTGAGACTCTGAGACTCTATGACTCTATGACTCTGAGACTCTGAGACTCTGAGACTCTATGACTCTATGACTCTGACACTCTATGACTCTATGACTCTGAGACTCTATGACTCTGAGACTCTGAGACTCTATGACTCTGAGACTCTGAGACTCTATGACTCTGAGACTCTATGACTCTATGACTCTGAGACTCTGAGACTCTATGACTCTGAGACTCTATGACTCTGAGACTCTATGACTCTGAGACTCTGACACTCTGAGACTCTGAGACTCTATGACTCTGAGACTCTGAGACTCTGAGACTCTATGACTCTGAGACTCTGAGACTCTATGACTCTGAGACTCTATGACTCTGAGACTCTATGACTCTGAGACTCTATGACTCTGAGACTCTGAGACTCTATGACTCTGAGACTCTGAGACTCTGAGACTCTGAGACTCTGAGACTCTATGACTCTGAGACTCTGAGACTCTGAGACTCTGAGACTCTGAGACTCTATGACTCTGAGACTCTATGACTCTGAGACTCTATGACTCTGAGACTCTGAGACTCTATGACTCTGAGACTCTGAGACTCTATGACTCTGAGACTCTATGACTCTGAGACTCTATGACTCTATGACTCTGAGACTCTGAGACTCTGAGACTCTATGACTCTATGACTCTATGACTCTGAGACTCTGAGACTCTATGACTCTATGACTCTGAGACTCTGAGACTCTGAGACTCTCAGACTCTGAGACTCTGAGACTCTGAGACTCTCAGACTCTGAGACTCTCTGACTCTGAGACTCTATGACTCTATGACTCTGAGACTCTATGACTCTCTGACTCTCTGACTCTGAGACTCTGAGACTTAATGACTCTGAGACTCTATGACTCTGAGACTCTATGACTCTGAGACTCTATGACTCTGAGACTCTATGACTCTGAGACTCTATGACTCTATGACTCTGAGACTCTGAGACTCTGAGACTCTATGACTCTATGACTCTATGACTCTGAGACTCTGAGACTCTGAGACTCTCTGACTCTGAGACTCTCTGACTCTGAGACTCTGAGACTCTATGACTCTGAGACTCTATGACTCTGAGACTCTATGACTCTGAGACTCTGAGACTCTATGACTCTATGACTCTGAGACTCTATGACTCTATGACTCTATGACTCTATGACTCTATGACTCTATGACTCTGAGACTCTGAGACTCTGAGACTCTCTGACTCTGAGACTCTCTGACTCTGAGACTCTATGACTCTGAGACTCTGAGACTCTGAGACTCTCTGACTCTGAGACTCTGAAACTCTGAGACTCTGAGACTCTCTGACTCTGAGACTCTCTGACTCTGAGACTCTATGACTCTGAGACACTCTGACTCTCTGACTCTCTGACTCTCTGACTCTATGACTCTGAGACTCTATGACTCTGAGACTCTGAGACTCTGAGACTCTATGACTCTATGACTCTGAGACTCTGAGACTCTATGACTCTATGACTCTATGACTCTATGACTCTATGACTTTGAGACTCTGAGACTCTCTGACTCTGAGACTCTGAGACTCTGAGAATCTCTGACTCTGAGACTCTCTGACTCTAAGACTCTATGACTTTGAGACTCTCTGACTCTCTGACTCTCTGACTCTGAGACTCTGAGACTCTGACACTCTATGACTCTGAGACTCTATGACTCTGAGACTCTGAGACTCTGAGACTCTATGACTCTGAGACTCTATGACTCTGAGACTCTATGACTCTATGACTCTGAGACTCTGAGACTCTATGACTCTATGACTCTATGACTCTATGACTCTATGACTCTGAGACTCTCAGACTCTGAGACTCTGAGACTCTGAGACTCTCAGACTCTGAGACTCTCTGACTCTGAGACTCTATGACTCTATGACTCTGAGACTCTATGACTCTATGACTCTCTGACTCTCTGACTCTGAGACTCTGAGACTCTATGACTCTGAGACTCTATGACTCTGAGACTCTGAGACTCTGAGACTCTATGACTCTGAGACTCTATGACTCTGAGACTCTATGACTCTGAGACTCTATGACTCTATGACTCTCTGACTCTGAGACTCTGACACTCTATGACTCTGAGACTCTATGACTCTGAGACTCTGAGACTCTGAGACTCTATGACTCTGAGACTCTATGACTCTGAGACTCTATGACTCTATGACTCTGAGACTCTGAGACTCTGAGACTCTGAGACTCTATGACTCTATGACTCTATGACTCTATGACTCTATGACTCTGAGACTCTGAGACTCTCTGACTCTGAGACTCTGAGACTCTGAGACTCTCTGACTCTGAGACTCTCTGACTCTGAGACTCTGAGACTCTATGACTCTGAGACTCTATGACTCTATGACTCTGAGACTCTGAGACTCTGAGACTCTGAGACTCTATGACTCTGAGACTCTATGACTCTATGACTCTGAGACTCTGAGACTCTGAGACTCTATGACTCTCTGACTCTGAGACTCTCTGACTCTCTGACTCTGAGACTCTCTGACTCTGAGACTCTGAGACTCTCTGACTCTCTGACTCTATGACTCTGAGACTCTATGACTCTGAGACTCTGAGACTCTGAGACTCTGAGACTCTATGACTCTATGACTCTGAGACTCTGAGACTCTATGACTCTATGACTCTATGACTCTGAGACTCTGAGACTCTCTGACTCTGAGACTCTGAGACTCTGAGAATCTCTGACTCTGAGACTCTCTGACTCTGAGACTCTATGACTCTGAGACTCTATGACTCTCTGACTCTCTGACTCTGAGACTCTGAGACTCTGACACTCTATGACTCTGAGACTCTATGACTCTGAGACTCTGAGACTCTGAGACTCTATGACTCTGAGACTCTATGACTCTGAGACTCTATGACTCTATGACTCTGAGACTCTGAGACTCTGAGACTCTATGACTCTATGACTCTATGACTCTATGACTCTATGACTCTGAGACTCTGAGACTCTGAGACTCTCTGACTCTGAGACTCTGAGACTCTGAGACTCTCTGACTCTGAGACTCTCTGACTCTGAGACTCTGAGACTCTATGACTCTGAGACTCTATGACTCTATGACTCTGAGACTCTGAGACTCTGAGACTCTGAGACTCTATGACTCTATGACTCTATGACTCTGAGACTCTGAGACTCTGAGACTCTGAGACTCTCTGACTCTGAGACTCTGAGACTCTGAGACTCTCAGACTCTGAGACTCTCTGACTCTGAGACTCTATGACTCTATGACTCTGAGACTCTATGACTCTGAGACTCTATGACTCTGAGACTCTGAGACTCTATGACTCTCTGACTCTGAGACTCTCTGACTCTCTGACTCTGAGACTCTCTGACTCTGAGACTCTCTGACTCTGAGACTCTGAGACTCTGAGACTCTGAGACTCTATGACTCTGAGACTCTATGACTCTGAGACTCTATGACTCTATGACTCTGAGACTCTGAGACTCTATGACTCTCTGACTCTGAGACTCTCTGACTCTCTGACTCTGAGACTCTCTGACTCTGAGACTCTCTGACTCTGAGACTCTGAGACTCTCTGACTCTCTGACTCTATGACTCTGAGACTCTATGACTCTGAGACTCTGAGACTCTGAGACTCTGAGACTCTATGACTCTATGACTCTGAGACTCTGAGACTCTATGACTCTATGACTCTATGACTCTGAGACTCTGAGACTCTCTGACTCTGAGACTCTGAGACTCTGAGAATCTCTGACTCTGAGACTCTCTGACTCTGAGACTCTATGACTCTGAGACTCTATGACTCTCTGATTCTCTGACTCTGAGACTCTGAGACTCTGACACTCTATGACTCTGAGACTCTATGACTCTGAGACTCTGAGACTCTGAGACTCTATGACTCTGAGACTCTATGACTCTGAGACTCTATGACTCTATGACTCTGAGACTCTGAGACTCTGAGACTCTGAGACTCTATGACTCTATGACTCTATGACTCTATGACTCTATGACTCTGAGACTCTGAGACTCTCTGACTCTGAGACTCTGAGACTCTGAGACTCTCTGACTCTGAGACTCTCTGACTCTGAGACTCTGAGACTCTATGACTCTGAGACTCTATGACTCTATGACTCTGAGACTCTGAGACTCTGAGACTCTGAGACTCTGAGACTCTATGACTCTGAGACTCTATGACTCTATGACTCTGAGACTCTGAGACTCTATGACTCTCTGACTCTGAGACTCTCTGACTCTCTGACTCTGAGACTCTCTGACTCTGAGACTCTCTGACTCTGAGACTCTGAGACTCTCTGACTCTCTGACTCTATGACTCTGAGACTCTATGACTCTGAGACTCTGAGACTCTGAGACTCTGAGACTCTATGACTCTATGACTCTGAGACTCTGAGACTCTATGACTCTATGACTCTATGACTCTGAGACTCTGAGACTCTAAGACTCTGAGACTCTGAGACTCTGAGAATCTCTGACTCTGAGACTCTCTGACTCTAAGACTCTATGACTCTGAGACTCTATGACTCTCTGACTCTCTGACTCTGAGACTCTGAGACTCTGACACTCTATGACTCTGAGACTCTATGACTCTGAGACTCTGAGACTCTGAGACTCTATGACTCTGAGACTCTATGACTCTGAGACTCTATGACTCTATGACTCTGAGACTCTGAGACTCTGAGACTCTGAGACTCTATGACTCTATGACTCTATGACTCTATGACTCTATGACTCTGAGACTCTGAGACTCTCTGACTCTGAGACTCTGAGACTCTGAGACTCTCTGACTCTGAGACTCTCTGACTCTGAGACTCTGAGACTCTATGACTCTGAGACTCTATGACTCTATGACTCTGAGACTCTGAGACTCTGAGACTCTGAGACTCTATGACTCTATGACTCTATGACTCTGAGACTCTGAGACTCTGAGACTCTGAGACTCTCTGACTCTGAGACTCTGAGACTCTGAGACTCTGAGACTCTCAGACTCTGAGACTCTCTGACTCTGAGACTCTATGACTCTATGACTCTGAGACTCTCAGACTCTGAGACTCTCTGACTCTGAGACTCTATGACTCTATGACTCTGAGACTTTATGACTCTGAGACTCTATGACTCTGAGACTCTGAGACTCTATGACTCTCTGACTCTGAGACTCTCTGACTCTCTGACTCTGAGACTCTCTGACTCTGAGACTCTCTGACTCTGAGACTCTGAGACTCTGAGACTCTATGACTCTATGACTCTGAGACTCTGAGACTCTGAGACTCTATGACTCTATGACTCTGACACTCTATGACTCTATGACTCTGAGACTCTATGACTCTGAGACTCTGAGACTCTATGACTCTGAGACTCTGAGACTCTATGACTCTGAGACTCTATGACTCTATGACTCTGAGACTCTGAGACTCTATGACTCTGAGACTCTATGACTCTGAGACTCTATGACTCTGAGACTCTGACACTCTGAGACTCTGAGACTCTATGACTCTGAGACTCTGAGACTCTGAGACTCTATGACTCTGAGACTCTGAGACTCTATGACTCTGAGACTCTATGACTCTGAGACTCTATGACTCTGAGACTCTATGACTCTGAGACTCTGAGACTCTATGACTCTGAGACTCTGAGACTCTGAGACTCTGAGACTCTATGACTCTGAGACTCTGAGACTCTGAGACTCTGAGACTCTGAGACTCTATGACTCTGAGACTCTATGACTCTGAGACTCTATGACTCTGAGACTCTGAGACTCTATGACTCTGAGACTCTGAGACTCTATGACTCTGAGACTCTATGACTCTGAGACTCTATGACTCTATGACTCTGAGACTCTGAGACTCTGAGACTCTATGACTCTATGACTCTATGACTCTGAGACTCTGAGACTCTATGACTCTATGACTCTGAGACTCTGAGACTCTGAGACTCTCAGACTCTGAGACTCTGAGACTCTGAGACTCTCAGACTCTGAGACTCTCTGACTCTGAGACTCTATGACTCTATGACTCTGAGACTCTATGACTCTCTGACTCTCTGACTCTGAGACTCTGAGACTTAATGACTCTGAGACTCTATGACTCTGAGACTCTGAGACTCTATGACTCTGAGACTCTATGACTCTGAGACTCTATGACTCTGAGACTCTATGACTCTATGACTCTGAGACTCTGAGACTCTGAGACTCTATGACTCTATGACTCTATGACTCTATGACTCTATGACTCTGAGACTCTGAGACTCTGAGACTCTCTGACTCTGAGACTCTCTGACTCTGAGACTCTGAGACTCTATGACTCTGAGACTCTATGACTCTGAGACTCTATGACTCTGAGACTCTGAGACTCTATGACTCTATGACTCTGAGACTCTATGACTCTATGACTCTATGACTCTATGACTCTATGACTCTATGACTCTGAGACTCTGAGACTCTGAGACTCTCTGACTCTGAGACTCTCTGACTCTGAGACTCTATGACTCTGAGACTCTGAGACTCTGAGACTCTCTGACTCTGAGACTCTGAAACTCTGAGACTCTGAGACTCTCTGACTCTGAGACTCTCTGACTCTGAGACTCTATGACTCTGAGACACTCTGACTCTCTGACTCTCTGACTCTATGACTCTGAGACTCTATGACTCTGAGTCTGAGAGTCTCAGAGTCTCAGAGTCTCAGAGTCTCAGAGTCATAGAGTCATAGAGTCATAGAGTCATAGAGTCTCAGAGTCTCAGAGTCTCAGAGTCATAGAGTCATAGAGTCTCAGAGTCATAGAGTCTCAGAGTCATAGAGTCTCAGAGTCTCAGAGTCTCAGAGTCATAGAGTCTCAGAGTCTTAGAGTGTCAGAGTCTCAGAGTCTCAGAGTCTCAGAGTCAGAGAGTCAGAGAGTCATAAAGTCTCAGAGTCATAGAGTCTCAGAGTCAGAGAGTCTCAGAGTCAGAGATTCTCAGAGTCTCAGAGTCTCAGAGTCAGAGAGTCTCAGAGTCTCAGAGTCATAGAGTCATAGAGTCATAGAGTCATAGAGTCATAGAGTCTCAGAGTCTCAGAGTCATAGAGTCATAGAGTCTCAGAGTCTCAGAGTCATAGAGTCATAGAGTCTCAGAGTCTCAGAGTCTCAGAGTCATAGAGTCTCAGAGTCATAGAGTCAGAGAGTCAGAGTGTCTCAGAGTCATAGAGTCTCAGAGTCAGAGAGTCTCAGAGTCTCAGAGTCTCAGAGTCAGAGAGTCTCAGAGTCTCAGAGTCTCAGAGTCATAGAGTCTCAGAGTCAGAGAGTCTCAGAGTCAGAGAGTCAGAGAGTCTCAGAGTCTCAGAGTCTCAGAGTCATAGAGTCATAGAGTCATAGAGTCATAGAGTCATAGAGTCATAGAGTCTCAGAGTCTCAGAGTCTAAGAGTCATAGAGTCATAGAGTCTAAGAGTCATAGAGTCTCAGAGTCATAGAGTCTCAGAGTCATAGAGTCTCAGAGTCTCAGAGTCATAGAGTCTCAGAGTCATAGAGTCTCAGAGTCTCAGAGTCAGAGAGTCAGAGAGTCAGAGAGTCTCAGAGTCTCAGAGTCAGAGAGTCTCAGAGTCTGAGAGTCTCAGAGTCTCAGAGTCTCAGAGTCTGAGAGTCTCAGAGTATCAGAGTCTCAGAGTCATAGAGTCATAGAGTCATAGAGTCATAGAGTCTCAGAGTCTCAGAGTCTCAGAGTCATAGAGTCATAGAGTCTCAGAGTCATAGAGTCTCAGAGTCATAGAGTCTCAGAGTCTCAGAGTCTCAGAGTCATAGAGTCTCAGAGTCATAGAGTCTCAGAGTCATAGAGTCATAGAGTCTCAGAGTCATAGAGTCATAGAGTCATAGAGTCATAGAGTCTCAGAGTCTCAGAGTCTCAGAGTCATAGAGTCATAGAGTCTCAGAGTCATAGAGTCTCAGAGTCATAGAGTCTCAGAGTCTCAGAGTCTCAGAGTCATAGAGTCTCAGAGTCATAGAGTCTCAGAGTCATAGAGTCATAGAGTCTCAGAGTCATAGAGTCATAGAGTCTCAGAGTCTCAGAGTCATAGAGTCATAGAGTCAGAGTCATAGAGTCTCAGAGTCATAGAGTCTCAGAGTCATAGAGTCTCAGAGTCATAGAGTCTCAGAGTCATAGAGTCTCAGAGTCTCAGAGTCATAGAGTCTCAGAGTCTCAGAGTCATAGAGTCATAGAGTCTCAGAGTCTCAGAGTCATAGAGTCTCAGAGTCTCAGAGTCATAGAGTCTCAGAGTCATAGAGTCATAGAGTGTCAGAGTCATAGAGTCATAGAGTCTCAGAGTCTCAGAGTCTCAGAGTCTCAGAGTCATAGAGTCATAGAGTCATAGAGTCTCAGAGTCTCAGAGTCATAGAGTCATAGAGTCTCAGAGTCTCAGAGTCATAGAGTCATAGAGTCTCAGAGTCATAGAGTCTCAGAGTCTTATAGTCTCAGAGTCATAGAGTCTCAGAGTCTCAGAGTCAGAGAGTCAGAGAGTCATAGAGTCTCAGAGTCATAGAGTCTCAGAGTCAGAGAGTCTCAGAGTCTGAGAGTCTCAGAGTCTCAGAGTCTCAGAGTCTGAGAGTCTCAGAGTCTCAGAGTCTCAGAGTCATAGAGTCATAGAGTCATAGAGTCATAGAGTCTCAGAGTCTCAGAGTCTCAGAGTCATAGAGTCATAGAGTCTCAGAGTCATAGAGTCTCAGAGTCATAGAGTCTCAGAGTCTCAGAGTCTCAGAGTCATAGAGTCTCAGAGTCATAGAGTGTCAGAGTCTCAGAGTCTCAGAGTCAGAGAGTCAGAGAGTCATAGAGTCTCAGAGTCATAGAGTCTCAGAGTCAGAGAGTCTCAGAGTCAGAGATTCTCAGAGTCTCAGAGTCAGAGAGTCTCAGAGTCTCAGAGTCATAGAGTCATAGAGTCATAGAGTCATAGAGTCTCAGAGTCTCAGAGTCATAGAGTCATAGAGTCTCAGAGTCTCAGAGTCATAGAGTCATAGAGTCTCAGAGTCTCAGAGTCTCAGAGTCATAGAGTCTCAGAGTCATAGAGTCAGAGAGTCAGAGAGTCAGAGAGTCAGAGTGTCTCAGAGTCATAGAGTCTCAGAGTCAGAGAGTCTCAGAGTCAGAGAGTCTCAGAGTCTCAGAGTCTCAGAGTCTCAGAGTCAGAGAGTCTCAGAGTCTCAGAGTCATAGAGTCTCAGAGTCAGAGAGTCTCAGAGTCAGAGAGTCAGAGAGTCTCAGAGTCTCAGAGTCTCAGAGTCTCAGAGTCATAGAGTCATAGAGTCATAGAGTCTCAGAGTCTCAGAGTCTCAGAGTCATAGAGTCTCAGAGTCATAGAGTCTCAGAGTCTCAGAGTCAGAGAGTCAGAGAGTCATAGAGTCTCAGAGTCATAGAGTCTCAGAGTCAGAGAGTCTCAGAGTCTGAGAGTCTCAGAGTCTCAGAGTCTGAGAGTCTCAGAGTATCAGAGTCTCAGAGTCATAGAGTCATAGAGTCATAGAGTCATAGAGTCATAGAGTCTCAGAGTCTCAGAGTCTCAGAGTCATAGAGTCATAGAGTCTCAGAGTCATAGAGTCTCAGAGTCATAGAGTCTCAGAGTCTCAGAGTCTCAGAGTCATAGAGTCTCAGAGTCATAGAGTCTCAGAGTCATAGAGTCATAGAGTCTCAGAGTCATAGAGTCATAGAGTCTCAGAGTCTCAGAGTCATAGAGTCATAGAGTCATAGAGTCATAGAGTCTCAGAGTCATAGAGTCTCAGAGTCATAGAGTCTCAGAGTCATAGAGTCTCAGAGTCATAGAGTCTCAGAGTCTCAGAGTCTCAGAGTCTCAGAGTCTCAGAGTCAGAGAGTCTCAGAGTCTCAGAGTCTCAGAGTCTCAGAGTCATAGAGTCATAGAGTCATAGAGTCTCAGAGTCTCAGAGTCTCAGAGTCTCAGAGTCTCAGAGTCATAGAGTCATAGAGTCTCAGAGTCTCAGAGTCAGAGAGTCTCAGAGTCAGAGAGTCTCAGAGTCTCAGAGTCTCAGAGTCAGAGAGTCTCAGAGTCTCAGAGTCATAGAGTCATAGAGTCATAGAGTCATAGAGTCATAGAGTCTCAGAGTCTCAGAGTGTCAGAGTCATAGAGTCATAGAGTCTCAGAGTCATAGAGTCTCAGAGTCATAGAGTCTCAGAGTCTCAGAGTCTCAGAGTCATAGAGTCTCAGAGTCATAGAGTGTCAGAGTCTCAGAGTCTCAGAGTCAGAGAGTCAGAGAGTCATAGAGTCTCAGAGTCATAGAGTCTCAGAGTCAGAGAGTCTCAGAGTCAGAGATTCTCAGAGTCTCAGAGTCTCAGAGTCAGAGAGTCTCAGAGTCTCAGAGTCATAGAGTCATAGAGTCTCAGAGTCTCAGAGTCATAGAGTCATAGAGTCTCAGAGTCTCAGAGTCTTAGAGTCTCAGAGTCATAGAGTCTCAGAGTCATAGAGTCAGAGAGTCAGAGAGTCTCAGAGTCTCAGAGTCAGAGAGTCTCAGAGTCAGAGAGTCTCAGAGTCAGAGAGTCAGAGAGTCTCAGAGTCAGAGAGTCATAGAGTCTCAGAGTCTCAGAGTCTCAGAGTCATAGAGTCATAGAGTCTCAGAGTCATAGAGTCTCAGAGTCTCAGAGTCTCAGAGTCTCAGAGTCATAGAGTCATAGAGTCTCAGAGTCATAGAGTCTCAGAGTCTCAGAGTCAGAGAGTCTCAGAGTCTCAGAGTCTCAGAGTCAGAGAGTCTCAGAGTCTCAGAGTCATAGAGTCATAGAGTCATAGAGTCATAGAGTCATAGAGTCTCAGAGTCTCAGAGTCTCAGAGTCTTAGAGTCTCAGAGTCATAGAGTGTCAGAGTCTCAGAGTCTCAGAGTCAGAGAGTCAGAGAGTCAGAGAGTCTCAGAGTCATAGAGTCTCAGAGTCAGAGAGTCTCAGAGTCTCAGAGTCATAGAGTCATAGAGTCATAGAGTCATAGAGTCATAGAGTCTCAGAGTCTCAGATTCATAGAGTCATAGAGTCATAGAGTCTCAGAGTCTCAGAGTCATAGAGTCATAGAGTCTCAGAGTCTCAGAGTCTCAGAGTCATAGAGTCTCAGAGTCATAGAGTCAGAGAGTCAGAGTGTCTCAGAGTCATAGAGTCTCAGAGTCAGAGAGTCTCAGAGTCAGAGAGTCTCAGAGTCTCAGAGTTTCAGAGTCTCAGAGTCAGAGAGTCTCAGAGTCTCAGAGTCATAGAGTCTCAGAGTCAGAGAGTCTCAGAGTCTCAGAGTCTCAGAGTCATAGAGTCTCAGAGTCATAGAGTCTCAGAGTCTCAGAGTCAGACAGTCAGAGAGTCATAGAGTCTCAGAGTCATAGAGTCTCAGAGTCTCAGAGTCAGAGAGTCTCAGAGTCAGAGAGTCTCAGAGTCTCAGAGTCTCAGAGTCATAGAGTCATAGAGTCATAGAGTCATAGAGTCATAGAGTCTCAGAGTCTCAGAGTCTCAGAGTCATAGAGTCATAGAGTCTCAGAGTCATAGAGTCTCAGAGTCATAGAGTCTCAGAGTCATAGAGTCTCAGAGTCTCAGAGTCATAGAGTCTCAGAGTCATTAAGTCTCAGAGTCTCAGAGTCAGAGAGTCAGAGAGTCATAGAGTCTCAGAGTCATAGAGTCATAGAGTCTCAGAGTCAGAGAGTCTCAGAGTCTGAGAGTCTCAGAGTCTCAGAGTCTCAGAGTCTGAGAGTCTCAGAGTCTCAGAGTCTCAGAGTCATAGAGTCATAGAGTCATAGAGTCATAGAGTCATAGAGTCTCAGAGTCTCAGAGTCTCAGAGTCATAGAGTCATAGAGTCTCAGAGTCATAGAGTCTCAGAGTCATAGAGTCTCAGAGTCTCAGAGTCATAGAGTCTCAGAGTCTCAGAGTCTCAGAGTCATAGAGTCATAGAGTCTCAGAGTCTCAGAGTCTTAGAGTCTCAGAGTCATAGAGTCTCAGAGTCATAGAGTCAGAGAGTCAGAGAGTCTCAGAGTCTCAGAGTCAGAGAGTCTCAGAGTCAGAGAGTCTCAGAGTCAGAGAGTCAGAGAGTCTCAGAGTCAGAGAGTCATAGAGTCTCAGAGTCTCAGAGTCTCAGAGTCATAGAGTCATAGAGTCTCAGAGTCATAGAGTCTCAGAGTCTCAGAGTCTCAGAGTCTCAGAGTCATAGAGTCATAGAGTCTCAGAGTCATAGAGTCTCAGAGTCTCAGAGTCAGAGAGTCTCAGAGTCTCAGAGTCTCAGAGTCAGAGAGTCTCAGAGTCTCAGAGTCATAGAGTCATAGAGTCATAGAGTCATAGAGTCATAGAGTCTCAGAGTCTCAGAGTCTCAGAGTCTTAGAGTCTCAGAGTCATAGAGTGTCAGAGTCTCAGAGTCTCAGAGTCAGAGAGTCAGAGAGTCAGAGAGTCTCAGAGTCATAGAGTCTCAGAGTCAGAGAGTCTCAGAGTCTCAGAGTCATAGAGTCATAGAGTCATAGAGTCATAGAGTCATAGAGTCTCAGAGTCTCAGATTCATAGAGTCATAGAGTCATAGAGTCTCAGAGTCTCAGAGTCATAGAGTCATAGAGTCTCAGAGTCTCAGAGTCTCAGAGTCATAGAGTCTCAGAGTCATAGAGTCAGAGAGTCAGAGTGTCTCAGAGTCATAGAGTCTCAGAGTCAGAGAGTCTCAGAGTCAGAGAGTCTCAGAGTCTCAGAGTTTCAGAGTCTCAGAGTCAGAGAGTCTCAGAGTCTCAGAGTCATAGAGTCTCAGAGTCAGAGAGTCTCAGAGTCTCAGAGTCTCAGAGTCATAGAGTCTCAGAGTCATAGAGTCTCAGAGTCTCAGAGTCAGACAGTCAGAGAGTCATAGAGTCTCAGAGTCATAGAGTCTCAGAGTCTCAGAGTCAGAGAGTCTCAGAGTCAGAGAGTCTCAGAGTCTCAGAGTCTCAGAGTCATAGAGTCATAGAGTCATAGAGTCATAGAGTCATAGAGTCTCAGAGTCTCAGAGTCTCAGAGTCATAGAGTCATAGAGTCTCAGAGTCATAGAGTCTCAGAGTCATAGAGTCTCAGAGTCATAGAGTCTCAGAGTCTCAGAGTCATAGAGTCTCAGAGTCATTAAGTCTCAGAGTCTCAGAGTCAGAGAGTCAGAGAGTCATAGAGTCTCAGAGTCATAGAGTCATAGAGTCTCAGAGTCAGAGAGTCTCAGAGTCTGAGAGTCTCAGAGTCTCAGAGTCTCAGAGTCTGAGAGTCTCAGAGTCTCAGAGTCTCAGAGTCATAGAGTCATAGAGTCATAGAGTCATAGAGTCATAGAGTCTCAGAGTCTCAGAGTCTCAGAGTCATAGAGTCATAGAGTCTCAGAGTCATAGAGTCTCAGAGTCATAGAGTCTCAGAGTCTCAGAGTCATAGAGTCTCAGAGTCTCAGAGTCATAGAGTCTCAGAGTCATAGAGTCTCAGAGTCATAGAGTCTCAGAGTCTCAGAGTCTCAGAGTCTCAGAGTCTCAGAGTCATAGAGTCTCAGAGTCTCAGAGTCTCAGAGTCTCAGAGTCATAGAGTCTCAGAGTCTCAGAGTCATAGAGTCTCAGAGTCATAGAGTCTCAGAGTCATAGAGTCTCAGAGTCTCAGAGTCATAGAGTCTCAGAGTCTCAGAGTCTCAGAGTCATAGAGTCTCAGAGTCTCAGAGTGTCAGAGTCTCAGAGTCATAGAGTCTCAGAGTCATAGAGTCTCAGAGTCATAGAGTCTCAGAGTCTCAGAGTCATAGAGTCATAGATTCTCAGAGTCATAGAGTCTCAGAGTCTCAGAGTCATAGAGTCTCAGAGTCTCAGAGTCATAGAGTCTCAGAGTCATAGAGTCATAGAGTGTCAGAGTCATAGAGTCATAGAGTCTCAGAGTCTCAGAGTCTCAGAGTCATAGAGTCATAGAGTCTCAGAGTCTCAGAGTCAGAGAGTCTCAGAGTCAGAGAGTCTCAGAGTCAGAGAGTCAGAGAGTCATAGAGTCTCAGAGTCATAGAGTCTCAGAGTCAGAGAGTCTCAGAGTCAGAGATTCTCAGAGTCTCAGAGTCTCAGAGTCATAGAGTCTCAGAGTCTCAGAGTCTCAGAGTCTCAGAGTCATAGAGTCAGAGAGTCATAGAGTCTCAGAGTCATAGAGTCAGAGAGTCAGAGAGTCTCAGAGTCTCAGAGTCAGAGAGTCTCAGAGTCAGAGAGTCTCAGAGTCAGAGAGTCAGAGAGTCTCAGAGTCAGAGAGTCATAGAGTCTCAGAGTCTCAGAGTCTCAGAGTCATAGAGTCATAGAGTCTCAGAGTCATAGAGTCTCAGAGTCTCAGAGTCTCAGAGTCTCAGAGTCATAGAGTCATAGAGTCTCAGAGTCATAGAGTCTCAGAGTCTCAGAGTCAGAGAGTCTCAGAGTCAGAGAGTCTCAGAGTCTCAGAGTCTCAGAGTCAGAGAGTCTCAGAGTCTCAGAGTCATAGAGTCATAGAGTCATAGAGTCATAGAGTCATAGAGTCTCAGAGTCTCAGAGTCTCAGAGTCTCAGAGTCAGAGAGTCAGAGAGTCATAGAGTCTCAGAGTCATAGAGTCTCAGAGTCAGAGAGTCTCAGAGTCAGAGATTCTCAGAGTCTCAGAGTCTCAGAGTCATAGAGTCTCAGAGTCTCAGAGTCATAGAGTCATAGAGTCTCAGAGTCATAGAGTCATAGAGTCTCAGAGTCTCAGAGTCATAGAGTCTCAGAGTCATAGAGTCTCAGAGTCTCAGAGTCTCAGAGTCAGAGAGTCTCAGAGTCATAGAGTCTCAGAGTCATAGAGTCATAGAGTCTCAGAGTCATAGAGTCTCAGAGTCTCAGAGTCATAGAGTCTCAGAGTCTCAGAGTCTCAGAGTCATAGAGTCATAGAGTCTCAGAGTCATAGAGTCTCAGAGTCATAGAGTCTCAGAGTCTCAGAGTCTCAGAGTCAGAGAGTCTCAGAGTCATAGAGTCTCAGAGTCATAGAGTCATAGAGTCTCAGAGTCATAGAGTCATAGAGTCTCAGAGTCTCAGAGTCTCAGAGTCATAGAGTCTCAGAGTCATAGAGTCATAGAGTCATAGAGTCATAGAGTCATAGAGTCATAGAGTCATAGAGTCATAGAGTCATAGAGTCTCAGAGTCATAGAGTCTCAGAGTCATAGAGTTTCAGAGTCATAGAGTCTCAGAGTCTCAGAGTCAGAGAGTCTTAGAGTCATAGAGTCTCAGAGTCATAGAGTCATTGAGTCTCAGAGTCATAGAGTCATAGAGTCTCAGAGTCTCAGAGTCATAGAGTCTCAGAGTCATAGAGTCTCAGAGTCTCAGAGTCTCAGAGTCAGAGAGTCTCAGAGTCATAGAGTCTCAGAGTCATAGAGTCATAGAGTCTCAGAGTCATAGAGTCTCAGAGTCATAGAGTCTCAGAGTCATAGAGTCTCAGAGTCTCAGAGTCATAGAGTCATAGAGTCTCAGAGTCTCAGAGTCTCAGAGTCATAGAGTCATAGAGTCTCAGAATCTCAGAGTCATAGAGTCATAGAGTCTCAGAGTCATAGAGTCTCAGAGTCATAGAGTCTCAGAGTCTCAGAGTCATAGAGTCATAGAGTCTCAAAGTCTCAGAGTCATAGAGTCATAGAGTCTCAGAGTCATAGAGTCTCAGAGTCATAGAGTCTCAGAGTCATAGAGTCATAGAGTCTCAGAGTCATAGAGTCTCAGAGTCATAGAGTCTCAGAGTCATAGAGTCTCAGAGTCAGAGAGTCATAGAGAGAGAGAGAGAGAGAGAGAGAGTCTCAGAGTCAGAGAGTCTCAGAGTCAGAGAGTCATAGAGAGAGAGAGAGAGAGAGAGAGTCTCAGAGTCTCAGAGTCAGAGAGTCTCAGAGTCATAGAGTCTCAGAGTCTCAGAGTCATAGAGTCATAGAGTCTCAGAGTCATAGAGTCTCAGAGTCATAGAGTCTCAGAGTCTCAGAGTCTCAGAGTCTCAGAGTCAGAGAGTCTCAGAGTCATAGAGTCTCAGAGTCTCAGAGTCTCAGAGTCATAGAGTCATAGAGTCTCAGAGTCATAGAGTCTCAGAGTCATAGAGTCTCAGAGTCATAGAGTCTCAGAGTCTCAGAGTCTCAGAGTCAGAGAGTCTCAGAGTCATAGAGTCTCAGAGTCATAGAGTCATAGAGTCTCAGAGTCATAGAGTCTCAGAGTCTCAGAGTCATAGAGTCTCAGAGTCTCAGAGTCTCAGAGTCATAGAGTCATAGAGTCTCAGAGTCATAGAGTCTCAGAGTCATAGAGTCTCAGAGTCATAGAGTCTCAGAGTCTCAGAGTCATAGAGTCTCAGAGTCTCAGAGTCTCAGAGTCATAGAGTCATAGAGTCTCAGAGTCATAGAGTCTCAGAGTCATAGAGTTTCAGAGTCATAGAGTCTCAGAGTCTCAGAGTCAGAGAGTCTTAGAGTCATAGAGTCTCAGAGTCATAGAGTCATAGAGTCTCAGAGTCATAGAGTCATAGAGTCTCAGAGTCTCAGAGTCATAGAGTCTCAGAGTCATAGAGTCTCAGAGTCTCAGAGTCTCAGAGTCAGAGAGTCTCAGAGTCATAGAGTCTCAGAGTCATAGAGTCATAGAGTCTCAGAGTCATAGAGTCTCAGAGTCTCAGAGTCATAGAGTCTCAGAGTCTCAGAGTCTCAGAGTCATAGAGTCATAGAGTCTCAGAGTCATAGAGTCTCAGAGTCATAGAGTCTCAGAGTCTCAGAGTCTCAGAGTCAGAGAGTCTCAGAGTCATAGAGTCTCAGAGTCATAGAGTCATAGAGTCTCAGAGTCATAGAGTCATAGAGTCTCAGAGTCTCAGAGTCTCAGAGTCATAGAGTCTCAGAGTCATAGAGTCATAGAGTCATAGAGTCATAGAGTCATAGAGTCATAGAGTCTCAGAGTCTCAGAGTCTCAGAGTCTCAGAGTCATAGAGTCATAGAGTCTCAGAGTCTCAGAGTCATAGAGTCATAGAGTCTCAGAGTCATAGAGTCTCAGAGTCATAGAGTCTCAGAGTCATAGAGTCATATAGTCTCAGAGTCATAGAGTCTCAGAGTCATAGAGTCTCAGAGTCTCAGAGTCATAGAGTCATAGAGTCTCAGAGTCTCAGAGTCATAGAGTCATAGAGTCTCAGAGTCATAGAGTCTCAGAGTCATAGAGTCATAGAGTCTCAGAGTCATAGAGTCTCAGAGTCATAGAGTCTCAGAGTCATAGACTCTCAGAGTCATAGAGTCTCAGAGTCAGAGAGTCATAGAGAGAGAGAGAGAGAGAGAGAGAGAGAGAGAGTCTCAGAGTCTCAGAGTCAGAGAGTCTCAGAGTCAGAGAGTCATAGAGAGAGAGAGAGAGAGAGAGAGAGAGAGAGAGAGAGAGAGAGTCTCAGAGTCAGAGAGTCTCAGAGTCAGAGAGTCTCAGAGTCATAGAGTCTCAGAGTCATAGAGTCTCAGAGTCATAGAGTCTCAGAGTCAGAGAGTCATAGAGAGAGAGAGAGAGAGAGAGAGAGAGAGAGAGAGAGAGAGTCTCAGAGTCTCAGAGTCATAGAGTCTCAGAGTTTTAGAGTCTCAGAGTCATAGAGTCATAGAGTCTTAGAGTCATAGAGTCTCAGAGTCATAGAGTCTCAGAGTCTCAGAGTCATAGAGTCATAGAGTCTCAGAGTCATAGAGTCTCAGAGTCATAGAGTCTCAGAGTCTCAGAGTCTCAGAGTCTCAGAGTCAGAGAGTCTCAGAGTCATAGAGTCTCAGAGTCTCAGAGTCTCAGAGTCATAGAGTCATAGAGTCTCAGAGTCATAGAGTCTCAGAGTCATAGAGTCTCAGAGTCTCAGAGTCTCAGAGTCAGAGAGTCTCAGAGTCATAGAGTCTCAGAGTCATAGAGTCATAGAGTCTCAGAGTCATAGAGTCTCAGAGTCTCAGAGTCATAGAGTCTCAGAGTCTCAGAGTCTCAGAGTCATAGAGTCATAGAGTCTCAGAGTCATAGAGTCTCAGAGTCATAGAGTCTCAGAGTCATAGAGTCTCAGAGTCTCAGAGTCATAGAGTCTCAGAGTCTCAGAGTCTCAGAGTCATAGAGTCATAGAGTCTCAGAGTCATAGAGTCTCAGAGTCATAGAGTTTCAGAGTCATAGAGTCTCAGAGTCTCAGAGTCAGAGAGTCTTAGAGTCATAGAGTCTCAGAGTCATAGAGTCATAGAGTCTCAGAGTCATAGAGTCATAGAGTCTCAGAGTCTCAGAGTCATAGAGTCTCAGAGTCATAGAGTCTCAGAGTCTCAGAGTCTCAGAGTCAGAGAGTCTCAGAGTCATAGAGTCTCAGAGTCATAGAGTCATAGAGTCTCAGAGTCATAGAGTCTCAGAGTCTCAGAGTCATAGAGTCTCAGAGTCTCAGAGTCTCAGAGTCATAGAGTCATAGAGTCTCAGAGTCATAGAGTCTCAGAGTCATAGAGTCTCAGAGTCTCAGAGTCTCAGAGTCAGAGAGTCTCAGAGTCATAGAGTCATAGAGTCATAGAGTCTCAGAGTCATAGAGTCATAGAGTCTCAGAGTCTCAGAGTCTCAGAGTCATAGAGTCTCAGAGTCATAGAGTCATAGAGTCATAGAGTCATAGAGTCATAGAGTCATAGAGTCATAGAGTCTCAGAGTCATAGAGTCTCAGAGTCATAGAGTCATATAGTCTCAGAGTCATAGAGTCTCAGAGTCATAGAGTCTCAGAGTCTCAGAGTCATAGAGTCATAGAGTCTCAGAGTCTCAGAGTCATAGAGTCATAGAGTCTCAGAGTCATAGAGTCTCAGAGTCATAGAGTCATAGAGTCTCAGAGTCATAGAGTCTCAGAGTCATAGAGTCTCAGAGTCATAGACTCTCAGAGTCATAGAGTCTCAGAGTCAGAGAGTCATAGAGAGAGAGAGAGAGAGAGAGAGAGAGAGAGAGTCTCAGAGTCTCAGAGTCAGAGAGTCTCAGAGTCAGAGAGTCATAGAGAGAGAGAGAGAGAGAGAGAGAGAGAGAGAGAGAGAGAGAGAGAGAGAGAGTCTCAGAGTCAGAGAGTCTCAGAGTCAGAGAGTCTCAGAGTCATAGAGTCTCAGAGTCATAGAGTCTCAGAGTCATAGAGTCTCAGAGTCAGAGAGTCATAGAGAGAGAGAGAGAGAGAGAGAGAGAGAGAGAGAGAGAGAGAGAGAGAGAGAGTCTCAGAGTCTCAGAGTCATAGAGTCTCAGAGTTTTAGAGTCTCAGAGTCATAGAGTCATAGAGTCTTAGAGTCATAGAGTCTCAGAGTCATAGAGTCTCAGAGTCTCAGAGTCATAGAGTCATAGAGTCTCAGAGTCATAGAGTCTCAGAGTCATAGAGTCTCAGAGTCTCAGAGTCTCAGAGTCTCAGAGTCAGAGAGTCTCAGAGTCATAGAGTCTCAGAGTCTCAGAGTCTCAGAGTCATAGAGTCATAGAGTCTCAGAGTCATAGAGTCTCAGAGTCATAGAGTCTCAGAGTCTCAGAGTCTCAGAGTCAGAGAGTCTCAGAGTCATAGAGTCTCAGAGTCATAGAGTCATAGAGTCTCAGAGTCATAGAGTCTCAGAGTCTCAGAGTCATAGAGTCTCAGAGTCTCAGAGTCTCAGAGTCATAGAGTCATAGAGTCTCAGAGTCATAGAGTCTCAGAGTCATAGAGTCTCAGAGTCATAGAGTCTCAGAGTCTCAGAGTCATAGAGTCTCAGAGTCTCAGAGTCTCAGAGTCATAGAGTCATAGAGTCTCAGAGTCATAGAGTCTCAGAGTCATAGAGTTTCAGAGTCATAGAGTCTCAGAGTCTCAGAGTCAGAGAGTCTTAGAGTCATAGAGTCTCAGAGTCATAGAGTCATAGAGTCTCAGAGTCATAGAGTCATAGAGTCTCAGAGTCTCAGAGTCATAGAGTCTCAGAGTCATAGAGTCTCAGAGTCTCAGAGTCTCAGAGTCAGAGAGTCTCAGAGTCATAGAGTCTCAGAGTCATAGAGTCATAGAGTCTCAGAGTCATAGAGTCTCAGAGTCTCAGAGTCATAGAGTCTCAGAGTCTCAGAGTCTCAGAGTCATAGAGTCATAGAGTCTCAGAGTCATAGAGTCTCAGAGTCATAGAGTCTCAGAGTCTCAGAGTCTCAGAGTCAGAGAGTCTCAGAGTCATAGAGTCATAGAGTCATAGAGTCTCAGAGTCATAGAGTCATAGAGTCTCAGAGTCTCAGAGTCTCAGAGTCATAGAGTCTCAGAGTCATAGAGTCATAGAGTCATAGAGTCATAGAGTCATAGAGTCATAGAGTCATAGAGTCTCAGAGTCTCAGAGTCTCAGAGTCTCAGAGTCATAGAGTCATAGAGTCTCAGAGTCTCAGAGTCATAGAGTCATAGAGTCTCAGAGTCATAGAGTCTCAGAGTCATAGAGTCATATAGTCTCAGAGTCATAGAGTCTCAGAGTCATAGAGTCTCAGAGTCTCAGAGTCATAGAGTCATAGAGTCTCAGAGTCTCAGAGTCATAGAGTCATAGAGTCTCAGAGTCATAGAGTCTCAGAGTCATAGAGTCATAGAGTCTCAGAGTCATAGAGTCTCAGAGTCATAGAGTCTCAGAGTCATAGACTCTCAGAGTCATAGAGTCTCAGAGTCAGAGAGTCATAGAGAGAGAGAGAGAGAGAGAGAGAGAGAGAGAGAGTCTCAGAGTCTCAGAGTCAGAGAGTCTCAGAGTCAGAGAGTCATAGAGAGAGAGAGAGAGAGAGAGAGAGAGAGAGAGAGAGAGTCTCAGAGTCAGAGAGTCTCAGAGTCAGAGAGTCTCAGAGTCATAGAGTCTCAGAGTCATAGAGTCTCAGAGTCATAGAGTCTCAGAGTCAGAGAGTCATAGAGAGAGAGAGAGAGAGAGAGAGAGAGAGAGAGAGAGAGTCTCAGAGTCTCAGAGTCATAGAGTCTCAGAGTTTTAGAGTCTCAGAGTCATAGAGTCTCAGAGTCATAGAGTCTCAGAGTCATAGAGTCTTAGAGTCTCAGAGTCATAGAGTCTCAGAGTCATAGAGTCATAGAGTCTCAGAGTCAGAGAGTCTCAGAGTCTCAGAGTCTCAGAGTCTCAGAGTCATAGAGTCATAGAGTCATAGAGTCTCAGAGTCTCAGAGTCTCAGAGTCATAGAGTCATAGAGTCATAGAGTCTCAGAGTCATAGAGTCATAGAGTCTCAGAGTCATAGAGTCATAGAGTCATAGAGTCTCAGAGTCTCAGAGTCTCAGAGTCATAGAGTCTCAGAGTCTCAGAGTCATAGAGTCTCAGAGTCATAGAGTCATAGAGTCTTAGAGTCTCAGAGTCATAGAGTCTCAGAGTCATAGAGTCATAGAGTCTCAGAGTCATAGAGTCATAGAGTCTCAGAGTCTCAGAGTCTCAGAGTCTCAGAGTCAGAGTCATAGAGTCTCAGAGTCATAGAGTCTCAGAGTCATAGAGTCTCAGAGTCATAGAGTCTCAGAGTCATAGAGTCATAGAGTCTCAGAGTCATAGAGTCTCAGAGTCATAGAGTCTCAGAGTCATAGAGTCTCAGAGTCAGAGAGTCATAGAGTCATAGAGTCTCAGAGTCATAGAGTCTCAGAGTCATAGAGTCTCAGAGTCATAGAGTCTCAGAGTCATAGAGTCATAGAGTCTCAGAGTCATAGAGTCATAGAGTCTCAGAGTCATAGAGTCTCAGAGTCATAGAGTCATAGAGTCATAGAGTCTCAGAGTCATAGAGTCTCAGAGTCATAGAGTCTCAGAGGCATAGAGTCTCAGAGGCATAGAGTCATAGAGTCATAGAGTCATAGAGTCTCAGAGTCATAGAGTCTCAGAGTCTCAGAGTCATAGAGTCTCAGAGTCTCAGAGTCTCAGAGTCTCAGAGTCTCAGAGTCATAGAGTCTCAGAGTCTCAGAGTCTCAGAGTCTCAGAGTCTCAGAGTCTCAGAGTCATAGAGTCTCAGAGTCATAGAGTCTCAGAGTCTCAGAGTCATAGAGTCTCAGAGTCTCAGAGTCATAGAGTCTCAGAGTCTCAGAGTCATAGAGTCTCAGAGTCTCAGAGTCATAGAGTCTCAGAGTCATAGAGTCATAGAGTCATAGAGTCTCAGAGTCATAGAGTCTCAGAGTCTCAGAGTCATAGAGTCATAGATTCTCAGAGTCATAGAGTCTCAGAGTCTCAGAGTCATAGAGTCATAGAGTCTCAGAGTCATAGAGTCTCAGAGTCATAGAGTCTCAGAGTCTCAGAGTCATAGAGTCTCAGAGTCATAGAGTCATAGATTCTCAGATTCATAGAGTCTCAGAGTCTCAGAGTCACAGAGTCTCAGAGTCATAGAGTCTCAGAGTCTCAGAGTCTCAGAGTCATAGAGTCATAGAGTCATAGAGTCTCAGAGTCATAGAGTCTCAGAGTCATAGAGTCTCAGAGTCATAGTCTCAGAGTCATAGAGTCTCAGAGTCTCAGAGTCTCAGAGTCTCAGAGTCATAGAGTCTCAGAGTCATAGAGTCTCAGAGTCTCAGAGTCATAGAGTCTCACAGTCTCAGAGTCTCAGAGTCATAGAGTCTCAGAGTCATAGAGTCTCAGAGTCATAGAGTCTCAGAGTCTCAGAGTCATAGAGTCTCACAGTCTCAGAGTCTCAGAGTCATAGAGTCTCAGAGTTTCAGAGTCTCAGAGTCTCAGAGTCTCAGAGTCTCAGAGTCTCAGAGTCATAGAGTCTCAGAGTCATAGAGTCTCAGAGTCATAGAGTCTCAGAGTCTCAGAGTCATAGAGTCATAGAGTCTCAGAGTCTCAGAGTCTCAGAGTCATAGAGTCTCAGAGTCATAGAGTCATAGAGTCATAGAGTCATAGAGTCATAGAGTCTCAGAGTCATAGAGTCTCAGAGTCTCAGAGTCATAGAGTCTCAGAGTCTCAGAGTCTCAGAGTCATAGAGTCATAGAGTCTCAGAGTCATAGAGTCTCAGAGTCATAGAGTCTCAGAGTCTCAGAGTCTCAGAGTCTCAGAGTCAGAGAGTCTCAGAGTCATAGAGTCTCAGAGTCATAGAGTCATAGAGTCTCAGAGTCATAGAGTCTCAGAGTCTCAGAGTCTCAGAGTCATAGAGTCTCAGAGTCATAGAGTCATAGAGTCATAGAGTCATAGAGTCATAGAGTCATAGAGTCATAGAGTCTCAGAGTCTCAGAGTCTCAGAGTCATAGAGTCATAGAGTCTCAGAGTCTCAGAGTCATAGAGTCATAGAGTCTCAGAGTCATAGAGTCTCAGAGTCATAGAGTCTCAGAGTCATAGAGTCATATAGTCTCAGAGTCATAGAGTCTCAGAGTCTCAGAGTCATAGAGTCATAGAGTCTCAGAGTCTCAGAGTCATAGAGTCATAGAGTCTCAGAGTCATAGAGTCTCAGAGTCATAGAGTCATAGAGTCTCAGAGTCATAGAGTCTCAGAGTCATAGAGTCTCAGAGTCATAGACTCTCAGAGTCATAGAGTCTCAGAGTCAGAGAGTCATAGAGAGAGAGAGAGAGAGAGAGAGAGAGAGTCTCAGAGTCTCAGAGTCAGAGAGTCTCAGAGTCAGAGAGTCAGAGAGAGAGAGAGAGAGAGAGAGAGAGAGAGAGAGAGAGAGAGTCTCAGAGTCAGAGAGTCTCAGAGTCAGAGAGTCTCAGAGTCATAGAGTATCAGAGTCATAGAGTCTCAGAGTCATAGAGTCTCAGAGTCAGAGAGTCATAGAGAGAGAGAGAGAGAGAGAGAGAGAGAGAGAGAGAGAGAGAGAGTCTCAGAGTCTCAGAGTCATAGAGTCATAGAGTCTCAGAGTCATAGAGTCATAGAGTCATAGAGTCTCAGAGTCTCAGAGTCTCAGAGTCATAGAGTCTCAGAGTCTCAGAGTCATAGAGTCTCAGAGTCATAGAGTCATAGAGTCTTAGAGTCTCAGAGTCATAGAGTCTCAGAGTCATAGAGTCTCAGAGTCAAAGAGTCATAGAGTCTCAGAGTCTCAGAGTCTCAGAGTCTCAGAGTCAGAGTCATAGAGTCTCAGAGTCATAGAGTCTCAGAGTCATAGAGTCTCAGAGTCATAGAGTCTCAGAGTCATAGAGTCATAGAGTCTCAGAGTCATAGAGTCTCAGAGTCATAGAGTCTCAGAGTCATAGAGTCTCAGAGTCAGAGAGTCATAGAGTCATAGAGTCTCAGAGTCATAGAGTCTCAGAGTCATAGAGTCTCAGAGTCATAGAGTCTCAGAGTCATAGAGTCATAGAGTCTCAGAGTCATAGAGTCTCAGAGTCATAGAGTCATAGAGTCATAGAGTCTCAGAGTCATAGAGTCTCAGAGTCATAGAGTCTCAGAGGCATAGAGTCTCAGAGGCATAGAGTCATAGAGTCATAGAGTCATAGAGTCTCAGAGTCATAGAGTCTCAGAGTCTCAGAGTCATAGAGTCTCAGAGTCTCAGAGTCTCAGAGTCTCAGAGTCATAGAGTCTCAGAGTCATAGAGTCTCAGAGTCTCAGAGTCATAGAGTCTCAGAGTCTCAGAGTCATAGAGTCTCAGAGTCTCAGAGTCATAGAGTCTCAGAGTCTCAGAGTCATAGAGTCTCAGAGTCATAGAGTCTCAGAGTCATAGAGTCTCAGAGTCATAGAGTCTCAGAGTCTCAGAGTCTCAGAGTCATAGAGTCTCAGAGTCATAGAGTCATAGATTCTCAGATTCATAGAGTCTCAGAGTCTCAGAGTCACAGAGTCTCAGAGTCATAGAGTCTCAGAGTCTCAGAGTCTCAGAGTCATAGAGTCATAGAGTCTCAGAGTCATAGAGTCTCAGAGTCATAGAGTCTCAGAGTCATAGTCTCAGAGTCATAGAGTCTCAGAGTCTCAGAGTCTCAGAGTCATAGAGTCTCAGAGTCATAGAGTCTCAGAGTCATAGAGTCTCAGAGTCTCAGAGTCATAGAGTCTCACAGTCTCAGAGTCTCAGAGTCATAGAGTCTCAGAGTCATAGAGTCTTTGAGTCATAGAGTCTCAGAGTCTCAGAGTCATAGAGTCTCACAGTCTCAGAGTCTCAGAGTCATAGAGTCTCAGAGTCATAGAGTCTCAGAGTCATAGAGTCTCAGAGTCATAGAGTCTCAGAGTCTCAGAGTCATAGAGTCTCACAGTCTCAGAGTCTCAGAGTCATAGAGTCTCAGAGTCTCAGAGTCTCAGAGTCTCAGAGTCATAGAGTCTCAGAGTCTCAGAGTCATAGAGTCTCAGAGTCTCAGAGTCTCAGAGTCTCAGAGTCATAGAGTCATAGAGTCTCAGAGTCTCAGAGTCTCAGAGTCTCAGAGTCTCAGAGTCTCAGAGTCTCAGAGTCTCAGAGTCATAGAGTCATAGAGTCTCAGAGTCATAGAGTCTCAGAGTCATAGAGTCTCAGAGTCATAGAGTCTCAGAGTCATAGAGTCATAGAGTCTCAGAGTCATAGAGTCTCAGAGTCATAGAGTCTCAGAGTCATAGAGTCTCAGAGTCATAGAGTCTCAGAGTCAGAGAGTCAGAGAGTCATAGAGTCATAGAGTCTCAGAGTCATAGAGTCTCAGAGTCATAGAGTCTCAGAGTCATAGAGTCTCAGAGTCATAGAGTCATAGAGTCTCAGAGTCATAGAGTCTCAGAGTCATAGAGTCTCAGAGGCATAGAGTCATAGAGTCATAGAGTCTCAGAGTCATAGAGTCTCAGAGTCATAGAGTCTCAGAGTCTCAGAGTCATAGAGTCTCAGAGTCTCAGAGTCATAGAGTCTCAGAGTCATAGAGTCTCAGAGTCATAGAGTCTCAGAGTCTCAGAGTCATAGAGTCTCAGAGTCATAGAGTCTCAGAGTCTCAGAGTCATAGAGTCTCAGAGTCTCAGAGTCATAGAGTCTCAGAGTCATAGAGTCTCAGAGTCATAGAGTCTCAGAGTCTCAGAGTCATAGAGTCTCAGAGTCATAGAGTCTCAGAGTCTCAGAGTCATAGAGTCTCAGAGTCATAGAGTCATAGAGTCTCAGAGTCATAGAGTCATAGAGTCTCAGAGTCTCAGAGTCTCAGAGTCATAGAGTCATAGAGTCTCAGAGTCATAGAGTCTCAGAGTCATAGAGTCTCAGAGTCATAGAGTCTCAGAGTCATAGAGTCATAGAGTCATAGAGTCATAGAGTCTCAGATTCATAGAGTCTCAGAGTCATAGAGTCTCAGAGTCATAGAGTCTCAGAGTCTCAGAGTCTCAGAGTCATAGAGTCTCAGAGTCATAGAGTCATGGAGTCTCAGAGTCATAGAGTCATAGAGTCTCAGAGTCATAGAGTCATAGAGTCATAGAGTCTCAGAGTCTCAGAGTCTCAGAGTCTCAGAGTCTCAGAGTCATAGAGTCATAGAGTCTCAGAGTCATAGAGTCATAGAGTCTCAGAGTCATAGAGTCATAGAGTCTCAGAGTCTCAGAGTCTCAGAGTCTCAGAGTCATAGAGTCATAGAGTCATAGAGTCTCAGAGTCATAGAGTCATAGAGTCTCAGAGTCTCAGAGTCTCAGAGTCATAGAGTCATATAGTCTCAGAGTCATAGAGTCTCAGAGTCATAGAGTCTCAGAGTCATAGAGTCTCAGAGTCATAGAGTCATAGAGTCATAGAGTCTCAGAGTCATAGAGTCTCAGAGTCATAGAGTCTCAGAGTCATAGAGTCTCAGAGTCATAGAGTCTCAGAGTCTCAGAGTCTCAGAGTCATAGAGTCTCAGAGTCATAGAGTCATAGAGTCTCAGAGTCATAGAGTCATAGAGTCTCAGAGTCATAGAGTCTCAGAGTCATAGAGTCTCAGAGTCATAGTCTCAGAGTCATAGAGTCTCAGAGTCTCAGAGTCTCAGAGTCATAGAGTCTCAGAGTCATAGAGTCTCAGAGTCTCAGAGTCATAGAGTCTCACAGTCTCAGAGTCTCAGAGTCATAGAGTCTCAGAGTCATAGAGTCTCAGAGTCATAGAGTCTCAGAGTCATAGAGTCTCAGAGTCTCAGAGTCATAGAGTCTCACAGTCTCAGAGTCTCAGAGTCATAGAGTCTCAGAGTCTCAGAGTCTCAGAGTCTCAGAGTCTCAGAGTCATAGAGTCTCAGAGTCATAGAGTCTCAGAGTCATAGAGTCTCAGAGTCTCAGAGTCATAGAGTCTCACAGTCTCAGAGTCTCAGAGTCATAGAGTCTCAGAGTCTCAGAGTCTCAGAGTCTCAGAGTCTCAGAGTCTCAGAGTCATAGAGTCTCAGAGTCTCAGAGTAATAGAGTCTCAGAGTCTCAGAGTCTCAGAGTCTCAGAGTCATAGAGTCATAGAGTCTCAGAGTCTCAGAGTCATAGGGTCATAGAGTCTCAGAGTCATAGAGTCTCAGAGTCATAGAGTCTCAGAGTCATAGAGTCTCAGAGTCATAGAGTCATAGAGTCATAGAGTCTCAGAGTCTCAGAGTCTCAGAGTCATAGAGTCATAGAGTCTCAGAGTCATAGAGTCTCAGAGTCATAGAGTCTCAGAGTCATAGAGTCATAGAGTCTCAGAGTCATAGAGTTTCAGAGTCATAGAGTCTCAGAGTCATAGAGTCTCAGAGTCATAGAGTCTCAGAGTCTCAGAGTCATAGAGTCTCAGAGTCATAGAGTCTCAGAGTCATAGAGTCATAGAGTCTCAGAGTCATAGAGTCTCAGAGTCATAGAGTCTCAGAGTCTCAGAGTCATAGAGTCTCAGAGTCATAGAGTCTCAGAGTCATAGAGTCATAGAGTCTCAGAGTCATAGAGTCTCAGAGTCATAGAGTCATAGAGTCTCAGAGTCTCAGAGTCTCAGAGTCATAGAGTCATAGAGTCTCAGAGTCATAGAGTCTCAGAGTCATAGAGTCTAAGAGTCATAGAGTCATAGAGTCTCAGAGTCATAGAGTCTCAGAGTCATAGAGTCTCAGAGTCATAGAGTCTCAGAGTCATAGAGTCTCAGAGTCTCAGAGTCTCAGAGTCTCAGAGTCATAGAGTCATAGAGTCATAGAGTCTCAGAGTCATAGAGTCTCAGAGTCTCAGAGTCTCAGAGTCATAGAGTCATAGAGTCTCAGAGTCATAGAGTCTCAGAGTCATAGAGTCTCACAGTCTCAGAGTCTCAGAGTCATAGAGTCTCAGAGTCATAGAGTCTCAGAGTCATAGAGTCTCAGAGTCATAGAGTCTCAGAGTCTCAGAGTCATAGAGTCTCACAGTCTCAGAGTCTCAGAGTCATAGAGTCTCAGAGTCTCAGAGTCTCAGAGTCTCAGAGTCTCAGAGTCTCAGAGTCATAGAGTCTCAGAGTCATAGAGTCTCAGAGTCATAGAGTCTCAGAGTCTCAGAGTCATAGAGTCTCACAGTCTCAGAGTCTCAGAGTCATAGAGTCTCAGAGTCTCAGAGTCTCAGAGTCTCAGAGTCTCAGAGTCTCAGAGTCATAGAGTCTCAGAGTCTCAGAGTAATAGAGTCTCAGAGTCTCAGAGTCTCAGAGTCTCAGAGTCATAGAGTCATAGAGTCTCAGAGTCTCAGAGTCATAGGGTCATAGAGTCTCAGAGTCATAGAGTCTCAGAGTCATAGAGTCTCAGAGTCATAGAGTCTCAGAGTCATAGAGTCATAGAGTCATAGAGTCTCAGAGTCTCAGAGTCTCAGAGTCATAGAGTCATAGAGTCTCAGAGTCATAGAGTCTCAGAGTCATAGAGTCTCAGAGTCATAGAGTCATAGAGTCTCAGAGTCATAGAGTTTCAGAGTCATAGAGTCTCAGAGTCATAGAGTCTCAGAGTCATAGAGTCTCAGAGTCTCAGAGTCATAGAGTCTCAGAGTCATAGAGTCTCAGAGTCATAGAGTCATAGAGTCTCAGAGTCATAGAGTCTCAGAGTCATAGAGTCTCAGAGTCTCAGAGTCATAGAGTCTCAGAGTCATAGAGTCTCAGAGTCATAGAGTCATAGAGTCTCAGAGTCATAGAGTCTCAGAGTCATAGAGTCATAGAGTCTCAGAGTCTCAGAGTCTCAGAGTCATAGAGTCATAGAGTCTCAGAGTCATAGAGTCTCAGAGTCATAGAGTCTAAGAGTCATAGAGTCATAGAGTCTCAGAGTCATAGAGTCTCAGAGTCATAGAGTCTCAGAGTCATAGAGTCTCAGAGTCATAGAGTCTCAGAGTCTCAGAGTCTCAGAGTCTCAGAGTCTCAGAGTCATAGAGTCATAGAGTCATAGAGTCTCAGAGTCATAGAGTCTCAGAGTCTCAGAGTCTCAGAGTCATAGAGTCATAGAGTCTCAGAGTCATAGAGTCTCAGAGTCATAGAGTCTCAGAGTCATAGAGTCTCAGAGTCTCAGAGTCTCAGAGTCTCAGAGTCTCAGAGTCATAGAGTCATAGAGTCATAGAGTCTCAGAGTCTCAGAGTCTCAGAGTCTCAGAGTCATAGAGTCTCAGAGTCTCAGAGTCTCAGAGTCTCAGAGTCATAGAGTCATAGAGTCTCAGAGTCATAGAGTCTCAGAGTCATAGAGTCTCAGAGTCATAGAGTCATAGAGTCATAGAGTCTCAGAGTCATAGAGTCATAGAGTCTCAGAGTCTCAGAGTCATAGAGTCATAGAGTCTCAGAGTCTCAGAGTCTCAGAGTCTCAGAGTCATAGAGTCTCAGAGTCTCAGAGTCTCAGAGTCTCAGAGTCATAGAGTCTCAGAGTCATAGAGTCTCAGAGTCTCAGAGTCATAGAGTCTCAGAGTCATAGAGTCTCAGAGTCTCAGAGTCTCAGAGTCATAGAGTCATAGAGTCTCAGAGTCTCAGAGTCATAGAGTCATAGAGTCTCAGAGTCATAGAGTCATAGAGTCTCAGAGTCTCAGAGTCATAGAGTCTCAGAGTCTCAGAGTCATAGAGTCTCAGAGTCATAGAGTCATAGAGTCTCAGTGTCATAGAGTCTCAGAGTCATAGAGTCTCAGAGTCTCAGAGTCATAGAGTCATAGAGTCTCAGAGTCATAGAGTCTCAGAGTCATAGAGTCATAGAGTCATAGAGTCATAGAGTCATAGAGTCATAGAGTCACAGAGTCTCAGAGTCTCAGAGTCATAGAGTGTTAGAGTCATAGAGTCTCAGAGTCATAGAGTGTTAGAGTCATAGAGTCTCAGAGTCAGAGAGTCTCAGAGTCATAGCAGAGCAGAGCGAGGAAAGAGAAAAGGAGCAGAGCGAGGAGAGTGAAGGAGCAGAGCGAGGAGAGTGAAGGAGCAGAGCGAAGAGAGTGAAGGAGCAGAGCGAGGAGAGTGAAGGAGCAGAGCGAGGAGAGTGAAGGAGCAGAGCGAGGAGAGTGAAGGAGCAGAGCGAGGAGAGTGAAGGAGCAGAGCGAGGAGAGTGAAGGAGCAGAGCGAAGAGAGTGAAGGAGCAGAGCGAAGAGAGTGAAGGAGCAGAGCGAAGAGAGTGAAGGAGCAGAGCGAGGAGAGTGAAGGAGCAGAGCGAGGAGAGTGAAGGAGCAGAGCGAGGAGAGTGAAGGGGCAGAGCGAGGAGAGTGAAGGTGCAGAGCGAGGGGAGTGAAGGAGCAGAGCGAGGGGAGTGAAGGAGCAGAGCGAGGAGAGTGAAGGAGCAGAGCGAAGAGAGTGAAGGAGCAGAGCGAAGAGAGTGAAAGAGCAGAGCGAGGAGAGTGAAGGAGCAGAGCGAGGAGAGTGAAGGAGCAGAGCGAAGAGAGTGAAGGAGCAGAGCGAGGAGAGTGAAGGAGAAGAGCGAGGAGAGTGAAGGAGCAGAGCGAGGGGAGTGAAGGAGCAGAGCGAGGAGCGTGAAGGAGCAGAGCGAGGAGAGTGAAGGAGCAGAGCGAGGAGAGTGAAGGAGCAGAGCGAAGAGAGTGAAGGAGCAGAGCGAGGAGAGTGAAGGTGCAGAGCGAGGAGAGTGAAGGTGCAGAGCGAGGAGAGTGAAGGAGCAGAGCGAGGAGAGTGAAGGTGCAGAGCGAGGAGAGTGAAGGTGCAGAGCGAGGAGAGTGAAGGAGCAGAGCGAGGAGAGTGAAGGAGCAGAGCGAGGGGAGTGAATGAGCAGAGAGAGGAGAGTGAAGGAGCAGAGGGAGGAGAGTGAAGGAGCAAAGCGAGGGGAGTGAAGGAGCAGAGGGAGGAGAGTGAAGGAGCAGAGGGAGGAGAGTGAAGGAGCAAAGCGAGGGGAGTGAAGGAGCAGAGGGAGGAGAGTGAAGGAGCAGAGGGAGGAGAGTGAAGGAGCAGAGCGAGGAGAGTGAAGGTGCAGAGCGAGGAGAGTGAAGGTGCAGAGCGAGGAGAATGAAGGAGCAGAGCGAGGGGAGTGAATGAGCAGAGAGAGGAGAGTGAAGGAGCAGAGGGAGGAGAGTGAAGGAGCAAAGCGAGGGGAGTGAAGGAGCACAGGGAGGAGAGTGAAGGAGCAGAGGGAGGAGAGTGAAGGAGCAGAGCGAGGAGAGTGAAGGAGCAGAGCGAGGAGAGTGAAGGAGCAGAGCGAGGAGAGTGAAGGCGCAGAGCGAGGAGAGTGAAGGAGCAGAGCGAGGAGAGTGAAGGAGCAGAGCGAGGAGAGTGAAGGAGCAGAGCGAGGAGAGTGAAGGAGCAGAGGGAGGAGAGTGAAGGAGCAGAGCGAGGAGAGTGAAGGAGCAGAGGGAGGAGAGCAGAGCGAGGAGAGTGAAGGAGCCGAGCGAGGAGAGCAGAGCGAGGAGCAGGGCAGAGCGAGGAGAGTGAAGGAGTAGAGCGAGGAGAGTGAAGGAGCAGAGCGAGGAGAGTGAAGGAGCAGAGCGAGGGGAGTGAAGGAGGAGAGCGAGGGGAGTGAAGGAGCAGAGCGAGGGGAGTGAAGGAGCAGAGCTAGAGGAGTGAAGGAGCAGAGCGAGGAGAGTGAAAGAGCAGAGCGAGGAGAGTGAAGGAGCAGAGCGAAGAGAGTGAAGGAGCAGAGCGAGGAGAGTGAAGGCGCAGAGCGAGGAGAGTGAAGGAGCAGAGCGAGGAGAGTGAAGGAGCAGAGCGAGGAGAGTGAAGGCGCAGAGCGAGGAGAGTGAAGGAGCAGAGCGAGGAGAGTGAAGGAGAAGAGCGAGGAAAGAGAAAAGGAGCAGAGCGAGGAGAGTGAAGGAGCAGAGCGAGGAGAGTGAAGGAGCAGAGCGAGGAGAGTGAAGGAGCAGAGCGAAGAGAGTGAAGGAGCAGAGCGAGGAGAGTGAAGGAGCAGAGCGAGGAGAGTGAAGGAGCAGAGGGAGGAGAGTGAAGGAGCAGAGGGAGGAGAGTGAAGGAGCAGAGCGAGGAGAGTGAAGGAGAAGAGCGAGGAGAGTGAAGGAGCAGAGCGAGGGGAGTGAAGGAGCAGAGGGAGGAGAGTGAAGGAGCAGAGGGAGGAGAGTGAAGGAGCAGAGGGAGGAGAGTGAAGGAGCAGAGCGAGGAGAGTGAAGGTGCAGAGCGAGGAGAGTGAAGGAGCAGAGCAAGGAGAGTGAAGGAGCAGAGCGAGGAGAGTGAAGGGGCATATGGAGGAGAGTGAAGGAGCAGAGCGAGGGGAGTGAAGGAGCAGAGCGATGGGAGTGAAGGAGCAGAGCGAGGGGAGTGAAGGAGCAGAATGAGGAGAGTGAAGGGGCATATGGAGGAGAGTGAAGGAGCAGAGCGAGGGGAGTGAAGGAGCAGAGCGAGGGGAGTGAAGGAGCAGAGCGAGGAGAGTGAAGGAGCAGAGCGAGGACAGTGAAGAGGCAGAGCGAGGGGAGTGAAGGGGCAGAGCGAGGGGAGTGAAGGAGCAGAGCGAGGGGAGTGAAGGAGCAGAGTGAGGAGAGTGAAGGAGCAGAGTGAAGGAGCAGAGCGAGGAGAGTGAAGGAGCAGAGCGAGGAGAGTGAAGGGGCATATGGAGGAGAGTGAAGGAGCAGAGCGAGGGGAGTGAAGGAGCAGAGCGATGGGAGTGAAGGAGCAGAGCGAGGGGAGTGAAGGAGCAGAATGAGGAGAGTGAAGGGGCATATGGAGGAGAGTGAAGGAGCAGAGCGAGGGGAGTGAAGGAGCAGAGCGATGGGAGTGAAGGAGCAGAGCGAGCGGAGTGAAGGAGCAGAGCGAGGGGAGTGAAGGAGCAGAGCGAGGAGAGTGAAGGAACAGAGCGAGGACAGTGAAGAGGCAGAGCGAGGGGAGTGAAGGGGCAGAGCGAGGGGAGTGAAGGAGCAGAGCGAGGGGAGTGAAGGAGCAGAGTGAGGAGAGTGAAGGAGCAGAGCGAGGAGAGTGAAGGAGCAGAATGAGGAGAGTGAAGGGGCATATGGAGGAGAGTGAAGGAGCAGAGCGAGGGGAGTGAAGGAGCAGAGCGAGGGGAGTGAAGGAGCAGAGCGAGGGGAGTGAAGGAGCAGAGCGAGGGGAGTGAAGGAGCAGAGCGAGGAGAGTGAAGGAGCAGAGCGAGGGGAGTGAAGGAGCAGAGCGAGGGGAGTGAAGGAGCAGAGCGAGGGGAGTGAAGGAGCAGAGCGAGGGGAGTGAAGGAGCAGATCGAGGAGAGTGAAGGAGCAGAGCGAGTAGAGTGAAGGAGCAGAGCGAGTAGAGTGAAGGAGCAGAGCGAGGGGAGTGAAGGAGCAGAGCGAGGGGAGTGAAGGAGCAGAGCGAGGGGAGTGAAGGAGCAGAGCGAGGAGAGTGAAGGAGCAGAGCGAGGAGAGTGAAGGAGCAGAGCGAGGAGAGTGAAGGAGCAGAGCGAGGAAAGAGAAAAGGAGCAGAGCGAGGAGAGTGAAGGAGCAGAGCGAAGAGAGTGAAGGAGCACAGCGAGGAGAGTGAAGGAGCAGAGCGAGGAGAGTGAAGGTGCAGAGCGAGGGGAGTGAAGGAACAGAGCGAGGAGAGTGAAGGAGCAGAGCGAGGACAGTGAAGGAGCAGAGCGAGGAAAGAGAAAAGGAGCAGAGCGAGGAGAGTGAAGGAGCAGAGCGAGGGGAGTGAAGGAGCAGAGCGAGGAGCGTGAAGGAGCAGAGGGAGGAGAGTGAATGAGCAGAGCGAGGAGAGTGAAGGAGCAGAGCGAAGAGAGTGAAGGAGCAGAGCGAGGAGAGTGAAGGTGCAGAGCGAGGGGAGTGAAGGAGCAGAGCGAGGAGCGTGAAGGAGCAGAGCGAGGAGAGTGAAGGAGCAGAGCGAAGAGAGTGAAGGAGCAGAGCGAGGAGAGTGAAGGAGCAGAGCGAGGAAAGAGAAAAGGAGCAGAGCGAGGAGAGTGAAGGAGCAGAGCGAAGAGAGTGAAGGAGCAGAGCGAAGAGAGTGAAAGAGCAGAGCGAGGAGAGTGAAGGAGCAGAGCGAGGAATGAGAAAAGGAGCAGAGCGAGGAGAGTGAAGAGGCAGAGCGAGGAGAGTGAAGGAGCAGAGCGAGGGGAGTGAAGGAGCAGAGCGAGGAGAGTGAAGGAGCAGAGCGAAGAGAGTGAAGAAGCAGAGCGAAGAGAGTGAAAGAGCAGAGCGAGGAGAGTGAAGGAGCAGAGCGAGGAAAGTGAAGGAGAAGAGCGAAGAGAGTGAAGGAGCAGAGCGAGGAGAGTGAAGGAGAAGAGCGAGGAGCGTGAAGGAGCAGAGCGAGGAGCGTGAAGGAGCAGAGGGAGGAGAGTGAAGGAGCAGAGCGAGGAGAGTGAAGGAGCAGAGCGAGGAGAGTGAAGGAGCAGAGCGAGGAGAGTGAAGGAGCAGAGCGAGGAAAGAGAAAAGGAGCAGAGCGAGGAGAGTGAAGGAGCAGAGCGAGGAGAGTGAAGGAGCAGAGCGAAGAGAGTGAAGGAGCAGAGCGAGGAGAGTGAAGGAGCAGAGCGAGGAGAGTGAAGGAGCAGAGCGAGGAGAGTGAAGGAGCAGAGCGAAGAGAGTGAAAGAGCAGAGCGAGGAGAGTGAAGGAGCAGAGCGAGGAATGAGAAAAGGAGCAGAGCGAGGAGAGTGAAGGAGCAGAGCGAGGAGAGTGAAGGCGCAGAGCGAGGAGAGTGAAGGAGCAGAGCGAGGAGAGTGAAGGAGAAGAGCGAGGAAAGAGAAAAGGAGCAGAGCGAGGAGAGTGAAGGAGCAGAGCGAGGAGAGTGAAGGAGCAGAGCGAGGAGAGTGAAGGCGCAGAGCGAGGAGAGTGAAGGAGCAGAGCGAGGAGAGTGAAGGAGAAGAGCGAGGAAAGAGAAAAGGAGCAGAGCGAGGAGAGTGAAGGAGCAGAGCGAGGAGAGTGAAGGAGCAGAGCGAGGAGAGTGAAGGAGCAGAGCGAAGAGAGTGAAGGAGCAGAGCGAGGAGAGTGAAGGAGCAGAGCGAGGAGAGTGAAGGCGCAGAGCGAGGAGAGTGAAGGAGCAGAGCGAGGAGAGTGAAGGAGAAGAGCGAGGAAAGAGTGAAGGAGCAGAGCGAGGAGAGTGAAGGAGCAGAGCGAGGAGAGTGAAGGCGCAGAGCGAGGAGAGTGAAGGAGCAGAGCGAGGAGAGTGAAGGAGCAGAGCGAGGAGAGTGAAGGAGAAGAGCGAGGAGAGTGAAGGAGCAGAGCGAGGGGAGTGAAGGAGCAGAGGGAGGAGAGTGAAGGAGCAGAGGGAGGAGAGTGAAGGAGCAGAGGGAGGAGAGTGAAGGAGCAGAGCGAGGAGAGTGAAGGTGCAGAGCGAGGAGAGTGAAGGAGCAGAGCGAGGAGAGTGAAGGAGCAGAGCGAGGAGAGTGAAGGAGCAGAGCGAGGAGAGTGAAGGAGCAGAGCGAGGAGAGTGAAGGCGCAGAGCGAGGAGAGTGAAGGAGCAGAGCGAGGAGAGTGAAGGAGCAGAGCGAGGAGAGTGAAGGAGCAGAGCGAGGAGAGTGAAGGAGCCGAGCGAGGAGAGCAGAGCGAGGAGAGCAGAGCGAGGAGCAGGGCAGAGCGAGGAGAGTGAAGGAGTAGAGCGAGGAGAGTGAAGGAGCAGAGCGAGGAGAGTGAAGGAGCCGAGCGAGGAGAGCAGAGCGAGGAGAGCAGAGCGAGGAGCAGGGCAGAGCGAGGAGAGTGAAGGAGTAGAGCGAGGAGAGTGAAGGAGCAGAGCGAGGAGAGTGAAGGAGCAGAGCGAGGGGAGTGAAGGAGCAGAGCGAGGGGAGTGAAGGAGCAGAGCGAGGGGAGTGAAGGAGCAGAGCGAGGGGAGTGAAGGAGCAGAGCGAAGAGAGTGAAAGAGCAGAGCGAGGAGAGTGAAGGAGCAGAGCCAAGAGAGTGAAGGAGCAGAGCGAGGAGAGTGAAGGCGCAGAGCGAGGAGAGTGAAGGAGCAGAGCGAGGAGAGTGAAGGAGCAGAGCGAGGAGAGTGAAGGCGCAGAGCGAGGAGAGTGAAGGAGCAGAGCGAGGAGAGTGAAGGAGCAGAGCGAGGAGAGTGAAGGAGAAGAGCGAGGAAAGAGAAAAGGAGCAGAGCGAGGAAAGAGAAAAGGAGCAGAGCGAGGGGAGTGAAGGAGCAGAGCAAGGAGAGTGAAGGCGCAGAGCGAGGAGAGTGAAGGAAAAGAGCGAGGAGAGTGAAGGCGCAGAGCGAGGAGAGTGAAAGAGCAGAGCGAGGAGAGTGAAGGAGCAGAGCGAGGAGAGTGAAGGAGCAGAGCGAGGAGAGTGAAGGAGAAGAGCGAGGAAAGAGAAAAGGAGCAGAGCGAGGAGAGTGAAGGAGCAGAGCGAGGAAAGAGAAAAGGAACAGAGCGAGGGGAGTGAAGGAGCAGAGCAAGGAGAGTGAAGGCGCAGAGCGAGGAGAGTGAAGGAGCAGAGCGAGGAGAGTGAAGGAGCAGAGCGAGGAGAGTGAAGGAGCAGAGCGAGGAGAGTGAAGGAGCAGAGCGAGGAGAGTGAAGGAGCAGAGCGAGGGGAGTGAAGGAGCAGAGGGAGGAGAGTGAAGGAGCAGAGGGAGGAGAGTGAAGGAGCAGAGGGAGGAGAGTGAAGGAGCAGAGCGAGGAGAGTGAAGGTGCAGAGCGAGGGGAGTGAAGGAGCAGAGCGAGGGGAGTGAAGGAGCAGAGCGAGGAGAGTGAAGGAGCAGAGCGAGGGGAGTGAAGGAGCAGAGCGAGGAGAGTGAAGGAGCAGAGCGAAGAGAGTGAAGGAGCAGAGCGAGGAGAGTGAAGGTGCAGAGCGAGGGGAGTGAAGGAGCAGAGCGAGGAGCGTGAAGGAGCAGAGCGAGGAGAGTGAAGGAGCAGAGCGAAGAGAGTGAAGGAGCAGAGCGAGGAGAGTGAAGGAGCAGAGCGAGGAGAGTGAAGGAGCAGAGCGAGGAAAGAGAAAAGGAGCAGAGCGAGGAGAGTGAAGGAGCAGAGCGAAGAGAGTGAAGGAGCAGAGCGAAGAGAGTGAAAGAGCAGAGCGAGGAGAGTGAAGGAGCAGAGCGAGGAATGAGAAAAGGAGCAGAGCGAGAAGAGTGAAGAGGCAGAGCGAAGAGAGTGAAGGAGCAGAGCGAAGAGAGTGAAAGAGCAGAGCGAGGAGAGTGAAGGAGCAGAGCGAGGAAAGTGAAGGAGAAGAGCGAAGAGAGTGAAGGAGCAGAGCGAGGAGAGTGAAGGAGAAGAGCGAGGAGCGTGAAGGAGCAGAGCGAGGAGCGTGAAGGAGCAGAGGGAGGAGAGTGAAGGAGCAGAGCGAGGAGAGTGAAGGAGCAGAGCGAGGAGAGTGAAGGAGCAGAGCGAGGAGAGTGAAGGAGCAGAGCGAGGAAAGAGAAAAGGAGCAGAGCGAGGAGAGTGAAGGAGCAGAGCGAGGAGAGTGAAGGAGCAGAGCGAAGAGAGTGAAGGAGCAGAGCGAGGAGAGTGAAGGAGCAGAGCGAGGAGAGTGAAGGAGCAGAGCGAGGAGAGTGAAGGAGCAGAGCGAAGAGAGTGAAAGAGCAGAGCGAGGAGAGTGAAGGAGCAGAGCGAGGAATGAGAAAAGGAGCAGAGCGAGGAGAGTGAAGGAGCAGAGCGAGGAGAGTGAAGGCGCAGAGCGAGGAGAGTGAAGGAGCAGAGCGAGGAGAGTGAAGGAGAAGAGCGAGGAAAGAGAAAAGGAGCAGAGCAAGGAGAGTGAAGGAGCAGAGCGAGGAGAGTGAAGGAGCAGAGCGAGGAGAGTGAAGGCGCAGAGCGAGGAGAGTGAAGGAGCAGAGCGAGGAGAGTGAAGGAGAAGAGCGAGGAAAGAGAAAAGGAGCAGAGCGAGGAGAGTGAAGGAGCAGAGCGAGGAGAGTGAAGGAGCAGAGCGAGGAGAGTGAAGGAGCAGAGCGAAGAGAGTGAAGGAGCAGAGCGAGGAGAGTGAAGGAGCAGAGCGAGGAGAGTGAAGGCGCAGAGCGAGGAGAGTGAAGGAGCAGAGCGAGGAGAGTGAAGGAGAAGAGCGAGGAAAGAGTGAAGGAGCAGAGCGAGGAGAGTGAAGGAGCAGAGCGAGGAGAGTGAAGGAGCAGAGCGAGGAGAGTGAAGGCGCAGAGCGAGGAGAGTGAAGGAGCAGAGCGAGGAGAGTGAAGGAGAAGAGCGAGGAAAGAGAAAAGGAGCAGAGCGAGGAGAGTGAAGGAGCAGAGCGAGGAGAGTGAAGGAGCAGAGCGAGGAGAGTGAAGGAGCAGAGCGAAGAGAGTGAAGGAGCAGAGCGAGGAGAGTGAAGGCGCAGAGCGAGGAGAATGAAGGAGCAGAGCGAGGAGAGTGAAGGAGCAGAGCGAGGAGAGTGAAGGAGAAGAGCGAGGAAAGAGAAAAGGAGCAGAGCGAGGGGAGTGAAGGAGCAGAGCGAGGAGAGTGAAGGCGCAGAGCGAGGAGAGTGAAGGAGCAGAGCGAGGAGAGTGAAGGAGCAGAGCGAGGAGAGTGAAGGAGAAGAGCGAGGAGAGTGAAGGAGCAGAGCGAGGGGAGTGAAGGAGCAGAGGGAGGAGAGTGAAGGAGCAGAGGGAGGAGAGTGAAGGAGCAGAGGGAGGAGAGTGAAGGAGCAGAGCGAGGAGAGTGAAGGTGCAGAGCGAGGAGAGTGAAGGAGCAGAGCGAGGAGAGTGAAGGAGCAGAGCGAGGAGAGTGAAGGAGCAGAGCGAGGAGAATGAAGGTGCAGAGCGAGGAGAGTGAAGGCGCAGAGCGAGGAGAGTGAAGGAGCAGAGCGAGGAGAGTGAAGGAGCAGAGCGAGGAGAGTGAAGGAGCAGAGCGAGGAGAGTGAAGGCGCAGAGCGAGGGGAGTGAAGGAAAAGATCGAGGAGAGTGAAGGAGCAGAGCGAGGAGAATGAAGGAGCAGAGCGAGGGGAGTGAATGAGCAGAGAGAGGAGAGTGAAGGAGCAGAGGGAGGAGAGTAAAGGAGCAAAGCGAGGGGAGTGAAGGAGCAGAGGGAGGAGAGTGAAGGAGCAGAGGGAGGAGAGTGAAGGAGCAGAGCGAGGAGAGTGAAGGTGCAGAGCGAGGAGAGTGAAGGTGCAGAGCGAGGAGAATGAAGGAGCAGAGCGAGGGGAGTGAATGAGCAGAGAGAGGAGAGTGAAGGAGCAGAGGGAGGAGAGTGAAGGAGCAAAGCGAGAGGAGCGAAGGAGCACAGGGAGGAGAGTGAAGTAGCAGTGGGAGGAGAGTGAAGGAGCAGAGCGAGGAGAGTGAAGGAGCAGAGCGAGGAGAGTGAAGGAGCAGAGCGAGGAGAGTGAAGGCGCAGAGCGAGGAGAGTGAAGGAGCAGAGCGAGGAGAGTGAAGGAGCAGAGCGAGGAGAGTGAAGGAGCAGAGCGAGGAGAGTGAAGGAGCAGAGGGAGGAGAGTGAAGGAGCAGAGCGAGGAGAGTGAAGGAGCCGAGCGAGGAGAGCAGAGCGAGGAGAGCAGAGCGAGGAGCAGGGCAGAGCGAGGAGAGTGAAGGAGTAGAGCGAGGAGAGTGAAGGAGCAGAGCGAGGAGAGTGAAGGAGCAGAGCGAGGGGAGTGAAGGAGCAGAGCGAGGGGAGTGAAGGAGCAGAGCGAGGGGAGTGAAGGAGCAGAGCGAGGAGAGTGAAAGAGCAGAGCGAGGAGAGTGAAGGAGCAGAGCCAAGAGAGTGAAGGAGCAGAGCGAGGAGAGTGAAGGCGCAGAGCGAGGAGAGTGAAGGAGCAGAGCGAGGAGAGTGAAGGAGCAGAGCGAGGAGAGTGAAGGCGCAGAGCGAGGAGAGTGAAGGAGCAGAGCGAGGAGAGTGAAGGAGCAGAGCGAGGAGAGTGAAGGAGAAGAGCGAGGAAAGAGAAAAGGAGCAGAGCGAGGAAAGAGAAAAGGAGCAGAGCGAGGGGAGTGAAGGAGCAGAGCAAGGAGAGTGAAGGCGCAGAGCGAGGAGAGTGAAGGAAAAGAGTGAGGAGAGTGAAGGAGCAGAGCGAGGAGAGTCAAGGAGAAGTGCGAGGAGAGTGAAGGAGCAGAGCGAGGGGAGTGAAGGAGCAGAGGGAGGAGAGTGAAGGAGCAGAGGGAGGAGAGTGAAGGAGCAGAGCGAGGAGAGTGAAGGTGCAGAGCGAGGAGAGTGAAGGAGCAGAGCGAGGAGAGTGAAGGAGCAGAGCGAGGAGAGTGAAGGAGCAGAGCGAGGAGAGTGAAGGAGCAGAGCGAGGAGAGTGAAGGAGCAGAGCGAGGAGAGTGAAGGAGAAGAGCGAGGAAAGAGAAAAGGAGCAGAGCGAGGAGAGTGAAGGAGCAGAGCGAGGAGAGTGAAGGAGCAGAGCGAGGAGAGTGAAGGCGCAGAGCGAGGAGAGTGAAGGCGCAGAGCGAGGAGAGTGAAAGAGCAGAGCGAGGAGAGTGAAGGAGCAGAGCGAGGAGAGTGAAGGAGCAGAGCGAGGAGAGTGAAGGAGAAGAGCGAGGAAAGAGAAAAGGAGCAGAGCGAGGAGAGTGAAGGAGCAGAGCGAGGAAAGAGAAAAGGAACAGAGCGAGGGGAGTGAAGGAGCAGAGCGAGGAGAGTGAAGGAGCAGAGCGAGGAGAGTGAAGGAGCAGAGCGAGGAGAGTGAAGGAGCAGAGCGAGGAGAGTGAAGGAGCAGAGCGAGGAGAGTGAAGGAGCAGAGCGAGGGGAGTGAAGGAGCAGAGGGAGGAGAGTGAAGGAGCAGAGGGAGAAGAGTGAAGGAGCAGAGGGAGGAGAGTGAAGGAGCAGAGCGAGGAGAGTGAAGGTGCAGAGCGAGGGGAGTGAAGGAGCAGAGCGAGGGGAGTGAAGGAGCAGAGCGAGGAGAGTGAAGGAGCAGAGCGAGGGGAGTGAAGGAGCAGAGCGAGGAGAGTGAAGGAGCAGAGCGAGGGGAGTGAAGGAGCAGAGTGAGGGGAGTGAAGGAGCAGAGTGAAGGAGCAGAGCGAGGAGAGTGAAGGAGAAGAGCGAGGAAAGAGAAAAGGAGCAGAGCGAGGACAGTGAAGGTGCAGAGCGAGGAAAGAGAAAAGGAGCAGAGCGAGGAGAGTGAAGGAGCAGAGCGAGGAGAGTGAAGGAGCAGAGCGAAGAGAGTGAAGGAGCAGAGCGAGGAGAGTGAAGGAGCAGAGCGAGGAGAGTGAAGGAGCAGAGCGAGGAAAGAGAAAAGGAGCAGAGCGAGGAGAGTGAATGAGCAGAGCGAGGAAAGAGAAGGAGCAGAGCGAGGAGAGTGAAGGAGCAGAGCGAGGAGAGTGAAGGCGCAGAGCGAGGAGAGTGAAGGAGCACAGCGAGGAGAGTGAAGGCGCAGAGCAAGGAGAGTGAAGGAGCAGAGCGAGGGGAGTGAAGGAGCAGAGCGAGGAGAGTGAAGGCGCAGAGCGAGGAGAGTGAAGGCGCAGAGCGAGGAGAGTGAAGGCGCAGAGCGAGGAGAGTGAAGGAGCAGAGCGAGGAGAGTGAAGGAGCAGAGCGAGGAGAGTGAAGGAGCAGAGCGAGGAGAGTGAAGGCGCAGAGCGAGGAGAGTGAAGGAGCAGAGCGAGGAGAGTGAAGGAGCAGAGCGAGGAGAGTGAAGGAGAAGAGCGAGGAAAGAGAAAAGGAGCAGAGCGAGGAAAGAGAAAAGGAGCAGAGCGAGGAGAATGAAGGAGCAGAGCGAGGAGAGTGAAGGAGCAGAGCGAGGAAAGTGAAGGAGCAGAGCGAAGAGAGTGAAGGAGCAGAGCGAGGAGAGTGAAGGCGCAGAGCGAGGAGAGTGAAGGAGCAGAGCGAGGAGAGTGAAGGAGCAGAGCGAGGAGAGTGAAGGAGAAGAGCGAGGAAAGAGAAAAGGAGCAGAGCGAGGAGAGTGAAGGAGCAGAGCGAGGAGAGTGAAGGAGCAGAGCAAGGAGAGTGAAGGCGCAGAGCGAGGAGAGTGAAGGAGAAGAGCGAGGAGAGTGAAGGAGCAGAGCGAGGGGAGTGAAGGAGCAGAGGGAGGAGAGTGAAGGAGCAGAGGGAGGAGAGTGAAGGAGCAGAGGGAGGAGAGTGAAGGAGCAGAGGGAGGAGAGTGAAGGAGCAGAGCGAGGAGAGTGAAGGTGCAGAGCGAGGAGAGTGAAGGAGCAGAGCGAGGAGAGTGAAGGAGCAGAGAGAGGAGAGTGAAGGAGCAGAGCGAGGAGAGTGAAGGAGCAGAGGGAGGAGAGTGAAGGAGCAGAGGGAGGGGAGTGAAGGAAAAGAGCGAGGAGCGTGAAGGAGCATAGGGAGGAAAGTGAAGGTGCAGAGCGAGGAGAGTGAAGGTGCAGAGCGAGGAGAGTGAAGGTGCAGAGCGAGGAGAATGAAGGAGCAGAGCGAGGGGAGTGAATGAGCAGAGAGAGGAGAGTGAAGGAGCAGAGGGAGGAGAGTGAAGGAGCAAAGCGAGGGGAGTGAAGGAGCAGAGGGAGGAGAGTGAAGGAGCAGAGGGAGGAGAGTGAAGGAGCAGAGCGAGGAGAGTGAAGGTGCAGAGCGAGGAGAGTGAAGGTGCAGAGCGAGGAGAATAAAGGAGCAGAGCGAGGGGAGTGAATGAGCAGAGGGAGGAGAGTGAAGGAGCAAAGCGAGGGGAGTGAAGGAGCACAGGGAGGAGAGTGAAGGAGCAGAGGGAGGAGAGTGAAGGAGCAGAGCGAGGAGAGTGAAGGAGCAGAGCGAGGAGGGTGAAGGAGCAGAGCGAGGAGAGTGAAGGCGCAGAGCGAGGAGAGTGAAGGAGCAGAGCGAGGAGAGTGAAGGAGCAGAGCGAGGAGAGTGAAGGAGCAGAGCGAGGAGAGTGAAGGAGCAGAGGGAGGAGAGTGAAGGAGCAGAGCGAGGAGAGTGAAGGAGCCGAGCGAGGAGAGCAGAGCGAGGAGAGCAGAGCGAGGAGCAGGGCAGAGCGAGGAGAGTGAAGGAGTAGAGCGAGGAGAGTGAAGGAGCAGAGCGAGGAGAGTGAAGGAGCAGAGCGAGGGGAGTGAAGGAGCAGAGCGAGGGGAGTGAAAGAGCAGAGCGAGGAGAGTGAAGGAGCAGAGCGAAGAGAGTGAAGGAGCAGAGCGAGGAGAGTGAAGGCGCAGAGCGAGGAGAGTGAAGGAGCAGAGCGAGGAGAGTGAAGGAGCAGAGCGAGGAGAGTGAAGGCGCAGAGCGAGGAGAGTGAAGGCGCAGAGCGAGGAGAGTGAAGGAGCAGAGCGAGGAGAGTGAAGGAGCAGAGCGAGGAGAGTGAAGGAGCAGAGCGAGGAAAGAAGCAGAGCGAGGAGAGTGAAGGAGCAGAGCGAAGAGAGTGAAGGAGCAGAGCGAGGAGAGTGAAGGAGCAGAGCGAGGAGAGTGAAGGAGCAGAGCGAGGAGAGTGAAGGAGCAGAGCGAGGAGAGTGAAGGAGCAGAGCGAGGAGAGTGAAGGAGCAGAGCGAAGAGAGTGAAAGAGCTGAGCGAGGAGAGTGAAGGAGCAGAGCGAGGAATGAGAAAAGGAGCAGAGCGAGGAGAGTGAAGGCGCAGAGCGAGGAGAGTGAAGGAGCAGAGCGAGGAGAGTGAAGGAGAAGAGCGAGGAAAGAGAAAAGGAGCAGAGCGAGGAGAGTGAAGGAGCAGAGCGAGGAGAGTGAAGGCGCAGAGCGAGGACAGTGAAGGAGCAGAGCGAGGAGAGTGAAGGAGCAGAGCAAGGAGAGTGAAGGAGCAGAGCGAGGAGAGTGAAGGAGCAGAGCGAGGAGAGTGAAGGCGCAGAGCGAGGAGAGTGAAGGAGCAGAGCGAGGAGAGTGAAGGAGCAGAGCGAGGAGAGTGAAGGAGAAGAGCGAGGAAAGAGAAAAGGAGCAGAGCGAGGAGAGCAGAGCGAGGAGAGCAGAGCGAGGAGAGCAGAGCGAGGAGCAGGGCAGAGCGAGGAGAGCAGAGCGAGGAGAGCAGAGCGAGGAGAGCAGAGCGAGGAGAGCAGAGCGAGGAGAGCAGAGCGAGGAGCAGGGCAGAGCGAGGAGAGTGAAGGAGTAGAGCGAGGAGAGTGAAGGAGCAGAGCGAGGAGAGTGAAGGAGCAGAGCGAGGGGAGTGAAGGAGCAGAGCGAGGGGAGTGAAGGAGCAGAGTGAGGGGAGTGAAGGAGCAGAGCGAGGGGAGTGAAGGAGCAGAGCGAGGAGAGTGAAAGAGCAGAGCGAGGAGAGTGAAGGAGCAGAGCGAAGAGAGTGAAGGAGCAGAGCGAGGAGAGTGAAGGCGCAGAGCGAGGAGAGTGAAGGAGCAGAGCGAGGAGAGTGAAGGAGCAGAGCGAGGGGAGTGAAGGAGCAGAGCGAGGAGAGTGAAAGAGCAGAGCGAGGAGAGTGAAGGAGCAGAGCGAAGAGAGTGAAGGAGCAGAGCGAGGAGAGTGAAGGCGCAGAGCGAGGAGAGTGAAGGAGCAGAGCGAGGAGAGTGAAGGAGCAGAGCGAGGAGAGTGAAGGAGAAGAGCGAGGAAAGAGAAAAGGAGCAGAGCGAGGAAAGAGCAAAGGAGCAGAGCGAGGAGAGTGAAGGAGCAGAGCGAGGAGAGTGAAGGAGCAGAGCGAGGAGAGTGAAGGAGCAGAGCGAGCAGAGTGAAGGAGAAGAGCGAGGAAAGAGAAAAGGAGCAGAGCGAGGAGAGTGAAGGAGCAGAGCGAGGAAAGAGAAAAGGAGCAGAGCGAGGGGAGTGAAGGAGCAGAGCAAGGAGAGTGAAGGCGCAGAGCGAGGAGAGTGAAGGAGCAGAGCGAGGAGAGTGAAGGAGCAGAGCGAGGAGAGTGAAGGAGCAGAGCGAGGAGAGTGAAGGAGAAGAGCGAGGAGAGTGAAGGAGCAGAGCGAGGGGAGTGAAGGAGCAGAGGGAGGAGAGTGAAGGAGCAGAGGGAGGAGAGTGAAGGAGCAGAGGGAGGAGAGTGAAGAAGCAGAGCGAGGAGAGTGAAGGTGCAGAGCGAGGGGAGTGAAGGAGCAGAGCGAGGAGAGTGAAGGAGCAGAGCGAGGGGAGTGAAGGAGCAGAGGGAGGAGAGTGAAGGAGCAGAGGGAGAAGAGTGAAGGAGCAGAGGGAGGAGAGTGAAGGAGCAGAGCGAGGAGAGTGAAGGTGCAGAGCGAGGGGAGTGAAGGAGCAGAGCGAGGGGAGTGAAGGAGCAGAGCGAGGAGAGTGAAGGAGCAGAGCGAGGGGAGTGAAGGAGCAGAGCGAGGAGAGTGAAGGAGCAGAGCGAGGGGAGTGAAGGAGCAGAGTGAGGGGAGTGAAGGAGCAGAGTGAAGGAGCAGAGCGAGGAGAGTGAAGGAGAAGAGCGAGGAAAGAGAAAAGGAGCAGAGCGAGGACAGTGAAGGTGCAGAGCGAGGAAAGAGAAAAGGAGCAGAGCGAGGAGAGTGAAGGAGCAGAGCGAGGAGAGTGAAGGAGCAGAGCGAAGAGAGTGAAGGAGCAGAGCGAGGAGAGTGAAGGAGCAGAGCGAGGAGAGTGAAGGAGCAGAGCGAGGAAAGAGAAAAGGAGCAGAGCGAGGAGAGTGAATGAGCAGAGCGAGGAAAGAGAAGGAGCAGAGCGAGGAGAGTGAAGGAGCAGAGCGAGGAGAGTGAAGGCGCAGAGCGAGGAGAGTGAAGGAGCACAGCGAGGAGAGTGAAGGCGCAGAGCAAGGAGAGTGAAGGAGCAGAGCGAGGAGAGTGAAGGCGCAGAGCGAGGAGAGTGAAGGCGCAGAGCGAGGAGAGTGAAGGCGCAGAGCGAGGAGAGTGAAGGAGCAGAGCGAGGAGAGTGAAGGAGCAGAGCGAGGAGAGTGAAGGAGCAGAGCGAGGAGAGTGAAGGCGCAGAGCGAGGAGAGTGAAGGAGCAGAGCGAGGAGAGTGAAGGAGCAGAGCGAGGAGAGTGAAGGAGAAGAGCGAGGGGAGTGAAGGAGCAGAGCGAGGAGAGTGAAAGAGCAGAGCGAGGAGAGTGAAGGAGCAGAGCGAAGAGAGTGAAGGAGCAGAGCGAGGAGAGTGAAGGCGCAGAGCGAGGAGAGTGAAGGAGCAGAGCGAGGAGAGTGAAGGAGCAGAGCGAGGAGAGTGAAGGAGAAGAGCGAGGAAAGAGAAAAGGAGCAGAGCGAGGAAAGAGCAAAGGAGCAGAGCGAGGAGAGTGAAGGAGCAGAGCGAGGAGAGTGAAGGAGCAGAGCGAGGAGAGTGAAGGAGCAGAGCGAGCAGAGTGAAGGAGAAGAGCGAGGAAAGAGAAAAGGAGCAGAGCGAGGAGAGTGAAGGAGCAGAGCGAGGAAAGAGAAAAGGAGCAGAGCGAGGGGAGTGAAGGAGCAGAGCAAGGAGAGTGAAGGCGCAGAGCGAGGAGAGTGAAGGAGCAGAGCGAGGAGAGTGAAGGAGCAGAGCGAGGAGAGTGAAGGAGAAGAGCGAGGAGAGTGAAGGAGCAGAGCGAGGGGAGTGAAGGAGCAGAGGGAGGAGAGTGAAGGAGCAGAGGGAGGAGAGTGAAGGAGCAGAGGGAGGAGAGTGAAGAAGCAGAGCGAGGAGAGTGAAGGTGCAGAGCGAGGGGAGTGAAGGAGCAGAGCGAGGAGAGTGAAGGAGCAGAGCGAGGGGAGTGAAGGAGCAGAGGGAGGAGAGTGAAGGAGCAGAGGGAGAAGAGTGAAGGAGCAGAGGGAGGAGAGTGAAGGAGCAGAGCGAGGAGAGTGAAGGTGCAGAGCGAGGGGAGTGAAGGAGCAGAGCGAGGGGAGTGAAGGAGCAGAGCGAGGAGAGTGAAGGAGCAGAGCGAGGGGAGTGAAGGAGCAGAGCGAGGAGAGTGAAGGAGCAGAGCGAGGGGAGTGAAGGAGCAGAGTGAGGGGAGTGAAGGAGCAGAGTGAAGGAGCAGAGCGAGGAGAGTGAAGGAGAAGAGCGAGGAAAGAGAAAAGGAGCAGAGCGAGGACAGTGAAGGTGCAGAGCGAGGAAAGAGAAAAGGAGCAGAGCGAGGAGAGTGAAGGAGCAGAGCGAGGAGAGTGAAGGAGCAGAGCGAAGAGAGTGAAGGAGCAGAGCGAGGAGAGTGAAGGAGCAGAGCGAGGAGAGTGAAGGAGCAGAGCGAGGAAAGAGAAAAGGAGCAGAGCGAGGAGAGTGAATGAGCAGAGCGAGGAAAGAGAAGGAGCAGAGCGAGGAGAGTGAAGGAGCAGAGCGAGGAGAGTGAAGGCGCAGAGCGAGGAGAGTGAAGGAGCACAGCGAGGAGAGTGAAGGCGCAGAGCAAGGAGAGTGAAGGAGCAGAGCGAGGAGAGTGAAGGCGCAGAGCGAGGAGAGTGAAGGCGCAGAGCGAGGAGAGTGAAGGCGCAGAGCGAGGAGAGTGAAGGAGCAGAGCGAGGAGAGTGAAGGAGCAGAGCGAGGAGAGTGAAGGAGCAGAGCGAGGAGAGTGAAGGCGCAGAGCGAGGAGAGTGAAGGAGCAGAGCGAGGAGAGTGAAGGAGCAGAGCGAGGAGAGTGAAGGAGAAGAGCGAGGAAAGAGAAAAGGAGCAGAGCGAGGAGAATGAAGGAGCAGAGCGAGGAGAGTGAAGGAGCAGAGCGAGGAAAGTGAAGGAGCAGAGCGAAGAGAGTGAAGGAGCAGAGCGAGGAGAGTGAAGGCGCAGAGCGAGGAGAGTGAAGGAGCAGAGCGAGGAGAGTGAAGGAGCAGAGCGAGGAGAGTGAAGGAGAAGAGCGAGGAAAGAGAAAAGGAGCAGAGCGAGGGGAGTGAAGGAGCAGAGCAAGGAGAGTGAAGGCGCAGAGCGAGGAGAGTGAAGGAGAAGAGCGAGGAGAGTGAAGGAGCAGAGCGAGGGGAGTGAAGGAGCAGAGGGAGGAGAGTGAAGGAGCAGAGGGAGGAGAGTGAAGGAGCAGAGGGAGGAGAGTGAAGGAGCAGAGGGAGGAGAGTGAAGGAGCAGAGCGAGGAGAGTGAAGGTGCAGAGCGAGGAGAGTGAAGGAGCAGAGCGAGGAGAGTGAAGGAGCAGAGAGAGGAGAGTGAAGGAGCAGAGCGAGGAGAGTGAAGGAGCAGAGGGAGGAGAGTGAAGGAGCAGAGGGAGGGGAGTGAAGGAAAAGAGCGAGGAGCGTGAAGGAGCATAGGGAGGAAAGTGAAGGTGCAGAGCGAGGAGAGTGAAGGTGCAGAGCGAGGAGAGTGAAGGTGCAGAGCGAGGAGAATGAAGGAGCAGAGCGAGGGGAGTGAATGAGCAGAGAGAGGAGAGTGAAGGAGCAGAGGGAGGAGAGTGAAGGAGCAAAGCGAGGGGAGTGAAGGAGCAGAGGGAGGAGAGTGAAGGAGCAGAGGGAGGAGAGTGAAGGAGCAGAGCGAGGAGAGTGAAGGTGCAGAGCGAGGAGAGTGAAGGTGCAGAGCGAGGAGAATAAAGGAGCAGAGCGAGGGGAGTGAATGAGCAGAGGGAGGAGAGTGAAGGAGCAAAGCGAGGGGAGTGAAGGAGCACAGGGAGGAGAGTGAAGGAGCAGAGGGAGGAGAGTGAAGGAGCAGAGCGAGGAGAGTGAAGGAGCAGAGCGAGGAGGGTGAAGGAGCAGAGCGAGGAGAGTGAAGGCGCAGAGCGAGGAGAGTGAAGGAGCAGAGCGAGGAGAGTGAAGGAGCAGAGCGAGTAGAGTGAAGGAGCAGAGCGAGGAGAGTGAAGGAGCAGAGGGAGGAGAGTGAAGGAGCAGAGCGAGGAGAGTGAAGGAGCCGAGCGAGGAGAGCAGAGCGAGGAGAGCAGAGCGAGGAGCAGGGCAGAGCGAGGAGAGTGAAGGAGTAGAGCGAGGAGAGTGAAGGAGCAGAGCGAGGAGAGTGAAGGAGCAGAGCGAGGGGAGTGAAGGAGCAGAGCGAGGGGAGTGAAAGAGCAGAGCGAGGAGAGTGAAGGAGCAGAGCGAAGAGAGTGAAGGAGCAGAGCGAGGAGAGTGAAGGCGCAGAGCGAGGAGAGTGAAGGAGCAGAGCGAGGAGAGTGAAGGAGCAGAGCGAGGAGAGTGAAGGCGCAGAGCGAGGAGAGTGAAGGCGCAGAGCGAGGAGAGTGAAGGAGCAGAGCGAGGAGAGTGAAGGAGCAGAGCGAGGAGAGTGAAGGAGCAGAGCGAGGAAAGAAGCAGAGCGAGGAGAGTGAAGGAGCAGAGCGAAGAGAGTGAAGGAGCAGAGCGAGGAGAGTGAAGGAGCAGAGCGAGGAGAGTGAAGGAGCAGAGCGAGGAGAGTGAAGGAGCAGAGCGAGGAGAGTGAAGGAGCAGAGCGAGGAGAGTGAAGGAGCAGAGCGAGGAAAGAGAAAAGGAGCAGAGCGAGGAGAGTGAAGGAGCAGAGCGAGGAGAGTGAAGGAGCAGAGCGAAGAGAGTGAAGGAGCAGAGCGAGGAGAGTGAAGGAGCAGAGCGAGGAGAGTGAAGGAGCAGAGCGAGGAGAGTGAAGGAGCAGAGCGAAGAGAGTGAAAGAGCTGAGCGAGGAGAGTGAAGGAGCAGAGCGAGGAATGAGAAAAGGAGCAGAGCGAGGAGAGTGAAGGCACAGAGCGAGGAGAGTGAAGGAGCAGAGCGAGGAGAGTGAAGGAGAAGAGCGAGGAAAGAGAAAAGGAGCAGAGCGAGGAGAGTGAAGGAGCAGAGCGAGGAGAGTGAAGGCGCAGAGCGAGGACAGTGAAGGAGCAGAGCGAGGAGAGTGAAGGAGCAGAGCAAGGAGAGTGAAGGAGCAGAGCGAGGAGAGTGAAGGAGCAGAGCGAGGAGAGTGAAGGCGCAGAGCGAGGAGAGTGAAGGAGCAGAGCGAGGAGAGTGAAGGAGCAGAGCGAGGAGAGTGAAGGAGAAGAGCGAGGAAAGAGAAAAGGAGCAGAGCGAGGAGAGCAGAGCGAGGAGAGCAGAGCGAGGAGAGCAGAGCGAGGAGCAGGGCAGAGCGAGGAGAGCAGAGCGAGGAGAGCAGAGCGAGGAGAGCAGAGCGAGGAGAGCAGAGCGAGGAGCAGGGCAGAGCGAGGAGAGTGAAGGAGTAGAGCGAGGAGAGTGAAGGAGCAGAGCGAGGAGAGTGAAGGAGCAGAGCGAGGGGAGTGAAGGAGCAGAGCGAGGGGAGTGAAGGAGCAGAGCGAGGGGAGTGAAGGAGCAGAGCGAGGGGAGTGAAGGAGCAGAGCGAGGAGAGTGAAAGAGCAGAGCGAGGAGAGTGAAGGAGCAGAGCGAAGAGAGTGAAGGAGCAGAGCGAGGAGAGTGAAGGCGCAGAGCGAGGAGAGTGAAGGAGCAGAGCGAGGAGAGTGAAGGAGCAGAGCGAGGGGAGTGAAGGAGCAGAGCGAGGAGAGTGAAAGAGCAGAGCGAGGAGAGTGAAGGAGCAGAGCGAAGAGAGTGAAGGAGCAGAGCGAGGAGAGTGAAGGCGCAGAGCGAGGAGAGTGAAGGAGCAGAGCGAGGAGAGTGAAGGAGCAGAGCGAGGAGAGTGAAGGAGAAGAGCGAGGAAAGAGAAAAGGAGCAGAGCGAGGAAAGAGCAAAGGAGCAGAGCGAGGAGAGTGAAGGAGCAGAGCGAGGAGAGTGAAGGAGAAGAGCGAGGAAAGAGAAAAGGAGCAGAGCGAGGAGAGTGAAGGAGCAGAGCGAGGAGCGTGAAGGCGCAGAGCGAGGAGAGTGAAGGAGCAGAGCGAGGAGAGTGAAGGAGCAGAGCGAGGAGAGTGAAGGAGAAGAGCGAGGAAAGAGAAAAGGAGCAGAGCGAGGAGAGTGAAGGAGCAGAGCGAGGAAAGAGAAAAGGAGCAGAGCGAGGGGAGTGAAGGAGCAGAGCAAGGAGAGTGAAGGCGCAGAGCGAGGAGAGTGAAGGAGCAGAGCGAGGAGAGTGAAGGAGCAGAGCGAGGAGAGTGAAGGAGCAGAGCGAGGAGAGTGAAGGAGAAGAGCGAGGAGAGTGAAGGAGCAGAGCGAGGGGAGTGAAGGAGCAGAGGGAGGAGAGTGAAGGAGCAGAGGGAGGAGAGTGAAGGAGCAGAGGGAGGAGAGTGAAGAAGCAGAGCGAGGAGAGTGAAGGTGCAGAGCGAGGGGAGTGAAGGAGCAGAGCGATGGGAGTGAAGGAGCAGAGCGAGGAGAGTGAAGGAGCAGAGCGAGGGGAGTGAAGGAGCAGAGCGAGGAGAGTGAAGGAGCAGAGCGAGGGGAGTGAAGGAGCAGAGTGAGGGGAGTGAAGGAGCAGAGTGAAGGAGCAGAGCGAGGAGAGTGAAGGAGCAGAATGAGGAGAGTGAAGGAGCAGAGTGAGGAGAGTGAAGGAGCAGAGCGAGGAGAGTGAAGGAGCAGAGCGAGGAGAGTGAAGGAGAAGAGCGAGGAAAGAGAAAAGGAGCAGAGCGAGGAGAGTGAAGGAGCAGAGCGAGGAGAGTGAAGGAGCAGAGCGAAGAGAGTGAAGGAGCAGAGCGAGGAGAGTGAAGGAGCAGAGCGAGGAGAGTGAAGGAGCAGAGCGAGGAAAGAGAAAAGGAGCAGAGCGAGGAGAGTGAATGAGCAGAGCGAGGAAGGAGAAGGAGCAGAGCGAGGAGAGTGAAGGAGCAGAGCGAGGAGAGTGAAGGCGCAGAGCGAGGAGAGTGAAGGAGCACAGCGAGGAGAGTGAAGGAGCAGAGCGAGGAGAGTGAAAGAGAAGAGCGAGGAAAGAGAAAAGGAGCAGAGCGAGGAGAGTGAAGGAGCAGAGCGAGGAGAGTGAAGGCGCAGAGCGAGGAGAGTGAAGGAGCAGAGCGAGGAGAGTGAAGGAGCAGAGCGAGGAGAGTGAAGGAGAAGAGCGAGGAAAGAGAAAAGGAGCAGAGCGAGGAGAGTGAAGGAGCAGAGCGAGGAGAGTGAAGGAGCAGAGCGAGGAGAGTGAAGGAGCAGAGCGAAGAGAGTAAAGGAGCAGAGCGAGGAGAGTGAAGGCGCAGAGCGAGGAGAGTGAAGGAGCAGAGCGAGGAGAGTGAAGGAGCAGAGCGAGGAGAGTGAAGGAGAAGAGCGAGGAAAGAGAAAAGGAGCAGAGCGAGGGGAGTGAAGGAGCAGAGCAAGGAGAGTGAAGGCGCAGAGCGAGGAGAGTGAAGGAGCAGAGCGAGAAGAGTGAAGGAAAAGAGCGAGGAGCGTGAAGGAGCAGAGGGAGGAAAGTGAAGGTGCAGAGCGAGGAGAGTGAAGGTGCAGAGCGAGGAGAGTGAAGGTGCAGAGCGAGGAGAGTGAAGGAGCAGAGCGAGGGGAGTGAATGAGCAGAGAGAGGAGAGTGAAGGAGCAGAGGGAGGAGAGTGAAGGAGCAAAGCGAGGGGAGTGAAGGAGCAGAGGGAGGAGAGTGAAGGAGCAGAGGGAGGAGAGTGAAGGTGCAGAGCGAGGAGAATGAAGGAGCAGAGCGAGGGGAGTGAATGAGCAGAGAGAGGAGAGTGAAGGAGCAGAGGGAGGAGAGTGAAGGAGCAAAGCGAGGGGAGTGAAGGAGCACAGGGAGGAGAGTGAAGGAGCAGAGGGAGGAGAGTGAAGGAGCAGAGCGAGGAGAGTGAAGGAGCAGAGCGAGGAGAGTGAAGGAGCAGAGCGAGGAGAGTTAAGGCGCAGAGCGAGGAGAGTGAAGGAGCAGAGCGAGGAGAGTGAAGGAGCAGAGCGAGGAGAGTGAAGGAGCAGAGCGAGGAGAGTGAAGGAGCAGAGCGAGGAGAGTGAAGGAGCAGAGCGAGGAGAGTGAAGGAGCAGAGGGAGGAGAGTGAAGGAGCAGAGCGAGGAGAGTGAAGGAGCCGAGCGAGGAGAGCAGAGCGAGGAGAGCAGAGCGAGGAGCAGGGCAGAGCGAGGAGAGTGAAGGAGTAGAGCGAGGAGAGTGAAGGAGCAGAGCGAGGAGAGTGAAGGAGCAGAGCGAGGGGAGTGAAGGAGCAGAGCGAGGGGAGTGAAGAAGCAGAGCGAAGAGAGTGAAGGAGCAGAGCGAGGAGAGTGAAGGCGCAGAGCGAGGAGAGTGAAGGAGCAGAGCGAGGAGAGTGAAGGCGCAGAGCGAGGAGAGTGAAGGAGCAGAGCGAGAAGAGTGAAGGAGCAGAGCGAGGAGAGTGAAGGAGAAGAGCGAGGAAAGAGAAAAGGAGCAGAGCGAGGAGAGTGAAGGAGCAGAGCGAGGAGAGTGAAGGAGCAGAGCGAGGAGAGTGAAGGAGCAGAGCGAGTAGAGTGAAGGAGCAGAGCGAAGAGAGTGAAGGAGCAGAGCGAGGAGAGTGAAGGCGCAGAGCGAGGAGAGTGAAGGAGCAGAGCGAGGAGAGTGAAGGAGCAGAGCGAGGAGAGTGAAGGAGCAGAGCGAGGAAAGAGAAAAGGAGCAGAGCGAGGAGAATGAAGGATTAGAGCGAGGAAAGAGAAAAGGAGCAGAGCGAGGGGAGTGAAGGAGCAGAGCAAGGAGAGTGAAGGCGCAGAGCGAGGAGAGTGAAGGAGCAGAGCGAGGAGAGTGAAGGAGCAGAGCGAGGAGAGTGAAGGAGCAGAGCGAGGGGAGTGAAGGCGCAGAGCGAGGAGAGTGAAGGAGCAGAGCGAGGAGAGTGAAGGAGCAAAGCGAGGGGAGTGAAGGAGCAGAGCGAGGAGAGTGAAGGAAAAGAGCGAGGAGCGTGAAGGAGCAGAGGGAGGAAAGTGAAGGTGCAGAGCGAGGAGAGTGAAGGTGCAGAGCGAGGAGAGTGAAGGTGCAGAGCGAGGAGAATGAAGGAGCAGAGCGAGGGGAGTGAATGAGCAGAGAGAGGAGAGTGAAGGAGCAGAGGGAGGAGAGTGAAGGAGCAAAGCGAGGGGAGTGAAGGAGCAGAGGGAGGAGAGTGAAGGAGCAGAGGGAGGAGAGTGAAGGTGCAGAGCGAGGAGAATGAAGGAGCAGAGCGAGGGGAGTGAATGAGCAGAGAGAGGAGAGTGAAGGAGCAGAGGGAGGAGAGTGAAGGAGCAAAGCGAGGGGAGTGAAGGAGCACAGGGAGGAGAGTGAAGGAGCAGAGGGAGGAGAGTGAAGGAGCAGAGCGAGGAGAGTGAAGGAGCAGAGCGAGGAGAGTGAAGGAGCAGAGCGAGGAGAGTGAAGGCGCAGAGCGAGGAGAGTGAAGGAGCAGAGCGAGGAGAGTGAAGGAGCAGAGCGAGGAGAGTGAAGGAGCAGAGCGAGGAGAGTGAAGGAGCAGAGGGAGGAGAGTGAAGGAGCAGAGCGAGGAGAGTGAAGGAGCCGAGCGAGGAGAGCAGAGCGAGGAGAGCAGAGCGAGGAGCAGGGCAGAGCGAGGAGAGTGAAGGAGTAGAGCGAGGAGAGTGAAGGAGCAGAGCGAGGAGAGTGAAGGAGCAGAGCGAGGGGAGTGAAGGAGCAGAGCGAGGGGAGTGAAGAAGCAGAGCGAAGAGAGTGAAGGAGCAGAGCGAGGAGAGTGAAGGCGCAGAGCGAGGAGAGTGAAGGAGCAGAGCGAGGAGAGTGAAGGCGCAGAGCGAGGAAAGAGAAAAGGAGCAGAGCGAGGGGAGTGAAGGAGCAGAGCAAGGAGAGTGAAGGCGCAGAGCGAGGAGAGTGAAGGAGCAGAGCGAGGAGAGTGAAGGAGCAGAGCGAGGAGAGTGAAGGAGCAGAGCGAGGAGAGTGAAGGAGCAGAGCGAGGAAAGAGAAAAGGAGCAGAGCGAGGAGCGTGAAGGAGCAGAGCGAGGAAAGAGAAAAGGAGCAGAGCGAGGAGCGTGAAGGAGAAGAGCGAGGAAAGAGAAAAGGAGCAGAGCGAGGAGAGTGAAGGAGCAGAGCGAGGAGAGTGAAGGAGCAGAGCAAGGAGAGTGAAGGAGCAGAGCGAGTAGAGTGAAGGAGCAGAGCGAAGAGAGTGAAGGAGCAGAGCGAGGAGAGTGAAGGCGCAGAGCGAGGAGAGTGAAGGAGCAGAGCGAGGAGAGTGAAGGAGCAGAGCGAGGAAAGAGAAAAGGAGCAGAGCGAGGAGAATGAAGGAGCAGAGCGAGGAAAGAGAAAAGGAGCAGAGCGAGGGGAGTGAAGGAGCAGAGCAAGGAGAGTGAAGGCGCAGAGCGAGGAGAGTGAAGGAGCAGAGCGAGGAGAGTGAAGGAGCAGAGCGAGGAGAGTGAAGGAGCAGAGCGAGGAGAGTGAAGGAGCAGAGCGAGGAAAGAGAAAAGGAGCAGAGCGAGGAGCGTGAAGGAGCAGAGCGAGGAGCGTGAAGGAGCAGAGGGAGGAGAGTGAATGAGCAGAGCGAGGAGAGTGAAGGAGCAGAGCGAAGAGATTGAAGGAGCAGAGCGAGGAGAGTGAAGGAGCAGAGCGAGGAGAGTGAAGGAGCAGAGCGAGGAGAGTGAAGGAGCAGAGCGAGGAGAGTGAAGACGCAGAGCGAGGAGAGTGAAGGAGCAGAGCGAGGAAAGAGAAGGTGCAGAGGGAGGAGAGTGAAGGAGAAGAGCGAGGAAAGAGAAAAGGAGCAGAGCGAGGAGAGTGAAGGAGCAGAGCGAGGAGAGTGAAGGCGCAGAGCGAGGGGAGTGAAGGAGCAGAGCGAGGAAAGAGAAAAGGAGCAGAGCGAGGGGAGTGAAGGAGCAGAGCGAGGAGAGTGAAGGCGCAGAGCGAGGGGAGTGAAGGAGCAGAGCGAGGAAAGAGAAAAGGAGCAGAGCGAGGGGAGTGAAGGAGCAGAGCAAGGAGAGTGAAGGCGCAGAGCGAGGAGAGTGAAGGAGCAGAGCGAGGAGAGTGAAGGAGCAGAGCGAGGAGAGTGAAGGAGCAGAGGGAGGAGAGTGAAGGAGCAGAGGGAGGAGAGTGAAGGAGCAGAGCGAGGAGAGTGAAGGAGCAGAGCAAGGAGAGTGAAGGCGCAGAGCGAGGGGAGTGAAGGAGCAGAGCGAGGAGAGTGAAGGAGCAGAGCGAGGAGAGTGAAGGAGCAGAGCGAGGAAAGAGAAAAGGAGCAGAGCGAGGGGAGTGAAGGAGCAGAGCAAGGAGAGTGAAGGAGCAGAAGGAGGAGAGTGAAGGAGCAGAGCGAGGAGAGTGAAGGAGCAGAGCGAGGAAAGAGAAAAGGAGCAGAGCGAGGGGAGTGAAGGAGCAGAGCAAGGAGAGTGAAGGCGCAGAGCGAGGAAAGAGAAAAGGAGCAGAGGGAGGAGAGTGAAGGAGCAGAGAGAGGAGAGTGAAGGAGCAGAGCGAGGAAAGAGAAAAGGAGCAGAGCGAGGGGAGTGAAGGCGCAGAGCGAGGAGAGTGAAGGAGCAGAGCGAGGAGAGTGAAGGAGCAGAGGGAGGAGAGTGAAGGAGCAGAGCGAGGGGAGTGAAGGAGCAGAGGGAGGAGAGTGAAGGAGCAGAGGGAGGAGAGTGAAGGAGCAGAGGGAGGAGAGTGAAGGAGCAGAGCGAGGAGAGTGAAGGTGCAGAGCGAGGAGAGTGAAGGAGCAGAGCGAGGAGAGTGAAGGCGCAGAGCGAGGGGAGTGAAGGCGCAGAGCGAGGGGAGTGAAGGAAAAGAGCGAGGAGCGTGAAGGAGCAGAGCGAGGAGAGTGAAGGAGCAGAGCGAGGAGAGTGAAGGAGCAGAGCGAGGAGAGTGAAGGAGCAGAGCGAGGAGAGTGAAGGAGCAGAGCGAAGAGAGTGAAAGAGCAGAGCGAGGAGAGTGAAGGAGCAGAGCGAGGAATGAGAAAAGGAGCAGAGCGAGGAGAGTGAAGGAGCAGAGCGAGGGGAGTGAAGGAGCAGAGCGAGGAGAGTGAAGGTGCAGAGCGAGGAGAATGAAGGAGCAGAGCGAGGAGAGTGAAGGATCAGAGGGAGGAGAGTGAAGGAGCAAAGCGAGGTGAGTGAAGGAGCACAGGGAGGAGAGTGAAGGAGCAGAGGGAGGAGAGTGAAGGAGCAGAGGGAGGAGAGTGAAGGAGCAGAGCGAGGAGAGTGAAGGAGCCGAGCGAGGAGAGCAGAGCGAGGAGAGCAGAGCGAGGAGCAGGGCAGAGCGAGGAGAGTGAAGGAGCAGAGCGAGGAGAGTGAAGGAGCAGAGCGAGAGGAGTGAAGGAGCAGAGCGAGGGGAGTGAAGGAGCAGAGCGAGGGGAGTGAAGGAGCAGAGCGAGGAGAGTGAAAGAGCAGAGCGAGGAGAGTGAAGGAGCAGAGCGAAGAGAGTGAAGGAGCAGAGCGAGGAGAGTGAAGGCGCAGAGCGAGGAGAGTGAAGGAGCAGAGCGAGGAGAGTGAAGGAGCAGAGCGAGGAGAGTGAAGGCGCAGAGCGAGGAGAGTGAAGGAGCAGAGCGAGGAGAGTGAAGGAGCAGAGCGAGGAGAGTGAAGGAGAAGAGCGAGGAAAGAGAAAAGGAGCAGAGCGAGGAGAGTGAAGGAGCAGAGCGAGGAGAGTGAAGGAGCAGAGCGAGGAGAGTGAAGGAGCAGAGCGAAGAGAGTGAAGGAGCAGAGCGAGGAGAGTGAAGGCGCAGAGCGAGGGGAGTGAAGGAGCAGAGCGAGGAGAGTGAAGGAGCAGAGTGAAGGAGCAGAGCGAGGAGAGTGAAGGAGCAGAATGAGGAGAGTGAAGGAGCAGAGTGAGGAGAGTGAAGGAGCAGAGTGAAGGAGCAGAGTGAAGGAGCAGAGCGAGGGGAGTGAAGGAGCAGAGCGAGGGGAGTGAAGGAGCAGAGCGAGGAGAGTGAAGGAGCAGAGCGAGGGGAGTGAAGGAGCAGAGCGAGGAGAGTGAAGGAGCAGAGCGAGGGGAGTGAAGGAGCAGAGTGAGGGGAGTGAAGGAGCAGAGTGAAGGAGCAGAGCGAGGAGAGTGAAGGAGCAGAATGAGGAGAGTGAAGGAGCAGAATGAGGAGAGTGAAGGAGCAGAGTGAGGAGAGTGAAGGAGCAGAGTGAGGAGAGTGAAGGAGCAGAGTGAAGGAGCAGAGCGAGGGGAGTGAAGGAGCAGAGCGAGGGGAGTGAAGGAGCAGAGCGAGGGGAGTGAAGGAGCAGAGCGAGGAGAGTGAAGGAGCAGAGCGAGGGGAGTGAAGGAGCAGAGCGAGGGGAGTGAAGGAGCAGAGTGAGGAGAGTGAAGGAGCAGAGTGAAGGAGCAGAGCGAGGAGAGTGAAGGAGCAGAATGAGGAGAGTGAAGGAGCAGAGTGAGGAGAGTGAAGGAGCAGAGTGAGGAGAGTGAAGGAGCAGAGTGAAGGAGGAGAGCGAAGGAGCAGAGTGAAGGAGCAGAGCGAGGAGAGTGAAGGAGCAGAATGAGGAGAGTGAAGGGGCAGAGGGAGGAGAGTGAAGGAGCAGAGCGAGGAGAGTGAAGGAGCAGAGCGAGGAGAGTGAAGGAGCAGAGCGAGGAGAGTGAAGGAGCAGAGCAAGGAGAGTGAAGGCGCAGAGCGAGGAGAGTGAAGGAGCAGAGCGAGGAGAGTGAAGGTGCAGAGCGAGGAGAGTGAAGGAGCAGAGAGAGGAGAGTGAAGGAGCAGAGCGAGGAGAGTGAAGGCGCAGAGCGAGGAGAGTGAAGGAGCAGAGCGAGGAGAGTGAAGGCGCAGAGCGAGGGGAGTGAAGGAAAAGAGCGAGGAGCGTGAAGGAGCAGAGCGAGAAGAGTGAAGGAGCAGAGCGAGGAGAGTGAAGGAGCAGAGCGAGGAGAGTGAAGGAGCAGAGCGAAGAGAGTTAAAGAGCAGAGCGAGGAGAGTGAAGGAGCAGAGCGAGGAATGAGAAAAGGAGCAGAGCGAGGAGAGTGAAGGAGCAGAGCGAGGGGAGTGAAGGAGCAGAGCGAGGAGAGTGAAGGTGCAGAGCGAGGAGAATGAAGGAGCAGAGCGAGGGGAGTGAATGAGCAGAGAGAGGAGAGTGAAGGAGCAGAGGGAGGAGAGTGAAGGAGCAAAGCGAGGGGAGTGAAGGAGCACAGGGAGGAGAGTGAAGGAGCAGAGGGAGGAGAGTGAAGGAGCAGAGCGAGGAGAGTGAAGGAGCAGAGCGAGGAGAGTGAAGGAGCAGAGCGAGGAGAGTGAAGGCGCAGAGCGAGGAGAGTGAAGGAGCAGAGCGAGGAGAGTGAAGGAGCAGAGCGAGGAGAGTGAAGGAGCAGAGCGAGGAGAGTGAAGGAGCAGAGGGAGGAGAGTGAAGGAGCAGAGCGAGGAGAGTGAAGGAGCCGAGCGAGGAGAGCAGAGCGAGGAGCAGGGCAGAGCGAGGGGAGTGAAGGAGTAGAGCGAGGAGAGTGAAGGAGCAGAGCGAGGAGAGTGAAGGAGCAGAGCGAGGGGAGTGAAGGAGCAGAGCGAGGGGAGTGAAGGAGCAGAGCGAGGGGAGTGAAGGAGCAGAGTGAGGAGAGTGAAAGAGCAGAGCGAGGAGAGTGAAGGAGCAGAGCGAAGAGAGTGAAGGAGCAGAGCGAGGAGAGTGAAGGAGCAGAGCGAGGGGAGTGAAGGAGCAGAGGGAGGAGAGTGAAGGAGCAGAGGGAGGAGAGTGAAGGAGCAGAGCGAGGAGAGTGAAGGTGCAGAGCGAGGAGAGTGAAGGAGCAGAGCGAGGAGAGTGAAGGAGCAGAGCGAGGAGAGTGAAGGAGCAGAGCGAGGAGAGTGAAGGAGCAGAGCGAGGAGAGTGAAGGAGCAGAGCGAGGAGAGTGAAGGAGAAGAGCGAGGAAAGAGAGAAGGAGCAGAGCGAGGAGAGTGAAGGAGCAGAGCGAGGAGAGTGAAGGAGCAGAGCGAGGAGAGTGAAAGAGCAGAGCGAGGAGAGTAAAGGAGCAGAGCGAGGAGAGTGAAGGAGCAGAGCGAGGAGAGTGAAGGAGAAGAGCGAGGAAAGAGAAAAGGAGCAGAGCGAGGAGAGTGAAGGAGCAGAGCGAGGAAAGAGAAAAGGAACAGAGCGAGGGGAGTGAAGGAGCAGAGCGAGGAGAGTGAAGGCGCAGAGCGAGGAGAGTGAAGGAGCAGAGCGAGGAGAGTGAAGGAGCAGAGCGAGGAGAGTGAAGGAGCAGAGCGAGGAGAGTGAAGGAGCAGAGCGAGGAGAGTGAAGGAGCAGAGCGAGGGGAGTGAAGGAGCAGAGGGAGGAGAGTGAAGGAGCAGAGGGAGGAGAGTGAAGGAGCAGAGGGAGGAGAGTGAAGGAGCAGAGCGAGGAGAGTGAAGGTGCAGAGCGAGGGGAGTGAAGGAGCAGAGCGAGGGGAGTGAAGGAGCAGAGCGAGGAGAGTGAAGGAGCAGAGCGAGGGGAGTGAAGGAGCAGAGCGAGGAGAGTGAAGGAGCAGAGCGAGGGGAGTGAAGGAGCAGAGTGAGGGGAGTGAAGGAGCAGAGTGAAGGAGCAGAGCGAGGAGAGTGAAGGAGCAGAATGAGGAGAGTGAAGGATCAGAGTGAGGAGAGTGAAGGAGCAGAGCGAGGAGAGTGAAGGAGCAGAGCGAGGAGAGTGAAGGAGAAGAGCGAGGAAAGAGAAAAGGAGCAGAGCGAGGAGAGTGAAGGAGCAGAGCGAGGAGAGTGAAGGAGCAGAGCGAGGAGAGTGAAGGAGCAGAGCGAAGAGAGTGAAGGAGCAGAGCGAGGAGAGTGAAGGCGCAGAGCGAGGAGAGTGAAGGAGCAGAGCGAGGAGAGTGAAGGAGAAGAGCGAGGAAAGAGAAAAGGAGCAGAGCGAGGACAGTGAAGGTGCAGAGCGAGGAAAGAGAAAAGGAGCAGAGCGAGGAGAGTGAAGGAGCAGAGCGAGGAGAGTGAAGGAGCAGAGCGAAGAGAGTGAAGGAGCAGAGCGAGGAGAGTGAAGGAGCAGAGCGAGGAGAGTGAAGGAGCAGAGCGAGGAAAGAGAAAAGGAGCAGAGCGAGGAGAGTGAATGAGCAGAGCGAGGAAAGAGAAGGAGCAGAGCGAGGAGAGTGAAGGAGCAGAGCGAGGAGAGTGAAGGCGCAGAGCGAGGAGAGTGAAGGAGCACAGCGAGGAGAGTGAAGGCGCAGAGCAAGGAGAGTGAAGGAGCAGAGCGAGGAGAGTGAAGGCGCAGAGCGAGGAGAGTGAAGGCGCAGAGCGAGGAGAGTGAAGGCGCAGAGCGAGGAGAGTGAAGGAGCAGAGCGAGGAGAGTGAAGGAGCAGAGCGAGGAGAGTGAAGGAGCAGAGCGAGGAGAGTGAAGGCGCAGAGCGAGGAGAGTGAAGGAGCAGAGCGAGGAGAGTGAAGGAGCAGAGCGAGGAGAGTGAAGGAGAAGAGCGAGGAAAGAGAAAAGGAGCAGAGCGAGGAAAGAGAAAAGGAGCAGAGCGAGGAGAATGAAGGAGCAGAGCGAGGAGAGTGAAGGAGCAGAGCGAGGAAAGTGAAGGAGCAGAGCGAAGAGAGTGAAGGAGCAGAGCGAGGAGAGTGAAGGCGCAGAGCGAGGAGAGTGAAGGAGCAGAGCGAGGAGAGTGAAGGCGCAGAGCGAGGAGAGTGAAGGAGAAGAGCGAGGAGAGTGAAGGAGCAGAGCGAGGGGAGTGAAGGAGCAGAGGGAGGAGAGTGAAGGAGCAGAGGGAGGAGAGTGAAGGAGCAGAGCGAGGAGAGTGAAGGAGCAGAGCGAGGAGAGTGAAGGTGCAGAGCGAGGAGAGTGAAGGAGCAGAGCGAGGAGGGTGAAGGAGCAGAGCGAGGAGAGTGAAGGAGCAGAGCGAGGAAAGAGAAAAGGAGCAGAGCGAGGGGAGTGAAGGAGCAGAGCAAGGAGAGTGAAGGCGCAGAGCGAGGAGAGTGAAGGAGAAGAGCGAGGAGAGTGAAGGAGCAGAGCGAGGGGAGTGAAGGAGCAGAGGGAGGAGAGTGAAGGAGCAGAGGGAGGAGAGTGAAGGAGCAGAGGGAGGAGAGTGAAGGAGCAGAGCGAGGAGAGTGAAGGTGCAGAGCGAGGAGAGTGAAGGAGCAGAGCGAGGAGAGTGAAGGAGCAGAGAGAGGAGAGTGAAGGAGCAGAGCGAGGAGAGTGAAGGAGCAGAGCGAGGAGAGTGAAGGCGCAGAGCGAGGGGAGTGAAGGAAAAGAGCGAGGAGCGTGAAGGAGCATAGGGAGGAAAGTGAAGGTGCAGAGCGAGGAGAGTGAAGGTGCAGAGCGAGGAGAGTGAAGGTGCAGAGCGAGGAGAATGAAGGAGCAGAGCGAGGGGAGTGAATGAGCAGAGAGAGGAGAGTGAAGGAGCAGAGGGAGGAGAGTGAAGGAGCAAAGCGAGGGGAGTGAAGGAGCAGAGGGAGGAGAGTGAAGGAGCAGAGGGAGGAGAGTGAAGGAGCAGAGCGAGGAGAGTGAAGGTGCAGAGCGAGGAGAGTGAAGGTGCAGAGCGAGGAGAATAAAGGAGCAGAGCGAGGGGAGTGAATGAGCAGAGGGAGGAGAGTGAAGGAGCAAAGCGAGGGGAGTGAAGGAGCACAGGGAGGAGAGTGAAGGAGCAGAGGGAGGAGAGTGAAGGAGCAGAGCGAGGAGAGTGAAGGAGCAGAGCGAGGAGGGTGAAGGAGCAGAGCGAGGAGAGTGAAGGCGCAGAGCGAGGAGAGTGAAGGAGCAGAGCGAGGAGAGTGAAGGAGCAGAGCGAGGAGAGTGAAGGAGCAGAGCGAGGAGAGTGAAGGAGCAGAGGGAGGAGAGTGAAGGAGCAGAGCGAGGAGAGTGAAGGAGCCGAGCGAGGAGAGCAGAGCGAGGAGAGCAGAGCGAGGAGCAGGGCAGAGCGAGGAGAGTGAAGGAGTAGAGCGAGGAGAGTGAAGGAGCAGAGCGAGGAGAGTGAAGGAGCAGAGCGAGGGGAGTGAAGGAGCAGAGCGAGGGGAGTGAAAGAGCAGAGCGAGGAGAGTGAAGGAGCAGAGCGAAGAGAGTGAAGGAGCAGAGCGAGGAGAGTGAAGGCGCAGAGCGAGGAGAGTGAAGGAGCAGAGCGAGGAGAGTGAAGGAGCAGAGCGAGGAGAGTGAAGGCGCAGAGCGAGGAGAGTGAAGGCGCAGAGCGAGGAGAGTGAAGGAGCAGAGCGAGGAGAGTGAAGGAGCAGAGCGAGGAGAGTGAAGGAGCAGAGCGAGGAAAGAAGCAGAGCGAGGAGAGTGAAGGAGCAGAGCGAAGAGAGTGAAGGAGCAGAGCGAGGAGAGTGAAGGAGCAGAGCGAGGAGAGTGAAGGAGCAGAGCGAGGAGAGTGAAGGAGCAGAGCGAGGAGAGTGAAGGAGCAGAGCGAGGAGAGTGAAGGAGCAGAGCGAGGAGAGTGAAGGAGCAGAGCGAGGAAAGAGAAAAGGAGCAGAGCGAGGAGAGTGAAGGAGCAGAGCGAGGAGAGTGAAGGAGCAGAGCGAAGAGAGTGAAGGAGCAGAGCGAGGAGAGTGAAGGAGCAGAGCGAGGAGAGTGAAGGAGCAGAGCGAAGAGAGTGAAAGAGCTGAGCGAGGAGAGTGAAGGAGCAGAGCGAGGAATGAGAAAAGGAGCAGAGCGAGGAGAGTGAAGGCGCAGAGCGAGGAGAGTGAAGGAGCAGAGCGAGGAGAGTGAAGGAGAAGAGCGAGGAAAGAGAAAAGGAGCAGAGCGAGGAGAGTGAAGGAGCAGAGCGAGGAGAGTGAAGGCGCAGAGCGAGGGGAGTGAAGGAGCAGAGCGAGGAGAGTGAAGGAGCAGAGCAAGGAGAGTGAAGGAGCAGAGCGAGGAGAGTGAAGGAGCAGAGCGAGGAGAGTGAAGGCGCAGAGCGAGGAGAGTGAAGGAGCAGAGCGAGGAGAGTGAAGGAGCAGAGCGAGGAGAGTGAAGGAGAAGAGCGAGGAAAGAGAAAAGGAGCAGAGCGAGGAGAGCAGAGCGAGGAGAGCAGAGCGAGGAGCAGGGCAGAGCGAGGAGAGCAGAGCGAGGAGAGCAGAGCGAGGAGAGCAGAGCGAGGAGAGCAGAGCGAGGAGAGCAGAGCGAGGAGCAGGGCAGAGCGAGGAGAGTGAAGGAGTAGAGCGAGGAGAGTGAAGGAGCAGAGCGAGGAGAGTGAAGGAGCAGAGCGAGGGGAGTGAAGGAGCAGAGCGAGTGGAGTGAAGGAGCAGAGCGAGGGGAGTGAAGGAGCAGAGCGAGGAGAGTGAAAGAGCAGAGCGAGGAGAGTGAAGGAGCAGAGCGAAGAGAGTGAAGGAGCAGAGCGAGGAGAGTGAAGGCGCAGAGCGAGGAGAGTGAAGGAGCAGAGCGAGGAGAGTGAAGGAGCAGAGCGAGGAGAGTGAAGGCGCAGAGCGAGGAGAGTGAAGGAGCAGAGCGAGGAGAGTGAAGGAGAAGAGCGAGGAAAGAGAAAAGGAGCAGAGCGAGGAAAGAGCAAAGGAGCAGAGCGAGGAGAGTGAAGGAGAAGAGCGAGGAAAGAGAAAAGGAGCAGAGCGAGGAGAGTGAAGGAGCAGAGCGAGGAGCGTGAAAGCGCAGAGCGAGGAGAGTGAAGGAGCAGAGCGAGGAGAGTGAAGGAGCAGAGCGAGGAGAGTGAAGGAGCAGAGCGAGGAGAGTGAAGGAGAAGAGCAAGGAAAGAGAAAAGGAGCAGAGCGAGGAGAGTGAAGGAGCAGAGCGAGGAAAGAGAAAAGGAGCAGAGCGAGGGGAGTGAAGGAGCAGAGCAAGGAGAGTGAAGGCGCAGAGCGAGGAGAGTGAAGGAGCAGAGCGAGGAGAGTGAAGGAGCAGAGCGAGGAGAGTGAAGGAGCAGAGCGAGGAGAGTGAAGGAGAAGAGCGAGGAGAGTGAAGGAGCAGAGCGAGGGGAGTGAAGGAGCAGAGGGAGGAGAGTGAAGGAGCAGAGGGAGGAGAGTGAAGGAGCAGAGGGAGGAGAGTGAAGAAGCAGAGCGAGGAGAGTGAAGGTGCAGAGCGAGGGGAGTGAAGGAGCAGAGCGATGGGAGTGAAGGAGCAGAGCGAGGAGAGTGAAGGAGCAGAGCGAGGGGAGTGAAGGAGCAGAGCGAGGAGAGTGAAGGAGCAGAGCGAGGGGAGTGAAGGAGCAGAGTGAGGGGAGTGAAGGAGCAGAGTAAAGGAGCAGAGCGAGGAGAGTGAAGGAGCAGAATGAGGAGAGTGAAGGAGCAGAGTGAGGAGAGTGAAGGAGCAGAGCGAGGAGAGTGAAGGAGCAGAGCGAGGAGAGTGAAGGAGAAGAGCGAGGAAAGAGAAAAGGAGCAGAGCGAGGAGAGTGAAGGAGCAGAGCGAAGAGAGTGAAGGAGCAGAGCGAGGAGAGTGAAGGAGCAGAGCGAGGAGAGTGAAGGAGCAGAGCGAGGAAAGAGAAAAGGAGCAGAGCGAGGAGAGTGAATGAGCAGAGCGAGGAAAGAGAAGGAGCAGAGCGAGGAGAGTGAAGGAGCAGAGCGAGGAGAGTGAAGGCGCAGAGCGAGGAGAGTGAAGGAGCACAGCGAGGAGAGTGAAGGAGCAGAGCGAGGAGAGTGAAGGAGAAGAGCGAGGAAAGAGAAAAGGAGCAGAGCGAGGAGAGTGAAGGAGCAGAGCGAGGAGAGTGAAGGCGCAGAGCGAGGAGAGTGAAGGAGCAGAGCGAGGAGAGTGAAGGAGCAGAGCGAGGAGAGTGAAGGAGCAGAGCGAGGAGAGTGAAGGAGCAGAGCGAGGAGAGTGAAGGAGCAGAGCGAGGAGAGTGAAGGCGCAGAGCGAGGAGAGTGAAGGAGCAGAGCGAGGAGAGTGAAGGAGCAGAGCGAGGAGAGTGAAGGAGAAGAGCGAGGAAAGAGAAAAGGAGCAGAGCGAGGGGAGTGAAGGAGCAGAGCGAGGAGAGTGAAGGAGCAGAGCGAGGAGAGTGAAGGAGCAGAGCGAGGAGAGTGAAGGAGCAGAGCGAGGAGAGTGAAGGAGCAGAGCGAGGAGAGTGAAGGCGCAGAGCGAGGAGAGTGAAGGAGCAGAGCGAGGAGAGTGAAGGAGCAGAGCGAGGAGAGTGAAGGAGAAGAGCGAGGAAAGAGAAAAGGAGCAGAGCGAGGAGAGTGAAGGAGCAGAGCGAGGAGAGTGAAGGAGCAGAGCGAGGAGAGTGAAGGAGCAGAGCGAAGAGAGTAAAGGAGCAGAGCGAGGAGAGTGAAGGCGCAGAGCGAGGAGAGTGAAGGAGCAGAGCGAGGAGAGTGAAGGAGCAGAGCGAGGAGAGTGAAGGAGAAGAGCGAGGAAAGAGAAAAGGAGCAGAGCGAGGGGAGTGAAGGAGCAGAGCAAGGAGAGTGAAGGCGCAGAGCGAGGAGAGTGAAGGAGCAGAGCGAGGAGAGTGAAGGAAAAGAGCGAGGAGCGTGAAGGAGCAGAGGGAGGAAAGTGAAGGTGCAGAGCGAGGAGAGTGAAGGTGCAGAGCGAGGAGAGTGAAGGTGCAGAGCGAGGAGAATGAAGGAGCAGAGCGAGGGGAGTGAATGAGCAGAGAGAGGAGAGTGAAGGAGCAGAGGGAGGAGAGTGAAGGAGCAAAGCGAGGGGAGTGAAGGAGCAGAGGGAGGAGAGTGAAGGAGCAGAGGGAGGAGAGTGAAGGTGCAGAGCGAGGAGAATGAAGGAGCAGAGCGAGGGGAGTGAATGAGCAGAGAGAGGAGAGTGAAGGAGCAGAGGGAGGAGAGTGAAGGAGCAAAGCGAGGGGAGTGAAGGAGCACAGGGAGGAGAGTGAAGGAGCAGAGGGAGGAGAGTGAAGGAGCAGAGCGAGGAGAGTGAAGGAGCAGAGCGAGGAGAGTGAAGGAGCAGAGCGAGGAGAGTGAAGGCGCAGAGCGAGGAGAGTGAAGGAGCAGAGCAAGGAGAGTGAAGGAGCAGAGCGAGTAGAGTGAAGGAGCAGAGCGAAGAGAGTGAAGGAGCAGAGCGAGGAGAGTGAAGGCGCAGAGGGAGGAGAGTGAAGGAGCAGAGCGAGGAGAGTGAAAGAGCAGAGCGAGGAGAGTGAAGGAGCAGAGCGAGGAGAGTGAAGGAGCAGAGCGAGGAAAGAGAAAAGGAGCAGAGCGAGGAGAGTGAAGGAGCAGAGCGAGGAGAGTGAAGGAGCAGAGCGAGGAAAGAGAAAAGGAGCAGAGCGAGGAGAATGAAGGAGCAGAGCGAGGAAAGAGAAAAGGAGCAGAGCGAGGGGAGTGAAGGAGCAGAGCAAGGAGAGTGAAGGCGCAGAGCGAGGAGAGTGAAGGAGCAGAGCGAGGAGAGTGAAGGAGCAGAGCGAGGAGAGTGAAGGAGCAGAGCGAGGAAAGAGAAAAGGAGCAGAGCGAGGAGCGTGAAGGAGCAGAGCGAGGAGCGTGAAGGAGCAGAGGGAGGAGAGTGAATGAGCAGAGCGAGGAGAGTGAAGGAGCAGAGCGAAGAGAGTGAAGGAGCAGAGCGAGGAGAGTGAAGGAGCAGAGCGAGGAGAGTGAAGGAGCAGAGCGAGGAGAGTGAAGGAGCAGAGCGAGGAGAGTGAAGCCGCAGAGCGAGGAGAGTGAAGGAGCAGAGCGAGGAAAGAGAAGGTGCAGAGGGAGGAGAGTGAAGGAGAAGAGCGAGGAAAGAGAAAAGGAGCAGAGCGAGGAGAGTGAAGGAGCAGAGCAAGGAGAGTGAAGGAGCAGAGCGAGGAAAGAGAAAAGGAGCAGAGCGAGGGGAGTGAAGGAGCAGAGCGAGGAGAGTGAAGGCGCAGAGCGAGGGGAGTGAAGGAGCAGAGCGAGGAAAGAGAAAAGGAGCAGAGCGAGGGGAGTGAAGGAGCAGAGCAAGGAGAGTGAAGGCGCAGAGCGAGGAGAGTGAAGGAGCAGAGCGAGGAGAGTGAAGGAGCAGAGCGAGGAGAGTGAAGGAGCAGAGGGAGGAGAGTGAAGGAGCAGAGGGAGGAGAGTGAAGGAGCAGAGCGAGGAGAGTGAAGGAGCAGAGCAAGGAGAGTGAAGGCGCAGAGCGAGGGGAGTGAAGGAGCAGAGCGAGGAAAGAGAAAAGGAGCGGAGCGAGGGGAGTGAAGGAGCAGAGCAAGGAGAGTGAAGGCGCAGAGCGAGGAGAGTGAAGGAGCAGAGCGAGGAGAGTGAAGGAGCAGAGCGAGGAGAGTGAAGGAGCAGAGGGAGGAGAGTGAAGGAGCAGAGGGAGGAGAGTGAAGGAGCAGAGCGAGGAGAGTGAAGGAGCAGAGCGAGGAAAGAGAAAAGGAGCAGAGCGAGGGGAGTGAAGGAGCAGAGCAAGGAGAGTGAAGGAGCAGAGGGAGGAGAGTGAAGGAGCAGAGCGAGGAGAGTGAAGGAGCAGAGCGAGGAAAGAGAAAAGGAGCAGAGCGAGGGGAGTGAAGGAGCAGAGCAAGGAGAGTGAAGGCGCAGAGCGAGGAAAGAGAAAAGGAGCAGAGGGAGGAGAGTGAAGGAGCAGAGAGAGGAGAGTGAAGGAGCAGAGCGAGGAAAGAGAAAAGGAGCAGAGCGAGGGGAGTGAAGGCGCAGAGCGAGGAGAGTGAAGGAGCAGAGCGAGGAGAGTGAAGGAGCAGAGGGAGGAGAGTGAAGGAGCAGAGCGAGGGGAGTGAAGGAGCAGAGGGAGGAGAGTGAAGGAGCAGAGGGAGGAGAGTGAAGGAGCAGAGGGAGGAGAGTGAAGGAGCAGAGCGAGGAGAGTGAAGGTGCAGAGCGAGGAGAGTGAAGGAGCAGAGCGAGGAGAGTGAAGGAGCAGAGCGAGGAGAGTGAAGGCGCAGAGCGAGGAGAGTGAAGGAGCAGAGCGAGGAGAGTGAAGGCGCAGAGCGAGGGGAGTGAAGGCGCAGAGCGAGGGGAGTGAAGGAAAAGAGCGAGGAGCGTGAAGGAGCAGAGCGAGGAGAGTGAAGGAGCAGAGCGAGGAGAGTGAAGGAGCAGAGGGAGGAGAGTGAAGGAGCAAAGCGAGGTGAGTGAAGGAGCACAGGGAGGAGAGTGAAGGAGCAGAGGGAGGAGAGTGAAGGAGCAGAGCGAGGAGAGTGAAGGAGCAGAGCGAGGAGAGTGAAGGCGCAGAGCGAGGAGAGTGAAGGAGCAGAGCGAGGAGAGTGAAGGAGCAGAGCGAGGAGAGTGAAGGAGCAGAGCGAGGAAAGAGAAAAGGAGCAGAGCGAGGGGAGTGAAGGAGCAGAGCAAGGAGAGTGAAGGAGCAGAGGGAGGAGAGTGAAGGAGCAGAGCGAGGAGAGTGAAGGAGCAGAGCGAGGAAAGAGAAAAGGAGCAGAGCGAGGGGAGTGAAGGAGCAGAGCAAGGAGAGTGAAGGCGCAGAGCGAGGAAAGAGAAAAGGAGCAGAGGGAGGAGAGTGAAGGAGCAGAGAGAGGAGAGTGAAGGAGCAGAGCGAGGAAAGAGAAAAGGAGCAGAGCGAGGGGAGTGAAGGCGCAGAGCGAGGAGAGTGAAGGAGCAGAGCGAGGAGAGTGAAGGAGCAGAGGGAGGAGAGTGAAGGAGCAGAGCGAGGGGAGTGAAGGAGCAGAGGGAGGAGAGTGAAGGAGCAGAGGGAGGAGAGTGAAGGAGCAGAGGGAGGAGAGTGAAGGAGCAGAGCGAGGAGAGTGAAGGTGCAGAGCGACGAGAGTGAAGGAGCAGAGCGAGGAGAGTGAAGGAGCAGAGCGAGGAGAGTGAAGGCGCAGAGCGAGGAGAGTGAAGGAGCAGAGCGAGGAGAGTGAAGGCGCAGAGCGAGGGGAGTGAAGGCGCAGAGCGAGGGGAGTGAAGGAAAAGAGCGAGGAGCGTGAAGGAGCAGAGCGAGGAGAGTGAAGGAGCAGAGCGAGGAGAGTGAAGGAGCAGAGGGAGGAGAGTGAAGGAGCAAAGCGAGGTGAGTGAAGGAGCACAGGGAGGAGAGTGAAGGAGCAGAGGGAGGAGAGTGAAGGAGCAGAGCGAGGAGAGTGAAGGAGCAGAGCGAGGAGAGTGAAGGCGCAGAGCGAGGAGAGTGAAGGAGCAGAGCGAGGAGAGTGAAGGAGCAGAGCGAGGAGAGTGAAGGAGCAGAGCGAGGAGAGTGAAGGAGCAGAGGGAGGAGAGTGAAGGAGCAGAGCGAGGAGAGTGAAGGAGCCGAGCGAGGAGAGCAGAGCGAGGAGAGCAGAGCGAGGAGCAGGGCAGAGCGAGGAGAGTGAAGGAGCAGAGCGAGGAGAGTGAAGGAGCAGAGCGAGAGGAGTGAAGGAGCAGAGCGAGGGGAGTGAAGGAGCAGAGCGAGGGGAGTGAAGGAGCAGAGCGAGGAGAGTGAAAGAGCAGAGCGAGGAGAGTGAAGGAGCAGAGCGAAGAGAGTGAAGGAGCAGAGCGAGGAGAGTGAAGGCGCAGAGCGAGGAGAGTGAAGGAGCAGAGCGAGGAGAGTGAAGGAGCAGAGCGAGGAGAGTGAAGGCGCAGAGCGAGGAGAGTGAAGGAGCAGAGCGAGGAGAGTGAAGGAGCAGAGCGAGGAGAGTGAAGGAGAAGAGCGAGGAAAGAGAAAAGGAGCAGAGCGAGGAGAGTGAAGGAGCAGAGCGAGGAGAGTGAAGGAGCAGAGCGAGGAGAGTGAAGGAGCAGAGCGAAGAGAGTGAAGGAGCAGAGCGAGGAGAGTGAAGGCGCAGAGCGAGGGGAGTGAAGGAGCAGAGCGAGGAGAGTGAAGGAGCAGAGTGAAGGAGCAGAGCGAGGAGAGTGAAGGAGCAGAATGAGGAGAGTGAAGGAGCAGAGTGAGGAGAGTGAAGGAGCAGAGTGAAGGAGCAGAGTGAAGGAGCAGAGCGAGGGGAGTGAAGGAGCAGAGCGAGGGGAGTGAAGGAGCAGAGCGAGGAGAGTGAAGGAGCAGAGCGAGGGGAGTGAAGGAGCAGAGCGAGGAGAGTGAAGGAGCAGAGCGAGGGGAGTGAAGGAGCAGAGTGAGGGGAGTGAAGGAGCAGATTGAAGGAGCAGAGCGAGGAGAGTGAAGGAGCAGAATGAGGAGAGTGAAGGAGCAGAATGAGGAGAGTGAAGGAGCAGAGTGAGGAGAGTGAAGGAGCAGAGTGAAGGAGCAGAGTGAAGGAGCAGAGCGAGGAGAGTGAAGGAGCAGAATGAGGAGAGTGAAGGAGCAGAGTGAGGAGAGTGAAGGAGCAGAGTGAAGGAGCAGAGCGAGGGGAGTGAAGGAGCAGAGCGAGGGGAGTGAAGGAGCAGAGCGAGGGGAGTGAAGGAGCAGAGCGAGGAGAGTGAAGGAGCAGAGCGAGGGGAGTGAAGGAGCAGAGCGAGGGGAGTGAAGGAGCAGAGTGAGGAGAGTGAAGGAGCAGAGTGAAGGAGCAGAGCGAGGAGAGTGAAGGAGCAGAATGAGGAGAGTGAAGGAGCAGAGTGAGGAGAGTGAAGGAGCAGAGTGAGGAGAGTGAAGGAGCAGAGTGAAGGAGGAGAGCGAAGGAGCAGAGTGAAGGAGCAGAGCGAGGAGAGTGAAGGAGCAGAATGAGGAGAGTGAAGGGGCAGAGGGAGGAGAGTGAAGGAGCAGAGCGAGGAGAGTGAAGGAGCAGAGCGAGGAGAGTGAAGGAGCAGAGCGAGGAGAGTGAAGGAGCAGAGCAAGGAGAGTGAAGGCGCAGAGCGAGGAGAGTGAAGGAGCAGAGCGAGGAGAGTGAAGGTGCAGAGCGAGGAGAGTGAAGGAGCAGAGAGAGGAGAGTGAAGGAGCAGAGCGAGGAGAGTGAAGGCGCAGAGCGAGGGGAGTGAAGGAGCAGAGCGAGGGGAGTGAAGGAGCAGAGTGAGGAGAGTGAAGGAGCAGAGTGAAGGAGCAGAGCGAGGAGAGTGAAGGAGCAGAATGAGGAGAGTGAAGGAGCAGAGCGAGGAGAGTGAAGGCGCAGAGCGAGGGGAGTGAAGGAAAAGAGCGAGGAGCGTGAAGGAGCAGAGCGAGAAGAGTGAAGGAGCAGAGCGAGGAGAGTGAAGGAGCAGAGCGAGGAGAGTGAAGGAGCAGAGCGAGGAGAGTGAAGGAGCAGAGCGAAGAGAGTTAAAGAGCAGAGCGAGGAGAGTGAAGGAGCAGAGCGAGGAATGAGAAAAGGAGCAGAGCGAGGAGAGTGAAGGAGCAGAGCGAGAGGAGTGAAGGAGCAGAGCGAGGAGAGTGAAGGTGCAGAGCGAGGAGAATGAAGGAGCAGAGCGAGGGGAGTGAATGAGCAGAGAGAGGAGAGTGAAGGAGCAGAGGGAGGAGAGTGAAGGAGCAAAGCGAGGGGAGTGAAGGAGCACAGGGAGGAGAGTGAAGGAGCAGAGGGAGGAGAGTGAAGGAGCAGAGCGAGGAGAGTGAAGGAGCAGAGCGAGGAGAGTGAAGGAGCAGAGCGAGGAGAGTGAAGGCGCAGAGCGAGGAGAGTGAAGGAGCAGAGCGAGGAGAGTGAAGGAGCAGAGCGAGGAGAGTGAAGGAGCAGAGCGAGGAGAGTGAAGGAGCAGAGCGAGGAGAGTGAAGGAGCAGAGGGAGGAGAGTGAAGGAGCAGAGCGAGGAGAGTGAAGGAGCCGAGCGAGGAGAGCAGAGCGAGGAGCAGGGCAGAGCGAGGAGAGTGAAGGAGTAGAGCGAGGAGAGTGAAGGAGCAGAGCGAGGAGAGTGAAGGAGCAGAGCGAGGGGAGTGAAGGAGCAGAGCGAGGGGAGTGAAGGAGCAGAGCGAGGGGAGTGAAGGAGCAGAGCGAGGAGAGTGAAAGAGCAGAGCGAGGAGAGTGAAGGAGCAGAGCGAAGAGAGTGAAGGAGCAGAGCGAGGAGAGTGAAGGCGCAGAGCGAGGAGAGTGAAGGAGCAGAGCGAGGAGAGTGAAGGAGCAGAGCGAGGAGAGTGAAGGCGCAGAGCGAGGAGAGTGAAGGAGCAGAGCGAGGAGAGTGAAGGAGCAGAGCGAGGAGATTGAAGGAGAAGAGCGAGGAAAGAGAGAAGGAGCAGAGCGAGGAGAGTGAAGGAGCAGAGCGAGGAGAGTGAAGGAGCAGAGAGAGTAGAGTGAAGGAGCAGAGTGAGGAGAGTGAAGGAGCAGAGCGAGGAGAGTGAAGGAGCAGAGCGAGGAGAGTGAAGGAGAAGAGCGAGGAAAGAGAAAAGGAGCAGAGCGAGGAGAGTGAAGGAGCAGATTGAGGAAAGAGAAAAGGAGCAGAGCGAGGGGAGTGAAGGAGCAGAGCAAGGAAAGAGAAAAGGAGCAGAGCGAGGAGAGTGAAGGAGCAGAGCAAGGAGAGTGAAGGAGCAGAGCGAGGAAAGAGAAAAGGAGCAGAGCGAGGGGAGTGAAGGAGCAGAGCGAGGAGAGTGAAGGCGCAGAGCGAGGGGAGTGAAGGAGCAGAGCGAGGAAAGAGAAAAGGAGCAGAGCGAGGGGAGTGAAGGAGCAGAGCAAGGAGAGTGAAGGCGCAGAGCGAGGAGAGTGAAGGAGCAGAGCGAGGAGAGTGAAGGAGCAGAGCGAGGAGAGTGAAGGAGCAGAGGGAGGAGAGTGAAGGAGCAGAGGGAGGAGAGTGAAGGAGCAGAGGGAGGAGAGTGAAGGAGCAGAGCGAGGAGAGTGAAGGAGCAGAGCAAGGAGAGTGAAGGCGCAGAGCGAGGGGAGTGAAGGAGCAGAGCGAGGAAAGAGAAAAGGAGCGGAGCGAGGGGAGTGAAGGAGCAGAGCAAGGAGAGTGAAGGCGCAGAGCGAGGAGAGTGAAGGAGCAGAGCGAGGAGAGTGAAGGAGCAGAGCGAGGAGAGTGAAGGAGCAGAGGGAGGAGAGTGAAGGAGCAGAGGGAGGAGAGTGAAGGAGCAGAGCGAGGAGAGTGAAGGAGCAGAGCGAGGAAAGAGAAAAGGAGCAGAGCGAGGGGAGTGAAGGAGCAGAGGAAAGAGAAAAGGAGCAGAGCGAGGGGAGTGAAGGAGCAGAGCAAGGAGAGTGAAGGAGCAGAGGGAGGAGAGTGAAGGAGCAGAGCGAGGAGAGTGAAGGAGCAGAGCGAGGAAAGAGAAAAGGAGCAGAGCGAGGGGAGTGAAGGAGCAGAGCAAGGAGAGTGAAGGCGCAGAGCGAGGAAAGAGAAAAGGAGCAGAGGGAGGAGAGTGAAGGAGCAGAGAGAGGAGAGTGAAGGAGCAGAGCGAGGAAAGAGAAAAGGAGCAGAGCGAGGGGAGTGAAGGCGCAGAGCGAGGAGAGTGAAGGAGCAGAGCGAGGAGAGTGAAGGAGCAGAGGGAGGAGAGTGAAGGAGCAGAGGGAGGGGAGTGAAGGAGCAGAGGGAGGAGAGTGAAGGAGCAGAGGGAGGAGAGTGAAGGAGCAGAGGGAGGAGAGTGAAGGAGCAGAGCGAGGAGAGTGAAGGTGCAGAGCGAGGAGAGTGAAGGAGCAGAGCGAGGAGAGTGAAGGAGCAGAGCGAGGAGAGTGAAGGCGCAGAGCGAGGAGAGTGAAGGAGCAGAGCGAGGAGAGTGAAGGCGCAGAGCGAGGGGAGTGAAGGCGCAGAGCGAGGGGAGTGAAGGAAAAGAGCGAGGAGCGTGAAGGAGCAGAGCGAGGAGAGTGAAGGAGCAGAGCGAGGAGAGTGAAGGAGCAGAGGGAGGAGAGTGAAGGAGCAAAGCGAGGTGAGTGAAGGAGCACAGGGAGGAGAGTGAAGGAGCAGAGGGAGGAGAGTGAAGGAGCAGAGCGAGGAGAGTGAAGGAGCAGAGCGAGGAGAGTGAAGGCGCAGAGCGAGGAGAGTGAAGGAGCAGAGCGAGGAGAGTGAAGGAGCAGAGCGAGGAGAGTGAAGGAGCAGAGCGAGGAGAGTGAAGGAGCAGAGGGAGGAGAGTGAAGGAGCAGAGCGAGGAGAGTGAAGGAGCCGAGCGAGGAGAGCAGAGCGAGGAGAGCAGAGCGAGGAGCAGGGCAGAGCGAGGAGAGTGAAGGAGCAGAGCGAGGAGAGTGAAGGAGCAGAGCGAGAGGAGTGAAGGAGCAGAGCGAGGGGAGTGAAGGAGCAGAGCGAGGGGAGTGAAGGAGCAGAGCGAGGAGAGTGAAAGAGCAGAGCGAGGAGAGTGAAGGAGCAGAGCGAAGAGAGTGAAGGAGCAGAGCGAGGAGAGTGAAGGCGCAGAGCGAGGAGAGTGAAGGAGCAGAGCGAGGAGAGTGAAGGAGCAGAGCGAGGAGAGTGAAGGCGCAGAGCGAGGAGAGTGAAGGAGCAGAGCGAGGAGAGTGAAGGAGCAGAGCGAGGAGAGTGAAGGAGAAGAGCGAGGAAAGAGAAAAGGAGCAGAGCGAGGAGAGTGAAGGAGCAGAGCGAGGAGAGTGAAGGAGCAGAGCGAGGAGAGTGAAGGAGCAGAGCGAAGAGAGTGAAGGAGCAGAGCGAGGAGAGTGAAGGCGCAGAGCGAGGGGAGTGAAGGAGCAGAGCGAGGAGAGTGAAGGAGCAGAGTGAAGGAGCAGAGCGAGGAGAGTGAAGGAGCAGAATGAGGAGAGTGAAGGAGCAGAGTGAGGAGAGTGAAGGAGCAGAGTGAAGGAGCAGAGTGAAGGAGCAGAGCGAGGGGAGTGAAGGAGCAGAGCGAGGGGAGTGAAGGAGCAGAGCGAGGAGAGTGAAGGAGCAGAGCGAGGGGAGTGAAGGAGCAGAGCGAGGAGAGTGAAGGAGCAGAGCGAGGGGAGTGAAGGAGCAGAGTGAGGGGAGTGAAGGAGCAGATTGAAGGAGCAGAGCGAGGAGAGTGAAGGAGCAGAATGAGGAGAGTGAAGGAGCAGAATGAGGAGAGTGAAGGAGCAGAGTGAGGAGAGTGAAGGAGCAGAGTGAAGGAGCAGAGTGAAGGAGCAGAGCGAGGAGAGTGAAGGAGCAGAATGAGGAGAGTGAAGGAGCAGAGTGAGGAGAGTGAAGGAGCAGAGTGAAGGAGCAGAGCGAGGGGAGTGAAGGAGCAGAGCGAGGGGAGTGAAGGAGCAGAGCGAGGGGAGTGAAGGAGCAGAGCGAGGAGAGTGAAGGAGCAGAGCGAGGGGAGTGAAGGAGCAGAGTGAGGAGAGTGAAGGAGCAGAGTGAAGGAGCAGAGCGAGGAGAGTGAAGGAGCAGAATGAGGAGAGTGAAGGGGCAGAGGGAGGAGAGTGAAGGAGCAGAGCGAGGAGAGTGAAGGAGCAGAGCGAGGAGAGTGAAGGAGCAGAGCGAGGAGAGTGAAGGAGCAGAGCAAGGAGAGTGAAGGCGCAGAGCGAGGAGAGTGAAGGAGCAGAGCGAGGAGAGTGAAGGTGCAGAGCGAGGAGAGTGAAGGAGCAGAGAGAGGAGAGTGAAGGAGCAGAGCGAGGAGAGTGAAGGCGCAGAGCGAGGGGAGTGAAGGAGCAGAGCGAGGGGAGTGAAGGAGCAGAGTGAGGAGAGTGAAGGAGCAGAGTGAAGGAGCAGAGCGAGGAGAGTGAAGGAGCAGAATGAGGAGAGTGAAGGAGCAGAGCGAGGAGAGTGAAGGCGCAGAGCGAGGGGAGTGAAGGAAAAGAGCGAGGAGCGTGAAGGAGCAGAGCGAGAAGAGTGAAGGAGCAGAGCGAGGAGAGTGAAGGAGCAGAGCGAGGAGAGTGAAGGAGCAGAGCGAGGAGAGTGAAGGAGCAGAGCGAAGAGAGTTAAAGAGCAGAGCGAGGAGAGTGAAGGAGCAGAGCGAGGAATGAGAAAAGGAGCAGAGCGAGGAGAGTGAAGGAGCAGAGCGAGAGGAGTGAAGGAGCAGAGCGAGGAGAGTGAAGGTGCAGAGCGAGGAGAATGAAGGAGCAGAGCGAGGGGAGTGAATGAGCAGAGAGAGGAGAGTGAAGGAGCAGAGGGAGGAGAGTGAAGGAGCAAAGCGAGGGGAGTGAAGGAGCACAGGGAGGAGAGTGAAGGAGCAGAGGGAGGAGAGTGAAGGAGCAGAGCGAGGAGAGTGAAGGAGCAGAGCGAGGAGAGTGAAGGAGCAGAGCGAGGAGAGTGAAGGCGCAGAGCGAGGAGAGTGAAGGAGCAGAGCGAGGAGAGTGAAGGAGCAGAGCGAGGAGAGTGAAGGAGCAGAGCGAGGAGAGTGAAGGAGCAGAGCGAGGAGAGTGAAGGAGCAGAGGGAGGAGAGTGAAGGAGCAGAGCGAGGAGAGTGAAGGAGCCGAGCGAGGAGAGCAGAGCGAGGAGCAGGGCAGAGCGAGGAGAGTGAAGGAGTAGAGCGAGGAGAGTGAAGGAGCAGAGCGAGGAGAGTGAAGGAGCAGAGCGAGGGGAGTGAAGGAGCAGAGCGAGGGGAGTGAAGGAGCAGAGCGAGGGGAGTGAAGGAGCAGAGCGAGGAGAGTGAAAGAGCAGAGCGAGGAGAGTGAAGGAGCAGAGCGAAGAGAGTGAAGGAGCAGAGCGAGGAGAGTGAAGGCGCAGAGCGAGGAGAGTGAAGGAGCAGAGCGAGGAGAGTGAAGGAGCAGAGCGAGGAGAGTGAAGGCGCAGAGCGAGGAGAGTGAAGGAGCAGAGCGAGGAGAGTGAAGGAGCAGAGCGAGGAGATTGAAGGAGAAGAGCGAGGAAAGAGAGAAGGAGCAGAGCGAGGAGAGTGAAGGAGCAGAGCGAGGAGAGTGAAGGAGCAGAGAGAGGAGAGTGAAGGAGCAGAGTGAGGAGAGTGAAGGAGCAGAGCGAGGAGAGTGAAGGAGCAGAGCGAGGAGAGTGAAGGAGAAGAGCGAGGAAAGAGAAAAGGAGCAGAGCGAGGAGAGTGAAGGAGCAGATTGAGGAAAGAGAAAAGGAGCAGAGCGAGGGGAGTGAAGGAGCAGAGCAAGGAGAGTGAAGGCGCAGAGCGAGGAGAGTGAAGGAGCAGAGCGAGGAGAGTGAAGGAGCAGAGCGAGGAGAGTGAAGGAGAAGAGCGAGGAGAGTGAAGGAGCAGAGCGAGGGGAGTGAAGGAGCAGAGGGAGGAGAGTGAAGGTGCAGAGCGAGGAGAGTGAAGGAGCAGAGCGAGGAGAGTGAAGGAGCAGAGCGAGGAGAGTGAAGGAGCAGAGCGAGGAGAGTGAAGGAGCAGAGCGAGGAGAGTGAAGGAGCAGAGCGAGGAGAGTGAAGGAGCAGAGCGAGGAGAGTGAAGGCGCAGAGCGAGGAGAGTGAAGGAGCAGAGGGAGGAGAGTGAAGGAGCAGAGCGAGGAGAGTGAAGGTGCAGAGCGAGGAGAGTGAAGGAGCAGAGCGAGGAGAGTGAAGGAGAAGAGCGAGGAGAGTGAAGGAGCAGAGCGAGGACAGTGAAGAGGCAGAGCGAGGGGAGTGAAGGGGCAGAGCGAGGGGAGTGAAGGAGCAGAGCGAGGGGAGTGAAGGAGCAGAATGAGGAGAGTGAAGGGGCAGATGGAGGAGAGTGAAGGAGCAGAGCGAGGGGAGTGAAGGAGCAGAGCGAGGGGAGTGAAGGAGCAGAGTGAGGAGAGTGAAGGAGCAGAGTGAAGGAGCAGAGCGAGGAGAGTGAAGGAGCAGAATGAGGAGAGTGAAGGGGCAGATGGAGGAGAGTGAAGGAGCAGAGCGAGGGGAGTGAAGGAGCAGAGCGAGGTGAGTGAAGGAGCAGAGCGAGGGGAGTGAAGGAGCAGAGCGAGGGGAGTGAAGGAGCAGAGCGAGGAGAGTGAAGGAGCAGAGCGAGGGGAGTGAAGGAGCAGAGCGAGGGGAGTGAAGGAGCAGAGCGAGGGGAGTGAAGGAGCAGAGCGAGGGGAGTGAAGGAGCAGAGCGAGGAGAGTGAAGGAGCAGAGCGAGGAGAGTGAAGGAGCAGACTGAAGGAGCAGAGCGAGGAGAGTGAAGGAGCAGAATGAGGAGAGTGAAGGGGCAGATCGAGGGGAGTGAAGGAGCAGAGCGAGTGGAGTGAAGGAGCAGAGCGAGGGGAGTGAAGGAGCAGAGCGAGGGGAGTGAAGGAGCAGAGCGAGGGGAGTGAAGGAGCAGAGCGAGGGGAGTGAAGGAGCAGAGCGAGGAGAGTGAAGGAGCAGAGCGAGGGGAGTGAAGGAGCAGAATGAGGAGAGTGAAGGAGCAGAGTGAGGAGAGTGAAGGAGCAGAGTGAAGGAGCAGACTGAAGGAGAGTGAAGGGGCAGAGCGAGGGGAGTGAAGGAGCAGAGCGAGGGGAGTGAAGGAGCAGAGCGAGGGGAGTGAAGGAGCAGAGCGAGGGGAGTGAAGGAGCAGAGCGAGGAGAGTGAAGGAGCAGAGCGAGGGGAGTGAAGGAGCAGAGCGAGGGGAGTGAAGGAGCAGAGCGAGGAGAGTGAAGGAGCAGAGCGAGGAGAGTGAAGGAGCAGAGCGAGGGGAGTGAAGGAGCAGAGCGAGGGGAGTGAAGGAGCAGAGTGAAGGAGCAGAGCGAGGAGAGTGAAGGAGCAGAATGAGGAGAGTGAAGGAGCAGAATGAGGAGAGTGAAGGAGCAGAGCGAGGGGAGTGAAGGAGCAGAGCGAGGGGAGTGAAGGAGCAGAGCGAGGAGAGTGAAGGAGCAGAGCGAGGAATGAGAAAAGGAGCAGAGCGAGGAGAGTGAAGGAGCAGAGCGAGGGGAGTGAAGGAGCAGAGCGAGGGGAGTGAAGGAGCAGAGCGAGGAGAGTGAAGGTGCAGAGCGAGGAGAATGAAGGAGCAGAGCGAGGGGAGTGAATGAGCAGAGAGAGGAGAGTGAAGGAGCAGAGGGAGGAGAGTGAAGGAGCAAAGCGAGGGGAGTGAAGGAGCACAGGGAGGAGAGTGAAGGAGCAGAGGGAGGAGAGTGAAGGAGCAGAGCGAGGAGAGTGAAGGAGCAGAGCGAGGAGAGTGAAGGAGCAGAGCGAGGAGAGTGAAGGCGCAGAGCGAGGAGAGTGAAGGAGCAGAGCGAGGAGAGTGAAGGAGCAGAGCGAGGAGAGTGAAGGAGCAGAGCGAGGAGAGTGAAGGAGCAGAGGGAGGAGAGTGAAGGAGCAGAGCGAGGAGAGTGAAGGAGCCGAGCGAGGAGAGCAGAGCGAGGAGCAGGGCAGAGCGAGGAGAGTGAAGGAGTAGAGCGAGGAGAGTGAAGGAGCAGAGCGAGGAGAGTGAAGGAGCAGAGCGAGGGGAGTGAAGGAGCAGAGCGAGGGGAGTGAAGGAGCAAAGCGAGGAGAGTGAAGGAGCAGAGCGAGGAGAGTGAAGGAGAAGAGCGAGGAAAGAGAGAAGGAGCAGAGCGAGGAGAGTGAAGGAGCAGAGCGAGGAGAGTGAAGGAGCAGAGCGAGGAGAGTGAAGGAGCAGAGCGAGGAGAGTGAAGGAGCAGAGGGAGGAGAGTGAAGGAGCAGAATGAGGAGAGTGAAGGAGCAGAATGAGGAGAGTGAAGGAGCAGAGCGAGGGGAGTGAAGGAGCAGAGCGAGGGGAGTGAAGGAGCAGAGCGAGGAGAGTGAAGGAGCAGAGCGAGGAATGAGAAAAGGAGCAGAGCGAGGAGAGTGAAGGAGCAGAGCGAGGGGAGTGAAGGAGCAGAGCGAGGGGAGTGAAGGAGCAGAGCGAGGAGAGTGAAGGTGCAGAGCGAGGAGAATGAAGGAGCAGAGCGAGGGGAGTGAATGAGCAGAGAGAGGAGAGTGAAGGAGCAGAGGGAGGAGAGTGAAGGAGCAAAGCGAGGGGAGTGAAGGAGCACAGGGAGGAGAGTGAAGGAGCAGAGGGAGGAGAGTGAAGAAGCAGAGCGAGGAGAGTGAAGGAGCAGAGCGAGGAGAGTGAAGGAGCAGAGCGAGGAGAGTGAAGGCGCAGAGCGAGGAGAGTGAAGGAGCAGAGCGAGGAGAGTGAAGGAGCAGAGCGAGGAGAGTGAAGGAGCAGAGCGAGGAGAGTGAAGGAGCAGAGGGAGGAGAGTGAAGGAGCAGAGCGAGGAGAGTGAAGGAGCCGAGCGAGGAGAGCAGAGCGAGGAGCAGGGCAGAGCGAGGAGAGTGAAGGAGTAGAGCGAGGAGAGTGAAGGAGCAGAGCGAGGAGAGTGAAGGAGCAGAGCGAGGGGAGTGAAGGAGCAGAGCGAGGGGAGTGAAGGAGCAGAGCGAGGAGAGTGAAGGAGCAGAGCGAGGAGAGTGAAGGAGAAGAGCGAGGAAAGAGAGAAGGAGCAGAGCGAGGAGAGTGAAGGAGCAGAGCGAGGAGAGTGAAGGAGCAGAGAGAGGAGAGTGAAGGAGCAGAGCGAGGAGAATGAAGGAGCAGAGCGAGGGGAGTGAATGAGCAGAGAGAGGAGAGTGAAGGAGCAGAGGGAGGAGAGTGAAGGAGCAAAGCGAGGTGAGTGAAGGAGCACAGGGAGGAGAGTGAAGGAGCAGAGGGAGGAGAGTGAAGGAGCAGAGCGAGGAGAGTGAAGGAGCAGAGCGAGGAGAGTGAAGGCGCAGAGCGAGGAGAGTGAAGGAGCAGAGCGAGGAGAGTGAAGGAGCAGAGCGAGGAGAGTGAAGGAGCAGAGCGAGGAGAGTGAAGGAGCAGAGGGAGGAGAGTGAAGGAGCAGAGCGAGGAGAGTGAAGGAGCCGAGCGAGGAGAGCAGAGCGAGAAGAGCAGAGCGAGGAGCAGGGCAGAGCGAGGAGAGTGAAGGAGCAGAGCGAGGAGAGTGAAGGAGCAGAGCGAGAGGAGTGAAGGAGCAGAGCGAGGGGAGTGAAGGAGCAGAGCGAGGGGAGTGAAGGAGCAGAGCGAGGAGAGTGAAAGAGCAGAGCGAGGAGAGTGAAGGAGCAGAGCGAAGAGAGTGAAGGAGCAGAGCGAGGAGAGTGAAGGCGCAGAGCGAGGAGAGTGAAGGAGCAGAGCGAGGAGAGTGAAGGAGCAGAGCGAGGAGAGTGAAGGAGCAGAGCGAGGAGAGTGAAGGAGAAGAGCGAGGAAAGAGAAAAGGAGCAGAGCGAGGAGAGTGAAGGAGCAGAGCGAGGAGAGTGAAGGAGCAGAGCGAGGAGAGTGAAGGAGCAGAGCGAAGAGAGTGAAGGAGCAGAGCGAGGAGAGTGAAGGCGCAGAGCGAGGGGAGTGAAGGAGCAGAGCGAGGAGAGTGAAGGAGCAGAGTGAAGGAGCAGAGCGAGGAGAGTGAAGGAGCAGAATGAGGAGAGTGAAGGAGCAGAGTGAGGAGAGTGAAGGAGCAGAGTGAAGGAGCAGAGTGAAGGAGCAGAGCGAGGGGAGTGAAGGAGCAGAGCGAGGGGAGTGAAGGAGCAGAGCGAGGAGAGTGAAGGAGCAGAGCGAGGGGAGTGAAGGAGCAGAGCGAGGAGAGTGAAGGAGCAGAGCGAGGGGAGTGAAGGAGCAGAGTGAGGGGAGTGAAGGAGCAGAGTGAAGGAGCAGAGCGAGGAGAGTGAAGGAGCAGAATGAGGAGAGTGAAGGAGCAGAATGAGGAGAGTGAAGGAGCAGAGTGAGGAGAGTGAAGGAGCAGAGTGAAGGAGCAGAGTGAAGGAGCAGAGCGAGGAGAGTGAAGGAGCAGAATGAGGAGAGTGAAGGAGCAGAGTGAGGAGAGTGAAGGAGCAGAGTGAAGGAGCAGAGCGAGGGGAGTGAAGGAGCAGAGCGAGGGGAGTGAAGGAGCAGAGCGAGGGGAGTGAAGGAGCAGAGCGAGGAGAGTGAAGGAGCAGAGCGAGGGGAGTGAATGAGCAGAGAGAGGAGAGTGAAGGAGCAGAGGGAGGAGAGTGAAGGAGCAAAGCGAGGTGAGTGAAGGAGCACAGGGAGGAGAGTGAAGGAGCAGAGGGAGGAGAGTGAAGGAGCAGAGCGAGGAGAGTGAAGGAGCAGAGCGAGGAGAGTGAAGGCGCAGAGCGAGGAGAGTGAAGGAGCAGAGCGAGGAGAGTGAAGGAGCAGAGCGAGGAGAGTGAAGGACCAGAGCGAGGAGAGTGAAGGAGCAGAGGGAGGAGAGTGAAGGAGCAGAGCGAGGAGAGTGAAGGAGCCGAGCGAGGAGAGCAGAGCGAGGAGCAGGGCAGAGCGAGGAGAGTGAAGGAGCAGAGCGAGGAGAGTGAAGGAGCAGAGCGAGAGGAGTGAAGGAGCAGAGCGAGGGGAGTGAAGGAGCAGAGCGAGGGGAGTGAAGGAGCAGAGCGAGGAGAGTGAAAGAGCAGAGCGAGGAGAGTGAAGGAGCAGAGCGAAGAGAGTGAAGGAGCAGAGCGAGGAGAGTGAAGGCGCAGAGCGAGGAGAGTGAAGGAGCAGAGCGAGGAGAGTGAAGGAGCAGAGCGAGGAGAGTGAAGGAGCAGAGCGAGGAGAGTGAAGGAGAAGAGCGAGGAAAGAGAAAAGGAGCAGAGCGAGGAGAGTGAAGGAGCAGAGCGAGGAGAGTGAAGGAGCAGAGCGAGGAGAGTGAAGGAGCAGAGCGAAGAGAGTGAAGGAGCAGAGCGAGGAGAGTGAAGGCGCAGAGCGAGGGGAGTGAAGGAGCAGAGCGAGGAGAGTGAAGGAGCAGAGTGAAGGAGCAGAGCGAGGAGAGTGAAGGAGCAGAATGAGGAGAGTGAAGGAGCAGAGTGAGGAGAGTGAAGGAGCAGAGTGAAGGAGCAGAGTGAAGGAGCAGAGCGAGGGGAGTGAAGGAGCAGAGCGAGGGGAGTGAAGGAGCAGAGCGAGGAGAGTGAAGGAGCAGAGCGAGGGGAGTGAAGGAGCAGAGCGAGGAGAGTGAAGGAGCAGAGCGAGGGGAGTGAAGGAGCAGAGTGAGGGGAGTGAAGGAGCAGAGTGAAGGAGCAGAGCGAGGAGAGTGAAGGAGCAGAATGAGGAGAGTGAAGGAGCAGAATGAGGAGAGTGAAGGAGCAGAGTGAGGAGAGTGAAGGAGCAGAGTGAAGGAGCAGAGCGAGGAGAGTGAAGGAGCAGAATGAGGAGAGTGAAGGAGCAGAGTGAGGAGAGTGAAGGAGCAGAGTGAAGGAGCAGAGCGAGGGGAGTGAAGGAGCAGAGCGAGGGGAGTGAAGGAGCAGAGCGAGGGGAGTGAAGGAGCAGAGCGAGGAGAGTGAAGGAGGAGCAGAGCGAGGGGAGTGAAGGAGCAGAGTGAGGAGAGTGAAGGAGCAGAGTGAAGGAGCAGAGCGAGGAGAGTGAAGGAGCAGAATGAGGAGAGTGAAGGAGCAGAGTGAGGAGAGTGAAGGAGCAGAGTGAGGAGAGTGAAGGAGCAGAGTGAAGGAGGAGAGCGAAGGAGCAGAGTGAAGGAGCAGAGCGAGGAGAGTGAAGGAGCAGAATGAGGAGAGTGAAGGGGCAGAGGGAGGAGAGTGAAGGAGCAGAGCGAGGAGAGTGAAGGAGCAGAGCGAGGAGAGTGAAGGAGCAGAGCGAGGAGAGTGAAGGAGCAGAGCAAGGAGAGTGAAGGCGCAGAGCGAGGAGAGTGAAGGAGCAGAGCGAGGAGAGTGAAGGTGCAGAGCGAGGAGAGTGAAGGAGCAGAGAGAGGAGAGTGAAGGAGCAGAGCGAGGAGAGTGAAGGCGCAGAGCGAGGGGAGTGAAGGAGCAGAGCGAGGGGAGTGAAGGAGCAGAGTGAGGAGAGTGAAGGAGCAGAGTGAAGGAGCAGAGCGAGGAGAGTGAAGGAGCAGAATGAGGAGAGTGAAGGAGCAGAGCGAGGAGAGTGAAGGCGCAGAGCGAGGGGAGTGAAGGAAAAGAGCGAGGAGCGTGAAGGAGCAGAGCGAGAAGAGTGAAGGAGCAGAGCGAGGAGAGTGAAGGAGCAGAGCGAGGAGAGTGAAGGAGCAGAGCGAGGAGAGTGAAGGAGCAGAGCGAAGAGAGTTAAAGAGCAGAGCGAGGAGAGTGAAGGAGCAGAGCGAGGAATGAGAAAAGGAGCAGAGCGAGGAGAGTGAAGGAGCAGAGCGAGAGGGGTGAAGGAGCAGAGCGAGGAGAGTGAAGGTGCAGAGCGAGGAGAATGAAGGAGCAGAGCGAGGGGAGTGAATGAGCAGAGAGAGGAGAGTGAAGGAGCAGAGGGAGGAGAGTGAAGGAGCAAAGCGAGGGGAGTGAAGGAGCACAGGGAGGAGAGTGAAGGAGCAGAGGGAGGAGAGTGAAGGAGCAGAGCGAGGAGAGTGAAGGAGCAGAGCGAGGAGAGTGAAGGAGCAGAGCGAGGAGAGTGAAGGCGCAGAGAGAGGAGAGTGAAGGAGCAGAGCGAGGAGAGTGAAGGAGCAGAGCGAGGAGAGTGAAGGAGCAGAGCGAGGAGAGTGAAGGAGCAGAGCGAGGAGAGTGAAGGAGCAGAGCGAGGAGAGTGAAGGAGCCGAGCGAGGAGAGCAGAGCGAGGAGCAGGGCAGAGCGAGGAGAGTGAAGGAGTAGAGCGAGGAGAGTGAAGGAGCAGAGCGAGGAGAGTGAAGGAGCAGAGCGAGGGGAGTGAAGGAGCAGAGCGAGGGGAGTGAAGGAGCAGAGCGAGGGGAGTGAAGGAGCAGAGCGAGGAGAGTGAAAGAGCAGAGCGAGGAGAGTGAAGGAGCAGAGCGAAGAGAGTGAAGGAGCAGAGCGAGGAGAGTGAAGGCGCAGAGCGAGGAGAGTGAAGGAGCAGAGCGAGGAGAGTGAAGGAGCAGAGCGAGGAGAGTGAAGGCGCAGAGCGAGGAGAGTGAAGGAGCAGAGCGAGGAGAGTGAAGGAGCAGAGCGAGGAGATTGAAGGAGAAGAGCGAGGAAAGAGAGAAGGAGCAGAGCGAGGAGAGTGAAGGAGCAGAGCGAGGAGAGTGAAGGAGCAGAGAGAGGAGAGTGAAGGAGCAGAGTGAGGAGAGTGAAGGAGCAGAGCGAGGAGAGTGAAGGAGCAGAGCGAGGAGAGTGAAGGAGAAGAGCGAGGAAAGAGAAAAGGAGCAGAGCGAGGAGAGTGAAGGAGCAGATTGAGGAAAGAGAAAAGGAGCAGAGCGAGGGGAGTGAAGGAGCAGAGCAAGGAGAGTGAAGGCGCAGAGCGAGGAGAGTGAAGGAGCAGAGCGAGGAGAGTGAAGGAGCAGAGCGAGGAGAGTGAAGGAGCAGAGCGAGGAGAGTGAAGGAGAAGAGCGAGGAGAGTGAAGGAGCAGAGCGAGGGGAGTGAAGGAGCAGAGGGAGGAGAGTGAAGGTGCAGAGCGAGGAGAGTGAAGGAGCAGAGCGAGGAGAGTGAAGGAGCAGAGCGAGGAGAGTGAAGGAGCAGAGCGAGGAGAGTGAAGGAGCAGAGCGAGGAGAGTGAAGGAGCAGAGCGAGGAGAGTGAAGGAGCAGAGCGAGGAGAGTGAAGGCGCAGAGCGAGGAGAGTGAAGGAGCAGAGGGAGGAGAGTGAAGGAGCAGAGCGAGGAGAGTGAAGGTGCAGAGCGAGGAGAGTGAAGGAGCAGAGCGAGGAGAGTGAAGGAGAAGAGCGAGGAGAGTGAAGGAGCAGAGCGAGGACAGTGAAGAGGCAGAGCGAGGGGAGTGAAGGGGCAGAGCGAGGGGAGTGAAGGAGCAGAGCGAGGGGAGTGAAGGAGCAGAATGAGGAGAGTGAAGGGGCAGATGGAGGAGAGTGAAGGAGCAGAGCGAGGGGAGTGAAGGAGCAGAGCGAGGGGAGTGAAGGAGCAGAGTGAGGAGAGTGAAGGAGCAGAGTGAAGGAGCAGAGCGAGGAGAGTGAAGGAGCAGAATGAGGAGAGTGAAGGGGCAGATGGAGGAGAGTGAAGGAGCAGAGCGAGGGGAGTGAAGGAGCAGAGCGAGGTGAGTGAAGGAGCAGAGCGAGGGGAGTGAAGGAGCAGAGCGAGGGGAGTGAAGGAGCAGAGCGAGGAGAGTGAAGGAGCAGAGCGAGGGGAGTGAAGGAGCAGAGCGAGGGGAGTGAAGGAGCAGAGCGAGGGGAGTGAAGGAGCAGAGCGAGGGGAGTGAAGGAGCAGAGCGAGGAGAGTGAAGGAGCAGAGCGAGGAGAGTGAAGGAGCAGACTGAAGGAGCAGAGCGAGGAGAGTGAAGGAGCAGAATGAGGAGAGTGAAGGGGCAGATCGAGGGGAGTGAAGGAGCAGAGCGAGTGGAGTGAAGGAGCAGAGCGAGGGGAGTGAAGGAGCAGAGCGAGGGGAGTGAAGGAGCAGAGCGAGGGGAGTGAAGGAGCAGAGCGAGGGGAGTGAAGGAGCAGAGCGAGGGGAGTGAAGGAGCAGAGCGAGGAGAGTGAAGGAGCAGAGCGAGGGGAGTGAAGGAGCAGAATGAGGAGAGTGAAGGAGCAGAGTGAGGAGAGTGAAGGAGCAGAGTGAAGGAGCAGACTGAAGGAGAGTGAAGGGGCAGAGCGAGGGGAGTGAAGGAGCAGAGCGAGGGGAGTGAAGGAGCAGAGCGAGGGGAGTGAAGGAGCAGAGCGAGGGGAGTGAAGGAGCAGAGCGAGGAGAGTGAAGGAGCAGAGCGAGGGGAGTGAAGGAGCAGAGCGAGGGGAGTGAAGGAGCAGAGCGAGGAGAGTGAAGGAGCAGAGCGAGGAGAGTGAAGGAGCAGAGCGAGGGGAGTGAAGGAGCAGAGCGAGGGGAGTGAAGGAGCAGAGTGAAGGAGCAGAGCGAGGAGAGTGAAGGAGCAGAATGAGGAGAGTGAAGGAGCAGAATGAGGAGAGTGAAGGAGCAGAGCGAGGGGAGTGAAGGAGCAGAGCGAGGGGAGTGAAGGAGCAGAGCGAGGAGAGTGAAGGTGCAGAGCGAGGAGAATGAAGGAGCAGAGCGAGGGGAGTGAATGAGCAGAGAGAGGAGAGTGAAGGAGCAGAGGGAGGAGAGTGAAGGAGCAAAGCGAGGGGAGTGAAGGAGCACAGGGAGGAGAGTGAAGGAGCAGAGGGAGGAGAGTGAAGGAGCAGAGCGAGGAGAGTGAAGGAGCAGAGCGAGGAGAGTGAAGGAGCAGAGCGAGGAGAGTGAAGGCGCAGAGCGAGGAGAGTGAAGGAGCAGAGCGAGGAGAGTGAAGGAGCAGAGCGAGGAGAGTGAAGGAGCAGAGCGAGGAGAGTGAAGGAGCAGAGGGAGGAGAGTGAAGGAGCAGAGCGAGGAGAGTGAAGGAGCCGAGCGAGGAGAGCAGAGCGAGGAGCAGGGCAGAGCGAGGAGAGTGAAGGAGTAGAGCGAGGAGAGTGAAGGAGCAGAGCGAGGAGAGTGAAGGAGCAGAGCGAGGGGAGTGAAGGAGCAGAGCGAGGGGAGTGAAGGAGCAAAGCGAGGAGAGTGAAGGAGCAGAGCGAGGAGAGTGAAGGAGAAGAGCGAGGAAAGAGAGAAGGAGCAGAGCGAGGAGAGTGAAGGAGCAGAGCGAGGAGAGTGAAGGAGCAGAGCGAGGAGAGTGAAGGAGCAGAGCGAGGAGAGTGAAGGAGCAGAGGGAGGAGAGTGAAGGAGCAGAATGAGGAGAGTGAAGGAGCAGAATGAGGAGAGTGAAGGAGCAGAGCGAGGGGAGTGAAGGAGCAGAGCGAGGGGAGTGAAGGAGCAGAGCGAGGAGAGTGAAGGAGCAGAGCGAGGAATGAGAAAAGGAGCAGAGCGAGGAGAGTGAAGGAGCAGAGCGAGGGGAGTGAAGGAGCAGAGCGAGGGGAGTGAAGGAGCAGAGCGAGGAGAGTGAAGGTGCAGAGCGAGGAGAATGAAGGAGCAGAGCGAGGGGAGTGAATGAGCAGAGAGAGGAGAGTGAAGGAGCAGAGGGAGGAGAGTGAAGGAGCAAAGCGAGGGGAGTGAAGGAGCACAGGGAGGAGAGTGAAGGAGCAGAGGGAGGAGAGTGAAGGAGCAGAGCGAGGAGAGTGAAGGAGCAGAGCGAGGAGAGTGAAGGAGCAGAGCGAGGAGAGTGAAGGCGCAGAGCGAGGAGAGTGAAGGAGCAGAGCGAGGAGAGTGAAGGAGCAGAGCGAGGAGAGTGAAGGAGCAGAGCGAGGAGAGTGAAGGAGCAGAGGGAGGAGAGTGAAGGAGCAGAGCGAGGAGAGTGAAGGAGCCGAGCGAGGAGAGCAGAGCGAGGAGCAGGGCAGAGCGAGGAGAGTGAAGGAGTAGAGCGAGGAGAGTGAAGGAGCAGAGCGAGGAGAGTGAAGGAGCAGAGCGAGGGGAGTGAAGGAGCAGAGCGAGGGGAGTGAAGGAGCAGAGCGAGGAGAGTGAAGGAGCAGAGCGAGGAGAGTGAAGGAGAAGAGCGAGGAAAGAGAGAAGGAGCAGAGCGAGGAGAGTGAAGGAGCAGAGCGAGGAGAGTGAAGGAGCAGATTGAGGAAAGAGAAAAGGAGCAGAGCGAGGGGAGTGAAGGAGCAGAGCAAGGAGAGTGAAGGCGCAGAGCGAGGAGAGTGAAGGAGCAGAGCGAGGAGAGTGAAGGAGCAGAGCGAGGAGAGTGAAGGAGCAGAGCGAGGAGAGTGAAGGAGCAGAGCGAGGAGAGTGAAGGAGAAGAGCGAGGAAAGAGAAAAGGAGCAGAGCGAGGGGAGTGAAGGAGCAGAGCAAGGAGAGTGAAGGCGCAGAGCGAGGAGAGTGAAAGAGCAGAGCGAGGAGAGTGAAGGAAAAGAGCGAGGAGCGTGAAGGAGCAGAGGGAGGAAAGTGAAGGTGCAGAGCGAGGAGAGTGAAGGTGCAGAGCGAGGAGAGTGAAGGTGCAGAGCGAGGAGAATGAAGGAGCAGAGCGAGGGGAGTGAATGAGCAGAGAGAGGAGAGTGAAGGAGCAGAGGGAGGAGAGTGAAGGAGCAAAGCGAGGGGAGTGAAGGAGCAGAGGGAGGAGAGTGAAGGAGCAGAGGGAGGAGAGTGAAGGTGCAGAGCGAGGAGAATGAAGGAGCAGAGCGAGGGGAGTGAATGAGCAGAGAGAGGAGAGTGAAGGAGCAGAGGGAGGAGAGTGAAGGAGCAAAGCGAGGGGAGTGAAGGAGCACAGGGAGGAGAGTGAAGGAGCAGAGGGAGGAGAGTGAAGGAGCAGAGCGAGGAGAGTGAAGGAGCAGAGCGAGGGGAGTGAAGAAGCAGAGCGAAGAGAGTGAAGGAGCAGAGCGAGGAGAGTGAAGGCGCAGAGCGAGGAGAGTGAAGGAGCAGAGCGAGGAGCAGGGCAGAGCGAGGAGAGTGAAGGAGTAGAGCGAGGAGAGTGAAGGAGCAGAGCGAGGAGAGTGAAGGAGCAGAGCGAGGGGAGTGAAGGAGCAGAGCGAGGGGAGTGAAGAAGCAGAGCGAAGAGAGTGAAGGAGCAGAGCGAGGAGAGTGAAGGCGCAGAGCGAGGAGAGTGAAGGAGCAGAGCGAGGAGAGTGAAGGCGCAGAGCGAGGAGAGTGAAGGAGCAGAGCGAGAAGAGTGAAGGAGCAGAGCGAGGAGAGTGAAGGAGAAGAGCGAGGAAAGAGAAAAGGAGCAGAGCGAGGAGAGTGAAGGAGCAGAGCGAGGAGAGTGAAGGAGCAGAGCGAGGAGAGTGAAGGAGCAGAGCGAGTAGAGTGAAGGAGCAGAGCGAAGAGAGTGAAGGAGCAGAGCGAGGAGAGTGAAGGCGCAGAGCGAGGAGAGTGAAGGAGCAGAGCGAGGAGAGTGAAGGAGCAGAGCGAGGAGAGTGAAGGAGCAGAGCGAGGAGAGTGAAGGAGCAGAGCGAGGAAAGAGAAAAGGCGCAGAGCGAGGAGAGTGAAGGAGCAGAGCGAGGAAAGAGAAAAGGAGCAGAGCGAGGGGAGTGAAGGAGCAGAGCAAGGAGAGTGAAGGCGCAGAGCGAGGAGAGTGAAGGAGCAGAGCGAGGAGAGTGAAGGAGCAGAGCGAGGAGAGTGAAGGAGCAGAGCAAGGGGAGTGAAGGCGCAGAGCGAGGAGAGTGAAGGAGCAGAGCGAGGAGAGTGAAGGAGCAGAGCGAGGGGAGTGAAGGAGCAGAGCGAGGAGAGTGAAGGAAAAGAGCGAGGAGCGTGAAGGAGCAGAGGGAGGAAAGTGAAGGTGCAGAGCGAGGAGAGTGAAGGTGCAGAGCGAGGACAGTGAAGGTGCAGAGCGAGGAGAATGAAGGAGCAGAGCGAGGGGAGTGAATGAGCAGAGAGAGGAGAGTGAAGGAGCAGAGGGAGGAGAGTGAAGGAGCAAAGCGAGGGGAGTGAAGGAGCAGAGGGAGGAGAGTGAAGGAGCAGAGGGAGGAGAGTGAAGGTGCAGAGCGAGGAGAATGAAGGAGCAGAGCGAGGGGAGTGAATGAGCAGAGAGAGGAGAGTGAAGGAGCAGAGGGAGGAGAGTGAAGGAGCAAAGCGAGGGGAGTGAAGGAGCACAGGGAGGAGAGTGAAGGAGCAGAGGGAGGAGAGTGAAGGAGCAGAGGGAGGAGAGTGAAGGAGCAGAGCGAGGAGAGTGAAGGAGCAGAGCGAGGAGAGCACAGCGAGGAGAGCACAGCGAGGAGAGCAGAGCTAGGAGCAGGGCAGAGCGAGGAGAGTGAAGGAGTAGAGCGAGGAGAGTGAAGGAGCAGAGCGAGGAGAGTGAAGGAGCAGAGCGAGGGGAGTGAAGGAGCAGAGCGAGGGGAGTGAAGAAGCAGAGCGAAGAGAGTGAAGGAGCAGAGCGAGGAGAGTGAAGGCGCAGAGCGAGGAGAGTGAAGGAGCAGAGCGAGGAGAGTGAAGGCGCAGAGCGAGGAGAGTGAAGGAGCAGAGCGAGAAGAGTGAAGGAGCAGAGCGAGGAGAGTGAAGGAGAAGAGCGAGGAAAGAGAAAAGGAGCAGAGCGAGGAGAGTGAAGGAGCAGAGCGAGGAGAGTGAAGGAGCAGAGCAAGGAGAGTGAAGGAGCAGAGCGAGTAGAGTGAAGGAGCAGAGCGAAGAGAGTGAAGGAGCAGAGCGAGGAGAGTGAAGGCGCAGAGCGAGGAGAGTGAAGGAGCAGAGCGAGGAGAGTGAAGGAGCAGAGCGAGGAGAGTGAAGGAGCAGAGCGAGGAGAGTGAAGGAGCAGAGCGAGGAAAGAGAAAAGGAGCAGAGCGAGGAGAATGAAGGAGCAGAGCGAGGAAAGAGAAAAGGAGCAGAGCGAGGGGAGTGAAGGAGCAGAGCAAGGAGAGTGAAGGCGCAGAGCGAGGAGAGTGAAGGAGCAGAGCGAGGAGAGTGAAGGAGCAGAGCGAGGAGAGTGAAGGAGCAGAGCGAGGAGAGTGAAGGAGCAGAGCGAGGAAAGAGAAAAGGAGCAGAGCGAGGAGCGTGAAGGAGCAGAGCGAGGAGAGTGAAGGAGCAGAGGGAGGAGATTGAATGAGCAGAGCGAGGAGAGTGAAGGAGCAGAGCGAAGAGAGTGAAGGAGCAGAGCGAGGAGAGTGAAGGAGCAGAGCGAGGAGAGTGAAGGAGCAGAGCGAGGAGAGTGAAGGAGCAGAGCGAGGAGAGTGAAGCCGCAGAGCGAGGAGAGTGAAGGAGCAGAGCGAGGAAAGAGAAGGTGCAGAGGGAGGAGAGTGAAGGAGAAGAGCGAGGAAAGAGAAAAGGAGCAGAGCGAGGAGAGTGAAGGAGCAGAGCGAGGAAAGAGAAAAGGAGCAGAGCGAGGGGAGTGAAGGAGCAGAGCAAGGAGAGTGAAGGCGCAGAGCGAGGAGAGTGAAGGAGCAGAGCGAGGAGAGTGAAGGAGCAGAGCGAGGAGAGTGAAGGAGCAGAGGGAGGAGAGTGAAGGAGCAGAGGGAGGAGAGTGAAGGAGCAGAGCGAGGAGAGTGAAGGAGCAGAGCGAGGAGAGTGAAGGAGCAGAGCGAGGAGAGTGAAGGAGCAGAGCGAGGAGAGTGAAGGAGCAGAGCGAGGAGAGTGAAGGAGCAGAGGGAGGAGAGTGAAGGAGCAGAGGGAGGAGAGTGAAGGAGCAGAGCGAGGAGAGTGAAGGAGCAGAGCGAGGAGAGTGAAGGAGCAGAGCGAGGAGAGTGAAGGAGCAGAGGGAGGAGAGTGAAGGAGCAGAGGGAGGAGAGTGAAGGAGCAGAGCGAGGAGAGTGAAGGAGCAGAGCGAGGAAAGAGAAAAGGAGCAGAGCGAGGGGAGTGAAGGAGCAGAGCAAGGAGAGTGAAGGAGCAGAGGGAGGAGAGTGAAGGAGCAGAGCGAGGAGAGTGAAGGAGCAGAGCGAGGAAAGAGAAAAGGAGCAGAGCGAGGGGAGTGAAGGAGCAGAGCAAGGAGAGTGAAGGCGCAGAGCGAGGAAAGAGAAAAGGAGCAGAGCGAGGGGAGTGAAGGCGCAGAGCGAGGAGAGTGAAGGAGCAGAGCGAGGAGAGTGAAGGAGCAGAGGGAGGAGAGTGAAGGAGCAGAGCGAGGGGAGTGAAGGAGCAGAGGGAGGAGAGTGAAGGAGCAGAGGGAGGAGAGTGAAGGAGCAGAGGGAGGAGAGTGAAGGAGCAGAGCGAGGAGAGTGAAGGTGCAGAGCGAGGAGAGTGAAGGAGCAGAGCGAGGAGAGTGAAGGAGCAGAGCGAGGAGAGTGAAGGCGCAGAGCGAGGAGAGTGAAGGAGCAGAGCGAGGAGAGTGAAGGCGCAGAGCGAGGGGAGTGAAGGCGCAGAGCGAGGGGAGTGAAGGAAAAGAGCGAGGAGCGTGAAGGAGCAGAGCGAGGAGAGTGAAGGAGCAGAGCGAGGAGAGTGAAGGAGCAGAGCGAGGAGAGTGAAGGAGCAGAGCGAGGAGAGTGAAGGAGCAGAGCGAAGAGAGTGAAAGAGCAGAGCGAGGAGAGTGAAGGAGCAGAGCGAGGAATGAGAAAAGGAGCAGAGCGAGGAGAGTGAAGGAGCAGAGCGAGGGGAGTGAAGGAGCAGAGCGAGGAGAGTGAAGGTGCAGAGCGAGGAGAATGAAGGAGCAGAGCGAGGGGAGTGAATGAGCAGAGAGAGGAGAGTGAAGGAGCAGAGGGAGGAGAGTGAAGGAGCAAAGCGAGGTGAGTGAAGGAGCACAGGGAGGAGAGTGAAGGAGCAGAGGGAGGAGAGTGAAGGAGCAGAGCGAGGAGAGTGAAGGAGCAGAGCGAGGAGAGTGAAGGCGCAGAGCGAGGAGAGTGAAGGAGCAGAGCGAGGAGAGTGAAGGAGCAGAGCGAGGAGAGTGAAGGAGCAGAGCGAGGAGAGTGAAGGAGCAGAGGGAGGAGAGTGAAGGAGCAGAGCGAGGAGAGTGAAGGAGCCGAGCGAGGAGAGCAGAGCGAGGAGAGCAGAGCGAGGAGAGCAGAGCGAGGAGCAGGGCAGAGCGAGGAGAGTGAAGGAGCAGAGCGAGGAGAGTGAAGGAGCAGAGCGAGAGGAGTGAAGGAGCAGAGCGAGGGGAGTGAAGGAGCAGAGGGAGGGGAGTGAAGGAGCAGAGCGAGGAGAGTGAAAGAGCAGAGCGAGGAGAGTGAAGGAGCAGAGCGAAGAGAGTGAAGGAGCAGAGCGAGGAGAGTGAAGGCGCAGAGCGAGGAGAGTGAAGGAGCAGAGCGAGGAGAGTGAAGGAGCAGAGCGAGGAGAGTGAAGGCGCAGAGCGAGGAGAGTGAAGGAGCAGAGCGAGGAGAGTGAAGGAGCAGAGCGAGGAGAGTGAAGGAGAAGAGCGAGGAAAGAGAAAAGGAGCAGAGCGAGGAGAGTGAAGGAGCAGAGCGAGGAGAGTGAAGGAGCAGAGCGAGGAGAGTGAAGGAGCAGAGCGAAGAGAGTGAAGGAGCAGAGCGAGGAGAGTGAAGGCGCAGAGCGAGGGGAGTGAAGGAGCAGAGCGAGGAGAGTGAAGGAGCAGAGTGAAGGAGCAGAGCGAGGAGAGTGAAGGAGCAGAATGAGGAGAGTGAAGGAGCAGAGTGAGGAGAGTGAAGGAGCAGAGTGAAGGAGCAGAGTGAAGGAGCAGAGCGAGGGGAGTGAAGGAGCAGAGCGAGGGGAGTGAAGGAGCAGAGCGAGGAGAGTGAAGGAGCAGAGCGAGGGGAGTGAAGGAGCAGAGCGAGGAGAGTGAAGGAGCAGAGCGAGGGGAGTGAAGGAGCAGAGTGAGGGGAGTGAAGGAGCAGAGTGAAGGAGCAGAGCGAGGAGAGTGAAGGAGCAGAATGAGGAGAGTGAAGGAGCAGAATGAGGAGAGTGAAGGAGCAGAGTGAGGAGAGTGAAGGAGCAGAGTGAAGGAGCAGAGTGAAGGAGCAGAGCGAGGAGAGTGAAGGAGCAGAATGAGGAGAGTGAAGGAGCAGAGTGAGGAGAGTGAAGGAGCAGAGTGAAGGAGCAGAGCGAGGGGAGTGAAGGAGCAGAGCGAGGGGAGTGAAGGAGCAGAGCGAGGGGAGTGAAGGAGCAGAGCGAGGAGAGTGAAGGAGCAGAGCGAGGGGAGTGAAGGCGCAGAGCGAGGGGAGTGAAGGAGCAGAGTGAGGAGAGTGAAGGAGCAGAGTGAAGGAGCAGAGCGAGGAGAGTGAAGGAGCAGAATGAGGAGAGTGAAGGAGCAGAGTGAGGAGAGTGAAGGAGCAGAGTGAGGAGAGTGAAGGAGCAGAGTGAAGGAGGAGAGCGAAGGAGCAGAGTGAAGGAGCAGAGCGAGGAGAGTGAAGGAGCAGAATGAGGAGAGTGAAGGGGCAGAGGGAGGAGAGTGAAGGAGCAGAGCGAGGAGAGTGAAGGAGCAGAGCGAGGAGAGTGAAGGAGCAGAGCGAGGAGAGTGAAGGAGCAGAGCAAGGAGAGTGAAGGCGCAGAGCGAGGAGAGTGAAGGAGCAGAGCGAGGAGAGTGAAGGTGCAGAGCGAGGAGAGTGAAGGAGCAGAGAGAGGAGAGTGAAGGAGCAGAGCGAGGAGAGTGAAGGCGCAGAGCGAGGGGAGTGAAGGAGCAGAGCGAGGGGAGTGAAGGAGCAGAGTGAGGAGAGTGAAGGAGCAGAGTGAAGGAGCAGAGCGAGGAGAGTGAAGGAGCAGAATGAGGAGAGTGAAGGAGCAGAGCGAGGAGAGTGAAGGCGCAGAGCGAGGGGAGTGAAGGAAAAGAGCGAGGAGCGTGAAGGAGCAGAGCGAGAAGAGTGAAGGAGCAGAGCGAGGAGAGTGAAGGAGCAGAGCGAGGAGAGTGAAGGAGCAGAGCGAGGAGAGTGAAGGAGCAGAGCGAAGAGAGTTAAAGAGCAGAGCGAGGAGAGTGAAGGAGCAGAGCGAGGAATGAGAAAAGGAGCAGAGCGAGGAGAGTGAAGGAGCAGAGCGAGAGGAGTGAAGGAGCAGAGCGAGGAGAGTGAAGGTGCAGAGCGAGGAGAATGAAGGAGCAGAGCGAGGGGAGTGAATGAGCAGAGAGAGGAGAGTGAAGGAGCAGAGGGAGGAGAGTGAAGGAGCAAAGCGAGGGGAGTGAAGGAGCACAGGGAGGAGAGTGAAGGAGCAGAGGGAGGGGAGTGAAGGAGCAGAATGAGGAGAGTGAAGGGGCAGATGGAGGAGAGTGAAGGAGCAGAGCGAGGGGAGTGAAGGAGCAGAGCGAGGGGAGTGAAGGAGCAAAGTGAGGAGAGTGAAGGAGCAGAGTGAAGGAGCAGAGCGAGGAGAGTGAAGGAGCAGAATGAGGAGAGTGAAGGGGCAGATGGAGGAGAGTGAAGGAGCAGAGCGAGGGGAGTGAAGGAGCAGAGCGAGGTGAGTGAAGGAGCAGAGCGAGGGGAGTGAAGGAGCAGAGCGAGGGGAGTGAAGGAGCAGAGCGAGGGGAGTGAAGGAGCAGAGCGAGGAGAGTGAAGGAGCAGAGCGAGGGGAGTGAAGGAGCAGAGCGAGGGGAGTGAAGGAGCAGAGCGAGGGGAGTGAAGGAGCAGAGCGAGGGGAGTGAAGGAGCAGAGCGAGGAGAGTGAAGGAGCAGAGCGAGGAGAGTGAAGGAGCAGACTGAAGGAGCAGAGCGAGGAGAGTGAAGGAGCAGAATGAGGAGAGTGAAAGGGCAGATCGAGGGGAGTGAAGGAGCAGAGCGAGTGGAGTGAAGGAGCAGAGCGAGGGGAGTGAAGGAGCAGAGCGAGGGGAGTGAAGGAGCAGAGCGAGGGGAGTGAAGGAGCAGAGCGAGGGGAGTGAAGGAGCAGAGCGAGGAGAGTGAAGGAGCAGAGCGAGGGGAGTGAAGGAGCAGAATGAGGAGAGTGAAGGAGCAGAGTGAGGAGAGTGAAGGAGCAGAGTGAAGGAGCAGACTGAAGGAGAGTGAAGGGGCAGAGCGAGGGGAGTGAAGGAGCAGAGCGAGGGGAGTGAAGGAGCAGAGCGAGGGGAGTGAAGGAGCAGAGCGAGGGGAGTGAAGGAGCAGAGTGAAGGAGCAGAGCGAGGAGAGTGAAGGAGCAGAATGAGGAGAGTGAAGGAGCAGAATGAGGAGAGTGAAGGAGCAGAGCGAGGGGAGTGAAGGAGCAGAGCGAGGGGAGTGAAGGAGCAGAGCGAGGAGAGTGAAGGAGCAGAGCGAGGAATGAGAAAAGGAGCAGAGCGAGGAGAGTGAAGGAGCAGAGCGAGGAGAGTGAAGGAGCAGAGCGAGGGGAGTGAAGGAGCAGAGCGAGGAGAGTGAAGGTGCAGAGCGAGGGGAGTGAAGGAGCAGAGCGAGGGGAGTGAAGGAGCAGAGCGAGGGGAGTGAAGGAGCAGAGCGAGGAGAGTGAAGGAGCAGAGCGAGGAGAGTGAAGGAGCAGAGCGAGGGGAGTGAAGGAGCAGAGCGAGGGGAGTGAAGGAGCAGAGCGAGGAGAGTGAAGGAGCAGAGCGAGGAGAGTGAAGGAGCAGAGCGAGGGGAGTGAAGGAGCAGAGCGAGGGGAGTGAAGGAGCAGAGTGAAGGAGCAGAGCGAGGAGAGTGAAGGAGCAGAATGAGGAGAGTGAAGGAGCAGAGCGAGGAGAGTGAAGGAGCAGAGCGAGGGGAGTGAAGGAGCAGAGCGAGGAGAGTGAAGGAGCAGAGCGAGGGGAGTGAAGGAGCAGAGCGAGGGGAGTGAAGGAGCAGAGCGAGGAGAGTGAAGGAGCAGAGCGAGGAGAGTGAAGGAGCAGAGCGAGGGGAGTGAAGGAGCAGAGCGAGGGGAGTGAAGGAGCAGAGTGAAGGAGCAGAGCGAGGAGAGTGAAGGAGCAGAATGAGGAGAGTGAAGGAGCAGAATGAGGAGAGTGAAGGAGCAGAGCGAGGGGAGTGAAGGAGCAGAGCGAGGGGAGTGAAGGAGCAGAGCGAGGAGAGTGAAGGAGCAGAGCGAGGAATGAGAAAAGGAGCAGAGCGAGGAGAGTGAAGGAGCAGAGCGAGGGGAGTGAAGGAGCAGAGCGAGGAGAGTGAAGGTGCAGAGCGAGGAGAATGAAGGAGCAGAGCGAGGGGAGTGAATGAGCAGAGAGAGGAGAGTGAAGGAGCAGAGGGAGGAGAGTGAAGGAGCAAAGCGAGGGGAGTGAAGGAGCACAGGGAGGAGAGTGAAGGAGCAGAGGGAGGAGAGTGAAGGAGCAGAGCGAGGAGAGTGAAGGAGCAGAGCGAGGAGAGTGAAGGAGCAGAGCGAGGAGAGTGAAGGCGCAGAGCGAGGAGAGTGAAGGAGCAGAGCGAGGAGAGTGAAGGAGCAGAGCGAGGAGAGTGAAGGAGCAGAGGGAGGAGAGTGAAGGAGCAGAGCAAGGAGAGTGAAGGAGCCGAGCGAGGAGAGCAGAGCGAGGAGCAGGGCAGAGCGAGGAGAGTGAAGGAGTAGAGCGAGGAGAGTGAAGGAGCAGAGCGAGGAGAGTGAAGGAGCAGAGCGAGGGGAGTGAAGGAGCAGAGCGAGGGGAGTGAAGGAGCAGAGCGAGGAGAGTGAAGGAGCAGAGCGAGGAGAGTGAAGGAGAAGAGAGAGGAAAGAGAGAAGGAGCAGAGCGAGGAGAGTGAAGGAGCAGAGCGAGGAGAGTGAAGGAGCAGAGCGAGGAGAGTGAAGGAGCAGAGCGAGGAGAGTGAAGGAGCAGAGGGAGGAGAGTGAAGGAGCAGAATGAGGAGAGTGAAGGAGCAGAATGAGGAGAGTGAAGGAGCAGAGCGAGGGGAGTGAAGGAGCAGAGCGAGGGGAGTGAAGGAGCAGAGCGAGGAGAGTGAAGGAGCAGAGCGAGGAATGAGAAAAGGAGCAGAGCGAGGAGAGTGAAGGAGCAGAGCGAGGGGAGTGAAGGAGCAGAGCGAGGGGAGTGAAGGAGCAGAGCGAGGAGAGTGAAGGTGCAGAGCGAGGAGAATGAAGGAGCAGAGCGAGGGGAGTGAATGAGCAGAGAGAGGAGAGTGAAGGAGCAGAGGGAGGAGAGTGAAGGAGCAAAGCGAGGGGAGTGAAGGAGCACAGGGAGGAGAGTGAAGGAGCAGAGGGAGGAGAGTGAAGGAGCAGAGCGAGGAGAGTGAAGGAGCAGAGCGAGGAGAGTGAAGGAGCAGAGCGAGGAGAGTGAAGGCGCAGAGCGAGGAGAGTGAAGGAGCAGAGCGAGGAGAGTGAAGGAGCAGAGCGAGGAGAGTGAAGGAGCAGAGCGAGGAGAGTGAAGGAGAAGAGCGAGGAAAGAGAAAAGGAGCAGAGCGAGGAGAGTAAAGGAGCAGATTGAGGAAAGAGAAAAGGAGCAGAGCGAGGGGAGTGAAGGAGCAGAGCAAGGAGAGTGAAGGCGCAGAGCGAGGAGAGTGAAGGAGCAGAGCGAGGAGAGTGAAGGAGCAGAGCGAGGAGAGTGAAGGAGCAGAGCAAGGGGAGTGAAGGAGCAGAGCGAGGAGAGTGAAGGAGCAGAGCGAGGGGAGTGAAGGAGCAGAGGGAGGAGAGTGAAGGAGCAGAGGGAGGAGAGTGAAGGAGCAGAGCGAGGAGAGTGAAGGTGCAGAGCGAGGAGAGTGAAGGAGCAGAGCGAGGAGAGTGAAGGAGCAGAGCGAGGAGAGTGAAGGAGCAGAGCGAGGACAGTGAAGAGGCAGAGCGAGGGGAGTGAAGGGGCAGAGCGAGGGGAGTGAAGGAGCAGAGTGAAGGAGCAGAGCGAGGGGAGTGAAGGAGCAGAGCGAGGGGAGTGAAGGAGCAGAGTGAAGGAGCAGAGCGAGGGGAGTGAAGGAGCAGAGCGAGGGGAGTGAAGGAGCAGAGTGAGGAGAGTGAAGGAGCAGAGTGAAGGAGCAGAGCGAGGAGAGTGAAGGAGCAGAATGAGGAGAGTGAAGGGGCAGATGGAGGAGAGTGAAGGAGCAGAGCGAGGGGAGTGAAGGAGCAGAGCGAGGAGAGTGAAGGAGCAGAATGAGGAGAGTGAAGGGGCAGAGCGAGGGGAGTGAAGGAGCAGAGCGAGGGGAGTGAAGGAGCAGAGTGAAGGAGCAGAGCGAGGAGAGTGAAGGAGCAGAATGAGGAGAGTGAAGGGGCAGATGGAGGAGAGTGAAGGAGCAGAGCGAGGGGAGTGAAGGAGCAGAGCGAGGAGAGTGAAGGAGAAGAGCGAGGAAAGAGAAAAGGAGCAGAGCGAGGAGAGTGAAGGAGCAGATTGAGGAAAGAGAAAAGGAGCAGAGCGAGGGGAGTGAAGGAGCAGAGCAAGGAGAGTGAAGGCGCAGAGCGAGGAGAGTGAAGGAGCAGAGCGAGGAGAGTGAAGGAGCAGAGCGAGGAGAGTGAAGGAGCAGAGCGAGGAGAGTGAAGGAGAAGAGCGAGGAGAGTGAAGGAGCAGAGCGAGGGGAGTGAAGGAGCAGAGGGAGGAGAGTGAAGGTGCAGAGCGAGGAGAGTGAAGGAGCAGAGCGAGGAGAGTGAAGGAGCAGAGCGAGGAGAGTGAAGGAGCAGAGCGAGGAGAGTGAAGGAGCAGAGCGAGGAGAGTGAAGGAGCAGTGCGAGGAGAGTGAAGGCGCAGAGCGAGGAGAGTGAAGGAGCAGAGGGAGGAGAGTGAAGGAGCAGAGCGAGGAGAGTGAAGGTGCAGAGCGAGGAGAGTGAAGGAGCAGAGCGAGGAGAGTGAAGGAGCAGAGCCAAGAGAGTGAAGGAGCAGAGCGAGGAGAGTGAAGGCGCAGAGCGAGGAGAGTGAAGGAGCAGAGCGAGGAGAGTGAAGGAGCAGAGCGAGGAGAGTGAAGGCGCAGAGCGAGGAGAGTGAAGGAGCAGAGCGAGGAGAGTGAAGGAGCAGAGCGAGGAGAGTGAAGGAGAAGAGCGAGGAAAGAGAAAAGGAGCAGAGCGAGGAAAGAGAAAAGGAGCAGAGCGAGGGGAGTGAAGGAGCAGAGCAAGGAGAGTGAAGGCGCAGAGCGAGGAGAGTGAAGGAAAAGAGCGAGGAGAGTGAAGGAGCAGAGCGAGGAGAGTCAAGGAGAAGTGCGAGGAGAGTGAAGGAGCAGAGCGAGGGGAGTGAAGGAGCAGAGGGAGGAGAGTGAAGGAGCAGAGGGAGGAGAGTGAAGGAGCAGAGCGAGGAGAGTGAAGGTGCAGAGCGAGGAGAGTGAAGGAGCAGAGCGAGGAGAGTGAAGGAGCAGAGCGAGGAGAGTGAAGGAGCAGAGCGAGGAGAGTGAAGGAGCAGAGCGAGGAGAGTGAAGGAGCAGAGCGAGGAGAGTGAAGGAGAAGAGCGAGGAAAGAGAAAAGGAGCAGAGCGAGGAGAGTGAAGGAGCAGAGCGAGGAGAGTGAAGGAGCAGAGCGAGGAGAGTGAAGGCGCAGAGCGAGGAGAGTGAAGGCGCAGAGCGAGGAGAGTGAAAGAGCAGAGCGAGGAGAGTGAAGGAGCAGAGCGAGGAGAGTGAAGGAGCAGAGCGAGGAGAGTGAAGGAGAAGAGCGAGGAAAGAGAAAAGGAGCAGAGCGAGGAGAGTGAAGGAGCAGAGCGAGGAAAGAGAAAAGGAACAGAGCGAGGGGAGTGAAGGAGCAGAGCAAGGAGAGTGAAGGCGCAGAGCGAGGAGAGTGAAGGAGCAGAGCGAGGAGAGTGAAGGAGCAGAGCGAGGAGAGTGAAGGAGCAGAGCGAGGAGAGTGAAGGAGCAGAGCGAGGAGAGTGAAGGAGCAGAGCGAGGGGAGTGAAGGAGCAGAGGGAGGAGAGTGAAGGAGCAGAGGGAGGAGAGTGAAGGAGCAGAGGGAGGAGAGTGAAGGAGCAGAGCGAGGAGAGTGAAGGTGCAGAGCGAGGGGAGTGAAGGAGCAGAGCGAGGGGAGTGAAGGAGCAGAGCGAGGAGAGTGAAGGAGCAGAGCGAGGGGAGTGAAGGAGCAGAGCGAGGAGAGTGAAGGAGCAGAGCGAGGGGAGTGAAGGAGCAGAGTGAGGGGAGTGAAGGAGCAGAGTGAAGGAGCAGAGCGAGGAGAGTGAAGGAGAAGAGCGAGGAAAGAGAAAAGGAGCAGAGCGAGGACAGTGAAGGTGCAGAGCGAGGAAAGAGAAAAGGAGCAGAGCGAGGAGAGTGAAGGAGCAGAGCGAGGAGAGTGAAGGAGCAGAGCGAAGAGAGTGAAGGAGCAGAGCGAGGAATGTGAAGGAGCAGAGCGAGGAGAGTGAAGGAGCAGAGCGAGGAAAGAGAAAAGGAGCAGAGCGAGGAGAGTGAATGAGCAGAGCGAGGAAAGAGAAGGAGCAGAGCGAGGAGAGTGAAGGAGCAGAGCGAGGAGAGTGAAGGCGCAGAGCGAGGAGAGTGAAGGAGCACAGCGAGGAGAGTGAAGGCGCAGAGCAAGGAGAGTAAAGGAGCAGAGCGAGGAGAGTGAAGGCGCAGAGCGAGGAGAGTGAAGGCGCAGAGCGAGGAGAGTGAAGGCGCAGAGCGAGGAGAGTGAAGGAGCAGAGCGAGGAGAGTGAAGGAGCAGAGCGAGGAGAGTGAAGGCGCAGAGCGAGGAGAGTGAAGGAGCAGAGCGAGGAGAGTGAAGGAGCAGAGCGAGGAGAGTGAAGGAGAAGAGCGAGGAAAGAGAAAAGGAGCAGAGCGAGGAAAGAGAAAAGGAGCAGAGCGAGGAGAATGAAGGAGCAGAGCGAGGAGAGTGAAGGAGCAGAGCGAGGAAAGTGAAGGAGCAGAGCGAAGAGAGTGAAGGAGCAGAGCGAGGAGAGTGAAGGCGCAGAGCGAGGAGAGTGAAGGAGCAGAGCGAGGAGAGTGAAGGAGCAGAGCGAGGAGAGTGAAGGAGAAGAGCGAGGAAAGAGAAAAGGAGCAGAGCGAGGGGAGTGAAGGAGCAGAGCAAGGAGAGTGAAGGCGCAGAGCGAGGAGAGTGAAGGAGAAGAGCGAGGAGAGTGAAGGAGCAGAGCGAGGGGAGTGAAGGAGCAGAGGGAGGAGAGTGAAGGAGCAGAGGGAGGAGAGTGAAGGAGCAGAGGGAGGAGAGTGAAGGAGCAGAGGGAGGAGAGTGAAGGAGCAGAGCGAGGAGAGTGAAGGTGCAGAGCGAGGAGAGTGAAGGAGCAGAGCGAGGAGAGTGAAGGAGCAGAGAGAGGAGAGTGAAGGAGCAGAGCGAGGAGAGTGAAGGAGCAGAGCGAGGAGAGTGAAGGCGCAGAGCGAGGGGAGTGAAGGAAAAGAGCGAGTGGAGTGAATGAGCAGAGAGAGGAGAGTGAAGGAGCAGAGGGAGGAGAGTGAAGGAGCAAAGCGAGGGGAGTGAAGGAGCAGAGGGAGGAGAGTGAAGGAGCAGAGGGAGGAGAGTGAAGGAGCAGAGCGAGGAGAGTGAAGGTGCAGAGCGAGGAGAGTGAAGGTGCAGAGCGAGGAGAATAAAGGAGCAGAGCGAGGGGAGTGAATGAGCAGAGGGAGGAGAGTGAAGGAGCAAAGCGAGGGGAGTGAAGGAGCACAGGGAGGAGAGTGAAGGAGCAGAGGGAGGAGAGTGAAGGAGCAGAGCGAGGAGAGTGAAGGAGCAGAGCGAGGAGGGTGAAGGAGCAGAGCGAGGAGAGTGAAGGCGCAGAGCGAGGAGAGTGAAGGAGCAGAGCGAGGAGAGTGAAGGAGCAGAGCGAGGAGAGTGAAGGAGCAGAGCGAGGAGAGTGAAGGAGCAGAGCGAGGAGAGTGAAGGAGCAGAGCGAGGAGAGTGAAGGAGCCGAGCGAGGAGAGCAGAGCGAGGAGAGCAGAGCGAGGAGCAGGGCAGAGCGAGGAGAGTGAAGGAGTAGAGCGAGGAGAGTGAAGGAGCAGAGCGAGGAGAGTGAAGGAGCAGAGCGAGGGGAGTGAAGGAGCAGAGCGAGGGGAGTGAAAGAGCAGAGCGAGGAGAGTGAAGGAGCAGAGCGAAGAGAGTGAAGGAGCAGAGCGAGGAGAGTGAAGGCGCAGAGCGAGGAGAGTGAAGGAGCAGAGCGAGGAGAGTGAAGGAGCAGAGCGAGGAGAGTGAAGGCGCAGAGCGAGGAGAGTGAAGGCGCAGAGCGAGGAGAGTGAAGGAGCAGAGCGAGGAGAGTGAAGGAGCAGAGCGAGGAGAGTGAAGGAGCAGAGCGAGGAAAGAAGCAGAGCGAGGAGAGTGAAGGAGCAGAGCGAAGAGAGTGAAGGAGCAGAGCGAGGAGAGTGAAGGAGCAGAGCGAGGAGAGTGAAGGAGCAGAGCGATGAGAGTGAAGGAGCAGAGCGAGGAGAGTGAAGGAGCAGAGCGAGGAAAGAGAAAAGGAGCAGAGCGAGGAGAGTGAAGGAGCAGAGCGAGGAGAGTGAAGGAGCAGAGCGAAGAGAGTGAAGGAGCAGAGCGAGGAGAGTGAAGGAGCAGAGCGAGGAGAGTGAAGGAGCAGAGCGAGGAGAGTGAAGGAGCAGAGCGAAGAGAGTGAAGGAGCAGAGCGAGGAATGAGAAAAGGAGCAGAGCGAGGAGAGTGAAGGCGCAGAGCGAGGAGAGTGAAGGAGCAGAGCGAGGAGAGTGAAGGAGAAGAGCGAGGAAAGAGAAAAGGAGCAGAGCGAGGAGAGTGAAGGAGCAGAGCGAGGAGAGTGAAGGCGCAGAGCGAGGACAGTGAAGGAGCAGAGCGAGGAGAGTGAAGGAGCAGAGCAAGGAGAGTGAAGGAGCAGAGCGAGGAGAGTGAAGGAGCAGAGCGAGGAGAGTGAAGGCGCAGAGCGAGGAGAGTGAAGGAGCAGAGCGAGGAGAGTGAAGGAGCAGAGCGAGGAGAGTGAAGGAGAAGAGCGAGGAAAGAGAAAAGGAGCAGAGCGAGGAGAGCAGAGCGAGGAGAGCAGAGCGAGGAGCAGGGCAGAGCGAGGAGAGCAGAGCGAGGAGAGCAGAGCGAGGAGAGCAGAGCGAGGAGCAGGGCAGAGCGAGGAGAGTGAAGGAGTAGAGCGAGGAGAGTGAAGGAGCAGAGCGAGGAGAGTGAAGGAGCAGAGCGAGGGGAGTGAAGGAGCAGAGCGAGGGGAGTGAAGGAGCAGAGCGAGGGGAGTGAAGGAGCAGAGCGAGGGGAGTGAAGGAGCAGAGCGAGGAGAGTGAAAGAGCAGAGCGAGGAGAGTGAAGGAGCAGAGCGAAGAGAGTGAAGGAGCAGAGCGAGGAGAGTGAAGGCGCAGAGCGAGGAGAGTGAAGGAGCAGAGCGAGGAGAGTGAAGGAGCAGAGCGAGGGGAGTGAAGGAGCAGAGCGAGGAGAGTGAAAGAGCAGAGCGAGGAGAGTGAAGGAGCAGAGCGAAGAGAGTGAAGGAGCAGAGCGAGGAGAGTGAAGGCGCAGAGCAAGGAGAGTGAAGGAGCAGAGCGAGGAGAGTGAAGGAGCAGAGCGAGGAGAGTGAAGGAGAAGAGCGAGGAAAGAGAAAAGGAGCAGAGCGAGGAAAGAGCAAAGGAGCAGAGCGAGGAGAGTGAAGGAGCAGAGCGAGGAGAGTGAAGGAGAAGAGCGAGGAAAGAGAAAAGGAGCAGAGCGAGGAGAGTGAAGGAGCAGAGCGAGGAGCGTGAAGGCGCAGAGCGAGGAGAGTGAAGGAGCAGAGCGAGGAGAGTGAAGGAGCAGAGCGAGGAGAGTGAAGGAGCAGAGCGAGGAGAGTGAAGGAGAAGAGCGAGGAAAGAGAAAAGGAGCAGAGCGAGGAGAGTGAAGGAGCAGAGCGAGGAAAGAGAAAAGGAGCAGAGCGAGGGGAGTGAAGGAGCAGAGCAAGGAGAGTGAAGGCGCAGAGCGAGGAGAGTGAAGGAGCAGAGCGAGGAGAGTGAAGGAGCAGAGCGAGGAGAGTGAAGGAGCAGAGCGAGGAGAGTGAAGGAGAAGAGCGAGGAGAGTGAAGGAGCAGAGCGAGGGGAGTGAAGGAGCAGAGGGAGGAGAGTGAAGGAGCAGAGGGAGGAGAGTGAAGGAGCAGAGGGAGGAGAGTGAAGAAGCAGAGCGAAAAGAGTGAAGGTGCAGAGCGAGGGGAGTGAAGGAGCAGAGCGATGGGAGTGAAGGAGCAGAGCGAGGAGAGTGAAGGAGCAGAGCGAGGGGAGTGAAGGAGCAGAGCGAGGAGAGTGAAGGAGCAGAGCGAGGGGAGTGAAGGAGCAGAGTGAGGGGAGTGAAGGAGCAGAGTGAAGGAGCAGAGCGAGGAGAGTGAAGGAGCAGAATGAGGAGAGTGAAGGAGCAGAGTGAGGAGAGTGAAGGAGCAGAGCGAGGAGAGTGAAGGAGCAGAGCGAGGAGAGTGAAGGAGAAGAGCGAGGAAAGAGAAAAGGAGCAGAGCGAGGAGAGTGAAGGAGCAGAGCGAGGAGAGTGAAGGAGCAGAGCGAAGAGAGTGAAGGAGCAGAGCGAGGAGAGTGAAGGAGCAGAGCGAGGAGAGTGAAGGAGCAGAGCGAGGAAAGAGAAAAGGAGCAGAGCGAGGAGAGTGAATGAGCAGAGCGAGGAAAGAGACGGAGCAGAGCGAGGAGAGTGAAGGAGCAGAGCGAGGAGAGTGAAGGCGCAGAGCGAGGAGAGTGAAGGAGCACAGCGAGGAGAGTGAAGGAGCAGAGCGAGGAGAGTGAAGGAGAAGAGCGAGGAAAGAGAAAAGGAGCAGAGCGATGAGAGTGAAGGAGCAGAGCGAGGAGAGTGAAGGCGCAGAGCGAGGAGAGTGAAGGAGCAGAGCGAGGAGAGTGAAGGAGCAGAGCGAGGAGAGTGAAGGAGAAGAGCGAGGAAAGAGAAAAGGAGCAGAGCGAGGAGAGTGAAGGAGCAGAGCGAGGAGAGTGAAGGAGCAGAGCGAGGAGAGTGAAGGAGCAGAGCGAAGAGAGTAAAGGAGCAGAGCGAGGAGAGTGAAGGCGCAGAGCGAGGAGAGTGAAGGAGCAGAGCGAGGAGAGTGAAGGAGCAGAGCGAGGAGAGTGAAGGAGAAGAGCAAGGAGAGTGAAGGAGCAGAGCGAAGAGAGTGAAGGAGCAGAGCGAGGAGAGTGAAGGAGCAGAGCGAGGAGAGTGAAGGAGCAGAGCGAGGAGAGTGAAGGAGCAGAGCGAGGAAAGAGAAAAGGAGCAGAGCGAGGAGAGTGAAGGAGCAGAGCGAGGACAGTGAAGGCGCAGAGCGAGGAGAGTGAAGGAGCAGAGCGAGGAGAGTGAAGGCGCAGAGCGAGGAGAGTGAAGGAGCAGAGCGAGGAGAGTGAAGGAGAAGAGCGAGGAAAGAGAAAAGGAGCAGAGCGAGGAGAGTGAAGGAGCAGAGCGAGGAGAGTGAAGGAGCAGAGCGAGGAGAGTGAAGGAGCAGAGCGAAGAGAGTGAAGGAGCAGAGCGAGGAGAGTGAAGGCGCAGAGCGAGGAAAGAGAAGGCGCAGAGGGAGGAGAGTGAAGGAGAAGAGCGAGGAAAGAGAAAAGGAGCAGAGCGAGGAGAGTGAAGGAGCAGAGCGAGGAAAGAGAAAAGGAGCAGAGCGAGGAGAGTGAAGGAGCAGAGCGAGGAGAGTGAAGGAGCAGAGCGAGGAAAGAGAAAAGGAGCAGAGCGAGGAGAGTGAAGGAGCAGAGGGAGGAAAGAGAAAAGGAGCAGAGCGAGGAGAGTGAAGGAGCAGAGCGAGGGGAGTGAATGAGCAGAGAGAGTAGAGTGAAGGAGCAGAGGGAGGAGAGTGAAGGAGCAGAGCGAGGAGAGTGAAGGCGCAGAGCGAGGGGAGTGAAGGAAAAGAGCGAGGAGAGTGAAGGAGCAGAGTGAGGAGAGTGAAGGAGCAGAGCGAGGAGAGTGAAGGAGCAGAGCGAGGAGAGTGAATGAGCAGAGCGAGGAGAGTGAAGGTGCAGAGCGAGGAGAATGAAGGAGCAGAGTGAGGGGAGTGAATGAGCAGAGAGAGGAGAGTGAAGGAGCAGAGGGAGGAGAGTGAAGGAGCAAAGCGAGGGGAGTGAAGGAGCAGAGGGAGGAGAGTGAAGGAGCAGAGGGAGGAGAGTGAAGGAGAAGAGCGAGGAAAGAGAAAAGGAGCAGAGCGAGGAGAGTGAAGGAGCAGAGAGAGGAGAGTGAAGGAGCAGAGCAAGGAGAGTGAAGGAGCAGAGAGAGGAGAGTGAAGGAGCAGAGCGAGGAAAGAGAAAAGGAGCAGAGCGAGGAGAGTGAAGGAGCAGAGCGAGGAGAGTGAAGGAGCAGAGCGAAGAGAGTGAAGGAGCAGAGCGAGGAGAGTGAAGGAGCAGAGCGAGGAGAGTGAAGGAGCAGAGCGAGGAGAGTGAAGGAGCAGAGCGAGGAAAGAGAAAAGGAGCAGAGCGAGGAGAGTGAAGGAGCAGAGCGAGGACAGTGAAGGCGCAGAGCGAGGAGAGTGAAGGAGCAGAGCGAGGAGAGTGAAGGCGCAGAGCGAGGAGAATGAAGGAGCAGAGCGAGGAGAGTGAAGGAGAAGAGCGAGGAAAGAGAAAAGGAGCAGAGCGAGGAGAGTGAAGGAGCAGAGCGAGGAGAGTGAAGGAGCAGAGCGAGGAGAGTGAAGGAGCAGAGCGAAGAGAGTAAAGGAGCAGAGCGAGGAAAGAGAAAAGGAGCAGAGCGAGGAGAGTGAAGGAGCAGAGCGAGGAAAGAGAAAAGGAGCAGAGCGAGGAGAGTGAAGGAGAAGAGCGAGGAAAGAGAAAAGGAGCAGAGCGAGGAGAGTGAAGGAGCAGAGCGAGGAAAGAGAAAAGGAGCAGAGCGAGGAGAGTGAAGGAGCAGAGCGAGGAAAGAGAAAAGGAGCAGAGCGAGGAGAGTGAAGGTGCAGAGCGAGGAGAGTGAAGGAGCAGAGCGAGGGGAGTGAATGAGCAGAGAGAGTAGAGTGAAGGAGCAGAGGGAGGAGAGTGAAGGAGCAGAGCGAGGAGAGTGAAGGCGCAGAGCGAGGGGAGTGAATGAGCAGAGAGAGGAGAGTGAAGGAGCAGAGGGAGGAGAGTGAAGGAGCAAAGCGAGGGGAGTGAAGGAGCAGAGGGAGGAGAGTGAAGGAGCAGAGGGAGGAGAGTGAAGGAGAAGAGCGAGGAAAGAGAAAAGGAGCAGAGCGAGGAGAGTGAAGGAGCAGAGAGAGGAGAGTGAAGGAGCAGAGCAAGGAGAGTGAAGGAGCAGAGAGAGGAGAGTGAAGGAGCAGAGCGAGGAAAGAGAAAAGGAGCAGAGCGAGGAGAGTGAAGGAGCAGAGCGAGGAGAGTGAAGGAGCAGAGCGAAGAGAGTGAAGGAGCAGAGCGAGGAGAGTGAAGGAGCAGAGCGAGGAGAGTGAAGGAGCAGAGCGAGGAGAGTGAAGGAGCAGAGCGAGGAAAGAGAAAAGGAGCAGAGCGAGGAGAGTGAAGGAGCAGAGCGAGGACAGTGAAGGCGCAGAGCGAGGAGAGTGAAGGAGCAGAGCGAGGAGAGTGAAGGCGCAGAGCGAGGAGAGTGAAGGAGCAGAGCGAGGAGAGTGAAGGAGAAGAGCGAGGAAAGAGAAAAGGAGCAGAGCGAGGAGAGTGAAGGAGCAGAGCGAGGAGAGTGAAGGAGCAGAGCGAGGAGAGTGAAGGAGCAGAGCGAAGAGAGTAAAGGAGCAGAGCGAGGAAAGAGAAAAGGAGCAGAGCGAGGAGAGTGAAGGAGCAGAGCGAGGAAAGAGAAAAGGAGCAGAGCGAGGAGAGTGAAGGAGAAGAGCGAGGAAAGAGAAAAGGAGCAGAGCGAGGAGAGTGAAGGAGCAGAGCGAGGAAAGAGAAAAGGAGCAGAGCGAGGAGAGTGAAGGAGCAGAGCGAGGAAAGAGAAAAGGAGCAGAGCGAGGAGAGTGAAGGTGCAGAGCGAGGAGAGTGAAGGAGCAGAGCGAGGGGAGTGAATGAGCAGAGAGAGTAGAGTGAAGGAGCAGAGGGAGGAGAGTGAAGGAGCAGAGCGAGGAGAGTGAAGGCGCAGAGCGAGGGGAGTGAAGGAAAAGAGCGAGGAGAGTGAAGGAGCAGAGTGAGGAGAGTGAAGGAGCAGAGCGAGGAGAGTGAAGGAGCAGAGCGAGGAGAGTGAATGAGCAGAGCGAGGAGAGTGAAGGTGCAGAGCGAGGAGAATGAAGGAGCAGAGTGAGGGGAGTGAATGAGCAGAGAGAGGAGAGTGAAGGAGCAGAGGCAGGAGAGTGAAGGAGCAAAGCGAGGGGAGTGAAGGAGCAGAGGGAGGAGAGTGAAGGAGCAGAGGGAGGAGAGTGAAGGAGAAGAGCGAGGAAAGAGAAAAGGAGCAGAGCGAGGAGAGTGAAGGAGCAGAGCGAGGAGAGTGAAGGAGCAAAGCGAGGAGAGTGAAGGAGCAGAGCGAGGCAAGAGAAAAGGAGCAGAGCGAGGAGCGTGAAGGAGCAGAGCGAGGAGCGTGAAGGAGCAGAGCGAGGAGAGTGAAGGAGCAGAGCGAGGAGAGTGAAGGAGCAGAGCGAAGAGAGTGAAGGAGCAGAGCGAGGAGAGTGAAGGAGCAGAGCGAGGAGAGTGAAGGAGCAGAGCGAGGAGCGTGAAGGAGCAGAGGGAGGAGAGTGAATGAGCAGAGCGAGGAGAGTGAAGGAGCAGAGCGAGGAGAGTGAAGGAGCAGAGCAAGGAGAGTGAAGGAGCAGAGCGAGGAGAGTGAAGGAGCAGAGCGAGGAGAGTGAAGGCGCAGAGCGAGGAGAGTGAAGGAGCAGAGCGAGGAGAGTGAAGGCGCAGAGCGAGGAGAGTGAAGGAGCAGATCGAGGAGAGTGAAGGAGAAGAGGGAGGAGAGTGAAGGAGCAGAGCGAGGAGAGTGAAGGAGCAGAGCGAGGAGAGTGAAGGAGCAGAGCGAGGAGAGTGAAGGAGCAGAGGGAGGAGAGTGAAGGAGCAGAGCGAGGGGGGTGAAGGAGCAGAGGGAGCAGAGTGAAGGAGCAGAGCGAGGAGAGTGAAGGAGCAGAGCGAGGAGAGTGAAGGAGAAGAGCGAGGAGAGTGAAGGAGCAGAGCGAGGGGAGTGAATGAGCAGAGAGAGGAGAGTGAAGGAGCAGAGGGAGGAGAGTGAAGGAGCAGAGCGAGGGGAGTGAAGGAGCAGAGGGAGGAGAGTGAAGGAGCAGAGGGAGGAGAGTGAAGGAGCAGAGGGAGGAGAGTGAAGGAGCAGAGCGAGGAGAGTGAAGGAGCAGAGCGAGGAGAGAGAATGAGCAGAGAGAGGAGAGTGAAGGAGCAGAGGGAGGGGAGTGAAGGAGCAGAGCGAGGGGAGTGAAGGAGCAGAGGGAGGAGAGTGAAGGAGCAGAGGGAGGAGAGTGAAGGAGCAGAGCGAGGAGAGTGAAGGAGCAGAGCGAGGAGAGTGAAGGAGCAGAGCGAGGAGAGTGAAGGAGAAGAGCGAGGAGAGTGAAGGAGCAGAGCGAGGGGAGTGAAGGAGCAGAGGGAGGAGAGTGAAGGAGCAGAGGGAGGAGAGTGAAGGAGCAGAGCGAGGAGAGTGAAGGAGCAGAGCGAGGAGAGTGAAGGCGCAGAGCGAGGAGAGTGAAGGAGCAGAGCGAGGAGAGTGAAGGCGCAGAGCGAGGAGAGTGAAGGAGCAGAGCGAGGAGAGTGAAGGAGAAGAGCGAGGAGAGTGAAGGAGCAGAGCGAGGGGAGTGAAGGAGCAGAGGGAGGAGAGTGAAGGAGCAGAGCGAGGAGAGTGAAGGCGCAGAGCGAGGAGAGTGAAGGCGCAGAGCGAGGAGAGTGAAGGAGCAGAGCGAGGAGAGTGAAGGAGAAGAGCGAGGAGAGTGAAGGAGCAGAGCGAGGGGAGTGAAGGAGCAGAGGGAGGAGAGTGAAAGAGCAGAGCGAGGAGATTGAAGGTGCAGAGCGAGGAGAGTGAAGGCGCAGAGCGAGGAGAGTGAAGGAGCAGAGCGAGGAGAGTGAAGGAGCACAGCGAGGAGAGTGAAGGAGCAGAGCGAGGGGAGTGAAGGAAAAGAGCGAGGAGCGTAAAGGAGCAGAGGGAGGAGAGTGAAGGAGCAGAGGGAGGAGAGTGAAGGAGCAGAGCGAGGAGAGTGAAGGTGCAGAGCGAGGAGAGTGAAGGTGCAGAGCGAGGAGAATGAAGGAGCAGAGCGAGGGGAGTGAATGAGCAGAGAGAGGAGAGTGAAGGAGCAGAGGGAGGAGAGTGAAGGAGCAAAGCGAGGGGAGTGAAGGAGCAGAGGGAGGAGAGTGAAGGAGCAGAGTGAGGAGAGTGAAGGAGCAGAGTGAAGGAGCAGAGCGAGGAGAGTGAAGGAGCAGAATGAGGAGAGTGAAGGGGCAGAGGGAGGAGAGTGAAGGAGCAGAGCGAGGGGAGTGAAGGAGCAGAGCGAGGAGAGGGAAGGAGCAGAGCGAGGGGAGTGAAGGAGCAGAGTGAGGAGAGTGAAGGAGCAGAGTGAAGGAGCAGAGCGAGGAGAGTGAAGGAGCAGAATGAGGAGAGTGAAGGAGCAGAATGAGGAGAGTGAAGGAGCAGAGCGAGGAGAGTGAAGGAGCAGAATGAGGAGAGTGAAGGAGCAGAATGAGGAGAGTGAAGGAGCAGAGTGAGGAGAGTGAAGGAGCAGAGTGAAGGAGCAGAGCGAGGGGAGTGAAGGAGCAGAGCGAGGGGAGTGAAGGAGCAGAGCGAGGGGAGTGAAGGAGCAGAGCGAGGGGAGTGAAGGAGCAGAGCGAGGAGAGTGAAGGAGCAGAGCGAGGGGAGTGAAGGAGCAGAGGGAGGAGAGTGAAGGAGCAGAGCGAGGAGAGTGAAGGTGCAGAGCGAGGAGAGTGAAGGTGCAGAGCGAGTAGAATGAAGGAGCAGAGCGAGGGGAGTGAATGAGCAGAGAGAGGAGAGTGAAGGAGCAGAGGGAGGAGAGTGAAGGAGCAAAGCGAGGGGAGTGAAGGAGCAGAGGGAGGAGAGTGAAGGAGCAGAGTGAGGAGAGTGAAGGAGCAGAGTGAAGGAGCAGAGCGAGGAGAGTGAAGGAGCAGAATGAGGAGAGTGAAGGGGCAGAGGGAGGAGAGTGAAGGAGCAGAGCGAGGGGAGTGAAGGAGCAGAGCGAGGAGAGGGAAGGAGCAGAGCGAGGGGAGTGAAGGAGCAGAGTGAGGAGAGTGAAGGAGCAGAGTGAAGGAGCAGAGCGAGGAGAGTGAAGGAGCAGAATGAGGAGAGTGAAGGAGCAGAATGAGGAGAGTGAAGGAGCAGAGCGAGGAGAGTGAAGGAGCAGAATGAGGAGAGTGAAGGAGCAGAATGAGGAGAGTGAAGGAGCAGAGTGAGGAGAGTGAAGGAGCAGAGTGAAGGAGCAGAGCGAGGGGAGTGAAGGAGCAGAGCGAGGGGAGTGAAGGAGCAGAGCGAGGGGAGTGAAGGAGCAGAGCGAGGGGAGTGAAGGAGCAGAGCGAGGAGAGTGAAGGAGCAGAGCGAGGGGAGTGAAGGAGTAGAGCGAGGGGAGTGAAGGAGCAGAATGAGGAGAGTGAAGGAGCAGAGCGAGGAGAGTGAAGGAGCAGAGCGAGTAGAGTGAAGGAGCAGAATGAGGAGAGTGAAGGAGCAGAATGAGGAGAGTGAAGGAGCAGAGTGAGGAGAGTGAAGGAGCAGAGTGAAGGAGCAGAGCGAGGAGAGTGAAGGAGCAGAATGAGGAGAGTGAAGGGGCAGAGGGAGGAGAGTGAAGGAGCAGAGCGAGGGGAGTGAAGGAGCAGAGCGAGGGGAGTGAAGGAGCAGAGCGAGGAGAGTGAAGGAGCAGAGCGAGGGGAGTGAAGGAGCAGAGTGAGGAGATTGAAGGAGCAGAGTGAAGGAGCAGAGCGAGGAGAGTGAAGGAGCAGAATGAGGAGAGTGAAGGAGCAGAATGAGGAGAGTGAAGGAGCAGAGTGAAGGAGCAGAGTGAAGGAGCAGAGTGAAGGAGCAGAGTGAAGGAGCAGAGCGAGGAGAGTGAAGGAGCAGAATGAGGAGAGTGAAGGAGCAGAGCGAGGGGAGTGAAGGAGCAGAGAAAGGGGAGTGAAGGAGCAGAGCGAGGAGAGTGAAGGAGCAGAGCGAGGAGAGTGAAGGAGCAGAGCGAGGAGAGTGAAGGAGCAGAGCGAGGGGAGTGAAGGAGCAGAGCGAGGAGAGTGAAGGAGCAGAGCGAGGGGAGTGAAGGAGTAGAGCGAGGGGAGTGAAGGAGCAGAATGAGGAGAGTGAAGGAGCAGAGTGAAGGAGCAGAGCGAGGAGAGTGAAGGAGCAGAATGAGGAGAGTGAAGGAGCAGAATGAGGAGAGTGAAGGAGCAGTGTGAGGAGAGTGAAGGAGCAGAGTGAAGGAGCAGAGCGAGGAAAGTGAAGGAGCAGAATGAGGAGAGTGAAGGGGCAGAGGGAGGAGAGTGAAGGAGCAGAGCGAGGGGAGTGAAGGAGCAGAGCGAGGAGAGTGAAGGAGCAGAGCGAGGGGAGTGAAGGAGCAGAGTGAGGAGATTGAAGGAGCAGAGTGAAGGAGCAGAGCGAGGAGAGTGAAGGAGCAGAATGAGGAGAGTGAAGGAGCAGAATGAGGAGAGTGAAGGAGCAGAGTGAAGGAGCAGAGTGAAGGAGCAGAGTGAAGGAGCAGAATGAGGAGAGTGAAGGAGGAGAGCGAGGGGAGTGAAGGAGCAGAGAAAGGGGAGTGAAGGAGCAGAGCGAGGAGAGTGAAGGAGCAAAGCGAGGAGAGTGAAGGAGCAGAGCGAGGAGAGTGAAGGAGCAGAATGAGGAGAGTGAAGAAGCAGAGCGAGGGGAGTGAAAGAGCAGAGCGATGAGAGTGAAGGAGCAGAGCGAGGAGAGTGAAGGAGCAGAGCGAGGAGAGTGAAGGAGCAGAGCGAGGAGAGTGAAGGAGCAGAGCGAGGAGAGTGAAGGAGCAGAGTGAAGGAGCAGAGCGAGGAGAGTGAAGGAGCAGAATGAGGAGAGTGAAGGGGCAGAGGGAGGAGAGTGAAGGAGCAGAGCGAGGGGAGTGAAGGAGCAGAGCGAGGAGAGTGAAGGAGCAGAGCGAGGGGAGTGAAGGAGCAGAGTGAGGAGAGTGAAGGAGCAGAGTGAAGGAGCAGAGCGAGGAGAGTGAAGGAGCAGAATGAGGAGAGTGAAGGAGCAGAATGAGGAGAGTGAAGGAGCAGAGCGAAGAGAGTGAAGGAGCAGAATGAGGAGAGTGAAGAAGCAGAATGAGGAGAGTGAAGGAGCAGAGTGAGGAGAGTGAAGGAGCAGAGTGAAGGAGCAGAGTGAAGGAGCAGAGCGAGGGGAGTGAAGGAGAAGAGCGAGGGGAGTGAAGGAGCAGAGCGAGGGGAGTGAAGGAGCAGAGCGAGGGGAGTGAAGGGGCAGAGCGAGGGGAGTGAAGGAGCAGAGCGAGGAGAGTGAAGGAGCAGAGCGAGGGGAGTGAAGGAGTAGAGCGAGGGGAGTGAAGGAGCAGAATGAGGAGAGTGAAGGAGCAGAGCGAGGAGAGTGAAGGAGCAGAATGAGGAGAGTGAAGGAGCAGAATGAGGAGAGTGAAGGAGCAGAGTGAGGAGAGTGAAGGAGCAGAGTGAAGGAGCAGAGCGAGGGGAGTGAAGGAGCAGAGCGAGGGGAGTGAAGGAGCAGAGCGAGGGGAGTGAAGGAGCAGAGCGAGGGGAGTGAAGGAGCAGAGCGAGGAGAGTGAAGGAGCAGAGCGAGGGGAGTGAAGGAGCAGAGGGAGGAGAGTGAAGGAGCAGAGCGAGGAGAGTGAAGGTGCAGAGCGAGGAGAGTGAAGGTGCAGAGCGAGTAGAATGAAGGAGCAGAGCGAGGGGAGTGAATGAGCAGAGAGAGGAGAGTGAAGGAGCAGAGGGAGGAGAGTGAAGGAGCAAAGCGAGGGGAGTGAAGGAGCAGAGGGAGGAGAGTGAAGGAGCAGAGTGAGGAGAGTGAAGGAGCAGAGTGAAGGAGCAGAGCGAGGAGAGTGAAGGAGCAGAATGAGGAGAGTGAAGGGGCAGAGGGAGGAGAGTGAAGGAGCAGAGCGAGGGGAGTGAAGGAGCAGAGCGAGGAGAGGGAAGGAGCAGAGCGAGGGGAGTGAAGGAGCAGAGTGAGGAGAGTGAAGGAGCAGAGTGAAGGAGCAGAGCGAGGAGAGTGAAGGAGCAGAATGAGGAGAGTGAAGGAGCAGAATGAGGAGAGTAAAGGAGCAGAGCGAGGAGAGTGAAGGAGCAGAATGAGGAGAGTGAAGGAGCAGAATGAGGAGAGTGAAGGAGCAGAGTGAGGAGAGTGAAGGAGCAGAGTGAAGGAGCAGAGCGAGGGGAGTGAAGGAGCAGAGCGAGGGGAGTGAAGGAGCAGAGCGAGGGGAGTGAAGGAGCAGAGCGAGGAGAGTGAAGGAGCAGAGCGAGGGGAGTGAAGGAGTAGAGCGAGGGGAGTGAAGGAGCAGAATGAGGAGAGTGAAGGAGCAGAGCGAGGAGAGTGAAGGAGCAGAGCGAGTAGAGTGAAGGAGCAGAATGAGGAGAGTGAAGGAGCAGAATGAGGAGAGTGAAGGAGCAGAGTGAGGAGAGTGAAGGAGCAGAGTGAAGGAGCAGAGCGAGGAGAGTGAAGGAGCAGAATGAGGAGAGTGAAGGGGCAGAGGGAGGAGAGTGAAGGAGCAGAGCGAGGGGAGTGAAGGAGCAGAGCGAGGGGAGTGAAGGAGCAGAGCGAGGAGAGTGAAGGAGCAGAGCGAGGGGAGTGAAGGAGCAGAGTGAGGAGATTGAAGGAGCAGAGTGAAGGAGCAGAGCGAGGAGAGTGAAGGAGCAGAATGAGGAGAGTGAAGGAGCAGAATGAGGAGAGTGAAGGAGCAGAATGAGGAGAGTGAAGGAGCAGAGTGAAGGAGCAGAGTGAAGGAGCAGAGCGAGGAGAGTGAAGGAGCAGAATGAGGAGAGTGAAGGAGCAGAGCGAGGGGAGTGAAGGAGCAGAGAAAGGGGAGTGAAGGAGCAGAGCGAGGAGAGTGAAGGAGCAGAGCGAGGAGAGTGAAGGAGCAGAGCGAGGAGAGTGAAGGAGCAGAGCGAGGGGAGTGAAGGAGCAGAGCGAGGAGAGTGAAGGAGCAGAGCGAGGGGAGTGAAGGAGTAGAGCGAGGGGAGTGAAGGAGCAGAATGAGGAGAGTGAAGGAGCAGAGTGAAGGAGCAGAGCGAGGAGAGTGAAGGAGCAGAATGAGGAGAGTGAAGGAGCAGAATGAGGAGAGTGAAGGAGCAGAGTGAGGAGAGTGAAGGAGCAGAGTGAAGGAGCAGAGCGAGGAGAGTGAAGGAGCAGAATGAGGAGAGTGAAGGGGCAGAGGGAGGAGAGTGAAGGAGCAGAGCGAGGGGAGTGAAGGAGCAGAGCGAGGAGAGTGAAGGAGCAGAGCGAGGGGAGTGAAGGAGCAGAGTGAGGAGATTGAAGGAGCAGAGTGAAGGAGCAGAGCGAGGAGAGTGAAGGAGCAGAATGAGGAGAGTGAAGGAGCAGAATGAGGAGAGTGAAGGAGCAGAGTGAAGGAGCAGAGTGAAGGAGCAGAGTGAAGGAGCAGAGCGAGGAGAGTGAAGGAGCAGAATGAGGAGAGTGAAGGAGGAGAGCGAGGGGAGTGAAGGAGCAGAGAAAGGGGAGTGAAGGAGCAGAGCGAGGAGAGTGAAGGAGCAAAGCGAGGAGAGTGAAGGAGCAGAGCGAGGAGAGTGAAGGAGCAGAATGAGGAGAGTGAAGGAGCAGAGCGAGGGGAGTGAAAGAGCAGAGCGATGAGAGTGAAGGAGCAGAGCGAGGAGAGTGAAGGAGCAGAGCGAGGAGAGTGAAGGAGCAGAGCGAGGAGAGTGAAGGAGCAGAGCGAGGAGAGTGAAGGAGCAGAGTGAAGGAGCAGAGCGAGGAGAGTGAAGGAGCAGAATGAGGAGAGTGAAGGGGCAGAGGGAGGAGAGTGAAGGAGCAGAGCGAGGGGAGTGAAGGAGCAGAGCGAGGAGAGTGAAGGAGCAGAGCGAGGGGAGTGAAGGAGCAGAGTGAGGAGAGTGAAGGAGCAGAGTGAAGGAGCAGAGCGAGGAGAGTGAAGGAGCAGAATGAGGAGAGTGAAGGAGCAGAATGAGGAGAGTGAAGGAGCAGAGCGAAGAGAGTGAAGGAGCAGAATGAGGAGAGTGAAGAAGCAGAATGAGGAGAGTGAAGGAGCAGAGTGAGGAGAGTGAAGGAGCAGAGTGAAGGAGCAGAGTGAAGGAGCAGAGCGAGGGGAGTGAAGGAGCAGAGCGAGGGGAGTGAAGGAGCAGAGCGAGGGGAGTGAAGGAGCAGAGCGAGGGGAGTGAAGGGGCAGAGCGAGGGGAGTGAAGGAGCAGAGCGAGGAGAGTGAAGGAGCAGAGCGAGGGGAGTGAAGGAGTAGAGCGAGGGGAGTGAATGAGCAGAATGAGGAGAGTGAAGGAGCAGAGTGAGGAGAGTGAAGGAGCAGAGCGAGGAGAGTGAAGGAGCAGAGCGAGGAGAGTGAAGGAGCAGAATGAGGAGAGTGAAGGAGCCGAGTGAGGAGAGTGAAGGAGCAGAGTGAAGGAGCAGAGCGAGGAGAGTGAAGGAGCAGAATGAGGAGAGTGAAGGGGCAGAGGGAGGAGAGTGAAGGAGCAGAGCGAGGGGAGTGAAGGAGCAGAGCGAGGAGAGTGAAGGAGCAGAGCGAGGGGAGTGAAGGAGCAGAGTGAGGAGATTGAAGGAGCAGAGTGAAGGAGCAGAGCGAGGAGAGTGAAGGAGCAGAATGAGGAGAGTGAAGGAGCAGAATGAGGAGAGTGAAGGAGCAGAATGAGGAGAGTGAAGGAGCAGAGTGAAGGAGCAGAGTGAAGGAGCAGAGCGAGGAGAGTGAAGGAGCAGAATGAGGAGAGTGAAGGAGCAGAGCGAGGGGAGTGAAGGAGCAGAGAAAGGGGAGTGAAGGAGCAGAGCGAGGAGAGTGAAGGAGCAGAGCGAGGAGAGTGAAGGAGCAGAGCGAGGAGAGTGAAGGAGCAGAATGAGGAGAGTGAAGGAGCAGAGCGAGGGGAGTGAAGGAGCAGAGCGATGAGAGTGAAGGAGCAGAGCGAGGAGAGTGAAGGAGCAGAGCGAGGAGAGTGAAGGAGCAGAGCGAGGAGAGTGAAGGAGCAGAGCGAGGAGAGTGAAGGAGCAGAGCGAGGAGAGTGAAGGAGCAGAGCGAGGAGAGTGAAGGAGCAGAGCGAGGAGAGTGAAGGAGCAGAGGGAGGAGAGTGAATGAGCAGAGCGAGGAGAGTGAAGGAGCAGAGCGAAGAGAGTGAAGGAGCAGAGCGAGGAGAGTGAAGGAGCAGAGCGAGGAGAGTGAAGGAGCAGAGCGAGGAAAGAGAAAAGGAGCAGAGCGAGGAGCGTCAAGGAGCAGAGCGAGGAGCGTGAAGGAGCAGAGGGAGGAGAGTGAATGAGCAGAGCGAGGAGAGTGAAGGAGCAGAGCGAAGAGAGTGAAGGAGCAGAGCGAGGGGAGTAAAGGAGCAGAGCGAGGGGAGTGAAGGAGCAGAGCGAGGAGAGTGAAGGAGCAGAGCGAGGGGCGTGAAGGAGGAGAGCGAGGGGAGTGAAGGAGCAGAATGAGGAGAGTGAAGGAGCAGAGTGAGGAGAGTGAAGGAGCAGAGTGAAGGAGCAGAGCGAGGAGAGTGAAGGAGCAGAATGAGGAGAGTGAAGGAGCAGAATGAGGAGAGTGAAGGAGCAGAGTGAGGAGAGTGAAGGAGCAGAGTGAAGGAGCAGAGCGAGGAGAGTGAAGGAGCAGAGTGAAGGAGCAGAGCGAGGAGAGTGAAGGAGCAGAATGAGGAGAGTGAAGGGGCAGAGGGAGGAGAGTGAAGGAGCAGAGCGAGGGGAGTGAAGGAGCAGAGCGAGGATAGTGAAGGAGCAGAGCGAGGGGAGTGAAGGAGCAGAGTGAGGAGATTGAAGGAGCAGAGTGAAGGAGCAGAGCGAGGAGAGTGAAGGAGCAGAATGAGGAGAGTGAAGGAGCAGAATGAGGAGAGTGAAGGAGCAGAATGAGGAGAGTGAAGGAGCAGAGTGAAGGAGCAGAGTGAAGGAGCAGAGTGAAGGAGCAGAGCGAGGAGAGTGAAGGAGCAGAATGAGGAGAGTGAAGGAGCAGAGCGAGGGGAGTGAAGGAGCAGAGAAAGGGGAGTGAAGGAGCAGAGCGAGGAGAGTGAAGGAGCAGAGCGAGGAGAGTGAAGGAGCAGAGCGAGGAGAGTGAAGGAGCAGAATGAGGAGAGTGAAGGAGCAGAGCGAGGGGAGTGAAGGAGCAGAGCGATGAGAGTGAAGGAGCAGAGCGAGGAGAGTGAAGGAGCAGAGCGATGAGAGTGAAGGAGCAGAGCGAGGAGAGTGAAGGAGCAGAGCGAGGAGAGTGAAGGAGCAGAGCGAGGAGAGTGAAGGAGCAGAGCGAGGAGAGTGAAGGAGCAGAGCGAGGAGAGTGAAGGAGCAGAGCGAGGAGAGTGAAGGAGCAGAGCGAGGAGCGTGAAGGAGCAGAGGGAGGAGAGTGAATGAGCAGAGCGAGGAGAGTGAAGGAGCAGAGCGAAGAGAGTGAAGGAGCAGAGCGAGGAGAGTGAAGGAGCAGAGCGAGGAGAGTGAAGGAGCAGAGCGAGGAGAGTGAAGGAGCAGAGCGAGGAAAGAGAAAAGGAGCAGAGCGAGGAGCGTCAAGGAGCAGAGCGAGGAGCGTGAAGGAGCAGAGGGAGGAGAGTGAATGAGCAGAGCGAGGAGAGTGAAGGAGCAGAGCGAAGAGAGTGAAGGAGCAGAGCGAGGGGAGTAAAGGAGCAGAGCGAGGGGAGTGAAGGAGCAGAGAGAGGAGAGTGAAGGAGCAGAGCGAGGGGCGTGAAGGAGGAGAGCGAGGGGAGTGAAGGAGCAGAATGAGGAGAGTGAAGGAGCAGAGTGAGGAGAGTGAAGGAGCAGAGTGAAGGAGCAGAGCGAGGAGAGTGAAGGAGCAGAATGAGGAGAGTGAAGGAGCAGAATGAGGAGAGTGAAGGAGCAGAGTGAGGAGAGTGAAGGAGCAGAGTGAAGGAGCAGAGCGAGGAGAGTGAAGGAGCAGAATGAGGAGAGTGAAGGGGCAGAGGGAGGAGAGTGAAGGAGCAGAGCGAGGGGAGTGAAGGAGCAGAGCGAGGAGAGTGAAGGAGCAGAGCGAGGGGAGTGAAGGAGCAGAGCGAGGAGAGTGAAGGGGCAGAGCGAAGAGAGTGAAAGAGCAGAGCGAAGAGAGTGAAAGAGCAGAGCGAGGAGAGTGAAGGCGCAGAGCGAGGAGAGTGAAGGCGCAGAGCGAGGAGAGTGAAGGAGCAGAGCGAGGAGAGTGAAGGAGCAGAGCGAGGAGAGTGAAGGAGCAGAGCGAGGAGAGTGAAGGAGCAGAGGGAGGAGAGTGAAGGAGCAGAGCGAGGGGAGTGAAGGAGCAGAGGGAGGAGAGTGAAGGAGCAGAGCGAGGAGAGTGAAGGAGCAGAGCGAGGAGAGTGAAGGAGAAGAGCGAGGAGAGTGAAGGAGCAGAGCGAGGGGAGTGAATGAGCAGAGAGAGGAGAGTGAAGGAGCAGAGGGAGGAGAGTGAAGGAGCAGAGCGAGGGGAGTGAAGGAGCAGAGGGAGGAGAGTGAAGGAGCAGAGGGAGGAGAGTGAAGGAGCAGAGCGAGGAGAGTGAAGGAGCAGAGCGAGGAGAGTGAATGAGCAGAGAGAGGAGAGTGAAGGAGCAGAGGGAAGAGAGTGAAGGAGCAGAGCGAGGGGAGTGAAGGAGCAGAGGGAGGAGAGTGAAGGAGCAGAGGGAGGAGAGTGAAGGAGCAGAGCGAGGAGAGTGAAGGAGCAGAGCGAGGAGAGTGAAGGAGAAGAGCGAGGAGAGTGAAGGAGCAGAGCGAGGGGAGTGAAGGAGCAGAGGGAGGAGAGTAAAGGAGCAGAGGGAGGAGAGTGAAGGAGCAGAGGGAGGAGAGTGAAGGAGCAGAGCGAGGAGAGTGAAGGAGCAGAGCGAGGAGAGTGAAGGCGCAGAGCGAGGAGAGTGAAGGAGCAGAGCGAGGAGAGTGAAGGCGCAGAGCAAGGAGAGTGAAGGAGCAGAGCGAGGAGAGTGAAGGAGCAGAGCGAGGGGAGTGAAGGAAAAGAGCGAGGAGCGTAAAGGAGCAGAGGGAGGAGAGTGAAGGAGCAGAGGGAGGAGAGTGAAGGAGCAGAGCGAGGAGAGTGAAGGTGCAGAGCGAGGAGAGTGAAGGTGCAGAGCGAGGAGAATGAAGGAGCAGAGCGAGGGGAGTGAAGGAGCAGAGGGAGGAGAGTGAAGGAGCAGAGGGAGGAGAGTGAAGGAGCAGAGCGAGGAGAGTGAAGGAGCAGAGCGAGGAGAGTGAAGGCGCAGAGGGAGGAGAGTGAAGGAGCAAAGCGAGGGGAGTGAAGGAGCAGAGGGAGGAGAGTGAAGGAGCAGAGGGAGGAGAGTGAAGGAGCAGAGCGAGGAGAGTGAAGGAGCAGAGCGAGGAGAGTGAAGGAGCAGAGCGAGGAGAGTGAAGGAGCAGAGCGAGGAGAGTGAAGGAGCAGAGCGAGGGGAGTGAAGGAGCAGAGCGAGGGGAGTGAAGGAGCAGAGCGACGGGAGTGAAGGAGCAGAGCGAGGAGAGTGAAGGAGCAGAGCGAGGAGAGTGAAGGAGCAGAGTGAAGGAGCAGAGCGAGGAGAGTGAAGGAGCAGAGCGAGGGGAGTGAAGGAGCAGAGCGAGGGGAGTGAAGGGGCAGAGCGAGGAGAGTGAATGAGCAGAGAGAGGAGAGTGAAGGAGCAGAGGGAGGAGAGTGAAGGAGCAGAGCGAGGGGAGTGAAGGAGCAGAGGGAGGAGAGTGAAGGAGCAGAGGGAGGAGAGTGAAGGAGCAGAGCGAGGAGAGTGAAGGAGCAGAGCGAGGAGAGTGAAGGAGAAGAGCGAGGAGAGTGTAGGAGCAGAGCGAGGGGAGTGAAGGAGCAGAGGGAGGAGAGTAAAGGAGCAGAGGGAGGAGAGTGAAGGAGCAGAGGGAGGAGAGTGAAGGAGCAGAGCGAGGAGAGTGAAGGAGCAGAGCGAGGAGAGTGAAGGCGCAGAGCGAGGAGAGTGAAGGAGCAGAGCGAGGAGAGTGAAGGCGCAGAGCGAGGAGAGTGAAGGCGCAGAGCGAGGAGAGTGAAGGAGCAGAGCGAGGAGAGTGAAGGGGCAGAGCGAGGAGAGTGAAGGCGCAGAGCGAGGAGAGTGAAGGAGCAGAGCGAGGAGAGTGAAGGAGCAGAGCGAGGGGAGTGAAGGAAAAGAGCGAGGAGCGTAAAGGAGCAGAGGGAGGAGAGTGAAGGAGCAGAGGGAGGAGAGTGAAGGAGCAGAGCGAGGAGAGTGAAGGTGCAGAGCGAGGAGAGTGAAGGTGCAGAGCGAGGAGAATGAAGGAGCAGAGCGAGGGGAGTGAAGGAGCAGAGGGAGGAGAGTGAAGGAGCAGAGGGAGGAGAGTGAAGGAGCAGAGCGAGGAGAGTGAAGGAGCAGAGCGAGGAGAGTGAAGGCGCAGAGGGAGGAGAGTGAAGGAGCAAAGCGAGGGGAGTGAAGGAGCAGAGGGAGGAGAGTGAAGGAGCAGAGGGAGGAGAGTGAAGGAGCAGAGCGAGGAGAGTGAAGGAGCAGAGCGAGGAGAGTGAAGGAGCAGAGCGAGGAGAGTGAAGGCGCAGAGCGAGGATAGTGAAGGGGCAGAGCGAGGAGAGTGAAGGAGCAGAGCGAGGGGAGTGAAGGAGCAGAGCGAGGGGAGTGAAGGAGCAGAGCGAGGAGAGCAGAGCGAGGAGCAGGGCAGAACGAGGAGAGTGAAGGAGCAGAGCGAGGAGAGTGAAGGAGCAGAGCGAGGAGAGTGAAGGAGCAGAGCGAGGGGAGTGAAGGAGCAGAGCGAGGGGAGTGAAGGAGCAGAGCGACGGGAGTGAAGGAGCAGAGCGAGGAGAGTGAAGGAGCAGAGCGAGGAGAGTGAAGGAGCAGAGTGAAGGAGCAGAGCGAGGAGAGTGAAGGAGCAGAGCGAGGGGAGTGAAGGAGCAGAGCGAGGGGAGTGAAGGGGCAGAGCGAGGGGAGTGAAGGAGCAGAGCGAGGGGAGTGAAGGAGCAGAGTGAGGAGAGTGAAGGAGCAGAGTGAAGGAGCAGAGCGAGGAGAGTGAAGGAGCAGAATGAGGAGAGTGAAGGGGCAGAGGGAGGAGAGTGAAGGAGCAGAGTGAAGGAGCAGAGCAAGGGGAGTGAAGGAGCAGAGCGAGGGGAGTGAAGGAGCAGAGCGAGGGTAGTGAAGGAGCAGAGCGAGGAGAGTGAAGGAGCAGAGCGAGGAGAGTGAAGGAGCAGACTGAAGGAGCAGAGCGAGGAGAGTGAAGGAGCAGAATGAGGAGAGTGAAGGGGCAGAGCGAGGGGAGTGAAGGAGCAGAGCGAGGGGAGTGAAGGAGCAGAGCGAGGGGAGTGAAGGAGCAGAGCGAGGGGAGTGAAGGAGCAGAGCGAGGGGAGTGAAGGAGCAGAGCGAGGAGAGTGAAGGAGCAGAGCGAGGGGAGTGAAGGAGCAGAGCAAGGGGAGTGAAGGAGCAGAATGAGGAGAGTGAAGGAGCAGAGCGAGGAGAGTGAAGGAGCAGAGTGAAGGAGCAGAGCGAGGAGAGTGAAGGAGCAGAATGAGGAGAGTGAAGGAGCAGAGTGAGGAGAGTGAAGGAGCAGAGTGAAGGAGCAGAGCGAGGGGAGTGAAGGAGCAGAGCGAGGAGAGTGAAGGAGCAGAGCGAGGGGAGTGAAGGAGCAGAGCGAGGGGAGTGAAGGAGCAGAATGAGGAGAGTGAAGGAGCAGAATGAGGAGAGTGAAAGAGCAGAGTGAGGAGAGTGAAGGAGCAGAGTGAAGGAGCAGAGCGAGGAGAGTGAAGGAGCAGAATGAGGAGAGTGAAGGGGCAGAGGGAGGAGAATGAAGGAGAAGAGCGAGGGGAGTGAATGAGCAGAGAGAGGAGAGTGAAGGAGCAGAGGGAGGAGAGTGAAGGAGCAAAGCGAGGGGAGTGAAGGAGCAGAGGGAGGAGAGTGAAGGAGCAGAGGGAGGAGAGTGAAGGAGCAGAGCGAGGAGAGTGAAGGAGCAGAGCGAGGAGAGTGAAGGAGCAGAGCGAGGAGAGTGAAGGAGCAGAGCGAGGAAAGAGAAAAGGAGCAGAGCGAGGAGAGTGAAGGAGAAGAGCGAGGAGAGTGAAGGAGAAGAGCGAGGAGAGTGAAGGAGCAGAGCGAGGGGAGTGAAGGAGCAGAGGGAGGAGAGTGAAGGAGCAGAGGGAGGAGAGTGAAGGAGCAGAGGGAGGAGAGTGAAGGAGCAGAGCGAGGAGAGTGAAGGCGCAGAGCGAGGAGAGTGAAGGCGCAGAGCGAGGAGAGTGAAGGAGCAGAGCGAGGAGAGTGAAGGAGAAGAGCGAGGAGAGTGAAGGAGCAGAGCGAGGGGAGTGAAGGAGCAGAGGGAGGAGAGTGAAGGAGCAGAGGGAGGAGAGTGAAGGAGCAGAGCGAGGAGAGTGAAGGTGCAGAGCGAGGAGAGTGAAGGTGCAGAGCGAGGAGAATGAAGGAGCAGAGCGAGGGGAGTGAAGGAGCAGAGGGAGGAGAGTGAAGGAGCAGAGGGAGGAGAGTGAAGGAGCAGAGCGAGGAGAGTGAAGGAGCAGAGCGAGGAGAGTGAAGGCGCAGAGGGAGGAGAGTGAAGGAGTAAAGCGAGGGGAGTAAAGGAGCAGAGGGAGGAGAGTGAAGGAGCAGAGGGAGGAGAGTGAAGAAGCAGAGCGAGGAGAGTGAAGGAGCAGAGCGAGGAGAGTGAAGGAGCAGAGCGAGGAGAGTGAAGGCGCAGAGCGAGGATAGTGAAGGGGCAGAGCGAGGAGAGTGAAGGAGCAGAGCGAGGGGAGTGAAGGAGCAGAGCGAGGGGAGTGAAGGAGCAGAGCGAGGAGAGCAGAGCGAGGAGCAGGGCAGAACGAGGAGAGTGAAGGAGCAGAGCGAGGAGAGTGAAGGAGCAGAGCGAGGAGAGTGAAGGAGCAGAGCGAGGGGAGTGAAGGAGCAGAGCGACGGGAGTGAAGGAGCAGAGCGAGGAGAGTGAAGGAGCAGAGCGAGGAGAGTGAAGGAGCAGAGTGAAGGAGCAGAGCGAGGAGAGTGAAGGAGCAGAGCGAGGGGAGTGAAGGAGCAGAGCGAGGGGAGTGAAGGGGCAGAGCGAGGGGAGTGAAGGAGCAGAGCGAGGGGAGTGAAGGAGCAGAGTGAGGAGAGTGAAGGAGCAGAGTGAAGGAGCAGAGCGAGGAGAGTGAAGGAGCAGAATGAGGAGAGTGAAGGGGCAGAGGGAGGAGAGTGAAGGAGCAGAGTGAAGGAGCAGAGCAAGGGGAGTGAAGGAGCAGAGCGAGGGGAGTGAAGGAGCAGAGCGAGGGTAGTGAAGGAGCAGAGCGAGGAGAGTGAAGGAGCAGAGCGAGGAGAGTGAAGGAGCAGACTGAAGGAGCAGAGCGAGGGGAGTGAAGGAGCAGAGCGAGGAGAGTGAAGGAGCAGAGCGAGGGGAGTGAAGGAGCAGAGCGAGGGGAGTGAAGGAGCAGAATGAGGAGAGTGAAGGAGCAGAATGAGGAGAGTGAAAGAGCAGAGTGAGGAGAGTGAAGGAGCAGAGTGAAGGAGCAGAGCGAGGAGAGTGAAGGAGCAGAATGAGGAGAGTGAAGGGGCAGAGGGAGGAGAATGAAGGAGCAGAGCGAGGGGAGTGAATGAGCAGAGAGAGGAGAGTGAAGGAGCAGAGGGAGGAGAGTGAAGGAGCAAAGCGAGGGGAGTGAAGGAGCAGAGGGAGGAGAGTGAAGGAGCAGAGGGAGGAGAGTGAAGGAGCAGAGCGAGGAGAGTGAAGGAGCAGAGCGAGGAGAGTGAAGGAGCAGAGCGAGGAGAGTGAAGGAGCAGAGCGAGGAAAGAGAAAAGGAGCAGAGCGAGGAGAGTGAAGGAGAAGAGCGAGGAGAGTGAAGGAGAAGAGCGAGGAGAGTGAAGGAGCAGAGCGAGGGGAGTGAAGGAGCAGAGGGAGGAGAGTGAAGGAGCAGAGGGAGGAGAGTGAAGGAGCAGAGGGAGGAGAGTGAAGGAGCAGAGCGAGGAGAGTGAAGGCGCAGAGCGAGGAGAGTGAAGGCGCAGAGCGAGGAGAGTGAAGGAGCAGAGCGAGGAGAGTGAAGGAGAAGAGCGAGGAGAGTGAAGGAGCAGAGCGAGGGGAGTGAAGGAGCAGAGGGAGGAGAGTGAAGGAGCAGAGGGAGGAGAGTGAAGGAGCAGAGCGAGGAGAGTGAAGGTGCAGAGCGAGGAGAGTGAAGGTGCAGAGCGAGGAGAATGAAGGAGCAGAGCGAGGGGAGTGAAGGAGCAGAGGGAGGAGAGTGAAGGAGCAGAGGGAGGAGAGTGAAGGAGCAGAGCGAGGAGAGTGAAGGAGCAGAGCGAGGAGAGTGAAGGCGCAGAGGGAGGAGAGTGAAGGAGTAAAGCGAGGGGAGTAAAGGAGCAGAGGGAGGAGAGTGAAGGAGCAGAGGGAGGAGAGTGAAGAAGCAGAGCGAGGAGAGTGAAGGAGCAGAGCGAGGAGAGTGAAGGAGCAGAGCGAGGAGAGTGAAGGCGCAGAGCGAGGATAGTGAAGGGGCAGAGCGAGGAGAGTGAAGGAGCAGAGCGAGGGGAGTGAAGGAGCAGAGCGAGGGGAGTGAAGGAGCAGAGCGAGGAGAGCAGAGCGAGGAGCAGGGCAGAACGAGGAGAGTGAAGGAGCAGAGCGAGGAGAGTGAAGGAGCAGAGCGAGGAGAGTGAAGGAGCAGAGCGAGGGGAGTGAAGGAGCAGAGCGACGGGAGTGAAGGAGCAGAGCGAGGAGAGTGAAGGAGCAGAGCGAGGAGAGTGAAGGAGCAGAGTGAAGGAGCAGAGCGAGGAGAGTGAAGGAGCAGAGCGAGGGGAGTGAAGGAGCAGAGCGAGGGGAGTGAAGGGGCAGAGCGAGGGGAGTGAAGGAGCAGAGCGAGGGGAGTGAAGGAGCAGAGTGAGGAGAGTGAAGGAGCAGAGTGAAGGAGCAGAGCGAGGAGAGTGAAGGAGCAGAATGAGGAGAGTGAAGGGGCAGAGGGAGGAGAGTGAAGGAGCAGAGTGAAGGAGCAGAGCAAGGGGAGTGAAGGAGCAGAGCGAGGGGAGTGAAGGAGCAGAGCGAGGGTAGTGAAGGAGCAGAGCGAGGAGAGTGAAGGAGCAGAGCGAGGAGAGTGAAGGAGCAGACTGAAGGAGAGTGAAGGGGCAGAGCGAGGGGAGTGAAGGAGCAGAGCGAGGGGAGTGAAGGAGCAGAGCGAGGGGAGTGAAGGAGCAGAGCGAGGGGAGTGAAGGAGCAGAGCGAGGAGAGTGAAGGAGCAGAGCGAGGGGAGTGAAGGAGCAGAGCGAGGGGAGTGAAGGAGCAGAATGAGGAGAGTGAAGGAGCAGAGCGAGGAGAGTGAAGGAGCAGAGTGAAGGAGCAGAGCGAGGAGAGTGAAGGAGCAGAATGAGGAGAGTGAAGGAGCAGAATGAGGAGAGTGAAGGAGCAGAGTGAGGAGAGTGAAGGAGCAGAGTGAAGGAGCAGAGCGAGGGGAGTGAAGGAGCAGAGCGAGGAGAGTGAAGGAGCAGAGCGAGGGGAGTGAAGGAGCAGAGCGAGGGGAGTGAAGGAGCAGAATGAGGAGAGTGAAGGAGCAGAATGAGGAGAGTGAAGGAGCAGAGTGAGGAGAGTGAAGGAGCAGAGTGAAGGAGCAGAGCGAGGAGAGTGAAGGAGCAGAATGAGGAGAGTGAAGGGGCAGAGGGAGGAGAATGAAGGAGCAGAGCGAGGGGAGTGAATGAGCAGAGAGAGGAGAGTGAAGGAGCAGAGGGAGGAGAGTGAAGGAGCAAAGCGAGGGGAGTGAAGGAGCAGAGGGAGGAGAGTGAAGGAGCAGAGGGAGGAGAGTGAAGGAGCAGAGCGAGGAGAGTGAAGGAGCAGAGCGAGGAGAGTGAAGGAGCAGAGCGAGGAGAGTGAAGGAGAAGAGCGAGGAGAGTGAAGGAGCAGAGCGAGGGGAGTGAAGGAGCAGAGGGAGGAGAGTGAAGGAGCAGAGGGAGGAGAGTGAAGGAGCAGAGGGAGGAGAGTGAAGGAGCAGAGCGAGGAGAGTGAAGGCGCAGAGCGAGGAGAGTGAAGGCGCAGAGCGAGCAGAGTGAAGGCGCAGAGCGAGGAGAGTGAAGGCGCAGAGCGAGGAGAGTGAAGGAGCAGAGCGAGGAGAGTGAAGGAGAAGAGCGAGGAGATTGAAGGAGCAGAGCGAGGGGAGTGAAGGAGCAGAGGGAGGAGAGTGAAGGAGCAGAGCGAGGAGAGTGAAGGCGCAGAGCGAGGAGAGTGAAGGAGCAGAGCGAGGAGAGTGAAGGAGCAGAGCGAGGGGAGTGAAGGAGAAGAGCGAGGGGAGTGAAGGAGCAGAGCGAGGGGAGTGAAGGAGCAGAGGGAGGAGAGTGAAGGAGCAGAGCGAGGAGAGTGAAGGTGCAGAGCGAGGAGAGTGAAGGCGCAGAGCGAGGAGAGTGAAGGAGCAGAGCGAGGAGAGTGAAGGAGCAGAGCGAGGGGAGTGAAGGAAAAGAGCGAGGAGCGTAAAGGAGCAGAGGGAGGAGAGTGAAGGAGCAGAGGGAGGAGAGTGAAGGAGCAGAGCAAAGAGAGTGAAGGAGCAGAGAGAGGAGAGTGAAGGAGCAGAGCGAGGAGAGTGAAGGAGCAGAGCGAGGAGAGTGAAGGAACAGAGCGAGGAAAGAGAAAAGGAGCAGAGCGAGGAGAGTGAAGGAGCAGAGCGAGGAGAGTGAAGGAGCAGAGCGAGGAAAGAGAAAAGGAGCAGAGCGAGGAGAGTGATGGAGCAGAGCGAGGAGAGTGAAGGAGCAGAGCGAGGAGAGTGAAGGAGAAGAGCGAGGAGAGTGAAGGAGCAGAGCGAGGAGCGTGAAGGAGCAGAGGGAGGAGAGTGAATGAGCAGAGCGAGGAGAGTGAAGGAGCAGAGCGAAGAGAGTGAAGGAGCAGAGCGAGGAGAGTGAAGGAGCAGAGCGAGGAGAGTGAAAGAGCAGAGCGAGGAGAGTGATGGAGCAGAGCGAGGAAAGAGAAAAGGAGCAGAGCGAGGAGAGTGAAGGAGCAGAGCGAGGAGAGTGAAGGAGCAGAGCGAAGAGAGTGAAGGAGCAGAGCGAGGAAATTGAAGGAGCAGAGCGAGGAGAGTGAAGGCGCAGAGCGAGGAGAGTGAAGGAGCAGAGCGAGGAGAGTGAAGGAGCAGAGCGAAGAGAGTGAAGGAGCAGAGCGAGGAGAGTGAAGGAGCAGAGCGAGGAGAGTGAAGGAGCAGAGCGAGGAGAGTGAAGGAGCAGAGCGAGGAGAGTGAAGGAGCAGAGCGAAGAGAGTGAAGGAGCAGAGCGAGGAGAGTGAAGGAGCAGAGCGAGGAGAGTGAAGGAGCAGAGCGAGGAGAGTGAAGGAACAGAGCGAGGAAAGAGAAAAGGAGCAGAGCGAGGAGAGTGAAGGAGCAGAGCGAGGAGAGTGAAGGAGCAGAGCGAGGAAAGAGAAAAGGAGCAGAGCGAGGAGAGTGAAGGAGCAGAGCGAGGAGAGTGAAGGAGCAGAGCGAAGAGAGTGAAGGAGCAGAGCGAGGAGAGTGAAGGAGCAGAGCGAGGAGAGTGAAGGAGCAGAGCGAGGAGAGTGAAGGAGCAGAGTGAGGAAAGAGAAAAGGAGCAGAGCGAGGAGAGTGAATGAGCAGAGCGAGGAAAGAGAAGGAGCAGAGCGAGGAGAGTGAAGGAGCAGAGCGAGGAGAGTGAAGGAGCAGAGCGAGGAGAGTGAAGGAGCAGAGCGAGGAGCGTGAAGGAGCAGAGCGAGGAAAGAGAAAAGGAGCAGAGCGAGGAGCGTGAAGGAGCAGAGCGAGGAGCGTGAAGGAGCAGAGGGAGGAGAGTGAATGAGCAGAGCGAGGAGAGTGAAGGAGCAGAGCGAAGAGAGTGAAGGAGCAGAGCGAGGAGAGTGAAGGAGCAGAGCGAGGAGAGTGAAGGAGCAGAGCGAGGAAAGAGAAAAGGAGCAGAGCGAGGAGCGTGAAGGAGCAGAGCGAGGAGCGTGAAGGAGCAGAGGGAGGAGAGTGAATGAGCAGAGCGAGGAGAGTGAAGGAGCAGAGCGAAGAGAGTGAAGGAGCAGAGCGAGGAGAGTGAAGGAGCAGAGCGAAGAGAGTGAAGGAGCAGAGCAAGGAGAGTGAAGGAGCAGAGCGAGGAGAAAGAAGGAGCAGAGCGAGGAAAGAGAAAAGGAGCAGAGCGAGGAGAGTGAAGGAGCAGAGCGAGGAGAGTGAAGGAGCAGAGCGAGGAGAGTGAAGGAGCAGAGCGAGGAGAGTGAAGGAGCAGAGCGAGGAAAGAGAAAAGGAGCAGAGCGAGGAGAGTGAAGGCGCAGAGCGAGGAGAGTGAAGGAGCAGAGAGAGGAGAGTGAAGAAGCAGAGCAAGGAGAGTGAAGGAGCAGAGAGAGGAGAGTGAAGGAGCAGAGCGAGGAAAGAGAAAAGGAGCAGAGCGAGGAGAGTGAAGGAGCAGAGCGAGGTTAGTGAAGGAGCAGAGCGAAGAGAGTGAAGGAGCAGAGCGAGGAGAGTGAAGGAGCAGAGCGAGGAGAGTGAAGGAGCAGAGCGAGGAGAGTGAAGGAGCAGAGCGAGGAAAGAGAAAAGGAGCAGAGCGAGGAGAGTGAAGGAGCAGAGCGAGGACAGTGAAGGCGCAGAGCGAGGAGAGTGAAGGAGCAGAGCGAGGAGAGTGAAGGAGCAGAGCGAGGAGAGTGAAGGCGCAGAGCGAGGAGAGTGAAGGAGCAGAGCGAGGAGAGTGAAGGAGAAGAGCGAGGAAAGAGAAAAGGAGCAGAGCGAGGAGAGTGAAGGAGCAGAGCGAGGAGAGTGAAGGAGCAGAGCGAGGAGAGTGAAGGAGCAGAGCGAAGAGAGTGAAGGAGCAGAGCGAGGAGAGTGAAGGCGCAGAGCGAGGAAAGAGAAGGCGCAGAGGGAGGAGAGTGAAGGAGCAGAGCGAGGAGAGTGAAGGAGAAGAGCGAGGAAAGAGAAAAGGAGCAGAGCGAGGAGAGTGAAGGAGCAGAGCGAGGAAAGAGAAAAGGAGCAGAGCGAGGAGAGTGAAGGAGCAGAGCGAGGAGAGTGAAGGAGCAGAGCGAGGAAAGAGAAAAGGAGCAGAGCGAGGAGAGTGAAGGAGCAGAGGGAGGAATGAGAAAAGGAGCAGAGCGAGGAGAGTGAAGGTGCAGAGCGAGGGGAGTGAATGAGCAGAGAGAGTAGAGTGAAGGAGCAGAGGGAGGAGAGTGAAGGAGCAGAGCGAGGAGAGTGAAGGCGCAGAGCGAGGGGAGTGAAGGAGCAGAGCGAGGAGAGTGAAGGAGCAGAGTGAGGAGAGTGAAGGAGCAGAGCGAGGAGAGTGAAGGAGCAGAGCGAGGAGAGTGAATGAGCAGAGCGAGGAGAGTGAAGTTGCAGAGCGAGGAGAATGAAGGAGCAGAGTGAGGGGAGTGAATGAGCAGAGAGAGGAGAGTGAAGGAGCAGAGGGAGGAGAGTGAAGGAGCAAAGCGAGGGGAGTGAAGGAGCAGAGGGAGGAGATTGAAGGAGCAGAGGGAGGAGAGTGAAGGAGAAGAGCGAGGAAAGAGAAAAGGAGCAGAGCGAGGAGAGTGAAGGAGCAGAGCGAGGAGAGTGAAGGAGCAGAGCGAGGCAAGAGAAAAGGAGCAGAGCGAGGAGCGTGAAGGAGCAGAGCGAGGAGCGTGAAGGAGCAGAGCGAGGAGAGTGAAGGAGCAGAGCGAGGAGAGTGAAGGAGCAGAGCGAAGAGAGTGAAGGAGCAGAGCGAGGAGAGTGAAGGAGCAGAGCGAGGAGCGTGAAGGAGCAGAGGGAGGAGAGTGAATGAGCAGAGCGAGGAGAGTGAAGGAGCAGAGCGAGGAGAGTGAAGGAGCAGAGCGAGGAGAGTGAAGGAGCAGAGCGAGGAGAGTGAAGGAGCAGAGCGAAGAGAGTGAAGGAGCAGAGCGAGGAGAGTGAAGGCGCAGAGCGAGGAGAGTGAAGGAGCAGAGGGAGGAGAGTGAAGGCGCAGAGCGAGGAGAGTGAAGGAGCAGAGCGAGGAGAGTGAAGGTGCAGAGCGAGGAGAGTGAAGGAGCAGATCGAGGAGAGTGAAGGCGCAGAGCGAGGAGAGTGAAGGAGCAGATCGAGGAGAGTGAAGGAGCAGAGCGAGGAGAGTGAAGGAGCAGAGCGAGGAGAGTGAAGGAGCAGAGGGAGGAGAGTGAAGGAGCAGAGCGAGGGGAGTGAAGGAGCAGAGGGAGGAGAGTGAAGGAGCAGAGCGAGGAGAGTGAAGGAGCAGAGCGAGGAGAGTGAAGGAGAAGAGCGAGGAGAGTGAAGGAGCAGAGCGAGGGGAGTGAATGAGCAGAGAGAGGAGAGTGAAGGAGCAGAGGGAGGAGAGTGAAGGAGCAGAGCGAGGGGAGTGAAGGAGCAGAGGGAGGAGAGTGAAGGAGCAGAGGGAGGAGAGTGAAGGAGCAGAGGGAGGAGAGTGAAGGAGCAGAGCGAGGAGAGTGAAGGAGCAGAGCGAGGAGAGTGAATGAGCAGAGAGAGGAGAGTGAAGGAGCAGAGGGAGGGGAGTGAAGGAGCAGAGCGAGGGGAGTGAAGGAGCAGAGGGAGGAGAGTGAAGGAGCAGAGGGAGGAGAGTGAAGGAGCAGAGCGAGGAGAGTGAAGGAGCAGAGCGAGGAGAGTGAAGGAGCAGAGCGAGGAGAGTGAAGGAGAAGAGCGAGGAGAGTGAAGGAGCAGAGCGAGGGGAGTGAAGGAGCAGAGGGAGGAGAGTGAAGGAGCAGAGGGAGGAGAGTGAAGGAGCAGAGCGAGGAGAGTGAAGGAGCAGAGCGAGGAGAGTGAAGGCGCAGAGCGAGGAGAGTGAAGGAGCAGAGCGAGGAGAGTGAAGGCGCAGAGCGAGGAGAGTGAAGGAGCAGAGCGAGGAGAGTGAAGGAGAAGAGCGAGGAGAGTGAAGGAGCAGAGCGAGGGGAGTGAAGGAGCAGAGGGAGGAGAGTGAAAGAGCAGAGCGAGGAGAGTGAAGGCGCAGAGCGAGGAGAGTGAAGGCGCAGAGCGAGGAGAGTGAAGGAGCAGAGCGAGGAGAGTGAAGGAGAAGAGCGAGGAGAGTGAAGGAGCAGAGCGAGGGGAGTGAAGGAGCAGAGGGAGGAGAGTGAAAGAGCAGAGCGAGGAGAGTGAAGGAGCAGAGGGAGGAGAGTGAAGGAGCAGAGCGAGGAGAGTGAAGGAGCAGAGCGAGGAGAGTGAAGGAGCAGAGCAAGGAGAGTGAAGGAGCAGAGCGAGGAGAGTGAAGGAGCAGAGCGAGGAGAGTGAAGGAGCAGAGCGAGGGGAGTGAAGGAAAAGAGCGAGGAGCGTAAAGGAGCAGAGGGAGGAGAGTGAAGGAGCAGAGGGAGGAGAGTGAAGGAGCAGAGCGAGGAGAGTGAAGGTGCAGAGCGAGGAGAGTGAAGGTGCAGAGCGAGGAGAATGAAGGAGCAGAGCGAGGGGAGTGAATGAGCAGAGAGAGGAGAGTGAAGGAGCAGAGGGAGGAGAGTGAAGGAGCAGAGGGAGGAGAGTGAAGTAGCAGAGCGAGGAGAGTGAAGGAGCAGAGCGAGGAGAGTGAAGGAGCAGAGCGAGGAGAGTGAAGGCGCAGAGCGAGGATAGTGAAGGGGCAGAGCGAGGGGAGTGAAGGAGCAGAGCGAGGAGAGTGAAGGGGCAGAGCGAGGAGAGTGAAGGGGCAGAGCGAGGGGAGTGAAGGGGCAGAGCGAGGGGAGTGAAGGAGCAGAGTGAAGAGAGTGAAGGAGCAGAGTGAAGGAGCAGAGCGAGGAGAGTGAAGGAGCAGAATGAGGAGAGTGAAGGGGCAGAGGGAGGAGAGTGAAGGAGCAGAGCGAGGGGAGTGAAGGAGCAGAGCGAGGGGAGTGAAGGAGCAGAGCGAGGGGAGTGAAGGAGCAGAGCGAGGGGAGTGAAGGAGCAGAGCGAGGAGAGTGAAGGAGCAGAGCGAGGAGAGTGAAGGAGCAGAGCGAGGAGAGCAGAGCGAGGAGCGTGAAGGAGCAGAGCGAGGGGAGTGAAGGAGCAGAGCGAGGAGAGTGAAGGAGCAGAGCGAGGAGAGTGAAGGAGCAGAGCGAAGAGAGTGAAGGAGCAGAGCGAGGGGAGTGAAGGAGCAGAGCGAGGGGAGTGAAGGAGCAGAGCGAGGGGAGTGAAGGAGCAGAGCGAGGAGAGTGAAGGAGCAGAGCGAGGAGAGTGAAGGAGCAGAGCGAAGAGAGTGAAGGAGCAGAGCGAGGGGAGTGAAGGAGCAGAGCGAGGGGAGTGAAGGGGCAGAGCGAGGAGAGTGAAGGGGCAGAGCGAGGGGAGTGAAGGGGCAGAGCGAGGGGAGTGAAGGGGCAGAGCGAGGGGAGTGAAGGAGCAGAGCGAGGGGAGTGAAGGAGCAGAGTGAGGAGAGTGAAGGAGCAGAGTGAAGGAGCAGAGCGAGGAGAGTGAAGGAGCAGAATGAGGAGAGTGAAGGGGCAGAGGGAGGAGAGTGAAGGAGCAGAGCGAGGGGAGTGAAGGAGCAGAGCGAGGAGAGTGAAGGAGCAGAGCGAGGGGAGTGAAGGAGCAGAGCGAGGGGAGTGAAGGAGCAGAGCGAGGAGAGTGAAGGAGCAGAGCGAGGAGAGTGAAGGAGCAGACTGAAGGAGCAGAGCGAGGGGAGTGAAGGAGCAGAATGAGGAGAGTAAGGGAGCAGAGCGAGGAGAGTGAAGGAGCAGAGTGAAGGAGCAGAGTGAAGGAGCAGAGCGAGGAGAGTGAAGGAGCAGAATGAGGAGAGTGAAGGAGCAGAATGAGGAGAGTGAAGGAGCAGAGTGAGGAGAGTGAAGGAGCAGAGTGAAGGAGCAGAGCGAGGGGAGTGAAGGAGCAGAGCGAGGAGAGTGAAGGAGCAGAGCGAGGGGAGTGAAGGAGCAGAGCGAGGAGAGTGAAGGTGCAGAGCGAGGAGAGTGAAGGTGCAGAGCGAGGAGAATGAAGGAGCAGAGCGAGGGGAGTGAATGAGCAGAGAGAGGAGAGTGAAGGAGCAGAGCGAGGAGAGTGAAGGAGCAGAGCGAGGAAAGAGAAAAGGAGCAGAGCGAGGAGAGTGAAGGAGCAGAGCGAGGAGAGTGAAGGAGCAGAGCGAAGAGAGTGAAGGAGCAGAGCGAGGAGAGTGAAGGCGCAGAGCGAGGAGAGTGAAGGAGCAGAGCGAGGAAAGAGAAGGCGCAGAGGGAGGAGAGTGAAGGAGCAGAGCGAGGAGAGTGAAGGAGAAGAGCGAGGAAAGAGAAAAGGAGCAGAGCGAGGAGAGTGAAGGAGCAGAGCGAGGAAAGAGAAAAGGAGCAGAGCGAGGAGAGTGAAGGAGCAGAGCGAGGAGAGTGAAGGAGCAGAGCGAGGAAAGAGAAAAGGAACAGAGCGAGGAGAGTGAAGGAGCAGAGCGAGGAGAGTGAAGGTGCAGAGCGAGGAGAATGAAGGAGCAGAGCGAGGGGAGTGAATGAGCAGAGAGAGGAGAGTGAAGGAGCAGAGGGAGGAGAGTGAAGGAGCAGAGCGAGGAGAGTGAAGGCGCAGAGCGAGGAGAGTGAAGGAGCAGAGCGAGGAGAGTGAAGGAGCAGAGCGAGGAGAGTGAAGGAGCAGAGCGAGGAGAGTGAAGGAGCAGAGCGAGGAGAGTGAAGGAGCAGAGCGAGGAGAGTGAAGGCGCAGAGCGAGGGGAGTGAAGGAAAAGAGCGAGGAGCGTGAAGGAGCAGAGGGAGGAGAGTGAAGGAGCAGAGGGAGGAGAGTGAAGGAGCAGAGCGAGGAGAGTGAAGGTGCAGAGCGAGGAGAGTGAAGGAGCAGAGCGAGGAGAGTGAAGGCGCAGAGCGAGGAGAGTGAAGGAGCAGAGCGAGGAGAGTGAAGGAGAAGAGGGAGGAGAGTGAAGGAGCAGAGCGAGGAGAGTGAAGGAGCAGAGCGAGGAGAGTGAAGGAGCAGAGCGAGGAGAGTGAAGGAGCAGAGGGAGGAGAGTGAAGGAGCAGAGCGAGGGGAGTGAAGGAGCAGAGGGAGGAGAGTGAAGGAGCAGAGCGAGGAGAGTGAAGGAGCAGAGCGAGGAGAGTGAAGGAGAAGAGCGAGGAGAGTGAAGGAGCAGAGCGAGGGGAGTGAATGAGCAGAGAGAGGAGAGTGAAGGAGCAGAGGGAGGAGAGTGAAGGAGCAGAGCGAGGGGAGTGAAGGAGCAGAGGGAGGAGAGTGAAGGAGCAGAGGGAGGAGAGTGAAGGAGCAGAGCGAGGAGAGTGAAGGAGCAGAGCGAGGAGAGTGAATGAGCAGAGAGAGGAGAGTGAAGGAGCAGAGGGAGGAGAGTGAAGGAGCAGAGGGAGGAGAGTGAAGGAGCAGAGCGAGGAGAGTGAAGGCGCAGAGCGAGGAGAGTGAAGGAGCAGAGCGAGGAGAGTGAAGGAGAAGAGCGAGGAGAGTGAAGGAGCAGAGCGAGGGGAGTGAAGGAGCAGAGGGAGGAGAGTGAAGGAGCAGAGGGAGGAGAGTGAAGGAGCAGAGCGAGGAGAGTGAAGGAGAAGAGCGAGGAGAGTGAAGGAGCAGAGCGAGGGGAGTGAATGAGCAGAGCGAGGAGAGTGAATGAGCAGAGCGAGGAGAGTGAAGGAGCAGAGCGAGGAGAGTGAAGGAGAAGAGCGAGGAGAGTGAAGGAGCAGAGCGAGGGGAGTGAAGGAGCAGAGGGAGGAGAGTGAAGGAGCAGAGGGAGGAGAGTGAAGGAGCAGAGCGAGGAGAGTGAAGGAGCAGAGCGAGGAGAGTGAAGGCGCAGAGCGAGGAGAGTGAAGGAGCAGAGCGAGGAGAGTGAAGGCGCAGAGCGAGGAGAGTGAAGGAGCAGAGCGAGGAGAGTGAAGGAGAAGAGCGAGGAGAGTGAAGGAGCAGAGCGAGGGGAGTGAAGGAGCAGAGGGAGGAGATTGAAGGTGCAGAGCGAGGAGAGTGAAGGCGCAGAGCGAGGAGAGTGAAGGAGCAGAGTGAGGAGAGTGAAGGAGCAGAGCGAGGAGAGTGAAGGAGCAGAGCGAGGGGAGTGAAGGAAAAGAGCGAGGAGCGTAAAGGAGTAGAGGGAGGAGAGTGAAGGAGCAGAGGGAGGAGAGTGAAGGAGCAGAGCGAGGAGAGTGATGGTGCAAAGCGAGGAGAGTGAAGGTGCAGAGCGAGGAGAATGAAGGAGCAGAGCGAGGGGAGTGAATGAGCAGAGAGAGGAGAGTGAAGGAGCAGAGGGAGGAGAGTGAAGGAGCAAAGCGAGGGGAGTGAAGGAGCAGAGGGAGGAGAGTGAAGGAGCAGAGGGAGGAGAGTGAAGTAGCAGAGCGAGGAGAGTGAAGGAGCAGAGCGAGGAGAGTGAAGGAGCAGAGCGAGGAGAGTGAATGCGCAGAGCGAGGATAGTGAAGGGGCAGAGCGAGGGGAGTGAAGGAGCAGAGCGAGGGGAGTGAAGGAGCAGAGCGAGGGGAGTGAAGGAGCAGAGCGAGGAGAGTGAAGGAGCAGAGCGAAGAGAGTGAAGGAGCAGAGCGAGGAGAGTGAAGGAGCAGAGCGAGGGGAGTGAAGGGGCAGAGCGAGGAGAGTGAAGGGGCAGAGCGAGGGGAGTGAAGGGGCAGAGCGAGGGGAGTGAAGGAGCAGAGTGAGGAGAGTGAAGGAGCAGAGTGAAGGAGCAGAGCGAGGAGAGTGAAGGAGCAGAATGAGGAGAGTGAAGGGGCAGAGGGAGGAGAGTGAAGGAGCAGAGCGAGTGGAGTGAAGGAGCAGAGCGAGGGGAGTGAAGGAGCAGAGCGAGGGGAGTGAAGGAGCAGAGCGAGGGGAGTGAAGGAGCAGAGCGAGGAGAGTGAAGGAGCAGAGCGAGGAGAGTGAAGGAGCAGAGCGAGGAGAGCAGAGCGAGGAGCAGGGCAGAACGAGGAGAGTGAAGGAGCAGAGCGAGGAGAGTGAAGGAGCAGAGCGAGGAGAGTGAAGGAGCAGAGCGAGGGGAGTGAAGGAGCAGAGCGAGGGGAGTGAAGGAGCAGAGCGAGGGGAGTGAAGGAGCAGAGCGAGGGGAGTGAAGGAGCAGAGCGAGGAGAGTGAAAGAGCAGAGCGAAGAGAGTGAAGGAGCAGAGCGAGGAGAGTGAAGGAGCAGAGCGAGGGGAGTGAAGGGGCAGAGCGAGGAGAGTGAAGGGGCAGAGCGAGGGGAGTGAAGGAAAAGAGCGAGGAGCGTGAAGGAGCAGAGGGAGGAGAGTGAAGGAGCAGAGGAAGGAGAGTGAAGGAGCAGAGCGAGGAGAGTGAAGGTGCAGAGCGAAGAGAGTGAAGGAGCAGAGCGAGGAGAGTGAAGGCGCAGAGCGAGGAGAGTGAAGGAGCAGAGCGAGGAGAGTGAAGGAGAAGAGGGAGGAGAGTGAAGGAGCAGAGCGAGGAGAGTGAAGGAGCAGAGCGAGGAGAGTGAAGGAGCAGAGCGAGGAGAGTGAAGGAGCAGAGCGAGGGGAGTGAAGGGGCAGAGCGAGGAGAGTGAAGGGGCAGAGCGAGGGGAGTGAAGGGGCAGAGCGAGGGGAGTGAAGGAGCAGAGTGAGGAGAGTGAAGGAGCAGAGCGAGGAGAGTGAAGGAGCAGAATGAGGAGAGTGAAGGGGCAGAGGGAGGAGAGTGAAGGAGCAGAGCGAGGGGAGTGAAGGAGCAGAGCGAGGGGAGTGAAGGAGCAGAGCGAGGAGAGTGAAGGAGCAGAGCGAGGAGAGCAGAGCGAGGAGCAGGGCAGAACGAGGAGAGTGAAGGAGCAGAGCGAGGAGAGTGAAGGAGCAGAGCGAGGAGAGTGAAGGAGCAGAGGGAGGAGAGTGAAGGAGCAGAGCGAGGAGAGTGAAGAAGAAGAGCGAGGAGAGTGAAGGAGCAGAGCGAGGGGAGTGAATGAGCAGAGCGAGGAGAGTGAAGGAGAAGAGCGAGGGGAGTGAAGGAGCAGAGCGAGGAGAGTGAAGGAGCAGAGCGAGGAGAGTGAAGGAGAAGAGCGAGGAGAGTGAAGGAGCAGAGCGAGGGGAGTGAAGGAAAAGAGCGAGGAGCGTAAAGGAGCAGAGGGAGGAGAGTGAAGGAGCAGAGGGAGGAGAGTGAAGGAGCAGAGCGAGGAGAGTGAAGGTGCAGAGCGAGGAGAGTGAAGGTGCAGAGCGAGGAGAATGAAGGAGCAGAGCGAGGGGAGTGAATGAGCAGAGAGAGGAGAGTGAAGGAGCAGAGCGAGGGGAGTGAAGGAGCAGAGCGAGGGGAGTGAAGGAGCAGAGCGAGGGGAGTGAAGGAGCAGAGCGAGGAGAGTGAAGGAGCAGAGGGAGGAGAGTGAAGTAGCAGAGCGAGGAGAGTGAAGGAGCAGAGCGAGGAGAGTGAAGGAGCAGAGCGAGGAGAGTGAAGGCGCAGAGCGAGGATAGTGAAGGGGCAGAGCGAGGGGAGTGAAGGAGCAGACTGAGGGGAGTGAAGGAGCAGAGCGAGGGGAGTGAAGGAGCAGAGCGAGGGGAGTGAAGGAGCAGAGCGAGGGGAGTGAAGGAGCAGAGCGAGGAGAGTGAAGGAGCAGAGCGAGGAGAGCAGAGCGAGGAGCAGGGCAGAACGAGGAGAGTGAAGGAGCAGAGCGAGGAGAGTGAAGGAGCAGAGCGAGGAGAGTGAAGGAGCAGAGCGAGGAGAGTGAAGGAGCAGAGCGAGGAGAGTGAAGGAGCAGAGCGAGGGGAGTGAATGAGCAGAGCGAGGAGAGTGAAGGAGAAGAGCGAGGGGAGTGAAGGAGCAGAGCGAGGAGAGTGAAGGAGCAGAGGGAGGAGAGTGAAGGAGCAGAGGGAGGAGAGTGAAGGAGCAGAGCGAGGAGAGTGAAGGAGAAGAGCGAGGAGAGTGAAGGAGCAGAGCGAGGGGAGTGAATGAGCAGAGCGAGGAGAGTGAAGGAGAAGAGCGAGGGGAGTGAAGGAGCAGAGCGAGGAGAGTGAAGGAGCAGAGCGAGGAGAGTGAAGGAGAAGAGCGAGGAGAGTGAAGGAGCAGAGCGAGGAGAGTGAAGGAGCAGAGCGAGGAGAGTGAAGGCGCAGAGCGAGGAGAGTGAAGGAGCAGAGCGAGGAGAGTGAAGGCGCAGAGCGAGGAGAGTGAAGGAGCAGAGCGAGGAGAGTGAAGGAGAAGAGCGAGGAGAGTGAAGGAGCAGAGCGAGGGGAGTGAAGGAGCAGAGGGAGGAGATTGAAGGTGCAGAGCGAGGAGGGTGAAGGCGCAGAGCGAGGAGAGTGAAGGAGCAGAGTGAGGAGAGTGAAGGAGCAGAGCAAGGAGAGTGAAGGAGCAGAGCGAGGGGAGTGAAGGAAAAGAGCGAGGAGCGTAAAGGAGCAGAGGGAGGAGAGTGAAGGAGCAGAGGGAGGAGAGTGAAGGAGCAGAGCGAGGAGAGTGAAGGTGCAGAGCGAGGAGAGTGAAGGTGCAGAGCGAGGAGAATGAAGGAGCAGAGCGAGGGGAGTGAATGAGCAGAGAGAGGAGAGTGAAGGAGCAGAGGGAGGAGAGTGAAGGAGCAAAGCGAGGGGAGTGAAGGAGCAGAGGGAGGAGAGTGAAGGAGCAGAGGGAGGAGAGTGAAGTAGCAGAGCGAGGAGAGTGAAGGAGCAGAGCGAGGAGAGTGAAGGAGCAGAGCGAGGAGAGTGAAGGCGCAGAGCGAGGATAGTGAAGGGGCAGAGCGAGGGGAGTGAAGGAGCAGAGCGAGGGGAGTGAAGGAGCAGAGCGAGGGGAGTGAAGGAGCAGAGCGAGGAGAGTGAAGGAGCAGAGCGAGGAGAGTGAAGGAGCAGAGCGAAGAGAGTGAAGGAGCAGAGCGAGGAGAGTGAAGGAGCAGAGCGAGGGGAGTGAAGGGGCAGAGCGAGGAGAGTGAAGGGGCAGAGCGAGGGGAGTGAAGGGGCAGAGCGAGGGGAGTGAAGGAGCAGAGTGAGGAGAGTGAAGGAGCAGAGTGAAGGAGCAGAGCGAGGAGAGTGAAGGAGCAGAATGAGGAGAGTGAAGGGGCAGAGGGAGGAGAGTGAAGGAGCAGAGCGAGGGGAGTGAAGGAGCAGAGCGAGGGGAGTGAAGGAGCAGAGCGAGGGGAGTGAAGGAGCAGAGCGAGGGGAGTGAAGGAGCAGAGCGAGGAGAGTGAAGGAGCAGAGCGAGGAGAGTGAAGGAGCAGAGCGAGGAGAGCAGAGCGAGGAGCAGGGCAGAACGAGGAGAGTGAAGGAGCAGAGCGAGGAGAGTGAAGGAGCAGAGCGAGGAGAGTGAAGGAGCAGAGCGAGGGGAGTGAAGGAGCAGAGCGAGGGGAGTGAAGGAGCAGAGCGAGGGGAGTGAAGGAGCAGAGCGAGGAGAGTGAAGGAGCAGAGCGAAGAGAGTGAAGGAGCAGAGCGAGGAGAGTGAAGGAGCAGAGCGAGGGGAGTAAAGGGGCAGAGCGAGGAGAGTGAAGGGGCAGAGCGAGGGGAGTGAAGGAAAAGAGCGAGGAGCGTGAAGGAGCAGAGGGAGGAGAGTGAAGGAGCAGAGGGAGGAGAGTGAAGGAGCAGAGCGAGGAGAGTGAAGGTGCAGAGCGAGGAGAGTGAAGGAGCAGAGCGAGGAGAGTGAAGGCGCAGAGCGAGGAGAGTGAAGGAGCAGAGCGAGGAGAGTGAATGAGAAGAGGGAGGAGAGTGAAGGAGCAGAGCGAGGAGAGTGAAGGAGCAGAGCGAGGAGAGTGAAGGAGCAGAGCGAGGGGAGTGAAGGGGCAGAGCGAGGAGAGTGAAGGGGCAGAGCGAGGGGAGTGAAGGGGAAGAGCGAGGGGAGTGAAGGAGCAGAGTGAGGAGAGTGAAGGGGCAGAGTGAAGGAGCAGAGCGAGGAGAGTGAAGGAGCAGAATGAGGAGAGTGAAGGGGCAGAGGGAGGAGAGTGAAGGAGCAGAGCGAGGGGAGTGAAGGAGCAGAGCGAGGGGAGTGAAGGAGCAGAGCGAGGGGAGTGAAGGAGCAGAGCGAGGAGAGTGAAGGAGCAGAGCGAGGAGAGCAGAGCGAGGAGCAGGGCAGAACGAGGAGAGTGAAGGAGCAGAGCGAGGAGAGTGAAGGAGCAGAGCAAGGAGAGTGAAGGAGCAGAGCGAGGGGAGTGAAGGAGCAGAGCGAGGGGAGTGAAGGAGCAGAGCGAGGGGAGTGAAGGAGCAGAGCGAGGAGAGTGAAGGAGCAGAGCGAGGAGAGTGAAGGAGCAGAGCGAAGAGAGTGAAGGAGCAGAGCGAGGGGAGTGAAGGAGCAGAGCGAAGGGAGTGAAGGGGCAGAGCGAGGAGAGTGAAGGGGCAGAGCGAGGGGAGTGAAGGGGCAGAGCGAGGGGAGTGAAGGGGCAGAGCGAGGGGAGTGAAGGAGCAGAGCGAGGGGAGTGAAGGAGCAGAGTGAGGAGAGTGAAGGAGCAGAGTGAAGGAGCAGAGCGAGGAGAGTGAAGGAGCAGAATGAGGAGAGTGAAGGGGCAGAGGGAGGAGAGTGAAGGAGCAGAGCGAGGGGAGTGAAGAAGCAGAGCGAGGGGAGTGAAGGAGCAGAGCGAGGGGAGTGAAGGAGCAGAGCGAGGGGAGTGAAGGAGCAGAGCGAGGGGAGTGAAGGAGCAGAGCGAGGGGAGTGAAGGAGCAGAGCGAGGAGAGTGAAGGAGCAGAGCGAGGAGAGTGAAGGAGCAGAATGAGGAGAGTGAAGGGGCAGAGCGAGGGGAGCGAAGGAGCAGAGCGAGGGGAGTGAAGGAGCAGAGCGAGGGGAGTGAAGGAGCAGAGCGAGGGGAGTGAAGGAGCAGAGCGAGGAGAGTGAAGGAGCAGAGCGAGGGGAGTGAAGGAGCAGAGCGAGGGGAGTGAAGGAGCAGAGCGAGGGGAGTGAAGGAGCAGAATGAGGAGAGTAAGGGAGCAGAGCGAGGAGAGTGAAGGAGCAGAGTGAAGGAGCAGAGCGAGGAGAGTGAAGGAGCAGAATGAGGAGAGTGAAGGAGCAGAATGAGGAGAGTGAAGGAGCAGAGTGAGGAGAGTGAAGGAGCAGAGTGAAGGAGCAGAGCGAGGGGAGTGAAGGAGCAGAGCGAGGAGAGTGAAGGAGCAGAGCGAGGGGAGTGAAGGAGCAGAGCGAGGAGAGTGAAGGTGCAGAGCGAGGAGAGTGAAGGTGCAGAGCGAGGAGAATGAAGGAGCAGAGCGAGGGGAGTGAATGAGCAGAGAGAGGAGAGTGAAGGAGCAGAGCGAGGAGAGTGAAGGAGCAGAGCGAGGAAAGAGAAAAGGAGCAGAGCGAGGAGAGTGAAGGAGCAGAGCGAGGAGAGTGAAGGAGCAGAGCGAAGAGAGTGAAGGAGCAGAGCGAGGAGAGTGAAGGAGCAGAGCGAGGAAAGAGAAGGCGCAGAGGGAGGAGAGTGAAGGAGCAGAGCGAGGAGAGTGAAGGAGAAGAGCGAGGAAAGAGAAAAGGAGCAGAGCGAGGAGAGTGAAGGAGCAGAGCGAGGAAAGAGAAAAGGAGCAGAGCGAGGAGAGTGAAGGAGCAGAGCGAGGAGAGTGAAGGAGCAGAGCGAGGAAAGAGAAAAGGAGCAGAGCGAGGAGAGTGAAGGAGCAGAGCGAGGAGAGTGAAGGTGCAGAGCGAGGAGAATGAAGGAGCAGAGCGAGGGGAGTGAATGAGCAGAGAGAGGAGAGTGAAGGAGCAGAGGGAGGAGAGTGAAGGAGCAGAGCGAGGAGAGTGAAGGCGCAGAGCGAGGAGAGTGAAGGAGCAGAGCGAGGAGAGTGAAGGAGCAGAGCGAGGAGAGTGAAGGAGCAGAGCGAGGAGAGTGAAGGAGCAGAGCGAGGAGAGTGAAGGAGCAGAGCGAGGAGAGTGAAGGAGCAGAGCGAGGAGAGTGAAGGCGCAGAGCGAGGGGAGTGAAGGAAAAGAGCGAGGAGCGTGAAGGAAAAGAGCGAGGAGAGTGAAGGAGCAGAGGGAGGAGAGTGAAGGAGCAGAGCGAGGAGAGTGAAGGTGCAGAGCGAGGAGAGTGAAGGAGCAGAGCGAGGAGAGTGAAGGCGCAGAGCGAGGAGAGTGAAGGAGCAGAGCGAGGAGAGTGAAGGAGAAGAGGGAGGAGAGTGAAGGAGCAGAGCGAGGAGAGTGAAGGAGCAGAGCGAGGAGAGTGAAGGAGCAGAGCGAGGAGAGTGAAGGAGCAGAGGGAGGAGAGTGAAGGAGCAGAGCGAGGGGAGTGAAGGAGCAGAGGGAGGAGAGTGAAGGAGCAGAGCGAGGAGAGTGAAGGAGCAGAGCGAGGAGAGTGAAGGAGAAGAGCGAGGAGAGTGAAGGAGCAGAGCGAGGGGAGTGAATGAGCAGAGAGAGGAGAGTGAAGGAGCAGAGGGAGGAGAGTGAAGGAGCAGAGCGAGGAGAGTGAAGGCGCAGAGCGAGGAGAGTGAAGGAGCAGAGCGAGGAGAGTGAAGGAGAAGAGCGAGGAGAGTGAAGGAGCAGAGCGAGGGGAGTGAAGTAGCAGAGGGAGGAGAGTGAAGGAGCAGAGGGAGGAGAGTGAAGGAGCAGAGCGAGGAGAGTGAAGGAGAAGAGCGAGGAAAGAGAAAAGGAGCAGAGCGAGGAGAGTGAAGGAGCAGAGCGAGGAAAGAGAAAAGGAGCAGAGCGAGGAGAGTGAAGGAGCAGAGCGAGGAGAGTGAAGGAGCAGAGCGAGGAAAGAGAAAAGGAGCAGAGCGAGGAGAGTGAAGGAGCAGAGCGAGGAGAGTGAAGGTGCAGAGCGAGGAGAATGAAGGAGCAGAGCGAGGGGAGTGAATGAGAAGAGAGAGGAGAGTGAAGGAGCAGAGGGAGGAGAGTGAAGGAGCAGAGCGAGGAGAGTGAAGGCGCAGAGCGAGGAGAGTGAAGGAGCAGAGCGAGGAGAGTGAAGGAGCAGAGCGAGTAGAGTGAAGGAGCAGAGCGAGGAGAGTGAAGGAGCAGAGCGAGGAGAGTGAAGGAGCAGAGCGAGGAGAGTGAAGGAGCAGAGCGAGGAGAGTGAAGGAGCACAGGGAGGAGAGTGAAGGAGCAGAGCGAGGGGAGTGAAGGAGCAGAGGGAGGAGAGTGAAGGAGCAGAGCGAGGAGAGTGAAGGAGCAGAGCGAGGAGAGTGAAGGAGAAGAGCGAGGAGAGTGAAGGAGCAGAATGAGGAGAGTGAAGGAGCAGAATGAGGAGAGTGAAGGAGCAGAATGAGGAGAGTGAAGGAGCAGAGCGAGGAGAGTGAAGGAGCAGAGCGAGTAGAGTGAAGGAGCAGAGCGAGGAGAGTGAAGGAGCAGAGCGAAGAGAGTGAAGGCGCAGAGCGAGGAGAGTGAAGGCGCAGAGCGAGGGGAGTGAAGGAAAAGAGCGAGGAGCGTGAAGGAGCAGAGGGAGGAGAGTGAAGGAGCAGAGGGAGGAGAGTGAAGGAGCAGAGCGAGGGGAGTGAAGGAGCAGAGGGAGGAGAGTGAAGGAGCAGAGCGAGGAGAGTGAAGGAGCAGAGCGAGGAGAGTGAAGGAGAAGAGCGAGGAGAGTGAAGGAGGAGAGCGAGGGGAGTGAATGAGCAGAGAGAGGAGAGTGAAGGAGCAGAGGGAGGAGAGTGAAGGAGCAGAGCGAGGAGAGTGAAGGCGCAGAGCGAGGAGAGTGAAGGAGCAGAGCGAGGAGAGTGAAGGAGAAGAGCGAGGAGAGTGAAGGAGCAGAGCGAGGGGAGTGAAGGAGCAGAGGGAGGAGAGTGAAGGAGCAGAGGGAGGAGAGTGAAGGAGCAGAGCGAGGAGAGTGAAGGAGAAGAGCGAGGAGAGTGAAGGAGCAGAGCGAGGGGAGTGAATGAGCAGAGCGAGGAGAGTGAAGGAGAAGAGCGAGGGGAGTGAAGGAGCAGAGCGAGGAGAGTGAAGGAGCAGAGCGAGGAGAGTGAAGGAGAAGAGCGAGGAGAGTGAAGGAGCAGAGCGAGGGGAGTGAAGGAGCAGAGGGAGGAGAGTGAAGGAGCAGAGGGAGGAGAGTGAAGGCGCAGAGCGAGGAGAGTGAAGGAGCAGAGCGAGGAGAGTGAAGGCGCAGAGCGAGGAGAGTGAAGGAGCAGAGCGAGGAGAGTGAAGGAGAAGAGCGAGGAGAGTGAAGGAGCAGAGCGAGGGGAGTGAAGGAGCAGAGGGAGGAGATTGAAGGTGCAGAGCGAGGAGAGTGAAGGCGCAGAGCGAGGAGAGTGAAGGAGCAGAGTGAGGAGAGTGAAGGAGCAGAGCGAGGAGAGTGAAGGAGCAGAGCGAGGGGAGTGAAGGAAAAGAGCGAGGAGCGTAAAGGAGCAGAGGGAGGAGAGTGAAGGAGCAGAGGGAGGAGAGTGAAGGAGCAGAGCGAGGAGAGTGAAGGTGCAGAGCGAGGAGAGTGAAGGTGCAGAGCGAGGAGAATGAAGGAGCAGAGCGAGGGGAGTGAATGAGCAGAGAGAGGAGAGTGAAGGAGCAGAGGGAGGAGAGTGAAGGAGCAAAGCGAGGGGAGTGAAGGAGCAGAGGGAGGAGAGTGAAGGAGCAGAGGGAGGAGAGTGAAGTAGCAGAGCGAGGAGAGTGAAGGAGCAGAGCGAGGAGAGTGAAGGAGCAGAGCGAGGAGAGTGAAGGCGCAGAGCGAGGATAGTGAAGGGGCAGAGCGAGGGGAGTGAAGGAGCAGAGCGAGGGGAGTGAAGGAGCAGAGCGAAGAATGTGAAGGAGCAGAGCGAGGAGAGTGAAGGAGCAGAGCGAGGGGAGTGAAGGGGCAGAGCGAGGAGAGTGAAGGAGCAGAATGAGGAGAGTGAAGGAGCAGAGCGAGGAGAGTGAAGGAGCAGAGCGAGGAGAGTGAAGGAGCAGAGCGAGGAGAGTGAAGGAGCAGAGCGAGGAGAGTGAAGGAGCAGAGCGAGGAGAGTGAAGGCGCAGAGCGAGGGGAGTGAAGGAAAAGAGCGAGGAGCGTGAAGGAAAAGAGCGAGGAGAGTGAAGGAGCAGAGGGAGGAGAGTGAAGGAGCAGAGCGAGGAGAGTGAAGGTGCAGAGCGAGGAGAGTGAAGGAGCAGAGCGAGGAGAGTGAAGGCGCAGAGCGAGGAGAGTGAAGGAGCAGAGCGAGGAGAGTGAAGGAGAAGAGGGAGGAGAGTGAAGGAGCAGAGCGAGGAGAGTGAAGGAGCAGAGCGAGGAGAGTGAAGGAGCAGAGCGAGGAGAGTGAAGGAGCAGAGGGAGGAGAGTGAAGGAGCAGAGCGAGGGGAGTGAAGGAGCAGAGGGAGGAGAGTGAAGGAGCAGAGCGAGGAGAGTGAAGGAGCAGAGCGAGGAGAGTGAAGGAGAAGAGCGAGGAGAGTGAAGGAGCAGAGCGAGGGGAGTGAATGAGCAGAGAGAGGAGAGTGAAGGAGCAGAGGGAGGAGAGTGAAGGAGCAGAGCGAGGAGAGTGAAGGAGCAGAGGGAGGAGAGTGAAGGAGCAGAGCGAGGAGAGTGAAGGAGAAGAGCGAGGAGAGTGAAGGAGCAGAGCGAGGAAAGAGAAAAGGAGCAGAGCGAGGAGAGTGAAGGAGCAGAGCGAGGAGAGTGAAGGTGCAGAGCGAGGAGAATGAAGGAGCAGAGCGAGGGGAGTGAATGAGCAGAGAGAGGAGAGTGAAGGAGCAGAGGGAGGAGAGTGAAGGAGCAGAGCGAGGAGAGTGAAGGCGCAGAGCGAGGAGAGTGAAGGAGCAGAGCGAGGAGAGTGAAGGAGCAGAGCGAGTAGAGTGAAGGAGCAGAGCGAGGAGAGTGAAGGAGCAGAGCAAGGAGAGTGAAGGAGCAGAGCGAGGAGAGTGAAGGAGCAGAGCGAGGAGAGTGAAGGAGCACAGGGAGGAGAGTGAAGGAGCAGAGCGAGGGGAGTGAAGGAGCAGAGGGAGGAGAGTGAAGGAGCAGAGCGAGGAGAGTGAAGGAGCAGAGCGAGGAGAGTGAAGGAGAAGAGCGAGGAGAGTGAAGGAGCAGAATGAGGAGAGTGAAGGAGCAGAATGAGGAGAGTGAAGGAGCAGAATGAGGAGAGTGAAGGAGCAGAGCGAGGAGAGTGAAGGAGCAGAGCGAGTAGAGTGAAGGAGCAGAGCGAGGAGAGTGAAGGAGCAGAGCGAGGGGAGTGAAGGAAAAGAGCGAGGAGCGTGAAGGAGCAGAGGGAGGAGAGTGAAGGAGCAGAGGGAGGAGAGTGAAGGAGCAGAGCGAGGGGAGTGAAGGAGCAGAGGGAGGAGAGTGAAGGAGCAGAGCGAGGAGAGTGAAGGAGCAGAGCGAGGAGAGTGAAGGAGAAGAGCGAGGAGAGTGAAGGAGCAGAGCGAGGGGAGTGAATGAGCAGAGAGAGGAGAGTGAAGGAGCAGAGGGAGGAGAGTGAAGGAGCAGAGCGAGGAGAGTGAAGGCGCAGAGCGAGGAGAGTGAAGGAGCAGAGCGAGGAGAGTGAAGGAGAAGAGCGAGGAGAGTGAAGGAGCAGAGCGAGGGGAGTGAAGGAGCAGAGGGAGGAGAGTGAAGGAGCAGAGGGAGGAGAGTGAAGGAGCAGAGCGAGGAGAGTGAAGGAGAAGAGCGAGGAGAGTGAAGGAGCAGAGCGAGGGGAGTGAATGAGCAGAGCGAGGAGAGTGAAGGAGAAGAGCGAGGGGAGTGAAGGAGCAGAGCGAGGAGAGTGAAGGAGCAGAGCGAGGAGAGTGAAGGAGAAGAGCGAGGAGAGTGAAGGAGCAGAGCGAGGGGAGTGAAGGAGCAGAGGGAGGAGAGTGAAGGAGCAGAGGGAGGAGAGTGAAGGCGCAGAGCGAGGAGAGTGAAGGAGCAGAGCGAGGAGAGTGAAGGCGCAGAGCGAGGAGAGTGAAGGAGCAGAGCGAGGAGAGTGAAGGAGAAGAGCGAGGAGAGTGAAGGAGCAGAGCGAGGGGAGTGAAGGAGCAGAGGGAGGAGATTGAAGGTGCAGAGCGAGGAGAGTGAAGGCGCAGAGCGAGGAGAGTGAAGGAGCAGAGTGAGGAGAGTGAAGGAGCAGAGCGAGGAGAGTGAAGGAGCAGAGCGAGGGGAGTGAAGGAAAAGAGCGAGGAGCGTAAAGGAGCAGAGGGAGGAGAGTGAAGGAGCAGAGGGAGGAGAGTGAAGGAGCAGAGCGAGGAGAGTGAAGGTGCAGAGCGAGGAGAGTGAAGGTGCAGAGCGAGGAGAATGAAGGAGCAGAGCGAGGGGAGTGAATGAGCAGAGAGAGGAGAGTGAAGGAGCAGAGGGAGGAGAGTGAAGGAGCAAAGCGAGGGGAGTGAAGGAGCAGAGGGAGGAGAGTGAAGGAGCAGAAGGAGGAGAGTGAAGTAGCAGAGCGAGGAGAGTGAAGGAGCAGAGCGAGGAGAGTGAAGGAGCAGAGCGAGGAGAGTGAAGGAGCAGAGCGAGGAGAGTGAAGGAGCAGAGCGAAGAGAGTGAAGGAGCAGAGCGAGGAGAGTGAAGGAGCAGAGCGAGGGGAGTGAAGGGGCAGAGCGAGGAGAGTGAAGGGGCAGAGCGAGGGGAGTGAAAGGGCAGAGCGAGGGGAGTGAAGGAGCAGAGCGAGGGGAGTGAAGGAGCAGAGCGAGGAGAGTGAAGGAGCAGAGCGAAGAGAGTGAAGGAGCAGAGCGAGGAGAGTGAAGGAGCAGAGCGAGGAGAGTGAAGGAGCAGAGTGAAGGAGCAGAGCGAGGAGAGTGAAGGAGCAGAATGAGGAGAGTGAAGGGGCAGAGGGAGGAGAGTGAAGGAGCAGAGCGAGGGGAGTGAAGGAGCAGAGCGAGGGGAGTGAAGGAGCAGAGCGAGGGGAGTGAAGGAGCAGAGCGAGGGGAGTGAAGGAGCAGAGCGAGGAGAGTGAAGGAGCAGAGCGAGGAGAGTGAAGGAGCAGAGCGAGGAGAGCAGAGCGAGGAGCAGGGCAGAACGAGGAGAGTGAAGGAGCAGAGCGAGGAGAGTGAAGGAGCAGAGCGAGGAGAGTGAAGGAGCAGAGCGAGGGGAGTGAAGGAGCAGAGCGAGGGGAGTGAAGGAGCAGAGCGAGGGGAGTGAAGGAGCAGAGCGAGGAGAGTGAAGGAGCAGAGCGAGGAGAGTGAAGGAGCAGAGCGAAGAGAGTGAAGGAGCAGAGCGAGGAGAGTGAAGTAGCAGAGCGAGTGGAGTGAAGGGGCAGAGCGAGGAGAGTGAAGGGGCAGAGCGAGGGGAGTGAAGGAAAAGAGCGAGGAGCGTGAAGGAGCAGAGGGAGGAGAGTGAAGGAGCAGAGGGAGGAGAGTGAAGGAGCAGAGCGAGGAGAGTGAAGGTGCAGAGCGAGGAGAGTGAAGGAGCAGAGCGAGGAGAGTGAAGGCGCAGAGCGAGGAGAGTGAAGGAGCAGAGCGAGGAGAGTGAAGGAGCAGAGGGAGGAGAGTGAAGGAGCAGAGGGAGGAGAGTGAAGGAGCAGAGCGAGGGGAGTGAAGGAGCAGAGGGAGGAGAGTGAAGGAGCAGAGCGAGGAGAGTGAAGGAGCAGAGCGAGGAGAGTGAAGGAGAAGAGCGAGGAGAGTGAAGGAGGAGAGCGAGGGGAGTGAATGAGCAGAGAGAGGAGAGTGAAGGAGCAGAGGGAGGAGAGTGAAGGAGCAGAGCGAGGAGAGTGAAGGCGCAGAGCGAGGAGAGTGAAGGAGCAGAGCGAGGAGAGTGAAGGAGAAGAGCGAGGAGAGTGAAGGAGCAGAGCGAGGGGAGTGAAGGAGCAGAGGGAGGAGAGTGAAGGAGCAGAGGGAGGAGAGTGAAGGAGCAGAGCGAGGAGAGTGAAGGAGAAGAGCGAGGAGAGTGAAGGAGCAGAGCGAGGGGAGTGAATGAGCAGAGCGAGGAGAGTGAAGGAGAAGAGCGAGGGGAGTGAAGGAGCAGAGCGAGGAGAGTGAAGGAGCAGAGCGAGGAGAGTGAAGGAGAAGAGCGAGGAGAGTGAAGGAGCAGAGCGAGGGGAGTGAAGGAGCAGAGGGAGGAGAGTGAAGGAGCAGAGGGAGGAGAGTGAAGGCGCAGAGCGAGGAGAGTGAAGGAGCAGAGCGAGGAGAGTGAAGGCGCAGAGCGAGGAGAGTGAAGGAGCAGAGCGAGGAGAGTGAAGGAGAAGAGCGAGGAGAGTGAAGGAGCAGAGCGAGGGGAGTGAAGGAGCAGAGGGAGGAGATTGAAGGTGCAGAGCGAGGAGAGTGAAGGCGCAGAGCGAGGAGAGTGAAGGAGCAGAGTGAGGAGAGTGAAGGAGCAGAGCGAGGAGAGTGAAGGAGCAGAGCGAGGGGAGTGAAGGAAAAGAGCGAGGAGCGTAAAGGAGCAGAGGGAGGAGAGTGAAGGAGCAGAGGGAGGAGAGTGAAGGAGCAGAGCGAGGAGAGTGAAGGTGCAGAGCGAGGAGAGTGAAGGTGCAGAGCGAGGAGAATGAAGGAGCAGAGCGAGGGGAGTGAATGAGCAGAGAGAGGAGAGTGAAGGAGCAGAGGGAGGAGAGTGAAGGAGCAAAGCGAGGGGAGTGAAGGAGCAGAGGGAGGAGAGTGAAGGAGCAGAGGGAGGAGAGTGAAGTAGCAGAGCGAGGAGAGTGAAGGAGCAGAGCGAGGAGAGTGAAGGAGCAGAGCGAGGAGAGTGAAGGCGCAGAGCGAGGATAGTGAAGGGGCAGAGCGAGGGGAGTGAAGGAGCAGAGCGAGGGGAGTGAAGGAGCAGAGCGAAGAATGTGAAGGAGCAGAGCGAGGAGAGTGAAGGAGCAGAGCGAGGGGAGTGAAGGGGCAGAGCGAGGAGAGTGAAGGAGCAGAATGAGGAGAGTGAAGGAGCAGAGCGAGGAGAGTGAAGGAGCAGAGCGAGGAGAGTGAAGGAGCAGAGCGAGGAGAGTGAAGGAGCAGAGCGAGGAGAGTGAAGGAGCAGAGCGAGGAGAGTGAAGGCGCAGAGCGAGGGGAGTGAAGGAAAAGAGCGAGGAGCGTGAAGGAAAAGAGCGAGGAGAGTGAAGGAGCAGAGGGAGGAGAGTGAAGGAGCAGAGCGAGGAGAGTGAAGGTGCAGAGCGAGGAGAGTGAAGGAGCAGAGCGAGGAGAGTGAAGGCGCAGAGCGAGGAGAGTGAAGGAGCAGAGCGAGGAGAGTGAAGGAGAAGAGGGAGGAGAGTGAAGGAGCAGAGCGAGGAGAGTGAAGGAGCAGAGCGAGGAGAGTGAAGGAGCAGAGCGAGGAGAGTGAAGGAGCAGAGGGAGGAGAGTGAAGGAGCAGAGCGAGGGGAGTGAAGGAGCAGAGGGAGGAGAGTGAAGGAGCAGAGCGAGGAGAGTGAAGGAGCAGAGCGAGGAGAGTGAAGGAGAAGAGCGAGGAGAGTGAAGGAGCAGAGCGAGGGGAGTGAATGAGCAGAGAGAGGAGAGTGAAGGAGCAGAGGGAGGAGAGTGAAGGAGCAGAGCGAGGAGAGTGAAGGAGCAGAGGGAGGAGAGTGAAGGAGCAGAGCGAGGAGAGTGAAGGAGAAGAGCGAGGAGAGTGAAGGAGCAGAGCGAGGAAAGAGAAAAGGAGCAGAGCGAGGAGAGTGAAGGAGCAGAGCGAGGAGAGTGAAGGTGCAGAGCGAGGAGAATGAAGGAGCAGAGCGAGTGGAGTGAATGAGCAGAGAGAGGAGAGTGAAGGAGCAGAGGGAGGAGAGTGAAGGAGCAGAGCGAGGAGAGTGAAGGCGCAGAGCGAGGAGAGTGAAGGAGCAGAGCGAGGAGAGTGAAGGAGCAGAGCGAGTAGAGTGAAGGAGCAGAGCGAGGAGAGTGAAGGAGCAGAGCAAGGAGAGTGAAGGAGCAGAGCGAGGAGAGTGAAGGAGCAGAGCGAGGAGAGTGAAGGAGCACAGGGAGGAGAGTGAAGGAGCAGAGCGAGGGGAGTGAAGGAGCAGAGGGAGGAGAGTGAAGGAGCAGAGCGAGGAGAGTGAAGGAGCAGAGCGAGGAGAGTGAAGGAGAAGAGCGAGGAGAGTGAAGGAGCAGAATGAGGAGAGTGAAGGAGCAGAATGAGGAGAGTGAAGGAGCAGAATGAGGAGAGTGAAGGAGCAGAGCGAGGAGAGTGAAGGAGCAGAGCGAGTAGAGTGAAGGAGCAGAGCGAGGAGAGTGAAGGAGCAGAGCGAGGGGAGTGAAGGAAAAGAGCGAGGAGCGTGAAGGAGCAGAGGGAGGAGAGTGAAGGAGCAGAGGGAGGAGAGTGAAGGAGCAGAGCGAGGGGAGTGAAGGAGCAGAGGGAGGAGAGTGAAGGAGCAGAGCGAGGAGAGTGAAGGAGCAGAGCGAGGAGAGTGAAGGAGAAGAGCGAGGAGAGTGAAGGAGCAGAGCGAGGGGAGTGAATGAGCAGAGAGAGGAGAGTGAAGGAGCAGAGGGAGGAGAGTGAAGGAGCAGAGCGAGGAGAGTGAAGGCGCAGAGCGAGGAGAGTGAAGGAGCAGAGCGAGGAGAGTGAAGGAGAAGAGCGAGGAGAGTGAAGGAGCAGAGCGAGGGGAGTGAAGGAGCAGAGGGAGGAGAGTGAAGGAGCAGAGGGAGGAGAGTGAAGGAGCAGAGCGAGGAGAGTGAAGGAGAAGAGCGAGGAGAGTGAAGGAGCAGAGCGAGGGGAGTGAATGAGCAGAGCGAGGAGAGTGAAGGAGAAGAGCGAGGGGAGTGAAGGAGCAGAGCGAGGAGAGTGAAGGAGCAGAGCGAGGAGAGTGAAGGAGAAGAGCGAGGAGAGTGAAGGAGCAGAGCGAGGGGAGTGAAGGAGCAGAGGGAGGAGAGTGAAGGAGCAGAGGGAGGAGAGTGAAGGCGCAGAGCGAGGAGAGTGAAGGAGCAGAGCGAGGAGAGTGAAGGCGCAGAGCGAGGAGAGTGAAGGAGCAGAGCGAGGAGAGTGAAGGAGAAGAGCGAGGAGAGTGAAGGAGCAGAGCGAGGGGAGTGAAGGAGCAGAGGGAGGAGATTGAAGGTGCAGAGCGAGGAGAGTGAAGGCGCAGAGCGAGGAGAGTGAAGGAGCAGAGTGAGGAGAGTGAAGGAGCAGAGCGAGGAGAGTGAAGGAGCAGAGCGAGGGGAGTGAAGGAAAAGAGCGAGGAGCGTAAAGGAGCAGAGGGAGGAGAGTGAAGGAGCAGAGGGAGGAGAGTGAAGGAGCAGAGCGAGGAGAGTGAAGGTGCAGAGCGAGGAGAGTGAAGGTGCAGAGCGAGGAGAATGAAGGAGCAGAGCGAGGGGAGTGAATGAGCAGAGAGAGGAGAGTGAAGGAGCAGAGGGAGGAGAGTGAAGGAGCAAAGCGAGGGGAGTGAAGGAGCAGAGGGAGGAGAGTGAAGGAGCAGAAGGAGGAGAGTGAAGTAGCAGAGCGAGGAGAGTGAAGGAGCAGAGCGAGGAGAGTGAAGGAGCAGAGCGAGGAGAGTGAAGGAGCAGAGCGAGGAGAGTGAAGGAGCAGAGCGAAGAGAGTGAAGGAGCAGAGCGAGGAGAGTGAAGGAGCAGAGCGAGGGGAGTGAAGGGGCAGAGCGAGGAGAGTGAAGGGGCAGAGCGAGGGGAGTGAAAGGGCAGAGCGAGGGGAGTGAAGGAGCAGAGCGAGGGGAGTGAAGGAGCAGAGCGAGGAGAGTGAAGGAGCAGAGCGAAGAGAGTGAAGGAGCAGAGCGAGGAGAGTGAAGGAGCAGAGCGAGGAGAGTGAAGGAGCAGAGTGAAGGAGCAGAGCGAGGAGAGTGAAGGAGCAGAATGAGGAGAGTGAAGGGGCAGAGGGAGGAGAGTGAAGGAGCAGAGCGAGGGGAGTGAAGGAGCAGAGCGAGGGGAGTGAAGGAGCAGAGCGAGGGGAGTGAAGGAGCAGAGCGAGGGGAGTGAAGGAGCAGAGCGAGGAGAGTGAAGGAGCAGAGCGAGGAGAGTGAAGGAGCAGAGCGAGGAGAGCAGAGCGAGGAGCAGGGCAGAACGAGGAGAGTGAAGGAGCAGAGCGAGGAGAGTGAAGGAGCAGAGCGAGGAGAGTGAAGGAGCAGAGCGAGGGGAGTGAAGGAGCAGAGCGAGGGGAGTGAAGGAGCAGAGCGAGGGGAGTGAAGGAGCAGAGCGAGGAGAGTGAAGGAGCAGAGCGAGGAGAGTGAAGGAGCAGAGCGAAGAGAGTGAAGGAGCAGAGCGAGGAGAGTGAAGTAGCAGAGCGAGTGGAGTGAAGGGGCAGAGCGAGGAGAGTGAAGGGGCAGAGCGAGGGGAGTGAAGGAAAAGAGCGAGGAGCGTGAAGGAGCAGAGGGAGGAGAGTGAAGGAGCAGAGGGAGGAGAGTGAAGGAGCAGAGCGAGGAGAGTGAAGGTGCAGAGCGAGGAGAGTGAAGGAGCAGAGCGAGGAGAGTGAAGGCGCAGAGCGAGGAGAGTGAAGGAGCAGAGCGAGGAGAGTGAAGGAGAAGAGGGAGGAGAGTGAAGGAGCAGAGCGAGGAGAGTGAAGGAGCAGAGCGAGGAGAGTGAAGGAGCAGAGCGAGGAGAGTGAAGGAGCAGAGGGAGGAGAGTGAAGGAGCAGAGCGAGGGGAGTGAAGGAGCAGAGGGAGGAGAGTGAAGGAGCAGAGCGAGGAGAGTGAAGGAGCAGAGCGAGGAGAGTGAAGGAGAAGAGCGAGGAGAGTGAAGGAGCAGAGGGAGGAGAGTGAAGGAGTAGAGCGAGGGGAGTGAAGGAGCAGAGGGAGGAGAGTGAAGGAGCAGAGCGAGGAGAGTGAAGGGGCAGAGGGAGGAGAGTGAAGGAGCAGAGCGAGGAGAGTGAAGGAGCAGAGCGAGGGGAGTGAAGGAGCAGAGGGAGGAGAGTGAAGGAGCAGAGCGAGGAGAGTGAAGGCGCAGAGCGAGGAGAGTGAAGGAGCAGAGCGAGGAGAGTGAAGGAGCAGAGCGAGGGGAGTGAAGGAGCAGAGCGAGGAGAGTGAAGGCGCAGAGCGAGGGGAGTGAAGGAAAAGAGCGAGGAGCGTGAAGGAGCAGAGGGAGGAGAGTGAAGGAGCAGAGGGAGGAGAGTGAAGGAGCAGAGCGAGGAGAGTGAAGGTGCAGAGCGAGGAGAGTGAAGGAGCAGAGCGAGGAGAGTGAAGGCGCAGAGCGAGGAGAGTGAAGGAGCAGAGCGAGGAGAGTGAAGGAGAAGAGGGAGGAGAGTGAAGGAGCAGAGCGAGGAGAGTGAAGGAGCAGAGCGAGGAGAGTGAAGGAGCAGAGCGAGGGGAGTGAAGGAGCAGAGGGAGGAGAGTGAAGGAGCAGAGCGAGGGGAGTGAAAAGGCAGAGGGAGGAGAGTGAAGTAGCAGAGCGAGGAGAGTGAAGGAGCAGAGCGAGGAGAGTGAAGGAGAAGAGCGAGGAGAGTGAAGGAGCAGAGCGAGGGGAGTGAATGAGCAGAGGGAGGAGAGTGAAGGAGCAGAGGGAGGAGAGTGAAGGAGCAGAGCGAGGGGAGTGAAGGAGCAGAGGGAGGAGAGTGAAGGAGCAGAGGGAGGAGAGTGAAGGAGCAGAGCGAGGAGAGTGAAGGAGCAGAGCGAGGAGAGTGAATGAGCAGAGAGAGGAGAGTGAAGGAGCAGAGGGAGGAGAGTGAAGGAGCAGAGCGAGGGGAGTGAAGGAGCAGAGGGAGGAGAGTGAAGGAGCAGAGGGAGGGGAGTGAAGGAGCAGAGCGAGGAGAGTGAAGGAGCAGAGCGAGGAGAGTGAAGGAGAAGAGCGAGGAGAGTGAAGGAGCAGAGCGAGGGGAGTGAAGGAGCAGAGGGAGGAGAGTGAAGGAGCAGAGGGAGGAGAGTGAAGGAGCAGAGCGAGGAGAGTGAAGGAGCAGAGCGAGGAGAGTGAAGGCGCAGAGCGAGGAGAGTGAAGGAGCAGAGCGAGGAGAGTGAAGGAGAAGAGCGAGGAGAGTGAAGGAGCAGAGCGAGGGGAGTGAAGGAGCAGAGGGAGGAGAGTGAAGGAGCAGAGCGAGGAGAGTGAAGGCGCAGAGCGAGGAGAGTGAAGGCGCAGAGCGAGGAGAGTGAAGGAGCAGAGCGAGGAGAGTGAAGGAGAAGAGCGAGGAGAGTGAAGGAGCAGAGAGAGGGGAGTGAAGGAGCAGAGGGAGGAGAGTGAAGGAGCAGAGCGAGGAGATTGAAGGTGCAGAGCGAGGAGAGTGAAGGCGCAGAGCGAGGAGAGTGAAGGAGCAGAGTGAGGAGAGTGAAGGAGCAGAGCGAGGAGAGTGAAGGAGCAGAGCGAGGGGAGTGAAGGAAAAGAGCGAGGAGCGTAAAGGAGCAGAGCGAGGGGAGTGAAGGAGCAGAGGGAGGAGAGTGAAGGAGCAGAGTGAAGGAGCAGAGCGAGGAGAGTGAAGGAGCAGAATGAGGAGAGTGAAGGGGCAGAGGGAGGAGAGTGAAGGAGCAGAGCGAGGGGAGTGAAGGAGCAGAGCGAGGGGAGTGAAGGAGCAGAGCGAGGAGAGTGAAGGAGCAGAGCGAGGGGAGTGAAGGAGCAGAGCGAGGGGAGTGAAGGAGCAGAATGAGGAGAGTGAAGGAGCAGAGTGAGGAGAGTGAAGGAGCAGAGTGAAGGAGCAGAGCGAGGAGAGTGAAGGAGCAGAATGAGGAGGGTGAAGGAGCAGAATGAGGAGAGTGAAGGAGCAGAGTGAGGAGAGTGAAGGAGCAGAGTGAAGGAGCAGAGCGAGGGGAGTGAAGGAGCAGAGCGAGGAGAGTGAAGGAGCAGAGCGAGGGGAGTGAAGGAGCAGAGCGAGGGGAGTGAAGGAGCAGAATGAGGAGAGTGAAGGAGCAGAGTGAAGGAGCAGAGTGAAGGAGCAGAGCGAGGAGAGTGAAGGAGCAGAATGAGGAGAGTGAAGGAGCAGAATGAGGAGAGTGAAGGAGCAGAGTGAGGAGAGTGAAGGAGCAGAGTGAAGGAGCAGAGCGAGGAGAGTGAAGGAGCAGAATGAGGAGAGTGAAGGGGCAGAGGGAGGAGAGTGAAGGAGCAGAGCGAGGGGAGTGAAGGAGCAGAGCGAGGAGAGTGAAGGAGCAGAGCGAGGGAAGTGAAGGAGCAGAGTGAGGAGAGTGAAGGAGCAGAGTGAAGGAGCAGAGCGAGGAGAGTGAAGGAGCAGAATGAGGAGAGTGAAGGAGCAGAATGAGGAGAGTGAAGGAGCAGAGTGAGGAGAGTGAAGGAGCAGAGTGAAGGAGCAGAGTGAGGGGAGTGAAGGAGCAGAGCGAGGGGAGTGAAGGAGCAGAGCGAGGGGAGTGAAGGAGCAGAGCGAGGAGAGTGAAGGAGCAGAGCGAGGGGAGTGAAGGAGCAGAGCGAGGGGAGTGAAGGAGCAGAATGAGGAGAGTGAAGGAGGAGAGTGAAGGAGCAGAGTGAAGGAGCAGAGCGAGGAGAGTGAAGGAGCAGAATGAGGAGAGTGAAGGAGCAGAATGAGGAGAGTGAAGGAGCAGAATGAGGAGAGTGAAGGAGCAGAGTGAGGAGAGTGAAGGAGCAGAGTGAAGGAGCAGAGCGAGGGGAGTGAAGGAGCAGAGCGAGGGGAGTGAAGGAGTAGAGCGAGGGGAGTGAAGGAGCAGAGCGAGGGGAGTGAAGGAGCAGAATGAGGAGAGTGAAGGAGCAGAGTGAGGAGAGTGAAGGAGCAGAGTGAAGGAGCAGAGCGAGGAGAGTGAAGGAGCAGAATGAGGAGAGTGAAGGAGCAGAATGAGGAGAGTGAAGGAGCAGAGTGAGGAGAGTGAAGGAGCAGAGTGAAGGAGCAGAGCGAGGAGAGTGAAGGAGCAGAATGAGGAGAGTGAAGGGGCAGAGGGAGGAGAGTGAAGGAGCAGAGCGAGGGGAGTGAAGGAGCAGAGCGAGGAGAGTGAAGGAACAGAGCGAGGGGAGTGAAGGAGCAGAGTGAGGAGAGTGAAGGAGCAGAGTGAAGGAGCAGAGCGAGGAGAGTGAAGGAGCAGAATGAGGAGAGTGAAGGAGCAGAATGAGGAGAGTGAAGGAGCAGAGTGAGGAGAGTGAAGGAGCAGAGTGAAGGAGCAGAGCGAGGAGAGTGAAGGAGCAGAATGAGGAGAGTGAAGGGGCAGAGGGAGGAGAGTGAAGGAGCAGAGCGAGGGGAGTGAAGGAGCAGAGCGAGGAGAGTGAAGGAGCAGAGCGAGGGGAGTGAAGGAGCAGAGTGAGGAGAGTGAAGGAGCAGAGTGAAGGAGCAGAGCGAGGAGAGTGAAGGAGCAGAATGAGGAGAGTGAAGGAGCAGAATGAGGAGAGTGAAGGAGCAGAGTGAGGAGAGTGAAGGAGCAGAGTGAGGAGAGTGAAGGAGCAGAGTGAAGGAGAGTGAAGGTGCAGAGCGAGGAGAATGAAGGAGCAGAGCGAGGGGAGTGAATGAGCAGAGAGAGGAGAGTGAAGGAGCAGAGGGAGGAGAGTGAAGGAGCAAAGCGAGGGGAGTGAAGGAGCAGAGGGAGGAGAGTGAAGGAGCAGAGGGAGGAGAGTGAAGGAGCAGAGCGAGGAGAGTGAAGGAGCAGAGCGAGGATCAGGGCAGAGCGAGGAGAGTGAAGGAGCAGAGCGAGGAGAGTGAAGGAGCAGAGCGAGGAGAGTGAAGGAGCAGAGCGAGGGGAGTGAAGGAGCAGAGCGAGGGGAGTGAAGGAGCAGAGCGAGGAGAGTGAAGGAGCAGAGCGAGGAGAGTGAAGGAGCAGAGCGAGGAGAGTGAAGGAGCAGAGCGAGGAGAGTGAAGGAGCAGAGCGAGGAGCAGGGCAGAGCGAGGAGAGTGAAGGAGCAGAGCGAGGAGAGTGAAGGAGCAGAGCGAGGAGAGTGAAGGAGCAGAGCGAGGGGAGTGAAGGAGCAGAGCGAGGGGAGTGAAGGAGCAGAGCGAGGGGAGTGAAGGAGCAGAGCGAGGAGAGTGAAGGAGTAGAGCGAAGAGAGTGAAGAGGCAGAGCGAGCGGAGTGAAGGGGCAGAGCGAGGGGAGTGAAGGAGCAGAGCGAGGGGAGTGAAGGAGCAGATGGAGGAGAGTGAAGGGGCAGAGGGAGGAGAGTGAAGGAGCAGAGCGAGGGGAGTGAAGGAGCAGAGCGAGGGGAGTGAAGGAGCAGAGCGAGGAGAGTGAAGGAGCAGAGCGAGGAGAGTGAAGGAGCAGAGCGAGGAGAGTGAAGGAGCAGAGCGAGGAGCAGGGCAGAGCGAGGAGAGTGAAGGAGCAGAGCGAGGAGAGTGAAGGAGCAGAGCGAGGGGAGTGAAGGAGCAGAGCGAGGGGAGTGAAGGAGCAGAGCGAGGGGAGTGAAGGAGCAGAGCGAGGAGAGTGAAGGAGCAGAGCGAGGAGAGTGAAGGAGCAGAGCGAAGAGAGTGAAGAGGCAGAGCGAGCGGAGTGAAGGGGCAGAGCGAGGGGAGTGAAGGAGCAGAGCGAGGGGAGTGAAGGAGCAGAGTGAGGAGAGTGAAGGAGCAGAGTGAAGGAGCAGAGCGAGGAGAGTGAAGGAGCAGAATGAGGAGAGTGAAGGGGCAGAGGGAGGAGAGTGAAGGAGCAGAGCGAGGGGAGTGAAGGAGCAGAGCGAGGGGAGTGAAGGAGCAGAGCGAGGGGAGTGAAGGAGCAGAGCGAGGGGAGTGAAGGAGCAGAGCGAGGGGAGTGAAGGAGCAGAGCGAGGAGAGTGAAGGAGCAAAGCGAGGAGAGTGAAGGAGCAGAGCGAGGAGAGTGAAGGAGAAGACTGAAGGAGCAGAGCGAGGAGAGTGAAGGAGCAGAGCGAGGAGAGTGAAGGAGCAGAATGAGGAGAGTGAAGGGGCAGAGCGAGGGGAGTGAAGGAGCAGTGCGAGGGGAGTGAAGGAGCAGAGCGAGGGGAGTGAAGGAGCAGAGCGAGGGGAGTGAAGGAGCAGAGCGAGGGGAGTAAAGGAGCAGAGCGAGGAGAGTGAAGGAGCAGAGCGAGGGGAGTGAAGGAGCAGAGCGAGGGGAGTGAAGGAGCAGAATGAGGAGAGTGAAGGAGCAGAGTGAGGAGAGTGAAGGAGCAGAGTGAAGGAGCAGAGCGAGGAGAGTGAAGGAGCAGAATGAGGAGAGTGAAGGAGCAGAATGAGGAGAGTGAAGGAGCAGAGTGAGGAGAGTGAAGGAGCAGAGCGAGGAGAGTGAAGGAGCAGAATGAGGAGAGTGAAGGAGCAGAATGAGGAGAGTGAAGGAGCAGAGTGAGGAGAGTGAAGGAGCAGAGTGAAGGAGCAGAGCGAGGAGAGTGAAGGAGCAGAATGAGGAGAGTGAAGGGGCAGAGGGAGGAGAGTGAAAGAGCAGAGCGAGGGGAGTGAAGGAGCAGAGCGAGGAGAGTGAAGGAGCAGAGCGAGGGGAGTGAAGGAGCAGAGTGAGGAGAGTGAAGGAGCAGAGTGAAGGAGCAGAGCGAGGAGAGTGAAGGAGCAGAATGAGGAGAGTGAAGGAGCAGAATGAGGAGAGTGAAGGAGCAGAGTGAGGAGAGTGAAGGAGTAGAGTGAAGGAGCAGAGTGAAGGAGCAGAGCGAGGAGAGTGAAGGAGCAGAATGAGGAGAGTGAAGGAGCAGAATGAGGAGAGTGAAGGAGCAGAGTGAGGAGAGTGAAGGAGCAGAGTGAAGGAGCAGAGTGAAGGAGCAGAGTGAAGGAGCAGAGCGAGGGGAGTGAAGGAGCAGAGCGAGGGGAGTGAAGGAGCAGAGCGAGGAGAGTGAAGGAGCAGAGCGAGGAGAGTGAAGGAGCAGAGCGAAGAGAGTGAAGGAGCAGAGCGAGGACAGTGAAGGAGCAGAGCGAGGAGAGTGAAGAGGCAGAGCGAGCGGAGTGAAGGGGCAGAGCGAGGGGAGTGAAGGAGCAGATGGAGGAGAGTGAAGGGGCAGAGGGAGGAGAGTGAAGGAGCAGAGCGAGGGGAGTGAAGGAGCAGAGCGAGGGGAGTGAAGGAGCAGAGCGAGGGGAGTGAAGGAGCAGAGCGAGGAGAGTGAAGGAGCAGAGCGAGGAGAGTGAAGGAGCAGAGCGAGGAGAGTGAAGGAGCAGAGCGAGGAGCAGGGCAGAGCGAGGAGAGTGAAGGAGCAGAGCGAGGAGAGTGAAGGAGCAGAGCGAGGAGAGTGAAGGAGCAGAGCGAGGGGAGTGAAGGAGCAGAGCGAGGGGAGTGAAGGAGCAGAGCGAGGGGAGTGAAGGAGCAGAGCGAGGAGAGTGAAGGAGCAGAGCGAAGAGAGTGAAGAGGCAGAGCGAGCGGAGTGAAGGGGCAGAGCGAGGGGAGTGAAGGAGCAGAGCGAGGAGAGTGAAGGAGCAGAGTGAAGGAGCAGAGCGAGGAGAGTGAAGGAGCAGAGCGAGGAGAGTGAAGGAGCAGAGGGAGGAGAGTGAAGGAGCAGAGCGAGGGGAGTGAAGGAGCAGAGCGAGGGGAGTGAAGGAGCAGAGCGAGGGGAGTGAAGGAGCAGAGCGAGGGGAGTGAAGGAGCAGAGCGAGGGGAGTGAAGGAGCAGAGCGAGGGGAGTGAAGGAGCAAAGCGCGGAGAGTGAAGGAGCAGAGCGAGGAGAGTGAAGGAGCAGACTGAAGGAGCAGAGCGAGGAGAGTGAAGGAGCAGACTGAAGGAGCAGAGCGAGGGGAGTGAAGGAGCAGAGCGAGGGGAGTGAAGGAGCAGAGCGAGGGGAGTAAAGGAGCAGAGCGAGGAGAGTGAAGGAGCAGAGCGAGGGGAGTGAAGGAGCAGAATGAGGAGAGTGAAGGAGCAGAGTGAGGAGAGTGAAGGAGCAGAGTGAAGGAGCAGAGCGAGGAGAGTGAAGGAGCAGAATGAGGAGAGTGAAGGAGCAGAATGAGGAGAGTGAAGGAGCAGAGTGAGGAGAGTGAAGGAGCAGAGTGAAGGAGCAGAGCGAGGAGAGTAAAGGAGCAGAATGAGGAGAGTGAAGGAGCAGAGTGAGGAGAGTGAAGGAGCAGAGTGAAGGAGCAGAGCGAGGGGAGTGAAGGAGCAGAGCGAGGGGAGTGAAGGAGCAGAGCGAGGGGAGTGAAGGAGCAGAGCGAGGGGAGTGAAGGAGCAGAATGAGGAGAGTGAAGGAGCAGAGTGAGGAGAGTGAAGGAGCAGAGTGAAGGAGCAGAGCGAGGAGAGTGAAGGAGCAGAATGAGGAGAGTGAAGGAGCAGAATGAGGAGAGTGAAGGAGCAGAGTGAGGAGAGTGAAGGAGCAGAGTGAAGGAGCAGAGGGAGGAGAGTGAAGGAGCAGAGCGAGGGGAGTGAAGGAGCAGAGCGAGGAGAGTGAAGGAGCAGAGCGAGGGGAGTGAAGGAGCAGAGTGAGGAGAGTGAAGGAGCAGAGTGAAGGAGCAGAGCGAGGAGAGTGAAGGAGCAGAATGAGGAGAGTGAAGGAGCAGAATGAGGAGAGTGAAGGAGCAGAGTGAGGAGAGTGAAGGAGCAGAGTGAAGGAGCAGAGTGAAGGAGCAGAGCGAGGAGAGTGAAGGAGCAGAATGAGGAGAGTGAAGGAGCAGAATGAGGAGAGTGAAGGAGCAGAGTGAGGAGAGTGAAGGAGCAGAGTGAAGGAGCAGAGTGAAGGAGCAGAGCGAGGGGAGTGAAGGAGCAGAGCGAGGGGAGTGAAGGAGCAGAGCGAGGGGAGTGAAGGAGCAGAGCGAGGGGAGTGAAGGAGCAGAGCGAGGAGAGTGAAGGAGCAGAGCGAGGGGAGTGAAGGAGCAGAGCGAGGGGAGTGAAGGAGCAGAATGAGGAGAGTGAAGGAGCAGAGTGAGGAGAGTGAAGGAGCAGAGTGAAGGAGCAGAGCGAGGAGAGTGAAGGAGCAGAATGAGGAGAGTGAAGGAGCAGAATGAGGAGAGTGAAGGAGCAGAGTGAGGAGAGTGAAGGAGCAGAGTGAAGGAGCAGAGCGAGGAGAGTGAAGGAGCAGAATGAGGAGAGTGAAGGGGCAGAGGGAGGAGAGTGAAGGAGCAGAGCGAGGGGAGTGAAGGAGCAGAGCGAGGAGAGTGAAGGAGCAGAGCGAGGGGAGTGAAGGAGCAGAGTGAGGAGAGTGAAGGAGCAGAGTGAAGGAGCAGAGCGAGGAGAGTGAAGGAGCAGAATGAGGAGAGTGAAGGAGCAGAATGAGGAGAGTGAAGGAGCAGAGTGAGGAGAGTGAAGGAGCAGAGTGAAGGAGCAGAGTGAAGGAGCAGAGTGAAGGAGCAGAGTGAAGGAGCAGAGCGAGGAGAGTGAAGGAGCAGAATGAGGAGAGTGAAGGAGCAGAGCGAGGGGAGTGAAGGAGCAGAGCGAGGAGAGTGAAGGAGCAGAGCGAGGAGAGTGAAGGAGCAGAGCGAGGAGAGTGAAGGAGCAGAGCGAGGGGAGTGAAGGAGCAGAGCGAGGGGAGTGAAGGAGCAGAGCGAGGAGAGTGAAGGAGCAGAATGAGGAGAGTGAAGGAGCAGAGCGAGGGGAGTGAAGGAGCAGAGCGAGGAGAGTGAAGGAGCAGAGCGAGGGGAGTGAAGGAGCAGAGCGAGGGGAGTGAAGGAGCAGAGCGAGGAGAGTGAAGGAGCAGAGCGAGGAGAGTGAAGGCGAGACACGGGCTGCCGCTTTACGTCACATATTTGGAATTTCCGGGTCCGTTTCCAAGGACACCACAGAGCCAATCCGTGACGAGGTTGTTGAGCGGACGCGCCCCGTCCCGACCGGCTCGTTCCCTCGGTGTCGGGCGGGGGCTGCCTGCTCCTCCTCACTGCAGGAGGGAGCTACACTGTTTTTCAGTTTACAATATTGGGTTATGTTTTCATTGTCCATGTCTTTTTCAAATACTTTTATAAACTGATAAAAGCAGTAAATAATGTTAGCATAACGTGGCTAACGCTCTCGCCCAAAGTTACTTCTGTGGATGTTCTGTAGTAGTTTAACAATGATAAACACACATTTTTATTTTATTTTTTAATGTATGTGTCATTATTATTTAAGTGTTAAAACGTTTAGCCAAATCAAAATGAACACGGACTTTAGTACATTCAAATTGTAATAGCCTAATGCTCAGGTCATATAGTGAAAATAAATACAAACATAATACTTAAAACACATAACACAACAAAGTTATGCACATAAACTCATTTTGGTTGCAGTCTATGGGTTTATCAATATTAATATAGTTTTGTTACCTCAGGCCTTCATAACCTCGCCGTATCCAAACACTACTCCTATGAATATTAGTCTTAGAAAGGACACTTTTACTGTTACTGTTGTCTGTGTCCACTGCTCCGGTCTGGACGCCCTATGGAAGAGATGAACATACTCATCCAAGAAACAAGCTTCAGCAGACACGAGACTGATTCAACCACACCATAGAGACTAGTTAAACTGTTTAGGTTATACTACCCCTTTAGTATCTTATCAAATTCATTCATCTTCAGTACCCACAATCACTAACAGCAGAAAGAAATGGTTTGTAAAACTTTATTATAAAGACTGAATGTTGTGATATCAGGCCAAGCAGGAGGAAGAAGAAGACGATCTTTATTTATATAGCGCCTTTCATAGACATGGCCACAAAGCGCTTTACATGAGAGCATTTACATTCACTCCAGACTCTGTGGTGGTAGCTTCAGTTTCCCCTGGAGGAAACCTACGCAGACACAGGGAGAACATGCAAACTCCACACAGAAAGGCCCCGTCCAGGTGGGAATCGAACCCGGGACCTTGGTTTGACCTGGTTTGTCAGCGGCTCAGGATCAGGCTGTCCATGATAGTCATGGCCTGTAGATAGATTTAAAAACACTTACAGTGATATGCAGCCATGATGTGCTTTTAAAACGTAAAACTAAATAAGGCCCCAAACATGGAGAACCTGTGCCAGTATGAATGACAGCACATGTGTAAAGTAAATGAATAATCTCAATATTGTAAAATGCAACAAAAAGGCGTCGAAAACATGCCGGAAAAGCAACAAAACATACAAAAGTGACAAAAACATGGTGAAAACATGACAAAAAAGCTATGAAAAAAAAGCCTCTAAAACAAGACAAAAACACGACAAAAAGCTTCAAAAATGTGACAAAAAAGTTACGATCACTGTTGTAGAGCTGAGCTTTCAAATTGGGCATTACACGGCTTCTCTCCAGTCAACAAGCTTTTAGATTTGGGTGAAGCTGAACTGGAGAAAAGGCCCTCAGTTAAGGTGGGGGTTAAGAGGTTAACTTATGTAATCTATGCACAAAGGTTCATGTGGTGACCTCACATCCTGTTGTATCCTCCTCAGAACACGTCCATCTCCAGGTCTCTCCCCAGACGCTTCCTCCTGAAGGAGTAAAGTGTTTTAATGTAATCCATGTACATGTTTCTAAATCAATCAATAAACATTGCAACTTCCCTACATGTCATAAATGTTACTTGAGTGATGGAACTGTTTGAGCGAAAATGTCTGATTTATTTTCATTGATGCCATACATTATTAAAAACAAAACATAAAATCATCTGGAAATCGTTCCACATGAAATCGTGTGGTTCACTGAGTGAAGAGACTCTCTACCCAGTTACATATTCTGTAAGACGCACCCCAAGGGGATCGAGCAGGGTGAAATTCCAATGAGTCGTTGCCACCATCAAGTGCACGAACAAAAAACACACCCAAGTGATAAAATGAACTATGTACACAAGCACCCATACCCGCCAGACGCTACGTACGAGTGCCACAACCCTGGCGCCAGATCTGATTGGAATGACCAAATAGAATTTGTGCCAAATTATTTAAATTTTCGTAAAACAAAAATTTGTAATCTCCATATAATTCCAATTTGCCAAATGAAAGTGTTTAGGACTGTGACTTTAACAACTGATAACAAAATGATAACAAAATCGGGCTTCACATGTGCGAATGGGAGCCATTTGTTTTTCGAAAAATCTCTAAATACTTTTTGCGGCTTCGCTGCATAAAAAACTTAAAACTTAAACTCTATACGATTTCAAGAGCGCCCTGATAAGGAGCACGAGATAAATTATTTTTACTCAAGTAAGAAACAGATTCTACATTACAATTTTGCTCAAGTAGACATAAAAAGTTCCATATGATAAACCTATTGTAAGATGTACAATTTATTCTCAAAGTTACCCAAGTGTCGTTCAACTGACGTGCCCTTTTACTCGCTACTGTACGTCGAGTCCAAACTTCTATTTATAATAGTGCCCTATTCACAGGGATTACACCAGGCCAGACAGGTACGCATCAACTCGTCTAGGCTAAGGTAAGAACATATCTCAGTGTGGAAAAACTGTGGTCTATCTCTTTAAACTCATCAAAAGACACGGCTACCAGTTACTTCCATAGACTGTATAAAGAATAGACCACTCCTCCTCACTCCTCCCCGTTTACCACAATGACCACGTTCGAGGGGGAAATCATGGCGGATTTACAGGCTCCTCCTCTCCAGCTCTGACGAAGCATGTTCCTAAAAAGGAAATAAGGGCGGGATCTTGACTGTAGACCCGGCCCTGCTTGGCCCTCGTGGGGCGTGTAATGGCCGTGTATTTCTGTTGTAATCGCGCCCATGGCCAGGCAGCGACGTAAACGGCCTGTCCATCAAAGTCAGGCCCTCATTAATTATGCAAGATTTCTAACATGCATACTACGATAACCAGCCTGGTGCCCCATATTGTTTTTAACCCAGCGTAATCACAGGAGGAATATCTCGCTCTAGCCACTTCTAAACCATTAAGCACCAGGCATTTAAGTTGTTTTTAACGTGTCCAAAGTCCAATGCATTCCAATGGGGGAATAGCGGCCATATGGAGGTACTACAGCAAAGGTGGAGCAATGGCGGCCTCCAGTGTCGTAGTCACAAAGCAGAGCAGTCAGCGGCCATTGGTTACTACAGACTATAAATCAGAGGAAGTGACACTTTATAAGGAAGTTACACTTTGTCACAATGAGGAAGTGACCAACGAGTGCAACTCTGTTCTCCAGTGAAATATAGAAGGCTCACTGTTGTCCGAACAACGAAGAAGTGACTCTGACCAGCGGCGCTTTGAGGTGAGATTCTGTTCAGTGATAAGGAATCTATAATGTAATAACAGGCAATAATGTATAAAAGAGTGCAAAACATATCATATTTTTTTTAGTAATAATTGTTTAAGAACTGATATACCTGTGATTATCAATGATGTCAGAGAGTTATTCCAGCGTCACCAGGTTAAAATGGAATGGGTGTATTCTTGGGATGGGACGAATAACCGATTTGTATCGATACACGTTGCTTCGGCGTTGAAGCCACAGATCGATGGAGTTCAGAGGATGCATCGGATTTTACGCGCTCATATCGGTTTAATCTAGATACGTTAAGGCTGCAAAGTCATGTGCACGCACGCACATGACGTCCTTCTACGAGGAGCGTGTGTCTTACCGGTAAACGTCAGGCTGAGAGCAGAAGCACAGGAACACATCCGCTGCTTACTCTTCCTCCTGCGCAGCTCCCTCCGCTCCACAACAGACTTTCACCATCTTCAGTTCATCGATTTTATTCTGCAGTGAACGCCCGTTAGCCAGAACAATAGTGGGGATCAGGCATGTGCGGTTTAGCTGTGAGTCTTGCCCGGGTACCTCCTCCTCTGTCGCTTCCTTGTTTCCTGTACTTCCTCTTGTGACACCTCCACTGCGCTGCAGCTGTGGGGCTCTTGGTGTTTCAGAAGAAGAAAGGTCTTCAATGTCTTTAGCTCATAAGCTCCTGTTTGTTTATTTTTAAAAAGCTGCTTTCTTCAGCTTCACCGTTATGGACTCTTTGTGTAAAAAACACAAAACCCCACAAACCCACAAAAACATGGCAAAGATGTACAAAAGCATCCAATAAAACAATGTGGAAAACAGAAACTACAAAGCAAAAAAAATAAGAAATAAAACTCTAGCTGTGCCAAGAGACAGCAGCGCAGGATGTGGCATAAGGACGGAATTTCCCACAGAGGACTTTCAGAATGCGTCACAAATACAAAGATGACCACACACAGTGCCTTGTGAAAGTACTAACTTCTGCACATTTTGTCATGTTTACAACCATAAACATAAAGATTTTATTTTTAATCTTTTACTGAAAGTTCACACACAAGTACCAGACAACTGTGAAGTGAAAGTAAAATGATACATGATTGTTATTTTACAAAAAATATAAAAGTGAAAAGTGGGGCGTGCACAAGTATTCATACAGCATGAAAATGAATACTTTGTGGAACCCCCTTTTGCTGCAATACCAGCAACAAGTCTTCTGGGGTATACACAGTTAATATACACATTGATATGTTTGTTTTTAATATGTTGTTCCCCTCCTGGAACCGTCACCTTAACGTGGTGGAGGGGTTTGAGCCCGAATGATCCTGGAGCTCTGTTGTCGGGGGCTTATATATATATATATATATATATGTGTGTGTGTGTTAATTATACTTTTTTGAAATGTGTTCAAGAGGTTTGGTCAATGTATTTTGTGAAAATGTCATTACAACATTAAATTAAAGACTAAATATATCACTGCATTTGTGTGTACCAAAAACAACAGTTTTAGTTATAAAGCTTACATATCGTGTTAATGTAACCCGGGTGTCGAATTCTGTCAAGATCTAATGGTGCGTTCCACTTATGTCGGAAGTCGGAAAATCCGACCAGGATAAAACGTTATCTCCGAGTTGTTGCGTTCCAGTTGTCCAGGTCGGAAACATCGGAGGTAGACACGTCTGTAAAAGTTACAACTTTGTTTCTCATGTTCGAGCATCATAATCCGTTTACAGAGAAACTTCATTGTAATATTTATTATAATTGTTGTAAATACAGTGATAATTTAGCACTAGTAGTTTCATTCTTTTTTCTTTTTTTTACCGTTAATAAGACGCTAGCAAGAGAGCAGTAAAGCTTATCCGTTTCGCGTTGACATCTAACAAGTTTATTTGGGAAACATCTGCCAAATAACGTGGTTTAATGAAGGTTTACATGCGTTACGTGTCACGTCGGGCGCAGCATCTTTAAGCGCTCCTTCTCGGGTGAGCTGATTCTGTCCCGAGTTTCCGAGTCGGAATTACGGAGTTGGTGCGAGTTCCAGTTGTAATTTCCAACTCGGAGCTCGGAAATTCCGACTTCCGAGATCAAGTGGGACGCACCACTAGTATTCTTTCTCACCGGCGTGCTCACCTGGTACGTATTACGTCACGCGGTCATGTGACCGGGTGCGGGCGTCATACGTGTAGCATAATACAGGAAGTGTTAGCTTGCCGGTAACAGCGAGAGGGGCGCGCATGGGATGAGTGGTTGCTGCAGGTAAACGTGCTACTTTGCGCTTATTTCAATCTCAAAGAATTTCAAAGAATCCTAAAACTAAATGCAATCAATCTGGAACTATAGGAGCCGACTACCGGGGATTATGGAGCGGTCGAAGGGAGCGCTGGGTGCGTTGACCGTGAGAATTGGTAAGTCGCGCTCGCATGTAGCATTCATTCATTCTAATAGTCTAGCTGCTCCATTGGGTTTAGACATAGACTGTATAAAGAATAGACAGCTCCTCCTCACTCCTCCCCGTTTACCACAATGACCACGTTCGAGGGGGAAATCATGGCGGATTTACAGGCTCCTCCTCTCCAGCTCTGACGAAGCATGTTCCTAAAAAGAGCATAAGTGAGGGATCTTGACTGTAGACCCGGCCCTGCTTGGCCCTCGCGGGGCGTGTAATGGGCGTGTATTTCTGTTGTAATCACGCCCATGGCCAGGCAGCGACGTAAACGGCCTGTCAATCAAAGTCAGGCCCTCATTAATTACGCAAGATTTCTAAAATTCTTATCTACGATAAAAACCCTGGTGCTTTATATTGTTTTTAACCCAGCGTAATCACAGGAGGAATATCTAGCTCTAACCACTTCTAAACCATTAAGCACCGGGCATTAACGTTTTTAACGTGTCTAAAGTCCAATGCATTCCAATGGGGGAATAGCGGTCATATGGAGGAACTACAGCAAAGGTGGAGCAATGGCGGCCTCCAGTGTCGTAGTCACAAAGCAGAGCAGTCAGCGGCCATTGGGTTTAGATCAAGGGGGGGGATACGCCCCTTTTCACCCAATTTCAGTCCGTGCTAGTGGCAGGCCGTGGTATTGCAGCCCCGAAGCTCAAAAAGCCCCTCATGTAAAAGGAGCGGCCTGTAAAATGGTCCACAGGGCATCTGGAGTTTCAGACTAAGGCTAATATATTTCTTAAAAATTACTATTTTTAGGACATATACTTTTTTTTTCAAAATATTTTTTTTAAAGTTTTCCAATGGTGTGACGTCACCAGGCCTGTGGACGTGCTCGTGACTCATGAACGAGCACAGGTCTTCTCCGTGTGATCTCTGCGGGTCTGAGAGCCAAACCATTGATTCAAACAAATCATGAATGGGAATCTACGGGACTGTACTAAGATAAACGCTAAGAACCTCAAGTGTTTTTCTTTACTCAGTACTAAAATGTATTGCGAACCTACACATGGCGGGCGTGTGTTTTAATGTTAAAAATGAGGCTTATAGCTAACATGAACAACAACAACAATAAACTAATGAAGACGTGATCGTTTCCTGATTAGGCTGCACGCTTTGAAAATAGCTTAAATGTTTGACGGAAAGCAACGTAATGAAAAGGACTAAATAAATCGGTTTTAAGTGTAAGGTAAGGTGACCTCTTTATGATGGACAGTTCGTGAATCATAACCTTTAGTAAAGTTTGATCAGAAACAGAAACGGCACAATATACATGGCTGACAACAGAATCATTGTTCATGTTGACAAACGCACTTGTAACTGAATTTACTTCTTAACTTTTGAACATGGCTACTTACATTAACTTATAGAACACGTTTGTAGTGCTCCTTCTTTGTATTCAGCTAAACAATTCTAGTAGTGAGTTTATATTAGCAAACAAAGTGAAGTAAAAGCTCGATTTCTATCATTTTTATCACAATAACCAGGCTGCCAGCACTTACGGAACTTCTCGGAAAAGTGGCCGAGCGTGAGTACATTAGCGCGGCTACGTGCGTTCGAAGGGCCGCTGTAAGCTCCGGTTGTTGTACAAGATCGGAGAAACTTAGCTTATTTGGCCCCGCACTGACAAACTGACCCCCCAGGTCATCTTAACATAGTAGCTTATTCGCCTGAAATGGCCTTAAACATTCATTTTGTATTTAAAGAACGATGATATTAAGAGATTTAACTTAATGGCGCCCGCTCCGCTCTAAGGCTTCGTCATTGGGGCTTCCTCGACAGCTGTGCGCGCTCCCGCTGCCTTCCCCCTCTTGGGCCGTAGGGAGCATAGATACAGGTGGCGCGTCATACGGGACCATGGGCCGTAATGGCGGACGAAACAGGAGTCATGCGCCACTGAGCACAACTATTGAAAGAGATAGGAGCTGAGACATCATGCCTCTTCCATTTAATTTACTTCATTGGTTTAGATATGGACGGTTAGCATGGGTTTTTACTGCCGGTTTCTCGCAATATCAACCATAACAAGAACCGTAATTGTTGTGACCACTTAGTCATGTTTGAAATGATTGTTTGGTATGTCTAAATGCAATCTGTGAGCGGTTTAAAGCCAGAGTTTGATGTACCAGTTCTAAAGCATTCGAGGTACTTTATTCAGCCCTGTTAAGTTAAGTTAAGGCACTGCTAGATAATGCTCAAGACATTTCCCTCTCTCCTCCTCCTCTGCTCCTCCCTGACGTGGCTCTGTTATAGAGCCTGATGGCATTAGGGACAAAAGAGTTCTTCAGTCTGTCCTTGGAGCATCTCAGAGAGCGGAGTCTGGAGCTCACGGCGCTTCTCTGGTGGGAGAAGACCGAGTTAAGGGGGTGGCTCTGATTGAGCAGGATTGACCTGATCTTAGAGAGCGTCCTCTGCTCCACCACCCTCTCCACTGAGTCCAGGCCCAGACCAACCACTGAACCCGCCTTCCTAATGAGCCGGTCCAGTCTCTGAGTGTCCCTTTTTCTTGCGCTGCCCCCCCAACATACAACGGCATAAAAAAGAACACTGGACACAATAGACTGGTAGAACATGTACAACAACTTAGAACAGACCCTGAATGAGGCCAGCCGTCTAAGAAAGTACATTCTACACTGCCCCTTCTTGTAAACAGCGTCCATGTTTGCCGCCCAGCTCAGCTTGTTGTCCAACTGCAGCCCCAGGTACTTATAGGTGGAAACCACTTCCACCTCCGAACCCTCGATGTTGATGGGCTGCAGAGAGGATGGCGCCCGGCGGAAATCCAGCACCACCTCTTTGGTTTTTGCTGAATTCAGCAAAAGCTTGTTCCGCTGACTCCACGCCACAAAGTCCTCCACCAGGCCTCTGTACTCCCCCTCTTCACCCTCCCTGATACATGCCACAATCGCAGTGTCATCAGAGAACTTCTGCATGTAGCATGTATCGGAGTTGTAACGGAAGTCAGCAGTGTAGAGGGTGAAGAGGAGGGGCGAGAGCACAGTGCCCTGAGGTGCTCCAGTGCTGCAGGTCAATGTTGAGGACCTACAGCCCCCCGCTCGAACAAACTGTGGCCTGTTGGTCAGGTAGTCCGAGACCCAGCGCACGAGGTGAGGGTCCACATCCATGATGGTAAGTTTCTCCTGGAGAAGGCCGGGATGGATTGTATTAAAGGCACTGGAGAAGTCGAAGAATAGCATCCTCACAATGCACCCCCCCACATCCAGGTATGTGAGGGCGCGGTGTAGAAGATAGAGGACTGCGTCCTCAACCCCCACCTTCTCCTGGTAGGCGAATTGAAGGGGATCCCTTGCCGTCTCCACTTGGGGTCTCATGATCTGCAGGACCAGTTGCTCCAGTGTTTTCATCACATGCGATGTGAGCGCGATTGGTCTGTAGTCATTCAGCTCCCGAGGGCGACCCTTCTTTGGGACTGGAACGATGCAGGACGTTTTCCACAATGAAGGAACTCTCCCAAGCCGCAGACTCAGGTTGTAGACCTGCTGTAGAGGGTCTCCCAGCTCCGCAGCACACGTCCTCAGGAGCCTTGAACAAACCTGGTCAGGACCTGCGGCCTTCCTTGGGTGCATACGTCGCAGCTGCCTCGTCACCTGGTCCGCCGTGATGGAAGGAGGTGTTGTGGTGGATGTGTCGGGCGCTTGAGGGAGCGTGAGAGAGGCAAGAGGAGGAGCAGCAGGGTGGTAATGATCAGAGGAACCGGAGAAGGGCTGTGAGGGCAATTGGGTGGTCGGGGGGGGACTGTGACGATTAAAAAACGTGTTTAGCTCCTCCACTCTCTGGAGATCCATACTGCCCACATTGCCCCTACTGCTACAGCCTGTTATGGTTTTCATACCACTCCAGACCTCCCGCCATAGGCGCCGATTTATGTTTTCCCCCGTGGGTGCTCAGTCAGCCGGTACTGTCATGTGACGCACACCGCCTCACATTTACCTAAACAGAAATGCAAGCTACTTGGCAATGTCTACTATCATCTTATACACTGAGGCTATTTTTTGAGAAAGCAATAAACATGCATTGGTGCGCTGCGCGCAACTCACCATTGTTGGCACTAGAAGTAGTTGTAGAGGCCGTCTCATAATGAATGGAGACAGTCTCCTCGCTGGTGGAATCTTCTGATAAATGCAATTTCTTTCTAATTACAAATCTGTCCATTGTTATCTTAGTGCGTTTTATTAGCTTCTTGGTCATTAGCCCATTGGCGGCAAACGAGCTTTGTTTTTGGCCGAAGTTACGTACACGGCGTCGGAGCATCATGTTGATAATGAGATCAAGGATTTGATTGACAGTGAGGATTTTTACCTAGCAACACACTGCCCGCGTGCCCAAATTATATTTTCCCTAGACGTATGAATTGGAATTATAGAAAAACAATATGCCCGATTGAATTCTATTTCTATAAAGTATTAGCAATATAATTTGTAAGAAAGTAAAATTGTCACAGGGGTATCTCGATCCAGGGACCTTTGGCATGAAAGTCAGGCGAGGTTACCGTTCGACCACGCTACACATACTTAGTGCTTAGTGTCACATTCACATTTGTATATGATGGTAGGACCCGCGCCTGACTGTTACGAGAGAGAAGTACAGTTTTAATTATTCGCTTGTTTTATTCAATGGGACATTTTGTGAATTCAAGGTAAATTCGCCTGGGTGCTCAAAGATTTGGCTGGGTGCTCGAGCACCGGAGCACCCACGGGATCGGCGCCTATGCCTCCCGCATGTTGTTGTCTCTCAGCTTCCTCTCCAGCTTCCTGCTGTAGGCCTCATTAGCGTCCTTCAGGCAGGTCTTCACCTCCCTCTGCACCTCTCTCATCATCTCACCATTCTTGCTCCCAAACACCCTCTTCTTCTTATTCAGGACGCTCTTCACCTCAGAGGTAATCCACGGTTTGTTGTTGACAAAACACTGGACTGTTTTAACAGGCACCACCTGGTCCACACAAAAGTTCAAATAGTCAGTCAAACACCCCACCGCCCCCTCAAGGTCCTCACCATGCGACCCCACCAATACACTCCAGTCAGTGGTGGCAAAACAGTCTCTGAGTGCATCCTCCGCTTCAGTCTCTGAGTGCATCCTCCGTGCATAAGTATCCTTGAGTCGAAAGTAGATTTTCTGACACTAGTCCAGTTGCAAGGATTCTATTAGTATTTATGGAGTACTATTCCAAGGATAACAAATAGGTTACATTAATGTGATACAAACCTTCGCCACAAGTAACAGACAACTGTGAAGTGAAAGCAAAATGATACATGATTGTGTTATGGGGCGTGCATAAGTATTCATACAGCATGACTTAATACTTTGTGGAACCCCCTTTTGCTGCAATAACAGCAGCAAGTTTTTTGGGGTTTGACTCTACAAGGTTTGCACATGTAGAGACTGACATTTTAGCCCATTCCTCTTTACAAAACAACTCAAGCGCTGTCACATTAGAAGGAGAGCGTTTGTGAACAGCAGTTTTCAGGTCAGATTTAGGTCAGGACTTTGACTGGGCCATTCTAACACATTAATATGTTTGTTTTTAAACCATTCCATTGTAGATGTTTGTGTTTAGGGTCATTGTCCTGCTGGAAGGTGAATCTCCGCCCCTCAATTCTCTTGCTGACTCCAGCAGGTTTTCCTCCAAAATGTCTCTGTATTTGGCTCCATCCATCTTCCCAACTATTCTTACAATCTTCCCAGTCCCCGCTGAGGAAAAGCAGCCCCATAGCATGATGCCCCCCCACCATATATGACCCTGGGGATGGTGCACTCAGGACGATGAGCAGTGGTAGGTTTGCTCCATACATAACGTTTTTGTCTCATCTGACCAAAGCACCTTCTTCCACATGGTAGCTGTGTCCTCCATATGACTTCTAGCAAACTTCAAACGGGATTTCTTACGGCCTCCTTTCAATAATGGCTTTCTTCTTGCCACTCGTCCATGAAGGCCAGATTTGTGTAGAGTACGACTTATAGTTGTCCCATGTACAGATTCCCCCAGCTCAGCGGCAGTACGTCGCAGCTCCTCCAGAGTTATCTTGGGGCACTTGGTTACATTTCTGACCAGTGCTCTCCTTGTTCGGTCTGTTAGTTTAGGTGGACGCCTGTGTCTTGGTAAGTTCGCAGTGGTGCTATACTCTTTCCATTTCCGAATAGGGATGTAACGATTCATCGGAAATCGATTTAAAATCGATTTTAATATGCGTAAAATGTGAATTGATGTAAAAAATAAAAGAATCGATTTTAAAGCCACCCTCAACTACTCCATTTTGCGCGACCGAAACAGACCGGAACATAGCTCGTTGTTTCTAACAACATTAACTTTTTCTCCAGACAAGCTCCACACCTTCCCCGCCTCAGACCCAACACACGCCACACCATGTAAACACATACACGTGCAGGCATCAAAGCAGCAGACGCAGCTAAAGTTATTATGAGATTAGCGTTAGCGGCTAACGCAGAGTTTAGCATTTTGACAGAAGTTTACCAAAGATCGTAAACTGACAAACATCTGACCAACCTGCTCTGATTCTGCTGAAATCCTCATCAAACGTCCGTTTGTCAAATAATCCAACACCTACAGGAGCCGTCATGTCTTTTTCCTGCTTATGTTTACAAAGGCTGCACCGGAGGCAGTGATGCTTCAAGGGTGAAAAGAGCTGCACTGTAAAATTAGTTCTAAACAGTAGTATTATGTTCAAACTGCAAAAAAAAATAAAAATAAAAAAAGGTTTGGTAAAATAACTATAATCTCAAAATGTTTGCTTTGCTACATAGTTTATTTATGCTGAAAACATGTAAATTTACAAGCACTGTCAAAATGATTATAGTTCATTTTCATGTCTTGTAATTGTTTGTAATGTAAAGTTCTCTTACTTAGACAGTTGCAGTTACAAGGACAAAAATACAGATGTTAAAACAAAAGAAACATTGGTATGAAGGAGTCATTCTTTTCCTAAAAAAAAAAAAGGTTTAAAAAATCGGGAAAAATCGAAATCGGCAACTTCAAATAGGAAATCGAATCGAATCGGGGCTTGAGTGAATCGTTACATCCCTATTTGCGAATGATGGATTGAACAGTGCTCCGTGAGATGTTCAAATCATGATGTAGTTTAGTGACCAATACACTCTGACCATAGCTCTGAGGCCCTCACAGAACAGCTGGAATTATACTGAGAGTAGATTACACACAGGTGGCCTCTATTTAATGGTTAGGGCAAGGCGTGAACTTTCTGCAGTCATTAGGAATGTTATAAAGGCAATTTAATGCTGTATGAATACTTATGTACGCCCCACTTTTCACTTTTCTTTTTTTTGTAAAATACCAATCATGTATCATTTTGCTTTCACTTCACAGTTGTCTGTTACTTGTGTGTGAACTTTCAGTAAAAAATTCAAAATAAAATCTTTACGTTTACGGTTGTAAACATGACAAAATGTGCCAAAGTTCAAGGTGTATTAGTACTTTTGCAAGGCACTGTACAACCAGAACATAACCCTTTATGTTCCATTTGTCTGTTCGGCTTTATTTAAAGGAGAGTCTTTCATGTGGATTTAAACACCACATGAAAGACCAGAGCCAGCATGTTTTATGTACAGAACATTCAACTATTATGGGCCTCACTAATGACTGAAAGACTCTTCCTTTTTTGAGTATCTATATATTATTAGATTATTAGTTAATTTGAAAAAGGACCATTTATGGAATACCAGTACTGCCTAAACAATGTAAATAAGAAATGCATGTTCAATTAATTGCCATAGTGTATTCAATGAAATGAAGATCAAATCTGCAAAGAAATGCATGTATTTAATGTAATAAGGAGCGGGCGGTCCTTCTCTCTCTTTTGCCTGGGAGCAGTAGCTTTGCTGTTTTAGAACTGCTACTCCAGGGGGTCACTTGACCACGGGCACCACCAATGGGCGAGGGAAGCGCCTCTCTTAGGTCCCAATGGCAGGGAGCTGATATTGCTGTAATAGCACCCTCTGGTGGCGAGTGGCGACTCCAAAAGACACTTGGTAAACAGCGTTTCTATGAAGACTCAGATTCAGATGAAATTTATTGCTAGTCTCCCGAGGTAGAAATTCGACTTGGAGGAGAGTCGGTTGCAAACACAAATACAAATACAAGAACATAAACTTATTACAAAAAGACACCCAACACAGTCACATAATATAATTTGTTCTCATTAAGTAATTTGACGGAGTGTGGTACAAAAGAGTTTTTATAGTGGTTGTGTGAACAAACGGGGATCCTAAACCTCCTCCCAGAAGGCAGCATGGGAGGAGGTCTTCTATGAAGACTTTGAGCTTGTTTTTGTTCTGCTTAAAACACTGGCTCCAAAGAGTTTTTCCTTTTTTATAGAAATTGTTATGACCAAAGTGACAACGCTGGACTATGTATCATATTTTTAACCACGCTGTTTTGTGTACATCGGCAATAAAAAGCAGAAGCCTAAATCTATTAAGCTCTTGAGTTCTGTGGAGGCCCGCCTTTTTGCCCTTTTAAGGAACAGGCTTTGTAGGAGGAGATAGAGCAGCCATGTTCATTTCACAGACCACACGATATCATGAATGGGACTGAATGGAACACCAGTTATCTCTTCTATCTTCTATCCACGGGCACCACTGATGCCTTCACCCTCCAGGCCTTCTCCAGCTCTTCTCTGAGCCCCTGGTATTTCTCTAGTTTCTCGTCTTCCTTTTTCCTAAAGTTGCAATCACTTGGTGTTGCTATGTCAACCTCGACGGGTTTCCTCTGCTCTTTGTCCACCACCACAAAAAAGATTTACTCAAAGTAAAATCTTTGAGTAAATCTTTACTCAAAGTTTCACTCTTATTTCTTCTTGTTGCATATTGAAGTTCTACTTGGAACCTTGTGAAGATCAAAACGATTATGCCATTTTCAACTGGTCAAAAACTTCTGATTGGGATTGTATGTTTGTGCTTTGGCGGTTTAACTGGGCTGTGTTTTAGACATGGATAAAGATACACACAAAACTAAAGTTGCACAAATGAAAATCTATCATATGACATGTGATTGGAGTTTGCATGTTCTCCCCGTGTCTGCGTAGGTTTCCTCCGGGTACTCCGGTTTCCCCTATCACTAAAAACATGTACAATGGGCCAGGATGGATGAGAGTGTGTTTGAGAGTGCGCATGGGGGACGACGGACGCAAATTAGCCCAAGGCTACAATCCGGTGTGGCTTGTTTACATGCATGAGACCCATGTATGTTCATTAACATGCACTGTTCCGACCAAATAAACCAATAAATAAAATGTTCAAGTGTTCAAATCAGAAAAAAACCTTAATGAGCTGAGTAAAGACGAGGGCAGAAAAAGGCAGGAGAAAAATATAGGCCTTTGTATAAAAAGTGAATAGATAAAGTTTTTTTCTGCTGCCAGTAGAGATGTTTTAGGCCCAGTACTCTTCCTTAAACCCCCACAGTGGAACATTGCACCCAATAAATGAATAATATAATGGGAGCTATTTCATATTTTGACAACAAAAAAACTGTCTTGAGCAGCCTCTGATCAGACCTGAAATTTAGTGGGAGACATCATCAGCCCGTCTCCATGGAGATGTTGCTGCTCGCATTAACAACAGGCAGAAAACAGTGCTTTTATTCAAAATCTTGACTCAAATACTAAGAAATAAAATAAAAGTAATCAGTAGAGGCCTAAAAGCTCTGAAGCTACATTCTCAAAGACTTCTTTTCCTTTCTAGTTTCCCTGTTGGACTGAAGCAGCACCTCAGGCCTCTCAGAGCGAGTCAGAGCTGGACAGATCATGGATGAGCGAGAGCACAGGGAGGACAGAGCCGCTCCTCAGAGGTGAGGCCCACCACTGGCTCTGTCTGAACACGTTGTTCTCTAAAGGAGGATTCACACAAACAAGACTGTGGAGGGCAGGGCAACCGTCTGTCTGCTCAGGTCTCCTCTCGTCTGCCCCCGTCTCACATGTTAAGAGCAACATATACATAAGAGCAACATATACTTATATATAAGGGCAACACGGTGTGCGGCACGGTAGCACAGCGGTTAGAGCTCGTGCTTCACAGCTAGAAGGTCCGGGTTCAATTCCCACCTGGACGGGGCCTTTCTGTGTGGAGTTTGCATGTTCTCCCCGTGTCTGCGTAGGTTTCCTCCGGGTACTCCGGTTTCCCCTACCACTAAAAACATGTCCAATAGGCCAGAATGAATGAGAGTGTGTTTGAGAGTGCGCATGGGGGACGACGGATGGAAATTAGCCCAAGGCTACAATCCGGTGTGGCTTGTTTACATGCATGAGACCCATGTATGTTCATTAACATGCACTGTCCCGACCAAATAAACCAATAAATAAATAAATAAATAAATAAACATATACATAATATAAGAGCAACATATACATAATATAAGAGCAACATATACATATATATAAGAGCAACATATACATAATATAAGAGCAACATATACATAATATAAGAGCAACATATACATACATATAAGAGCAACATACATATAAGAGCAACATATATATAAGAGCAACATATACATATATAAGAGCAGCATATACATACATATAAGAGCAACATATATATAAGAGCAACATATATATAAGAGCAACATATACATAATATAAGAGCAACATATACATACATATAAGAGCAACATATATATAAAAGCAACATATACATATATAAGAGCAGCATATACATACATAAAAGAGCAACATACATACATACATAAAGGAGCAACATACATACATAAAAGAGCAACATATACATATAAGAGCAACATATATATAATATAAGACCAACATATACATACATATAAGAGCAGCATATACATACAAGAGCAAGATACATACATATAAGAGCAACATATACATAATATAAGAGCAACATATACATAATATAAGAGCAACATATACATACATATAAGAGCAACATATATATAAGAGCAACATATACATATATAAGAGCAGCATATACATACATATAAGAGCAACATATACATAATATAAGAGCAAAATATACATAATATAAGAGCAACATATACATAATATAAGAGCAACATATACATACATATAAGAGCAACATATATATAAGAGCAACATATACATATATAAGAGCAGCATATACATACATATAAGAGCAACATACATACATATAAGAGCAACATACATACATATAAGAGCAAGATATACATACATATAAGAGCAACATACATACATAAAAGAGCAACATACATAAAGGAGCAACATACATACATAAAAGAGCAACATATACATAAAAGAGCAACATATACATATAAGAGCAACATATACATAAAAGAGCAACATATACATAAAAGAGCAACATATACATAAAAGAGCAACATATACATATAAGAGCAACATATACATATAAGAGCAACATATACATATAAGAGCAACACATACATAATATAAAAGCAACATATACATAATATAAGAGCAACATATACATAATATAAGACCAACATATACATACATATAAGAGCAACATATATATAAGAGCAACATATACATACATATAAGAGCAACATATACATAATATAAGAGCAACATATACATACATATAAGAGCAACATATATATAAGAGCAACATACATACATATAAGAGCAAGATATACATACATAAAAGAGCAACATACATACATAAAAGAGCAACATACATAAAGGAGCAACATACATACATAAAAGAGCAACATATACATATAAGAGCAACATACATACATAAAAGAGCAACATATACATATATATAAGAGCAACATATACATAATATAAGAGCAACATATACATACATATAAGAGCAACATATATATAAGAGCAACATATACATATATAAGAGCAGCATATACATACATATAAGAGCAACATATACATAATATAAGAGCAACATATACATACACATAAGAGCAACATATATATATAAGAGCAACATACATACATATAAGAGCAAGATATACATACATAAAAGAGCAACATACATACATAAAAGAGCAACATACATAAAGGAGCAACATACATACATAAAAGAGCAACATATACATATAAGAGCAACATACATACATAAAAGAACAACATATACATAATATAAGAGCAACATATACATATATATAAGAGCAACATATACATAATATAAGAGCAACATATACATAATATAAGAGCAACATATACATAATATAAGACCAACATATACATACATATAAGAGCAGCATATACATACAAGAGCAAGATACATACATATAAGAGCAACATATACATAATATAAGAGCAACATATACATACATATAAGAGCAACATATATATAAGAGCAACATATACATACATATAAGAGCAACATATACATAATATAAGAGCAACATATACATACATATAAGAGCAACATATATATAAGAGCAACATACATACATATAAGAGCAAGATATACATACATAAAAGAGCAACATACATACATAAAAGAGCAACATACATAAAGGAGCAACATACATACATAAAAGAGCAACATATACATATAAGAGCAACATACATACATAAAATAGCAACATATACATATATATAAGAGCAACATATACATAATATAAGAGCAACATATACATACATATAAGAGCAACATATATATAAGAGCAACATATACATATATAAGAGCAGCATATACATACATATAAGAGCAACATATACATAATATAAGAGCAACATATACATACATATAAGAGCAACATATATATATAAGAGCAACATACATACATATAAGAGCAAGATATACATACATAAAAGAGCAACATACATACATAAAAGAGCAACATACATAAAGGAGCAACATACATACATAAAAGAGCAACATATACATATAAGAGCAACATACATACATAAAAGAACAACATATACATATATATAAGAGCAACATATACATATTATAAGAGCAACATATACATACATATAAGAGCAACATATACATACATATAAGAGCAGCATATACATACATATAAGAGCAAGATATACATACATATAAGAGCGAGATATACATACATATAAGAGCAAGATATACATACATATAAGAGCAAGATATACATACATATAAGAGCAACATATACATACATATAAGAGCAACATATACATATATAAGAGCAACATATACATATATATAAGAGCAACATATACATGTATATAAGAGCAACATATACATGTATATAAGAGCAACATATACATGTATATAAGAGCAACATATACATATATAAGAGCAACATATACATATATATAAGAGCAACATATACATGTATATAAGAGCAACATATACATGTATATAAGAGCAACATATACATGTATATAAGAGCAACATATACATGTATATAAGAGCAACATATACACTGAAGCGACCTGAACCCCAGACCGAGCCCGACAGCTGCACAGAGTCGTGTGCATAAGGTTAGTTTTGTTTATTTGACCAGCAAACACTCAAAAGGAGTGGGCCACAATCTGTTCACAAAACATTAGTCTGAGCGCGCTTCGGCCACGGTCTGCGATGTCACAAAAAGGGGCAGGTGCTTGAGCACCACCTGGGCTTTATTTGTGCACGTCCCTGTCTGTCTCTATCAGCTTAATTAATGCCTCTGTACAGGTGCTCGTCATAGAATTAGAATATCATGAAAAAGTGCATTCACTTCTGTTGTTCAACTTAATATATTATATCAAACTAATATATGATAGACTCATTACATGCAAAGAGTGATATGTATAGCCTTTATTTGTTATCATGTTGATGATTATGCCTCAGCTTGTAAAAAACCCAAATTAAAATCTGAATATTTTGAAAATGTCCATAAGCCATAATTGTAAGCCATAATCATCAACATTATAACAAAAAAGTCTTGACATATGTCACTTTGCATGTCATGGGTCTATATCATATATTAGTTTAACATTTTAAGTTCAGTTACAGAAATAAATGAACTTGTTCATGATATTCTAATTGTATCTAATTGTATGTATCTTTATTCATTGTCCCTTGAATAAAGATGTCAGTGAAGTAAAAGCCTCAGTTCCCTGATGTTTTGGAGAACATAGTGTTGGCTCCTGTTGGTGGGGACTGTTCCTTTGGCTCAGTATTTCTTCACAAACAGATTATTATTATTTTTTTAAATGGCATTGTGTTTCAAATAACTAACTTAAATAAAATTAAAAAAAAGCATGACAAATAAGTTGTGATATAAATCGAATGTTTCTCTTCTCAGACAAACTGAGGCTGGAGACAAGGCTGAAGTTCCTCCTCTGTCCTGGGTGCTCATGGGAGCTCTGGACGATTTGCCAGACTATGACTTTCAAAGGTTCAAGCTGTACCTGACAGACAGGACTCTGTTAAAAGAGTTTGAGGTCATTAAAAGAAATAGACTGGAGACAGAAAACAAGACCAAGATCCTGCAGGCCATGACGGACAACTACGGCATCTTCACCCTCAGAGTCATGAAGAGAGTCCTGACGGCACTGGCTATGGGCAACATCCTGCAGGAGCTGTCCCAGTATCCCTACGACCCCGAGGGTAAGACTAGAGCGCAGTGAGCCAGATCTCTGAGTGTCCATAGATTTGTCAACATTATTTCATCTCAACGTTAAAACCTTAATGTGTCCCCGCTATGTGTGTGGCAAGTCAAAGCTTAACCAAACAAGGCAGTCATTACATATGAAGGGCTGGACATATTCCATTGTGGTGTCTCTCACACACATACTTTCCTCTCACATACATAAATACTTCATATTTCATATACACTATACTCTCACTTAAACATGAACGGATAGTTATAGCTGTGTGTGCGAATGCTGGAGTACAGTGTAAAAGGAAGTCACTGAAATCTGTGCTGTGACGAATTCAAGTATTAAAAAATATGATTAGATTTAGAAAAAAGTATATTATATTATTATGTTAACATCTAGATCAAGGACATCTAGATCATTTAGAGTCCTAAGATATGCCACACAGAAGTTAGTGTTAACGCTGTGACAAGCACAGGATTGAACGCGGTGTTGCCATTGTAGCTCAGTGGTTCCCAAAGTGGAATTTGAATTTGGTGTATTTTTGTATTCATTTCATTTTAGAGAAATGTTGCCAAATATCAAAATATAGTATCTAAACTATAACTACTAACCACTAAACAAGACTTTAAATGTTTGGCACTTGACAGTATTATGTATTGATTGATGTATTGATGACAAATTCATGCAAATTTGCATGATTATGTCCAGCCTTAGCAATTGCAACAAAAGTGTTATAATTACTTGATTTTGGCCAATAGTGGACAATGAACAACAGTGTGCCACTCCCACAGCACAACGACCCCGATGATCTTTGACTCTGGCTGTCAGGACATGGACCAAAATAGGCGGGTCTAGAGTGACATGACAGACACAGTGAAAAAGAAACGAATTAAAAAGGAAATTGAAACACAGCTTTCAGGGATGTCAAACTCATTTGGAGCGGGGGCCAAAAATGTGACCATTGTGTTAGTCGGGGGCCGAAACAGACAAAACCTCTTTTGATAGAATATTTGACTAAATATTAATTTGGCATTTTTTTATTATTTGATATGCCTTGAACATTACCCAGCCACATTTTTAAGCTTCCTGGGGTTTTTATAAGGCTACTGTTTGTTGTGTATTTTAAAGGTACAAATTCCAAATCAAAGGGCACAAACTCGGACAAATTGTCTTTTTGCAATAACCTCATTAATAATTCATGTGTTACTAAATAATGACACAGTGACCTGCATCAGACTGGACTTTTCCTCTGTCCCCCTTTGTTACTGTGACAGCGGCTCACTGCCTTAAATACTTCCTCAAACAGGACACACCGGTGCAGAAACGTACTGAACAGTGCCCCGTCTGTCCGTAACTTCACTTAGTGCTCGATGTTGTGAGCACCCGAGCGCTTTATGACGCCCCGGGACAGACATGGAGAGAAGGAGGGAGAATCAGTCGTAAGATGCATCACACGAGACACTTGCCACGACCTGACGCTTTTACACACAGATTTAGATATTCTAATAAGAGACGGTGTCTGAACTTGCGATGTTCGCCTTGCAGTGTCATGCGGCTGTAAACTTTACTGGCACAGGATTAACTTAAAGTACGTTTCACTCCTCGTCCTCAGTTTGTTGAAACCTCAGCATTAACATTGCTACAGCGCTGGGGAAAAGGGTCTTATGGGAAATGTAGTTCTAAGGTCTTTAATACAATTTATCTGCCGGCCGGTTGGAATATAAAGTAGAAATCATGTCTGAACTAGAGCATATTGTAACATTTCAAAATGGAACGTTTGGAGTCTGTAGGAGTAGCTAAAGTAGTGAGGTCGTAGCATGAGAGAAACACAAACCTTATTTCGAGATAACCCCCCCTAAAGTAATGTATATTCCTATCACATTTTGCCGGCGAGGTTCTCCCAGAAATGAAATGACAATTTGGATCTTTGTTATACTCCGACACGAAAGATGTTTAGAGCGAAAACTACCTAAAAATGTTCACATTTCCCACAGCGGGAAACGGCAACGTTTTCACCCGCCTGTCCCGCCTTCATTTTTTTATATTTTTTTTTTGGGGGGGGGGAAATGTCAAATTCGCCTTTTTTTCCCCTCATGGTATTCGTGCATTTGTGCATACACGAGCAACTGTGCTCTAGCCCACCTCCTGCAAGCGGGCCAAAGTCTGGAACCAAGCTGGACCTGAGCACAGTTTGATCGCGCTCACACTAGCCTAAATGCTCAAGTCGCGTTACTGCTTTTATTTGGTCACCGGGAAGACTATCAGCTGCTCACATGTGTTCACTTCAGGAGGAGCCACGGCTGCTGCACCATTCTGAGAAAACCCCCGGGTATAAAGTATACAAACAAACAAACAAGTGTTGTTAGCATTTAGCCTCTCCCAGGAAAAGTGTAGCTCCAAACTGGGGTGAAGTTAGAAGCTACCAAGCTCTTCCACTCAGAAAATCGAAATTTTTTAGATGGAGTTTCCGTTTCACTTGTGTCTTTATGATGTAATGCTGCTCCATATTCAGACAGATGACCTTCTGTGTCATTTGTCTGATGTGTGTTGGACTCCACTCTCTCCTAATGCTGCCCACTGTTAAATATCTCTTGCTCTCTCTGCACCAGTGTTCACCCAGCTCTGTGGGCCTCTCTCATCTTTGTTCACAGCGATGATAGCAGAGAGTCAGAATCTCCTCAAACCAACGCTGAAGTCCAGGTTTAAGTTCTTGATTGAGAGTCTCTCCACAAAAGGTCCCAGAAGGCTGTTTCATGATGGCTTCTCCGAGCTGTATATCACTGTGGCAGACACTGAGCAGGAGGAGGAGCATGAGGTCGGACAGATGGAGAAACATACCAGGAAATCAGCCCAAGAGACCACCATTCACTGCCAGGACATTTTCAGAGGCACCACAGAGACAGGAGAGCCAATCAGGGCTGTGCTGACAAAGGGCGTGGCCGGCGTCGGGAAAACAGTTCTGACTCAGAAGTTCAGTCTGGACTGGGCTGAAGGCAGCGCCAACCAGGACGTCCAGCTGCTGCTCCCCTTCACTTTCAGAGCACTCAATGTGCTCCGAGGCTCAGAGTACAGCTTAGTGGGTCTAGTGCACCGCTTCTTCAAAGAAACCAGAGGCCTCAGCAGCTTCCAGCAGCTCCAGGTGATCTTCATCTTTGACGGTCTGGACGAGTGCAGACTTCCTCTGGACTTCAGCCGGACCCGGGTCCTGACGGACACAGATAGCGCCTCAGTGGAGGAGCTGCTGGTGAACCTCATCAGGGGGAGCCTGCTCCCCTCCGCTCGCCTCTGGATAACCACACGCCCCGCGGCAGCCAATCAGATCCCTGCTGAGTGCGTTTCCATGGTGACAGAGGTGCGAGGGTTCAGTGAACCACAGAAGGAGCTGTACTTCAGGAAGAGGTTCAAAGACGAGCAGCAAGCCGCGGCCATAATCTCCCACATCAAGAGCATCCGCAGTCTGTACATCATGAGCTACATCCCAGTCTTCTGCTGGATCCTCTCTGTCGTTTTACAGAAGCTTCTGAAGCAAACAGAGAAACAAGATCTGCCCAAGACTCTGACTGAGATGTACGTCCACTTCCTGGTGGTCCAGGCCAAAGTCAAGAACATCAAGTATCATGGTCGAACAGGAACAGACCCTCACTGGACTCCAGAGACCAGGAAGATGGTGCAGTCTCTGGGAAAACTGGCCTTTGAGCACCTGCAGACAGGAAAGTTGATCTTCTACGAGAGTGACCTGAGCGAGTGTGGGCTGGACGCTGCAGAGATCGCTCGTTACTCCGGAGTCTTCACACAGGTCTTTAGAGAGGAGCCAGGCCTGTATGAGGACACAATCTACTGCTTCATCCATCTGAGTGTGCAGGAGTTTCTGGCGGCGCTCCATGTCCATCAGACCTTCGTCGACACTGAAGTCAACCTTCTCTCAACAGAAATACAGAAATCCACTTTACTCGGAGTCAAACCTGAACTGACACATCTGCACCAGACGGCTGTGGACCAGGCCTTACAGAGTCCAAACGGACACCTGGACTTGTTCCTGCGCTTCCTCCTGGGTCTTTCACTGCCAACCAATCAGAGCCTTCTCCAAGGTCTGCTGAAACAGACAGGAAGTAGCTCCAAACCCAGTCAGAAAACAGCTGAGTACATCAAGCAGAAGCTGAGTGAGGAAGTGTCTGCAGATCGAAGCATCAGCCTGCTCCACTGTCTGAATGAACTGAATGATGGTTCTCTGGTGGATCAGGTCCAGTGGTACCTGAGCTCAGGACGTCTGTCTGAAGGTGGACTGTCTCCTGCTCAGTGGTCAGCTCTGGCCCTCATCTTACTGTCATCAGAAGAAGACCTGGAGCAGTTTGAGCTGAAGAAATACTGTGCTTCAGAGGAGGCTCTGCTGAGGCTGCTGCCAGTGGTCAAAGCCTCCAACAAAGCTCTGTGAGTATAAGGAATAACTCTGCGTATATTAGACTTCTCCTAAACCAGTGTGTACTCTCCAGACTGAGCGTCTGTAACCTGTCAGAGAGCAGCTGTGAAGCTCTGTCCTCAGTCCTCAGCTCCTCTTGTCTGACAGTCCTGGACCTCAGTAACAACGACCTGAAGGACTCAGGGCTGAAGATGTTGTCTGTTGGACTGAAGAGTCCTCACTGTAAACTGCAGCAGCTCAGGTTTGGACTTTCTTTTCATGCACTTTTATCCTCCAAATATTGTATTCCCAAATAAAGAAAGAACAATATTGTAACTATTGGTTAAAGATTTTATTGTATAAAATAATGACTAGGACACCTCAATGTCCGTAGACGTGTTTCGTCAAACTGCGAGTTATGGCGAGTTACGGCGTTGCGTAACTCGCTCACTCAGCACGGCTTTGGCTTTCAGTTTGAACCTCCACTTTTTTCCTTATTTGTTGTCAGTCAAATCTACTGTTACACATGTGGATATGTTTATTTGTGAACCACTCTATTGTAGATTTTGCTTTATGTTTTGGGTCATTGTCTTGTTGGAAGACAAATCTCCGTTCCAGTCTCAGGTCTTTTGCAGACTCCATCAGGTTTTCTTCCAGAATGGTCCTGTATTTGGCTCCATCCATCTTCCCATCAATTTGAACCATCTTCCCTGTCCCTGCTGAAGAAAAGCCCAAACCATGATGCTGCCACCACCATGTTTGACAGTGGGGATGGTGTGTTCAGGGTGATGAGCTGTGTTGCTTTTACGCCAAACATAACGTTTTGCATTGTTACCAAAAAGTTGGATTTTGGTTTCATCTGACCAGAGCACCTTCTTCCACATGTTTGGTGTGTCTCCCAGGTGGCTTGTGGCAAACTTTAAACCACACTTTTTATGGATATCTTTAAGAAATGGCTTTCTTCTTGCCACTCTTCCATAAAGGCCAGAGTTGTGCAGTATACGACTGATTGTTGTCCTATGGACAGAGTCTCCCACCTCAGCCGTACATTTCTGCAGTTCATCCAGAGTGATCATGGGCCTCTTGGCAGCATCTCTGATCAGTTTTCTCCTTGTATGAGCTGAAAGTTTAGAGGGACGGCCGGGTCTTTGTAGATTTGCAGTGGTCTGATTCTCCTTCCATTTCAATATTATCGCTTGCACAGTGCTCCTTGGGATGTTTAAAGCTTGGGAAATCTTTTTGTATCCAAATCCGGCTTTAAACTTCTCCACAACAGTATCTCGGACCTGCCTGGTGTGTTCCTTGTTCTTCATGATGCTCTCTGCGCTTTAAACTGACCTCTGAGACTATCACAGAGCAGGTGCATTTATACGGAGACTTGTTTACACACAGGTGGATTCTATTTATCATCATTAGTCATTTAGGTCAACATTGGATCATTCAGAGATCCTCACTGAACTTCTGGAGAGAGTTTGCTGCACTGAAAGTAAAGGGGCTGAATAATTTTGTACGCCCATTTGTTGTTCATTTGTTTGAAATATCCAATAAATTTCGTTTCACTTCATGATTGTGTCCCACTTGTTGTTAGTTCTTCACAAAAAATTATCTTTATGTTTGAAGCCTGAAATGTGGCAAAAGGTCAAAGTTCAAGGGGGCCGAATACTTTCGTAAGGCACTGTATATGACACTGAGAAATTAGGAAACTCAAATTCCTTGTTTATATGATCAAATAAGAAAACCCGGCTTTTCGAATTTAAGCTCTGTCCGCGCAGGTGCATACATTACATTTTTGAGCACAATACGGTGAAAATATTAAAAGCATAAATGTGCGGCTTGTTCTTTTGAACGCCCACTTTGGGCTCAATGTTTTGCTCGCCTTCGACATCCTGAGCTACGACAGTGACGGCTGATTGTGGATAATTCCTGACCTTTACCCGTCCTGGGTCTGTCTTTATCACCGACGCGGACCCGGGAGCTCTGGGAGATGGTTTGAAGCCGGGGCCGGTGTGAGAGAGTGGAGCTGATGGAGTTCACCCCAAAGTTAGTGGATGAAAAACTTAATCCGGCTTTTGTGGTCGACTCCTCTCTGCGTCCGGAGGAAAACCAGCCGCCTTGAAACGGTCGCCAACAGTTTTGCATAAATCCACATTAGGATGCTTCTTTCCACCTTAAATATTCACTACTTTTAGTTCTTTCATGGTTAAAATAATAAACTTCGTCTCCTCTTGACTCCAGAAACAGGAGCACTTCGGACTTGCCACCGCCGTGTTTGTTTACGATTAACTGCGCATGCACAAGAAATGGGAAGTTTCTTAAAACCGGAAAATAGCGTTTACATGAAGTTATATCCCGCTTACTGAGGGAAAATCCCAGCCAGAAAATCCGGGTTTCTAGAAAACGGGAAACTGTTATTTTTGGGTTTTTATAATTGGGAAACTGCGTTTATATGAAACCGGAGAGAAACAGGAGAACATGGTCCACTCGGACTCCATGTCTCCAACCTCCCTCGGAATCTGGGTGAAGCTCTTCCGGAGGTGGGAGTTGAAGACCTTACTGACAGGTCTGACCGGCTTCTTCCCCTGCCAGCGGATCCAGCTCACCACCAGGTGGTGATCGGTTGACAGCTCAGCCCTTCTCTTCACAATTTGGACAATTTGAAAAGTCTCTGTTTTCTTTGTTGTCATCCAGGATGTAGTTTGTGCAGCAAAAGGACCGCGATGTAGAAACGTTATGCTAGGCATCCTTAATAATAGTTTTGTCAGGATTACAATATTATTTTTGTAATCGTGTAGTGTAGTTATCAAAATCCTAATGGCACACCCTATATTGTATTATTTGTAAAACTAAGCTGTGCAGTGGACAGAGCAGAAAACAACACAAGGAAAAGAGGCAACGCAGATGCGCACGCAGCATTTGTCAGTCAGACAAGGCTTCAGGACCGAGAATCATTAAACTCATATCGTTCATAAGAACAAACATTTTAGAGACTGCAAATACTCCCTTGATGTGTCCAGCCAACTTTTGTTGTTAAAGCATTTCCCCTTTGTGTGAGCACAAAGAGGAAATGCAAGGATTCCCATAGTTGTCATAGTGTGTTGACAACTCACACAAAAGCTCAAAGGAAATATGTTGGCCGCAGGCTGATCACACAGCGATGGTTTGGCTGTGAGCATCTATAAAGAAACAAAGCTCAACACTATACAGTATTTACTCAGTGTTTGTCTGAAATGTCACATTACATCAAAAACGTATCAAAAGTTAGACCTCCTAAATAAGGTGAATAGGTGATTTACATGAAGTTCACTTCAGTTAAACTCAAAGTTCACCTTAAGACTGATTTATGTCTCTGATGTTTGTGTAAAACAGCCTCTGTCCTGTCAGTCTGTGGAGTTTCCTTTGGTGAGTGTGTCCTGTAATGATCACTGTCTCCTCTCTCCAGACTGAGCGTCTGTAACCTGTCAGAGAGCAGCTGTGAAGCTCTGTCCTCAGTCCTCAGCTCCTCTTGTCTGACAGTCCTGGATCTCAGTAACAACGACCTGAAGGACTCAGGGCTGAAGAGGTTGTCTGTTGGACTGAAGAGTCCTCACTGTAAACTGCAGCAGCTCAGGTCAGAGGGTTTACTCTTCATCTCTGTGAGTTTGTCATGTGTGTGACTCTGTTGAACCTGTTGTTCAGCCTCTCAGGGTGTATGATCTCAGAGGAAGGCTGTGCTGCTCTGGCCTCAGTTCTGAGGTCCAACCCCTCCCATCTGACAAATCTGGATCTGAGCTTCAACCATCCAGGAGCCACAGGAGTAAAGCAGCTGTCTGTTCTACAGGAGGAGCCTCACTGCTCCCTGCACACTCTCAGGTGAGGACACACCTACTGTCCATGAAACATCTAGATCAGCCCATCAAAGAGGTTGGATCTGCACTTCAGCCCCTTTCACACTCAACTGTCCTGTCCTATCAAGTCTATGGACTAAAGTCATCTTTAAAAACATGTGACAACATCCTCATGATGAGAGTAAAGTGCAGACAGAGCCACAGAGCAGGTCAACACTGTCCACTGAGAGCAGTGAGTGACAGAGGAGTTAAAGGCCAATACTCGTTTTTCTCAACCTTGAGTTTGGAGAAGGTCCAGAAGGAGACTTGCTTTACTATGGGAAATGAACACATTTGAGTTTGAACATCAATAACATGTTTGTACATGAGCTTCTTATGGAGCTGCTGTGTTTCTGGTACAAACTGATGTGTTCTTTCCTTCAGACTGGAGCCTGCTGGAGCTGAGTGGTTAACACCAGGACTCGGGAAGTGTGAGTGTTGACTTTAAACCATTTCAAATAATACAAGACTGATTTAAACTGTAGGAGACACAATTCGTCATGGGAAAATGAGTCCCCCTACGACCTATAACCATTTGGTCGTTTTAATCCAAAAAGTCAATCACATGAAGCCAGTTCCTAATATTCTAATAGGTTGCATTCATGTATAACTCTGTTTCAGTCGGAGCAGGTGCCAATACAACTCTATGGGAATGTTTTTTTTTTATTTCTAAAAAGAAAATGTCCAAATATTTTCCCTGATCATTATTTGACAGTGATTGGGTTGTTAAACCCAATCAGTCATATTATTCTTATGGCTGAAAATCCTTTCTACTGACCAACATCACGCTCATGTTTTTGAATATTGTCTCCACTTTTAGACGCCTTTATGACAAAATAATTAGACCATAGTTCATTTGTGCTGGAAGAGAGGACTTTGAACATCGGCACAGGAATTACAGAGAAATTAGCAATAAAAAAGTGCATTTTGACAGTTGCCATAGTTACCGTCATGAATTTCTCAGCTGCTCCATCTCAATTTTAAACTATAGGCTCTTTATGATGTCACATGAACACAACCTATGGGAAAATGTTCAAAATAGCGTAATTCAGCGCCTTGTGCTTTTTCTGTCTCTTCCTACCATTCGAATGAGGTAACACTTAGTGAATAATCTAAGATTTTGAGGAGACTTGACCCCATGACCAATAGGTTGCATTCACGATTTAGAATGTGATCAGTTGCCCTCAGTTTTAAACTATCGGCTCTTTAAAATGTTGTGATGTCACATGAACGCAACCATATGGTCTTGGACTTGCTTGGGACTTGGAACTTCTCAACTTGGACTTGACTTGAGACTTACATTTAGTGACTTACTCCCACTCTGGCAGACACATATCCTCCAGTCACATCAGAATACAAAAAGCTCGTGTCCACATGTAGAGGGTTCGTTACTTAGTTACTTTATTTATTTGCTTGAGCTGTTAACCTGCTCAAAGGGAGTGGGCCGAAGCCAAAGGCTTATATGTGCCCACCCCAAAAATAAAAACAATAACATGTACATTTAACGTTTACATAAACAAATCATAAACAAAAGAACATAGGGCAAAATAACAACAAATAATGAACAATAATAAGAAAATGTAATAAACACCAGCAAATAAAGAAACAACAGCAAAATAATATGCTACAACACTGACAATATTCAGTGTTCATATCTAAGAAATGTAAACTCTGTGTAAACCTTTTGAAATGTACCAGTTATTGCAAAGTTTGATGTTTTGATCTAGATGATTCCATATTTCAACACCACGTCTCGTGGGAAACATGGTGGTTCTGGAGTACTGTTTATCTAAACTCATCTTATGTCTCAAGTTAAGGGTCTCAAGGGTGACAGGAGACTCACTGTGTCTGGTCTCCTTCAGATTTCTGTCCGTTCTCTCTGGATCCAAACACGGCTCACAGAGAACTCAAACTGTCCAACAACAACCAGAAGGCGACACGAGTGAGCGAGAAGCAGCCGTATCCAGATCATCAGGACAGATTTGAGTTCTGGCATCAGCTTCTGTGTGACACTGGTCTGACTGGGCGCTGTTACTGGGAGGTCCAGTGGAGTGGAGATGTTTATATATCAGTGACTTGCAGAGGAATCAGCAGGAAAGGAGTGGGTGCTGACAGTGGGTTTGGATGGAATGATCAGTCCTGGAGCCTGGACTGCTCTGAACGGGGTTTATATGTTCGATATGAAAACAAACAAACCCTCCTCCCTCAGCACGGCTCCTCCTCTGGGACAGTAGGGGTGTATGTGGACTGTGCTGCCGGCTCTCTGTCCTTCTACTCGGTCTCCTCTGAGCGACTGATCAACCTCCACACCTTCAACACCACCTTCACTGAGCCTCTGCTCCCTGGGTTTAGGCTCAGTGCTTTAGACTCCTCCGTTTCTCTGTCGAACTGAGCAGCTCCTCCTGTAGGACCTCCTCACAGCCGTCCAGTCTGCGAGCGCTGAGAGACAGGTCACTGTCGTTTAAAGGGGCATACCGATACATCTATATTATTTTAGCTTTTAACCAAATTATGAAGTCTTTCCTTCAGATGAGGCTCACGTGTTTTTTTTTGGTCCCTTCTTTTACTTTTGATTTAGTTTTAGGAGTCGACCAACATATCTGGAGATCTGTCACAGTTTTAGTCAAACTGGAGAAAATGTGCTTAGTTCATGTAGGGGTTAAGAGGTTAACTACTTCTAATGATGTTCAATATTAAACAACGTTGAAACTGAATACTTGTATACTGAATTGTAATTTTTTTCAATAAAGTGTGTGGATTCGAATTTCCTTCAGCCGGAACACTTTTTATTTTTTAACGGAACAATCAATCACCCAAGAACTCGTAAATCATACCTAGTCAAAGGAATTATCAGTTGCAACACCAGTTTATCCTTTCATCTCACGTACTATTGAACACTTGCACTATAAGCGCTTATGCGGGATTTGAACATCTGACCCTCCGATCAATCTAAACACATAAAACAAGACAAACTGGTACAGTGTATATAACAGTTCTTTAGTTTTTTTTAGTAAAAGCATAAACAGTAAATGATTACAAGATGCATCGAGATTGAACGCAGCATGAACGTGCAATATTGTTAGCATTTAGCAAATTAGGAAAATAGTAATACTTATGTTTAAAAGGTTTGTGCTGGCTTGACCCACACAGTCTCTCAGAGACACACACTTCTTTTTGGCTTAAAAAATAAAAGAAAGAACATGACATGACCTTTTCACTCATGCATAACCATGACCAAATTTAAAAACAGCGCCAAGCAGTCTAAATGTTCAAATTTTGATTTTAAGAACCTATAATATATGTGAATTGCGACAACAATAATGCATGTGATGCAAGGTATTAATGTCTAGCATCAAATCTCCAAATGCATTATTAATATTATCATGTTCATTTGTAAATGCCATGACTCAGTCCAAATTATTAAAATATAGGGCTATGCAGCACAATTTAGTGACAAATTAATTTTAACTATAGCTAAAAAAAAAAAACTTATTTTTCGCCCTGCATTTTGTAACCTGGGGACAGTAGAAAACAGTGAGTGTTTTGTCTGATTGCTGGCGACACAGTGCCAATATCCTCAGTAAAGTAAAATACTTACGTAAATGCCAGCCATAGGTTGTTAGACAGGGCTAGCTGTTAGCTAAGTATGCTAACTTAGCTTGCTAGCCATCTAACGGTTCTTGGCCCGGAGTTCACTAGTCCCAAGGATCCAGTTTTGGTTTTTGGTTTGCTTCGACTACTCCCACCCAAGGCTTGGTCGATGTTGTGTCCTGTTCACTCCGCCAGGCCCAAGTCCCAAGAGAACGCACATTAGGAAGAACTGTCTCTCTCTCTGTGTCTCAGGAGCTAGCGCCGCTCTCCGCTCTGACAGCAACACACAGACTGCACAGCGCGACTCCGCCCACAACAGGTGCACGAGCCAATCGGCTTTCGCGCCACAACTATTTCAAAATAATCTTGCTCTGAGATTGGTCCTTATTTTTTGGATAATTATTTGGTCTTTGCTAATAAAAATAAATTTAAAAAAAGCCCACACACATTCGTACAGGGTGTGTGTCTGTGTTACTTTTAATTGATTGATTCTATTTTTTATTTATTCTTAAGCAATACGAAAGGGCTGTACAATTAAATAAAACCAAAACATTTTGGTGAGTTTGTAGGTGGATAAAAAGTTCATAGTCTGGTTGAGTACAGGGGAATTTCACAGAAATAATCGAGAACTGTTATTGCTGTACGCCCATGCATATGTACTGGTGATTTTAAATTGAATTTGAAGTCTGCTTTTTTGGATACAGAATTCCTCGTAAAATCGGTTGGTGTAGAAGGAAATTTTGACCAAATTTGCCGATCCTTTGAGATCGGATGGTAACACAATAGTAAAAACATGGTTAGTTGTATTCATATGGCAGAATGTAGTTATTTTCTGGTATGTTGAAGCATAGTTGTATTCTTTGAATATTGGGTATATCATTCATAATGTCCATGTCCGTTGTGTTTTATTTTCACATGTCTGTTCTGTCCTTGGGGTTTTGCTTCGCCCTGTGTTCGGTACCTGCCCCGCCCTAACGTGCACCCTGTTCCTTGTGCATTTCGACCCCTAGTCTTTGTTGGTTCATTGTTCATGTCTGTGCGTCATTGTGTGTGTTCTGCCCATGTCTATCCTGCGTGAGTTTTTATTTTTTATTTTTTGGGGGGGGGGGGATTTTGCATTTGGATCTATTTCATTCCATCCGTGACACCTTTTCAATGCAACAGTTACATTCATTGTCTGTGTTCAGACTGATATGAATCAAATTCAACTTGAAACTTACTGTGAGATAAACAGCGGCGGTGAAACATGCTCCAGGACATTTTCCATATTATCAATTCAGAATTTTTCCGACAGATTCAACTCGAATGTCACACGCAGGAAGCGACGGCAGATATGGCTATAACACAATACAACAGCAGAGCCAGTTTAGACCCGGTTTAGACCTGGTTCGGCCTGGTTCGGCCTGGTTCAGTCTGGTTCAGCCTGGTTCGGTCGGTCGGTTCTCGTGGTCATGGATCCTCCAGTTCTACTGATGCTCCTTCTCTTCTGTTCAGGTAAAAGCCTATGGTTCCAATTGATCCGAATGGCGTTACATGATGTGCAACTTTTAAAACGGAATAAAAATGCCGGCGTGACGAGAATGAAGCCGTACTATAAAAAAAACTGTCATTTAATGAAGAACAAAAGTAACATTTTCATCAAAACGTTGTACATGTTTTTTATTGAAGGGAGTGGGTCTATCTATTTTTTTCTTTTAGATGCAAGTTTAAACGACGTAATAGAATCAACAAATAAAAGTGTCTTATTTCCCAAAATGTAACATGTGGTTCACTCTCCACTATGAGAGGAAAGCTGAATATTGTACCAGAATAAAACCACAACATCAGCCGTGAGAATAAAGAGGACTTTCTGTGGAGACGTCACTGAGCCTCATTTATCCATTTATTGTTTATGCACTGTTAAAAAGCCTTTTGTTTAATGCTCTTTTTTAGTCGGTGTGTTGTGACTCATTTACAGTGACTTGCTCTAAATACAGTTGACATGATTATTCATTGGTTATAACATGATTGTACACTGATTATAAAAGAATATTTCCAATAATAATTACACAATCTTAACTGTTGACGCGAACGGCGAGTTCCGGCCGCTCTTTCTTCAGTGAAGCCTGAACAGTCAGGTTCAGCAAAGACGCCCGTGCCTCCGCCATGACTGGAGGAGCTTTCACGGCGCGTTGGTATTTGTATCTATTGTAGACTCTGGGGACCTGCTGTACATGAATGCCTCTGCTCAGTGTCGACATACGATTGACACTATATATCTCTGAGGTCCATTACTAACTGTAGGGCCTTGACCCATCCTTCTGAACTGTATTCTATATTGTCCTCCAGGAGGCTGGGTCATTGGTATGGTTTTATTTATAAGGCCGTGATGCTTGGTCTACGGCCAATCTGTGACGTCATCTCACGGAGGAGAGTTGGTTCTGAAAAGAAAAATGTAGGATTATTTTGGACAAACTTATGTTTCTGAATAAAAATGCATAGTAAAAAAACTCAATGACATTTAAATTGGTAAATCACATTCACAACTTTCACTTTAATTTTCACATAAGATGTAAAATAACACCATTGGAGATTAGTAACTTATTATTGTGTATACAAGTATGCCTAGGTCATTGAGTCTTGTGAGTCTCAAATAAGTTGCATGCAAGGATGTATAAGATCCACCAGGTGTCAGTATAGAGCCACACCGCGACACTGTACCGGCACAGTATCAATGCAGTTCGGGGGATGTGCCGAAACGCTTCACGAGGCCTCATCCACCCATCACTTCTTTTTCTCATCTCTTTGTAATTCCTGCTCAATTGTCGTTTGAGAAGTACAAAAAAAAAAGGGAACAAAAAAAGTGGGGGCCACGGTGGTTTTGGCCTGGGGGACGGGGCGTGTGTATGTGGAGGGTCTTTGAGTGTGGCGTGACCGAATAAAGAGTGACGGTTAAAAGGAATGAAAACACATCTTAGTAGGACTATAATCAAATACAGTTAAAACTCCAGGATAAAGAAATACTAAAGGTGTAAAAGGTGCGAGTCTATTCAATTCATTCTATGCTCGGAACAGTTGGACCTGTCCGACCTCTGTCTTTTGTGCTGGGTTTCCTTTCTGGCCGCGATCACAAACCAAAATAAACTCCCTGACATCTCGGCCAGCGTGTTTCCAAGAACATCTCTCCAGGATTTTGGCTCTAGTTTTTCTTCTTATTACTTTATTGTGTCGTAGGTTTTAGGTTTCATTACACAATTAGCATGTCAGAATTGACACTATATTTTCTTCTTTTTTCTCCCTTTCCACCCAGTGAAATGAAAATTAAGTAAATAAACAAAAACAAAAAAAATACTAAATGCACACAAAAAATACAAAAAAAATAATTAATAAATAAAAATGCTTTTATCGGCTAAATCCCCTTTTAGCACAGCGGTATGATGTGCGATATGAAATCCGTATGACCTGCGTGTCAACAGTGAGGGCTGTCCACTCAGAGGCCAGAGTCTGTTCACGTCACATCAGACACGGGTCAGCGCTTTGGCCTCAGCCAGAGGTCGGCCCCAAAACCTAAACCTGGTCAGACCGGTTTGGCCCTGGCCTTTGTTATGGAAAAGCTCCACAAAATTTTCCTCCACCTGGAGGGGGTCTCTCTGTTTGCATGTTCTCCCCGTGTCTGTGTAGGTTTACCCTACCACTAAAAACACATACAATAGATTCCCCTCTGGGGCCAGGACTCCCCTGAAAAAGACATTTTTCATTTCAGTGGGACTGAAATATAGGGTAAAGGTTTGGGCACCCCAGTAAATGTGATGTCATGATTTTCCCACACACAGAATCAACACTGCTTTATTTTTATTTTATATTTTTTTCAATTTGACTGCGGGGAGGGGGGTTTAAAATGCGGCGGCCCTAGTGTTAAGCAGTGGCGCAAAAGGGCATACACGATGCCTTTACAGTCTTTACAGTGAACGATATGAACGTGTTCGCGGAGGTGAAGTTTTTTTTCTTTTTTTTTTCTTTGGGGGAGGGGGAGGGCACTTTAGATGTGCTTATTTTGCAAAACAACAGTCACTGCTGGAGTGGGGCGGAGAGAGGAGTGTAGGATTGGCAGAGGGACAGCTTGTGAACGGGACCGCGGGACGTGGGCGTGGCCTGCGGGGAAACGGTTTCACCAACACAGTCTCACTCCGAAAGTGACGAACGGTCACTCGCCTTATGCGTAATATAGAACGCAAAAGGTCCCGTCTGCGCCTCCATTGACGCCATGGGGTTGTAATGTATTTCAATGAGAGTCCAGGCGCGGCTCATTTGACGATATCGGACAACTGTAGTATAGAACAAATTCTGCCCGGTTTAGCAAACTATAAAACAAACAAAAATGCAAAAGTGCATTCAGCGCAAACACAAGCGCAGAACTACAGTATTCACGTCTGTTTGCCTGAATCTGAGGCCAAACTGTTGTTCATCAAAGCCAAAACATGATGGATCCAGGACAAACCAAGCCGGACCCAACCCAATCACAAAAACTTCTTCAAGAGCTACTAAACACCCCTTCCAGAGCTTACTCCACCCACTCCCAAAATTCAAAAAACTCAGCGAAAGAGGCGTGGCGGGAGGCTTTGGGGGGACGCGGGGAGGGGGAGTGTGTGGGCGGTCTCTGCTCTGTTGACAGTCTCAGACCATGTGTGACCGGGACTGACTGACTCCCGTTATGCCGCATTTAGACAATGTTTGCGCCACTGCAGCCACCCGGACACTGCAGCCTCTCTACCGGCTAGCTTCTCCGGACATGTGGCGCCACTTTCCCGGACACTTCAGCCTCTCTACCGGCTAGCTTCTCCGGACATGTGGCGCCACTGTCCCGGACTCTCGAGCCTCTCGTCCCGGCTACATGCCGAGCACACGCGGCGGACATTTGGCGCTCGTATCTCCCCGTTCCTCCTCCTGGCTTTAGCGGACACTCAGTCACACACTGCCCCGCTCTGAGCCTCCAAGGCAGGGGATGGCTAACCGCTGCCCCCGGTGTCTGTGAGCTCTCCCTGGGGTAGATTACAGTAAAAAGCCCTCAGCCCCGTCAGCACTGACAGCCCTGATGAGCGCTGTCTGCCCGATACAGCTTTATCGTGTCTGTAGTTTCAACGTGAAAACATCCAGCCATGTCACTAAAGAAGTGAATCTGGGTATTTTGGGGAAACATTTGTCTTTATTTAGTAGGAGAGGTCGGGGATGTGAGTGCTGTGGTTCACAGAGTGGAGCGGAGCCTGTAGGTCAAATCCCGTCTCGGGTCTTCTCTCCTCTTCCTCCCGCTCCGTGGCCGCTCTGTGACCGGCATGTTGTGCACACGTCACAAAAGGGGAGGGGTCAGCTTTTATACCACAGCGGCGGACTTGGCGACGTATGATGGTACGTCATCAGCCAACCCCTGAATTCAAATGTAGTGAGTGCTGTTCAAACATGAGAGGCGCTGAACAGACGGTTTTGTACACAAAAATTGGATTTTGAACAAGTTTGCACTAAAATGTCAAAATAATGATAAGGACATGTAGATAACTGTGTTAGTGACCCGTATAGATAGTTTATCAGCAAAAAAAAGTTGATTAGGTGTTTAGTTGCTCTTTCAGGAACTTTTACAATATGGCATTGCATTACAGCAGAACGTAGTTGAAAGCCTTTTCCCTACCTTCTGCTGTCTTCGTGGGACGAGTACTCCAGTATATTGCCGGGTCGTTGCCGGGCTTGTACCCGGCCAAGGTGCGTTCTCTTCGGGCTTTGAGCTGCGGCCCGCTGGAGTCCCATGGAGGATCGTAACGCCGATTCACACTTCCTCTGCAAAAGTCCTTTGGGTGAAAGTGATGAAAAGCGTCCACGATGATATAAATGTCCTTATGTTTGCCTCGGTCAGCCATTTAAGGTTCAAAGATAAGCATTTATTGATCATATGTTTGACTAGGCGCCAATATACAATGATCAGCTGATCTGATTGACACCCGCGTCAACCAATGACATGCCTTCAAAACTGTGACGCCAATCTATATTTTTTATTGTAAAATATTAGTATTAGCCTTATTTACGTCATTAAGCAGAAGAATCTGAAATACATTACAAACCCATTGCGTCAATGGAGGCGCAAACGGGACCTTTTGCGTTCTATATTACGCATAAGGCGAGTGACCGTTTTCGGAGTGAGACTGTGTTGGTTTCAGAGCGCGGCTCTGGGGAAACGCTCCCAGTGCCAGCGCTGTCCCGGGCCATAGGACAGTGAAAGCCCCATTCATCTCCACCGCTGCTGCTCCACGAGGAGCTCAAAGTGAGCATAAGGCAACGAGTTTGAGAAATAAAAGTCCTAATGACATAATAAACACGGTTACAGAGGAGATCGCGTTGAAGCAAAACACCACTTTCACTTGCGTCGTTTTCTCCCCTCTTGAGCGAGGGCGAGGGGGGGCAGAGGAAAAGTCACGTGAACGAGAGCAACAGAAGCTTAATCGCACCATGTGATTATTTTTTGTGATAACAAACTCCATGGAGGGAAATATCGATGTTATATTGTGTGAAATAGTGACATTTTCGTTAAAATAAAGTCAATTCAGAGAGTATTTACTTTCTTTAAAAAAAAAATGCAACAAAGAGCGATACGTCCCATCACTAGTGCCAACACGAGAGAGAGAATTATTATATTTTTGTCTATTTGGTGCAGAGAAGACTAATTCACGACGACACCCATACGGTCCGACCACCACACACTGCCTTCAAACCTGTGGGGACACTGCTTTCCTTTATACATTATTGGTTGTCTAAGAAATTTCTGTTATATATATTTAATATAGGAAATAAACACAGCGTTCCAAGAAAAACACTTGCTACCTACAGTAAAATATGGTGGCGGTAACTGAAACCAATGATATATATATATATATATATATTGTTTCCGCAATGATAATGATAAACCAAATAACATTTTATTTTCTCTAAATATTACCGATATATTATGACTACACTAGACATTCTTTTTTTTTTACTCACTTTTATTCTCATAATATTATTAATGAAATATGTCAGTTCCATGATGCCATCGTTGTGGCAGCTGTGTTTTTATTATAACTCCAATACGCCGTCGTACAGAGTGGTTTGAATGACAGAAACAGGCATTTTGTGAAATAAATTGTGAATTTGCAAGATTCGAGGAGAAGATATGAACACGATCCAAACCAGTGCAAAAGTGAACATGCCCTCAGTCATTTTTATTTATTTATTTTAGGAAAGAAAACGTTTTGCTTACTGTTTCCTAGAGCAGTAGCCTATCAGTACTTTCCGCACGACTGCATTTTGAAAAAAGTATTCTGAATTTGAGTTTAAACACATTTCTTTTCCAAGTCAGCGCTTGTCGACTCTGATGAATCCCAGACCCACCACTTAGGATGTCATGACTGGTTTTGTGTCACATTGGCCTGAATCCTTTAAGGCTGGTTGTTGGTGCTATACCAGTTTACACCACAAGATGGCAGTGACAAACCATGTCTGGAGCAGCATTATAGACTCTATAATATGATCATGTATCTATGTTTATAAACTGACTAATGCCCTCACAGTGTTTAGTAATGATGTGGGCCTGTTTTGGTCCTCTCTGTTGTGCCTGTGCTTGGGATCCAAAGTCTTCAACTGAATGAAAGATAAGTGTCTGAAACGTCCCGTGTGTGTGTGGAAGTGGTGCTGACCAAACGATTAGAGTTTAACTTTGCAATTTGGAACTTTTAGAGACAGATATTGATCCGTGTCTACAGCTATCTCCCAGTGACTGGCTGGCCTGCGTTACCATGGTTACCAGCGGTGTCGCGTAACACGATCAGCCTAAAAGTTAGACTATCACTCAAAAGCGCTTGTCTCTGCGATTATATTATATTATTTCAAGTGGGTTAAGTGCACAAGCAGTAGATTGATAACATTATTAATAATGTCTGATATCTCCATGGCAACGGGCCCTGGAGATAATAATCACTATATTGGATTGCGTTTTTGCTTGTTTAAACTTGTTTGATAAATAAATCCTTTCCGTAATCCCTCTGGGGGTAATACAAGTGTTAATGGGATGATTGGGGGGTCTTTCATCTCCCCCTGGTGTCTCTGGCCAGAAAACCACAATTGCAACTTGCCTGCCTACTGGTCGGAGGCACCAATACACACTAATGGAATCACAAAGAAGAAGCTAACAGGCTAACGTGCAAAGCTAACTGCGGGCTAGCGCCACTTTAAACAGTATTTACAGCCAAGTTTGAGTGAAAAAAAAAGATCTCCATTGTGTAATTGGATGTACAATATCCCTCTGTCTTTGTCTTTTCTGTCAGCGTAGTATTTACTCTCACGGACAATTGATGAGTAAAAAAACACCACATGCTACGACACCTGCAATGGCGCTTATGGCCTCTAGGGGCACGAGTTACTTAATACTGCTTTAAAGGAGCTATACTTGACATTATTTTCCTTTTGTTGGGAAATGTTCTTTTTGCCCCATAAAAGTATGTTGTAAAAGTAGTAATTTGTGAAAAAAATCTGCCCAATGAATGAAGTTTGCATTGTATAATGATTTATTGATGCCGCGTATGGTCAACTCAAATAGTCAATATGTGACTAAAGGGTTTACCTTTTTCTTCACATACTGACTCTAACGGACGACTGAGACTCTAAAAATACCCTTTTCGTCACATTTTGACTAAAAAGATTAGAAGATAAGTATAGTGCCTTTAAGTCCAATTTCTGTTTCTGTCCTGCTCAGAAGGGAGAAGACACATGGTTGGGGGCAAGATGTGGAGGTTCTCATTGTTCTATACTGGCTAGCACACGGACTGTCTTACGCAGTAGTATCTCAGGCCTTTGATGTCCCCAGATCTACTGTGTGTGACATCGTCCACCGTGTGTGTGTGATGCCATTTTGACCCTTCAAGAGAGTTATTCAGTTCCCCCTCCCGGCACAGTATGCAGACGTAGGACACAGCTTTCAACATCTGGCCCAGATGTTGGAGCTATTGATGGGTGTCACATTACCAGATTACCTGAACAGGAAGCTGTTCAGGTAATCTGTGACAGCACTGGCACATTCCTGGATGTGTTTGTTGGTTACCCTGGTTCTGTACATGACACCAGGGTGCTGAGGAACAGACCAGTGTTTGTCCGTGCTGTCTACCCCCACCTGGCTGTTTCGTTGTGGGGGATGGGGAATACCCGTGCATCAACGCACCCATAACTCTCATCACGCCCTACCGTGAGCCATTGAGGGGACCAGATGAGGCACGCTGTCACACCCCTCTGTGGGACACTGCTCCCCTCCCTTTCCTTTGTGTGTGGGTGTGACTGTTTGGGCGGAGTCTCATGGAGCAGCTGCAGCTGATCTGCAATCAGACCTTCAGGTTAAAGACCCAGCTCACCTGCCAGACTGTACTTCCGATACAGTGCTCAGTATTGTATTTTTGTGTCTTGTTACTTGCTTCTTGGAATTTTTCTCACTTGCCTCCTGTGTTCCCCCAGTCCTCGCCGCTGTTCGTTCTCCTGGACCACTACCTTTCTAAAAATATCTGCCTCATCCTCCTGGACCGGCTCCCCACCTACCTGGACAATAAAATGCTTCCTTAACCTTTACCTCCTCGTTCTGGTGTCCTTTAGTTGGGTCCCTCCTGTCTCGAGTCATATCATAACACACGCGTCAACGCCCATTTAGAAAATCTGATGCACCTTCAGTGTGTTTTTTCTGGAGCCTGTGTTGCACTGATTGTATGTTTTGTTACAAAGGCCCGCAACATCATCGAGAGGGCCTTCGGCATGATGAAAGCCAGATGGAGAGGGATCTTCTTCAAAGCCCTGGAAGTCAATACCATCTTCATTCCCAAGGTTGTGGAAGTGTGTACCATGCTCCACAACCTTGCGGTCACAAATGTCGACAACTTGGACCCGGCTGAAGAAGATCCCATGCCTCCACCTGATCCCCCACCTCCTGAGCAGGACAATGAAGAAGGGAGTTGTGTATTAAGGAATGGATTGGCAGCACAAGTGGAGTTTACAAACTAACCCTAACCTTACCTTAGCCTTAACCTTAAAGATAGTAGAGTTTACAATCACAGGTATCAAATGGCGGTATCAAAAAGTGTAGGATTGGCGGGACGTCACAATGGAGGGGTGTCGGATTGAAGGGTCGACCCCCTGACCCAGAAAGCAGGCTTGATGGAAAGATTGCTAGGCACAAGCTGGAACACCTCCAGCAGGCAGGTGTAGGGTCTGCACACACAGGGGCAGTGTAGTGAGACCAAGATGTCGTGCTAGTCCTGTTGTGTTCGCTTACTGTAAACTGGACCTGCATTGTTGCAGCATTCCCACCACTCATCACACTCTGGCAGCCCGCCGTTCCTTTTTTAGTCAGAAACTGGTGTTTTCAGTGAAAGCTAACTGGTGATTACAGAAGAACGAAACAAGCTAGAAACATACTTTTTTTTCTGATGAAAGTAGAGAGTCTATTCTAGAATCTGGTTTCAGATGTTACATAGTCATAGTACACAATATTCTATGGGTCTTGAAAAATCAGTGCAAATCATGTAAAATACCTGGCAATATGGAGTTGGCTGTTCTAAAATTGGCGGGCAGCCAATGAGTTAATAGGCAACACCAGCCTTTATCGCTATAATAAAATGTAGCCCTTCAATAGAACTTTGTGAAAATTGAACCATACCCACCTGCTGGGGCACCGCTAAAAGGAACAACATTTCAGGAAATACAATCTGTTCAGTTAAATATTACTGTAGGTGAGTACTTTTAAAGTAGCCATATAACGCCGAATTACAGCTCATAAGCGTTGTAGCGCAGCATACGCACGTCACTTTTTTCCATTCTAACCTATCATGATATTTACACTTGCATTGTCATACGCGCGTAGGGTTAAAGTAGCCATATAAGGTACATAGGTGATTTTCAATGGGTTCTTTTTTTTAAATGTGGGGAACCCAGTATATCTAGCGGTTCCCCTGGGTGTATGGCTGTTGGAGAAATGACGTTCATTAAAGATATGCATACCCCTTATCCTTTGGATAATTAACATTTTTCTTTCTAAAACTTTATCAGTTTTGTTTTGGCATTTTTATTCTTATTCTCTTACCAATAGCAAAATACAAGCCCAGACCGCACCTTTACATCATTCATTTAATGATAACTACAAAGCAAATTAGTTTGGATACTGGAAAATTAACTTTTAATTTATTCTTTGACCAAAGAAGTGTTCAATTATTTGGAGAGCTGCTGAGATAAAGTTGACCTTAATTGTAATTTATTAAGGCTACAGACTGTCAAAAAAGCCATGAGCAGCGTTAGCGTTAGCATTAGCATTAGCAGAGGGAGCAGCTGTGTGAGCCAGGCAATCTCATTTCCTCTCCCATTACTTCAGTTGGGAATTTAATAATTTGCCCTTTCTTTATTGTTCACTTTAATAGAGTTCAGTTCATATCGCTAAGCATCATGGGATGTGCAGTAATAATAAACTAATGGAGATGCTAAAAGGTAAAATACTAGAGTTATTGTTCACACATGGACACAGATGGATTCACTAGCAGTGACTCAGCAGGTAACATTGTTCCACGGCTTTTTTCTCAACTTTTTATAATGTTTTTAGCTAATGTTGCTAAATGTACTCTAATTGTAACAGTGGATTTTCCCTAACTATTGAAATGTTTAATCCGCTGTGCTTCAACTTTCACTCAACACTGTACATGCACTGTGTTTGCGCACTGTTACCATGGAAATCCATAAAGTTTCTGGTTCATGTCAACATTGTGCACTGACCAACATTGGCTAAAACACACATTACAACTAACACACGACCTTCATATTTTACATTTTCACAACTTATGGACACTTTTAAATGTAAAATGTGAATAAAACCAGCGTGATGACTGAACCACAGTTGTTGACAAATGTTGAATGTGACATTGTCGAATCAATGTAACCCACCTTCACCACAGACTTCCAAACCACGTGAAACAAAAAAGATTTGCATTTTATATTTATTATTTAAAGACACATGCATGACATTTTCATACATACATTTCAATAAACAAACATTTAAATCTCTAAGACTTCATAAGGATAATTCAGTCTATATAGAAAGCTTCTGTTTATGTAATTACTGCCTGCAGTAGAAAAAAACAACAATTATGTTAATAATATGTGCAAGTATTAACCTTGTACCGCTGAAAATATAAAATAGAGAATAAATACTTCAATAAGTTACCAAAAAATAATATCAGTTATTGTTTTAGTAACTGATATTATATATTGCTTTTAAAATAAAATCATCAGGATCAGACCCAGCAGAGAACTGAACAAGCCCAATCTCACCAAAGACACCGCTGCGGAAGTTGTAGTAGTAGCAGTTGGGGCTTTGGTTGTAGTAGTAGTAGTAGTAGTTGGGGCTTTGGTTGTAGTAGTAGTAGTTGGGGCTTTGGTTGTAGTAGTAGTAGTAGTTGGGGCTTTGGTTGTAGTAGTAGTAGTTGGGGCTTTGGTTGTAGTAGTAGTAGTTGGGGCTTTGGTTGTAGTAGTAGTAGTAGTAGTTGGGGCTTTGGTTGTAGTAGTAGTAGTAGTAGTAGTTGGGGCTTTGGTTGTAGTAGTAGTAGTTGGGGCTTTGGTTGTTGTAGTAGTAGTAGTAGTTGGGGCTTTGGTTGTAGTAGTAGTAGTTGGGGCTTTGGTTGTAGTAGTAGTAGTTGGGGCTTTGGTTGTAGTAGTAGTAGTTGGGGCTTTGGTTGTAGTAGTAGTAGTAGTAGTTGGGGCTTTGGTTGTAGTAGTCGGGGTACTGCAGGCCGGTGTACCTTGGATGGTGCCGAGGCTCTTTAACAGAGGGAATGTGGATAAAGATCCAGCAACATCACACAGACTAGCGGAGGCACATCCCTCAGCCGGGAGTACGTTGGTGCCACTTGTAGGTGTTACTGCAAACAACAACATGACAGAGTTACAATGAGAAATGTCCCTGCAGGCGTTGAACAGGTTAAGATGTGCCACAAAAACAATTCTCTGGAAATAGATTTAAAAAAAAGAGGAAGCGGTATTCAGTGTAAAACCACCAACTACAACTCTCATTGTCATAAATAATCAAACAGGACTTGCCTGTTTTCTATTTCTAAAGAATTGGGTGTGATCGACTGAAAACCCACATAGGCTAGCTGTAAACAGACTAAATAACAAGTGTACTTCCTCGGATTAAAATCTGCGCCTGGATGGACGTTATGGTCCCAAGGATCAGCTAGACACATTGTGAGCCAAGCTTTAACAAGGTCAGGTTGACAAATTCCACCTGGAAACTAAATAACGAACCAAATTTATCAAATCAAAGGGTGTAATGGCGAAGCTGTTAAATGTGTCTATGCAATGTGATGTGATCACACTGTGCCTACAAGGAGCTGTCCCTACAGGTGTCCAGCTCTGGGCCTTGTGTAGAACTTACTGAAGGATGTGAAGCACTTGGTCTCCAGAGTGTTACAGGTGACTTTTGAGGTGCACAGCCCGCTCAGTGGGTCACAGGTGTTGCACTGCAGAGAGCTGTCACTAGGGGTCGTAGGAACTGACACAGAAGAAATAAAATATGGTCAAAACCAAGTGTTACCAAACCTCAAAACAATCCAGGTGAACACGCTCACTCACCGGTTGCGTCGGCAGAGTTACAGTTGTCTGTGTTGCAGCATTCAGCTCTGGCCAAAACATTTGCAGTTCCCACGTCCAGTGAATAGTCCTTGGTCCCCGATGCACAGAAACTGTTGGTGTCACAGCCTTTTATTTTCTGAGTGGAAGTGCTGATGCTCGGAATGACTGTGGCCGCTGAGGGTAATTCAAAGACAAGTACGAGTTAGCTCCTCCGGTTTTACCTTTATAATATAGTAATATAGTTTGGATATCGTCATAATGTAAAATATCTTTGAACATACTTTTAATGATGATAGAGACACACTGGGATACTCCGCTGGAGCAGGTGACAGGAGCCGTCTTTGTACAACTGCGATCATTTGGGTCACAAGTCGTACAAGAGAGTCCGACAACTGCAAGAGACAAAAGCAGGTCACACCAAAGGAACCAGGACTAAACAGGAAAATAAACCAGGACTATTAGCTGATATTTACCAGAGTTGATGGAGAGGGCCACAGTTAAGGCCAGAGGAAAGAGCAGCTTCAGTGCAGTCTTCATGGTCGGAGTCTTCACTTGGCTTCAGTATGTCCTCTGTGTGTTCGCTGGTAGATGCTGCTCCGTCTCTTCTCTGACTCCTTTTAAATGGAGGTGATGTTGGGAGGGACTGTTGTAATGACGATAGTTCTGTTCTTGTTTAGAGAATGCATCACGCCCTTTTTACCGTCATCCCAAACAATAAGAACACAGATCAAACCGGTTCATTCAGCAGCATTCACAGTAATTACGTGTGTCATGAGTGTCTGAACAAATAACATTTACCCATATGACATCAAGAAGTTTTCCTTTTTGAACAAAAATAAACTTTTTATGGCCATCACTATGGCCATCACACTCATAATATTCCAGTACTGGGAGTGATTGAATCCCTTTAGAAAAATAAAGAAATGGGAATTTTACTATGTTTTTTTTCCTTTAGAGAGTTTTGTCATTTGGTTTTGTTACATCCAAAACAGACAATTTGACAGATGATTGTAAATTCAATCACGTGCATTGAAAGAATAATAAACTGCTAGTTTAGGACAGTGCCTAAACATGAACCAAATCTGCTTTAAAAGATATATATCTGTCTCAGGTTCTTAATGAAGGTATACATATACCATTTAGACTAAGCCAAACACTGTTCACTGTCTGTAAGGCATTTGCCCAGGATCTCTGCATTGAATCAGTACTAAGTAACTTGTTTACCTTAATAAATCCTTTCCGCAGTCCCTCTGGGGGTAATACAAGTGTTAATGGGATGATTGGAGGGTCTTTCATCTCCCTCTGGTGTCTCTGGCCAGAAAACCATGCTTGCAATGTTACTGCCACCGAGTCGAAACAACCAATACACACTAATAGAACCACGAAGGAGAAGCTAACAGGCTAACAGGCAAAGCTAACTGCGGGCTAGCGCCACTTTAAACAGTATTTACAGCCAAGTTTGAGTGATAAAAATAATTGACAGTGTATAACTGAATGTACAACATACCTCTCGCCTTTTCTGTCAGCGTAGTATTTACGCTCCAAGACATTTAATAAGTTAAAAAAACATTATTCAAAAACTACTTTAACAAATGCTGAATGATTTATATAGTTTTCTAAATACTAAATAAAGATACAAAGACATGGGGAGGAGCAAAGTGGTTCAACAGCCTATAAATACATAAATAACGGAGAATGCTGATGAGTTAGCAGCGTGCTAATGCTAACGGATAGCTAGCGATAGTTACGACTGCGGTTTTTTGGCTTCTACTGAACAATCTGCTGTGAATAATTATCCATATGGACCCGATTTAGATTTGACTATATTTATATGTGATAAATAAGTTTATATTTAGCCAGAAAATTGCTAAAAACAGTGGAAAGCTTCAGTGTGTTTCCCAAAACATTCTGTTTTACCCCCTTTATATTACGCAATGCCATCTGTATCTATTGTCTTCAGTATTTTAGCAATAGGTTGCATTCATGTGACATCACAACTGGGTTTCAGGTGACATCACAGAGTTCTAAAGGCCTATAATATTATATAGAGGTAAAAATTATTTTTATTTTTTTTAGCTACGACTTGTGAAAGTGTAATGCAGTTAATACACTGTAAATCCCAACCACCCATCTTTTAAAACCTACCAAGCCATCTTGGCTCAAATGTGCTCCAGAGTTATAGTAACCCTTTTTAATTAGGTCATGGAGACCCAAATCTAAAAAGGTGGCGTGATAGCTCAATTGCTTTGAGTTCTAATGCATCTTGTTACACTTCAAGTTATATTGACCGAAACCGGTGAGCTATCCTTACCTTTTTCTTAAAATCGCATTATTAACCAATCAGAAAATGTTATTGTTTTTTGAATTTTTTGTTCTTTTTTTTTAAGAAAACATCAAACTTGTTTTGTTAGATATCATGATATCAGTATTATTGTCAAGTATTATTGTCAGTATTATTTTTGGGCAACATTAGGGAAAATACTCAAAATAGACAACATTTAGCATTTTATTATTGATAATATCACTTTAATTCTCTGTTGTAAAAGTGAGTACAACAAAAAAGGAATAAAAGGAAAAAATAAAAACTACTCTGATCAGTCTTGAACCCACCATCTACTGCACTTCAGTCTAAATGTCTATTCACTCAACTACCTGTCTTATCTTGCAAAGCAAAATCCTTTTAGTGATTATTATGACAGAAATTCAGGATGATGATACAATGTTTTCAGAGGCATAAATAATTCCCAATCCTGCAGTCAGTATATAAAATTAAATTTAGTTCAATATGATATTATAGTAGTTGTTGAATTATTTGAGTTCATAATTATAGCCTTCTTGAAATACATAATGAAAAACATGAGTAATATAACAAGCATCGCATTTTGGTCCAACGTTGTTGAGAGTAAAAAAAAAAAATAGTCCAAATGGGAATCAATCCAGCTACCTTCGTACCGCTGCTTAATGCCCCCACTTGTAACCACTCGACTACCGATGCACATGGGGTACAACGACAAGTTACAGTATATAAAGATGTTTAGTGTTATAGATGCATTATTGTTGCATGACTTGTTCGATAGTCATGATTAAACAAATGAATAAAGTAGTAAATGGAATTGTAAAAAACGTATGCAGACTGCACCACTGGAAGTCCAATCACGGCCGAGTTCACCGGAGCTCCTCCCACGCCCCGCCCCTGGGCTTTTTGAACATTTCAGTTTGAGCTGGAGCGGCAGCCATGATGCTTCTCTACCATCTCACAGACTCGCTGCTTTGCCAAGACGAGGACTTCATTGGATACGACTGGACGGTAACAATATTATCATTATTATGTACTGATAGTGCATGTTCAAAATTCCCTGAAGCTAACTTTTTTTTTTTTATAGTCCCGTCTTTTAACCTGTTGTATTATATTGTATAGTGTTTTGTTTCTGTTTTTGTTTTTAATCATGTCCACTGTAGCACTTTGAGATTTGGCGTCAAATGTAAAGTGCATTATAAATAAAATTTATTATTATAACTTTAAGATTAAACCAGGTTGAAGCACTGCTCCTGTAAGCTAATTAGCCTACCACCGCTTTGTGCTCAGCTTTTCATATTTACTTTATACAGTAGGCTGCATGTAATGGTTGTTAAATGATACTGGGCAAGAAAACAATTGGCGCCTTGAACTTTTCATTTTTCAAACACAGTGGAGAAAAAACGCTGTCGGCAACATTTTAAGTTGAGTTGCAGCCGCAGCGGCGCTCTTTTTATTTCTATGCTGACTAGCCCGTCTCTGCTCCAGGCTGTGTCCCGCACTCGCTCTCGGCCTGCGCTGAAGAACAGCCCGCTGTACGCCGGTGATCCGCTCCAGACACCGCGGAGAGGGCAGCCACATCAGTGAGGTAAGGCCTCGTACATTACAACACTCTGAAAACTAAGCTAAGATTCATAAAGTCAACCGTGCGCTAACGAATCACAACAAAGTCAGGCTGACACAGGAGGCTGATAAAGTTCTCCAGGTCATAAGGCGATGATTGAAGTCTTCATGTTGGACAATACCGCGTGAAACAAGTGAGAGCATCTACAAGCTAAGCTATAAGCTAACAGACAGCCAGACTGATTTACTGTGTCTGAAATGAACCGTGGCTCAGTGGCGCTCTGTTCTCCGCGGAAAACGGCCCGCGGTCAGCAGTGGAGAGGTTGCCTGGCCTGCCAAACGACTTGCCTTTCCATAGATATTTCAAACAATTTCCCGGTGGGCGTGATTGACAGACGGCATCAACCAATGTTCACCATGTGTGTGCTGGTCTGAAATGCTGCAGTTGTGCATTTTAATTGTGTTAATGAAATCGTAATTTCTACAGTTATCATACTATTTCTAATGTTGTGATATAATGTTTGTCATATAGCCATGCCCTTAGGATTAGATCTTTTTAATTCTTCAAAAAATAGTGAAGCTTTGGCTTAAAAATTACTTGTTTTGTTTGATAACAAAAGGTTCCTCTGCAAGAAGGACGTGAGGCTCCCGAGGTTCCTGAGGCTCCTGAGGCTCCTGAGGCTCCCGAGGTTCCTGAGGCTCCTGAGGCTCCTGAGGCTCCTGAGGCTCCCGAGGTTCCTGAGGCTCCTGAGGCTCCTGAGGTTCCTGAGGTTCCTGAGGCTCCTGAGGCTCCTACTGCGAGACTGAAGCCTCTGCACTAGGTCAGTGGTTCTCAACTGGTGGATCGACACTCAGGACCAAAAGTGAGTCGTAAACCTTTCTACCTTTTATTAATATCACTTTTTGAGAGCTGCCTTGATCATTATTTCAACTTTATTCAATGTTATTAGCACAATATATATTTTTCTTTTTGTCAAAATGATTTGTGGGAGATACGAGTATCATAAACATGTACTTCTTTGGGTCGTGGCTTGTCCTCAGCGTGTTGGTGGGTCTCGATGCTGTAACTCAGTGTTGTTTTTGGCAGCCTTTTTAGTCTTAGTCTTTAGGACAAACACGCTTTTAGTTTTAGACACTCATTTCTAAAAGAGTGACTGAATCTTTGTCTGGCGTACATAGGATGATCTATAAAAATGTTAGCATAGCTTGAAGCTTCTATACTTGCATATAAAAAAATCCAACTACAATACCTAAACTTCAGATACTTTGGTACTTCTTTGAACCAGCGTTCTTTCAGTTCATGAGAGTATTTTGCGTCGTTGAACCTTTCACTGTCCACTCTTTCTACCGTTCACTTTCCAGTGTGTTGCGTTTGTGCAGCAGAACCAGAAATGATTACACATGTCTTAGTTCACTGTAGTTGTGAAACATCCCTTTTGCTGCAGCCTACACAGAAAAGAGACACAAATCAAATACATGTACAGTATAATGCACAATAAGCATCTTTTACAAAGCTCACAATTTAGCTTACTGCATGTAACTTTTTGCCCAAGTTCTTAGTCCCATGCCACACATAATGTGTGTCACACCAGTCTTTGAATATCCCAATTCCTGTGTGAGGATTATGAATTAAAATACAAAATATAATTTCTTTAGATGTGTCCAATTATAAGTTTCATATCATAAATACAATGACACTTACTGAAAAGAGCCGAAATCTGTGAGTGGCATCAGTAAACACTTCTGTAATGTTGACCTCTCCCTGTGTCCTGCTCACTGATGTGCTGAAGGTCATTCAGTTTTCCTTCTCAGAGGCTCCTGTCCTGTGAACACAGTGTGTAAAAATGTGTATCATGTACAAAGTTTGACATGTTCTGTTGCTTGTGTATGTACGCATGTATTTATGTGGAACAGGACTTGATTGGTTTAAACTTGTTTTGGAAACACAAGCACAAATCCTCACAGTGTGGTCGTACTCCTCCTCAGAAATACCACATGATGTAAACTAAACCAAAAACAGCAACAATATTTTAATTTCATTGTCAATGACCAGTGTAACAACTATACAAATACCAAACATATTTTACTTACTCTCCAGTTCTTGAAGTAGAGGCTTCCTTTGCTCCAAGATGTTCACTCCCTCTTCAAAATGGTTATCCCTACAAATACAAGAGAGTGGCAGTTTAGGAATAATTTCCTAAACTGCCACTCGACTTGATGGTGGTTTTGTGGTATTTGGGTGTCTATTTTTCCTTGGCTAGCATCACTAAGGCTTACCAATTGTTAGTAAGTAATTCACATTTCATTAGACTATTCTCTTCAATCCACTACAGTTCACACGTCTATACTTTATTTCTATGGTGATTTTTGGGTGATTTTTAGGGCTTTGAATTTCAATGTACATTTTAGTCGGCCCTTTACTGTGGTGTTGAGTGCTAATCTATTTTACAAAAAAACCATTCTTACCTCTCAGATAAGTCCCCGTGGATACTCGATAGTGCTGGCACAGCAATATGAGCAGGATTTTATATATGTAGATGTTGGAGCTCCTGGTCCGGTTTGGTATCTGGAAACATATAGTTACATACATTTACACAAAATGTAACAACAACATTGTTCAATTCTAATAACATTCTTACAGAGTAAGCTATATTTGGAATCGCGTTTCCTTCAAAAACATATGTAGCCCGCTGGCCCTCAATTATTTATGGCACAATAAACATCAGATGCTAGCACTGCATTTAGAGTTTGGCATTACATATACTGCATGTCTGCACGTCTCCAAGTCTCAATGCTACATTTGATGTAATGCCAGTACACACAGAAATATACATAGTCAAGACCCGTGCGTGTAAAGTTGTGAAAAACATGACCAGTGTCATTGTTTACAGTAGGCTATAGCTTTATTTAACGCCATGCGAACAGTTCATAGTTAGCCGGCGTATTAACGTTTAGAATTAGCAAAAAGCCTAACCACGACAGACGCACTAAATTCAACAAACTGTATCCATCCAAATGAATACAAAGTGTGATGCATTTTCCTGTCCATAAGAAACTCTGCCAACTCTTCATCCGTTCTGCAGTTGAGCTCACGAAGCTCCGTCCGTCTGTTGAACGAGTCTCTGATATAAATTCCACATCTATCTTACATTTGTTGTTCTGCTAGTTTAGAAGACGGACTTTTGAACTGTTTAAATGTGTTATGAGAAGTAGCAGGCAGTCGTAGCTTCTGTCGTGAGCTGGTTGTTGTTCCACAGCGGCGCTCGGGCCGTAATGGCGGATCCAGGTACGAGAAACACTCTCTGCACGTGCTCAGTTATCGGGGGCGGGGCTACAGCGCACACGATGTGTCAATCATCGTCTTGCTCACATTCGATTGGTTTAGGCCAACGGCGAGGGGACTCTTGAGTGGTTGCTAAGATTACGGAAGGAGGGACTTAATATAATAATATATATTGTTCTTCTCATTATTATTTAAAGGCTAAAGAAAAAAAGAAGTATTGTCCCCGTATAACCGTATGTGCTGGACCTTTGCCAGTCCATTTGTTTGTTTTGTTTTATTGGACCGCGATGCCCTGCCCCAACTGTTGGTCTAAACGTCCAGTTGAGCTTTGACTTCAGCAGGAAGGAAATACTTTTTTTTTTGTACTTAAAAGAACAACAACCAATGGTTGTATTTGCTGTATTGGGTTTGTGATTGGTTTATGTGTTGTTTGTGTTACAGTGTGTAGCAGTGAGTTGGTGCAGACGTATTAAACTGAAGAATGTTATTGTTGTACGTGTGACCTGTCTCCTCCCTTTACATCAGAGGCAGCTGAAAGGCCCAAATGTTTATTGTTCACTGTGGAAGGAAAGCAGTGTACTGACGCTCAATTCATGACTCATTTTGTGACTCACTTTTGTTACCACAAATAGAACTGTTTGCTATTTATATTTACTGTGAATTGACCAGGGAATCAAAAGGAAGCACAAACATACTACACCAGCTGAAAACTAACCACACTGAAAAGGATTGGTAAAACTACAAAGATTTGCCTTACTTGCACGGAAGGTGATGACAGGGCAAGAAGATCCGAGGCTCACTGGCAGAGAAGGTTAAAGGTCCTTTATTGTGCTTGGGACGCCCGGGAGTTTCCACCAAGGCGGTCTGAGAGCCACACCTGCATCAGCCCGGAGAATCGAACACACAAGACCTGACGGTGCCGGGTCAAGGCTTACCGGGGCAGGCTGGCTTTTTGAAAACCAGCCTGATGTAACATGACCAAAATGTTTGCGAGAACAGAAGACGCACCAGAAAGTAGTGTTTATTAAAAAGACTCAAAAACATTACAGAAAAAAAAAAAAAAAAGGCTAAAGGACTTAATCTAGCAAAAAAACTAAATAGAAACTCTCTATGTGTCTACACCCTGGACTAAGAATCGTCTTAATCCCCTAAAACCTGTGCAAAATATAAAATCTTTTAATACTATTCTAAGCACATATACATTATTCATGTTTACAGATTACAATATCTTTATTCATTGGTCCAGGTCTGCTGAAGTTGGGCTGTCTTAGCTTTGCCACCCATCCATCCATCCATTTTCTTCCGCTCGCGGGGGCAGCAGTCTCAGCAGAGATGCCCAGACTTCCAGATCCACGCACACCTCCTCCAGCTGTTCTAGAGGGACCCCCAGACGACACCAGGCCAGCTCGGAGACATAGTCCCACCAGCGTGTCCTGGGCCTTCCACGAGGCCTCCTCCCAGTGGGACATGCCTGGAGCACCTCCCGAGGGAGGCGACCAGGAGGCATCCGGAACAGATGCCCTAGCCACCTCAGCTGGCTCCTTTCGACGTGGAGGAGTAGCGGCTCGAGTCCGAGCTCCTCCCGGGTAACTGAGCTCCTCACCCGATCTCGGAGGGTGCGCCCAGCCACCCTGCGAAGGAAACTCATTTCGGCTGCTTGTATTCGCAATCTTGTCCTTTCGGTCATTACCCAGATCTCATGACCATAGGTGAGGGTGGGAACGTAGATCGATCGGTAAATCGAGAGCTTTGCCCCCTGACTCAGCTCCCTCTTCACCACAACAGTCCGATACAGCGACCGCATCACTGCTGACGCCGCACCGATCCGTCTACCGATCTCACGCTCCATCCGTCCCTCACTCGTGAACATGACCCCGAGATACTTGAACTCCTCCACTTGGGGCAAGGACTCCCCACCGACCTGAAGTGGGGAAACCACCTTTTTCCGGTGGAGAACCATGGCCTCAGATTTGGAGGTGCTGATCCTCATCCCGGCCGCTTCACACTCGGCTGCAAACCGCCCCAGTGCGCGCTGGAGGTCCTGATTTGATGAAGCCAACAGAACAACATCATCTGCAAATAGCAGAGATGAGATTCTGAGGTTCCCAAACCGGACACCCTCCAGCCCCTGGCTGCGCCTAGAAATTCTGTCCATATAGGTAATGAACAGAACCGGTGACAAAGGGCAGCCCTGGCGGAGACCAACACGCACCGGGAACAGGTCTGACTTACTGCCGGCAATGCGAACCAAGCTCCTGCTGGTCGTACAGGGAACGGACAGCCCTTAGTAGAGGGCCCCGGACCCCATACTCCCGGAGCACCCCCCACAGAGCACCACGAGGACACGGTCGAACGCTTTCTCCAGATCCACAAAACACATGTGGTTGGGCGAACTCCCACAAACCCTCGAGCACCCGATGAAGGGTATAGAGCTGGTCCAGTGTTCCACGACCGGGACGAAAACCGCATTGTTCCTCCTGGATCCGAGGTTCGACTATTGGCCGGATCCTCCTCTCCAGCACCCTGGAATAGACCTTACCAGGGAGGCTGAGGAGTATGATCCCTCTGTAATTGGAGCACACCCTCCGATCCCCCTTCTTGAAGAGAGGGACCACCACCCCGGTCTGCCAATCCAGAGGCACTGTCCCTGACCGCCACGCGATGTTGCAGAGACGTGTCAGCCAAGACAGCCCTACAACATCTAGAGACTTAAGGTACTCAGGACGAATCTCATCCACCCCTGGGGCCTTGCCACCGAGGAGCTTTCTAACCACCTTGGTGACTTCAGCCTGTGTGATGGACGAGCCCCCCTCCGAGTCCCCAGCCTCTGCTCCCTCATCGGAAGACGTAACGGTGGGATTGAGGAGATCCTCGAATTACTCCTTCCACTGCCCGACCACATCCCCAGTCGAGGTCAGCAACCCCCCACCCGCACTGTAAACAGTGTTGGTGAAGCACTGCTTCCCCCTCCTGAGGCGCCGGATGGTTTGCCAGAATCTCTTCGAGGCCGACCGATAGTCCTCGTCCATGGCTTCTCCAAACTCCTCCCAGACCCGAGTTTTTGCCTCTGCGACTGCACGAGCTGCAGCACGCTTGGCCTGCCGGTACCTCTCAGCTGCCTCCGGAGTCCCACAAGCCAACAAGGCCAGATAGGACTCCTTCTTCAGCTTGACGGCATCCCTTACCTCCGGGCGCCACCACCGGGTTCAGGGATTGCCGCCGCGACAGGCACCAGAGACCTTACGGCCACAACTACGAGCAGCCGCATCGACAATGGAGGAGGAGAACATGGTCCACTCGGACTCCATGGCTCCAACCTCCCTCGGAATCTGGGTGAAGCTCTTCCGGAGGTGGGAGTTGAAAACCCTACTGACAGAGGGATCCACCAGACATTCCCAACAGACCCTCACAACACGTTTGGGCCTACCAGGTCTGACCGGCTTCTTTCCCTGCCAGCGGATCCAGCTCACCACCAGGTGGTGATCGGAGCCACCTGGTGGTGGCTCCGATCGGCTCAGCCCCTCTCGGTTCAGCCCCTCTCTCCGAGAGGGGCTGAACCGAGACACGCGGACGGAGATCGGATGACACAACTACTGGTGTCCTGGTACCACGTGCACTTATGGACATCCTTGTGCTCGAACATGGTTATGCACAAACTGTGACTAGCACAGAAGTCCAATAAAAGAACACCACTCGGGTTCCGATCGGGGAGGCCGTTCTTCCCCATCACCCCCACCCAGGTCTCACTGTCGTTACCCACGTGGCCGTTGAAGTCCCCCAGTAGAACAATGGAGTCCCCAGCCGGAGCACCATCTAGTACCCCTCTCAGGGACTCCAAGAAGGCCGGGTACTCTGCACCGATGTTGGGCCCGTAGGCCGAGACAACGGTGAGAGACCTGTCCCCGACCCGAAGGCGTAGGGACGCGCGACCCTCTCGTTCACCGGGGTGAACTCCAACACGTGACGGCTGAGCTGGGGGGCTATAAGCAAACTCACCCCAGCCCGCCGCCTCTCCCCGCGGGCAACTCCAGAAAAATGGAGCGTCCAGCCCCTCTCCAGGAGTTGGGATCCGGAACCCAGGCTGTGCGTGGAGGTGAGCCCGACTATATCTAGCCAGTACCTCTCAACCTCCCACACAAGCTCAGGCTCCTTCCCCCCCAGCGAGGTGACGTTCCATGTCCCGAACGCCAGAAGCTGCGCACGCGGACCAGGTCGTCGAGGCACCTGCCTTTGACTGCCACCCAGTCCTCTCTGCACCCGACCCCTACGGATCCCTCTGCGGGTGGTGGGTCCACAGGAGGGCGGGCCCACGACGTCCTTTCGGGCTGTGCCCGGCCGGGCCCCGTGGGCAGAGGCCCGACCACCAGACGCTCGCATTCGAGCCCCAACCCCAGGCCTGGCTCCAGGGTGGGGCCCCGGCTGCGCCATTCCGGGCGACGTCACGGTCCTTGTTATTATACTGTCCATTTTTTGCCACCCATGTTTGGTAAAAAAATAATGCTTACAGATGATGACCACAATCTGGACACACGTTTAACAGCAGTGGACAAAGGTTATCATGGCCTGCACTGATGACCTTCGATACACATTCCTCAAATTTGCACTATATACTGTAGTGCAGATTCTCAACGTCACCTATGGAAGCAAGAGATCCAGCCGTCCCCTCTTCTTACCAACCTCCAATTGGCCGGTGAGAAGATCCAATGTCCAGCGTTGCTCTGGTTCTTCCTCTGCGAGCGTGAGTCTCGATGAGGCACGCCTTACACCAGTCATAGGCCAGAACAGCCAGGCTGGTCTTGCACTGCGCCTCCTGCTTTATTTCCACCTGTTCCCTGGAAATCCTGTTGCGGTGACACGGCGTTACCCTCAGCTGGTTCGACAGCTGTCCCAGTTTAACGACTTATGTCTGACCTCAGATCATACCACAGTTTACACTCGGCCATCACAGGACACTCGCCCCTACTTGTCTAGACTGTGGTGCTGTATTGTTGCTACGGGGGGTGGGGGGTCCCATGACCGTATGTGACCCCACACTGTATTAGAATCAACTGTGGTCCTGTTCACTTTGTTAGCCCTGATGAAGACCGCCTTGGTAGGAACTCCCTGGCGTCTAGGGTGACCAGATGAGTTGACCTGAAATTGGGGACAGGATCCCCAGGTTCTGGAGCTTGTGCTGTCATTGCAGCTTGTCAGGCACCATTCTGTCTGAAGTCTCAGGGCAGGGAAGTTTGTTTGATTCCATATTTACCCCTTTGTTTTTATCGCATCTACAAGGCCAAACGGCCGGGGCACGAGCCAAAGCTGAATGTGGCGCTGCTCGCATTTCCTGAAGAGCAGCCAATCAGTGTTCAGAACAGAAGCCCATGCTCGAACCATGCAGACACAGCGTGGAGTGTGTTTACAGCGGCGAGAGACGAGACCGATGAGCACAGGTCCTCTGGTCTGCACGCCGTGTCCTGGTACTCTACAGGGGTTCCAACATATTTTTTGGGACAATTTGGGTCGGATTCGGGATTCGGGACGAGAGCCTGGATTTCGGGACTGTCCCAAATTTTTCAGGACGTATGGTCACCCTGCTGGCGTCCCAAGTACAATAAGGGACCTTTAACCTTCTCTGCCAGTGAGCCTCGGATCTTCTTGCCCTGTCAACACTTTCTGTGCAAGTAAGGCAAATCTTTGTAGTTTTACCAATCCTTTTCAGTGCCGTTAGTTTTCAGCTGGTGTAGTATGTTTGTGCTTCCTTTTGATTTCCTGGTCAATTCACATTAGATTTAAAATAGCAAACAGTTCTATTTGTGGTAACAAAAGTCAGAAAATGAATCATAAAATGGGCGTCTGTACACTGCTTTCCTTCCACAGTAAACAATAAACAAATACTACTACTACTATTACTACTACAACTACTGCAGCCTCTGTGATTGGGTTTGCTTCCTTCTCGGCTGGAACTGACTATTTTGTAATTACTCAGCAGTAGGAAGTTCCTTTTAACCTTTTAACCATCTAATTTTATTTTTCTAAGAACTTATGATACAAAAACGTTATTTATCAAACTGTGAATTATCAATGAAGCCTCAGAGGTAGTGCTGAGGTCAATTCTGTGGATGTGCTTTTGATTCTTTTTATTGTATTCATTCATCTTCCACAATAAAATATGTATTTTTTGTAGTTGTAAATGTTTTATTTTTTTCCCCTCTGTGGAAAATGATTCCCATCATGCAAACTTCATTTCTATCACTTTGATTCAATACACAATATGAAATGTTACACATTTGACCATGAAACTTCATGCGCATTCTTGATTTTGTTGAAACAAATGTCCTTAACCGTTATGTTAGGGATGGGAATTGATAGGATTTGATCAATATTAGGCCGTAGATCATTTCTTACATTATTCCCATTCTCACATCGATTCCTGATAAGTAAAAACATATGCTACATATTTTAACAGGGCTAATAAATTGGTCACTTTAGACAGAAGAGCAATCTATAGTCTGACTAAACTTCCTCCCATATAAAGCCTTTAAAAAGGATCATATTAAAGTATTACAATTTAAATATAAAATGTTTCTTTCAGTTGAGGCACAGATGACTCTGGTAGAAAACTGTCAGGATTGGGTCTTTTTTCCAAATAATGCAATCCTAGCTCGTAGTCAATGTTAGTGTAAAGGTCAAAACGTGGTACTCTTCATGTGGTTGGTGTCGGTGTGATTGTGTTACGCACATATGTCGGGTCAAAGGCTTGATGGGGGCCAGTCTCAGGACCGCTGCTGTTGCTGAGGATCCCACTCATCTCTGGACCCCGCTTTGGAAGCATCATTTGGATCCAAGGTAGGGGTGGGCGATACGGCAAAAATAGAATATCACGATTTTTGAATCATAAACTTACGATTTCGATATTATCACGACTTTTTATAATGACAAAATGACTTAAATTACACACTGAAGAAGAAAAATACTACACTAATTGATTCAACTTTGTGATAATCAACACAGCAATAATAGACTTGGACTCACTTTGTAAATGAAAAACACAATAAAACTCCAGATAATAAGATTAAGTAGAAGTAAGTTAAAGAGTTGTTCGTGTCTGTTGCTGTTTGGCATTTTTTCTGAGACGTCTCTCATGACGTCGAGCTGCTGTAAATATAACGCTCTGCCGCTGTCGACCCTTTCACAATAAGAGTCTTATTAAAGCGATAACATGCAGTGACTTTTATTGTGTAAAACTCAAACCGGAAAAAGTCTGTCACTGTTAGGCAAATTTACAACGAACTCAGACTGACGGTGTTTTTGTCGAACTTTTATATTTTCAAAGACATGGATAAACAGCGCATTGGTGAACACGGTCCAGGATTAAAATTAAACAAATGAGAAGATGCGGCGCCTACAGAACTGTAAGGACGAAGGACACGCTCGCTTCTTCACTTATGTGTCAGGTAAATAAATAAACACACGCTGCGATCTGCGCAGAGCAGTGGCGGGTAAAGACACAGCTATAAATACCTCTGAAATAGAGACAGAACGCTGGGTTTAAAAGCTCCAGATTGAGGAGTCTGGTTGTGTATGTGACTGTAGGGGAGCGGCTCGCTGCCAAACGCTCGCATTAGCGTCCGACATTAGCGTAGCAGAAAGTTAGCGGCTTGGGTTTACGTCACTGACGGTGAAAAGAGTCAACTTTATATGATAAAACGATCCCACAAAAATAACAGATCGTCAGCTCTGGAGATCGTAAGACTAATATCGTCATATCGCCCAGCTCTAATCCAAGGTCTGGGACCGGACGGGTTGGTTTTAAAAAAGTCGTCCCCTGAAGAAGTGATCTCAGCTTATCCTGTAATAATAAATATGACATCTGTGTACTTAAGGGATGTTTCATAAAACAGGTTTACAAACTTGTCAAACCGGTCAAGGAACACCGCAACACCAACAGCGTCCAGTGGGTGTCGCCAAACCACAGGCAGCGCCTTAAACAGTTACTAGATTTCACCTGAGCCTCATTGGAACAGGACTAGAATTGCATTAGAGGCCTCTGTATAACCTTTTATGTGGCTGTTTCGTGGAGTTTTTTAGTGTAGTAGGCCAGTGGTTCTCAAAGTGGGGGTCGGGACCCCTCGGGGGGTTGCGAGGCCTTGGGTTGGGGTCTCCATATGATTTCAAGATGAAATAAAAAGAATGCTACTGTTTTTAGTATATTTTTGAGTGTAAAACAGCCTATAATTAGAGGAAACCATTCAAATAAACTGTTTAAATATATTCACTTGATTTTAAAATGTTGTTCTGCCCTAAAGTACCATAAGAGGCCATAACTTTATACATGTCCATTTTTGGGGTCCCAGCCATAAAGGTTTGGGAACCCCTGTAGTAGGAGACTGCATGTGCAATTTCTAATGAATGAATCGTATGTATCATTAACTTTGTGATCAGTTCAATCTGTTTGTCACAAACACAAACATGAATAAACTGGCCCGGTGTGGAGATGGACACGGAGTCGCGATGGGTGCAACGTCTGGCATCGGAGGTCTTTTTCTTTAAAGGTCCTATATCATGCAAAATCGACTTTTTGGAGCTTTTAACCATGTTGTTATGCTATTTCCTTATCAAAAACACCCCCAGAGTGGTTTTTGGCTTCATTCACGCAGTTCTCAGTAATCCTCCTGAATCCTGCTCTCTGAGCAGCTGCTCCGCCCTCTCCTGGTAAATGACTGGCATGTTCAGTTGTGTCGTCACAGCGGAACGGAAGTGCTCGACGTCTGTAATCTAATGCCTTACGGCCTGATTTTCATTTGTAAAACTGCTTTTTTCATTATTTCTGTCGTAAGAAAAAATACATAAAAAAAAAAAAGAAAGAAAAAGAGGAAGTGCCTGACGCTGCGCTGCCCCTGTACTGAAAACAAACGCTCCCCCTGAGCGTCCGAACGGTCTGAACAGATGGTCATGTCATGTTGCACCGAAAGTTGTGAAGAGGGAGCTTTTTCTAACCTACTCTGGAGTAGTGCTGGGCGATATGGAAAAAACCTATATCACGATATGGATTATTTTATATCACGATAACGATATATATCACGATATACCATAATATAGTCCGTTTTCAGTTATTCTTTCAAAAGTTTAAAAAAAAGTAATTTTCATCTTACTTACTTTTTTTTTTACTTTATTTTGAAGCAGTGGTTTCGCTATGGATAATTTATATAGCCTGTATTGTTTATGTCAGGAAAAATGTGAGACAGCAGGATAAATGGGCTAAACATGATCTGAACATCTGAGTCCTTTATACAGTCTATGGTCCTGACACCAATTTAACAACAGAAATGTGTAAACTCGTGCGTAGAGAACGACTTATTCAGAGCATCATCTGCTCCTCAATATCAAGGCTCATATTACACCAATACAAATGTAAATTGGAGCTTATATCTCAATTTTAACGTAATGTTTAAGAAACAGTGGGCGAGCCGTTTGCATCGTACGTCTTTAGCTGCTCTACGCGCTGGTCCGTCTCTTACTTCCTGCACCAGCCTCTCCTCTCTCTTCTCTCTCGTGTGTTTAATCCAGATCCAGCACTATCAATGCGCATTGAGTGGCCTTGTGTACGAAATGCGTGGTATAAATAAAGTTGCCTTGCCTATCAGTCAGCTCCGTTGTGAGATCCATCACTAAAAAGCTGTTTATTTGCCGTACGTGAAGCAGAGCGAAACCACGCGGTGTTTAGGGAAGTAGCTGAGAGCCCCGCGCGCTCAGAGACGGATCAGCGTCAAAGCTAAACATATTACGCAAATGACGGAGAATTTTCGGTTAATGTAACCTCTGTTATGAAGTGACATTTAACTCAGAAATAAGAATGCTGAGTGTAGTAGTAGGGGTGTACGTCCATTAGATGTCGCCGTTGCTACAGCAGGTGTGGCGGGCGGCGGACAGCAATATCGTAAAGCAGGTGTCGTAAAACAACAAGACGGAGTTTCTTTGCGAAAAAGTTCTTTTTTATTCTGGTTTATAATCACTTAATATAAACTTAGAGGATGCATAGTGACAAGAAAACACTAATACATTCTTTGTGGCCTATTTAATGTAATATTTGCTTTAATAATTGATGAAATTAGGTTAGAAACGATATAAACGATAGAAGAGAAATGCCACGATAGACACTTTTCTATCGTCCCCACGATATGTATCGTCATATCGCCCAGCACTACTCTGGAGTCTGGACACCTGTTCTTTTTTCTTACGTCACGATAATGTCACGGAGAAAACCGCGTTTGGCTGCGAGGACTGGACTTTATTCAACCTTCCTAAAGAAGAGGCCATAGAAGTTGGACTTTCCCTCCGGGATTCAGCGACTATCAGCCACAATAGTGTTTGTCTGAGCCTGTCGCTGATGGATGCTTGATGAACCTCGGCCAGAATCAAAGTGGATTAACCTTTATAACCAACGCAAGTCCCATAATGGAAACATCAGAGTGGTGAGTCGATCAAAATGCATGTTAGCGTGTGTGTTAGCCATTTAGCCATGAAGCTGTGCTGCACATGTTAACTCCTTATAACAGTATCATGAAGTAACTTCACTTTTTGCTGTGATATATATATTTCTACTACTGCTAAAGTTGTATGAGCGGCGAGTGGGGGCGGAGTTAACTGAATCCAAGCGTTCTGTCTTCCGGGTTGGAAAAATACCTCCAGAAAATACTTATATTTATCACAAAAATTAGTGCTCCGTAGTGGTAGAGGTACAATATATCATATAAATGCCTATACTTTACTTTGGAATGGCTAAAATAGCATGATACAGGACCTTTAAGAGCTTTTCTAATGGGGGTGTATGCCTTCCTTCTCGCCTTCTTATCAGTCACCTTGAGTCTCTCTCTCTAAAACCAAAAAATCAGGTTAGAAATCTAGGAGTAATCATGGACTCAGACCTGAACTTAAACAGCCACATTAAAGCAATAACATCATCAGCTTTTTACCATCTGAAAGACATTAAGATCAGAGGAATAGTGTCAAAACCAGACTTGGAGACACTCATCCATGCATTTGTCTCCAGCAGGTTAGACGACTGTAACGGCTGCTCACTGGCCTTTCTAAACGAGCTGTTAGAGCTGCAGAACATCCAGAACGCTGCTGCTCGAGTCCTGACAAGAACCAGGAAATACGACCACATTAGTCCAGTGCTCCGGTCTCTGCACTGGCTTCCTGTCACTCAGAGAATAGAATTTAAAACAGCTCTGCTTGTGTACAAGTCTTTTCATGGTTTAGCACCAAAGTCCACCTCTGACATGTTAGAGCCGTATGAACCATCTCGGGCCCTGAGAACTTCAGGGAGGGGTCTCCTGGTGGTTCCCAGAGTCAATAATAAACACGGTGAGGCTGCGTTTCAGTTTCATGCAGCTAAAATCTGGAACAGTCTTCATGAGGATGTGAGACAGGCCTCAACTCTGACAATGTTCAAATCTAGGCTGAAAACAGCTCTTTTTACCCGAGCATATGAAAACTGAAAGTATTTTATCTGCACTCTGCACTGTAATTGATACATTTTTATGTTGATGTTTTAACAAATAAACTTGCCTTGCCTTGCCTCGCCAAAATGTCACTGGAGTAGTCTTGTTCGAAGAAAATGCGTCTCCCTTTATATTGAATATTTTTCTTCTTCCATGCGGATTGAAGCACACGTTCTTTGGTTTGAAACTCCAGAAAGCATAGGACGATTGATCTCGGATTAGCCCCATTAGGAGGTTTAGCAGCTAGTGAGCGGTGACATCTTTGTATTCCGAAAGATGTGTCGGGAAGAGTTAGCTCTGTTTTTATAAATCTCTCCACAAAGCCCATTATATCTTCTCCTTCGGCCTCCTCTTCTATGCCGTGAATCCGTAGGTTGTTTCTATGGGAGCGTGCCTCTACGTCTTCTAGCCGTGTCTGGAGATGTTCCTGTAGTTCAAGTGTGTGGGATAGCATTTCTTTTGCATCCGTGTTAAAGGCCTCCATTTCAGCGATCCTTCCCTCAGTCGCCTCCACTCTAATAGTTACATCCTTGATGTCGGTCTTAATAGCGCTCAGTTTGGTGTTCATCTCTCCTCTAAAATCACCAAGTTCCCGTTTGAAATGCACAAACACGAGGTGCTATCCTCGCTGTCACTCGGTGATAAAACGTCCTCTTCTGAATTCACAGGAGTTTTTCCTTTGTTTTTTGATTTGCGTCCCCCGGCATTATTTCGGCAGCTTCATTAAAATAGCGTTAATAATAGCTTAATGATAGTTGCGGTTCCACAAGCCGTTAAATAAATATATATATAAATAAATAGACTTTTCCTCATGGAATCCCTCGTTTGAGCAGCGAAGAATTTGTAGCTCTCTGTAGTGAAGCTAAATTGATCCGCTTTACAATGTATAAAGCATGTAACAGTGTTTTTAGCTGCTAATCATTTCGGGCCCCAGTCACTTCTGTTTTGTCCGGTCACTTCCATTGTGGCTTTCGTTAAGTTGTTGTGTTGTGGCTTTCGTTAAGTTGTTGTGTTGTGGCTTTAGTTAAGTTGTTGTGTTGTGGCTCAAAGTTGTTGTGTTGTGGCTTTACCTAAGTTGTTGTGTTGTGGCTTTAGTTAAGTTGTTGTGTTGTGGCTTTACTTAAGTTGTTGTGTTGTGGCTCAAAGTTGTTGTGTTGTGGCGTTTGGATTTGTTTTAGCATTTGCGTTTGTTGTGGCGTTTGTATTTGTTGTGACCCCTCTCGGCCACCGTACCAAGATACAAGGTACAAGATATTTTATTTGTCAAACCATTCACATGGTTAGAAATTGTATTTCTCTCATCCTTGATTGTGGAGCGGGGGGTGGGGGAAGAGGGGTGGGAGGGAGGGCAGGGAGTTCAGCTTCCCGATGCCCTTGTGTATGAAACTGTTCTTAAGTCGACTCGACTTGGCCTGTAGATTCCACAGTCTCCTCCCTGAAGGCATTACCTTGAAGAGACTGTGTGATGGGTGCGTAGGGTCCCTGGTGATTCTGACGGCTTTGCGGGTGAGATGGGTGGAGTACATGTCCTTAATGGAGGGGAGAGGAGCTCCACAGATCTTCTCCGCTGCTCTCACGATGCGCTGGAGGCTCCTTCGGCAGGAGGCCGTGCTGGCGCCGCGCCACACAGTGATGGAGCTGGTCAGGATGCTCTCTATAGTCCCTCTGTAGAAGTGCCACACAGTGATGGAGCTGGTCAGGATGCTCTCTGTAGTCCCTCTGTAGAAGTGCCACACAGTGATGGAGCTGGTCAGGATGCTCTCTATAGTCCCTCTGTAGAAGTGCCACACAGTGATGGAGCTGGTCAGGATGCTCCCTATAGTCCCTCTGTAGAAGTGCCACACAGTGATGGAGCTGGTCAGGATGCTCCCTATAGTCCCTCTGTAGAAGTGCCACACAGTGATGGAGCTGGTCAGGATGCTCTCTGTAGTCCCTCTGTAGAAGTGCCACACAGTGATGGAGCTGGTCAGGATGCTCTCTATAGTCCCTCTGTAGAAGTGCCACACAGTGATGGAGCTGGTCAGGATGCTCCCTATAGTCCCTCTGTAGAAGTGCCACACAGTGATGGAGCTGGTCAGGATGCTCTCTGTAGTCCCTCTGTAGAAGTGCCACACAGTGATGGAGCTGGTCAGGATGCTCTCTGTAGTCCCTCTGTAGAAGTTGCACATAACAGAGGCTGGGACTCTAGCTCTTCTGAACTTGCGGAGAAAGTAGAGACGCTGATTACTTTTCTTGACCAGAGATGTAGTGTGCATGGTCCAGGAAAGGTGTTAGGGATAATATTAAATCACTATTTATCGTACTGGGTCAAGCTGTAAACTCGTATTATCCGTGGGTCAAACTGTACGGTCGTACTATCTCTGTCATAGCCTTGACTGTGGATCTCAGGCGCCACTGCATGTTTTGCTCACGTATCAGTCTGACGCTCTTAGACGGTACTTATCCCTCTTCTGTGGAAGCATAGGCAGACATGAATGGAAGGACTAGCGCAATGTCTGAATATTCATGTCTCCGGGTCCCGTAACGATGGTAAATAAACTTCTCCTGTACAAGACATCTCGACTCCTGCCTCTCCTTCGGTCCTCTCGAACACCAATTGTTATTTCCCTAACAAAAGGTTCTCTGTGATGTGCACACCCAGGAACTTAGTGCTGGTCACCCTCTCCACTGCAGCACCATTGATTGTTAGAGGAACATGCTGGACCCGCGCTCTTCGAAAGTCCACAACAATCTCTTTTGTCTTCTCCACATTTAGAGAGAGATTGTTCTGTGTGCACCACATGGCCAGACTGCTCACCTCACTCCTGTAGTTTGACTCGTCTCTGTTGTTGATGACACCCACCACTGTTGTGTCGTCTGCAAACTTGATGAAGAGGTTTGAGTCGTACTTTGGAGCGCAGTCATGGGTCAGCAGAGTGAACAGGAGGGGGCTCAGCACACAGCCTTGGGGAGCTCCCGTGTTCAGTGTGATGGTTCTGGAGGACTTTCCGCCGACACGTACAGCCTGTGGTCTCCCCGTCAGAAAGTCCAGCAGCCAGTTGAGTTGCACAGTGATGTGTTGATCCCCAGGTGGAGCAGTTTGTGTATTAGCTGCTGTGGGATTATAGTGTTGAATGCTGAGCTAAAGTCTAAAAACAGCATTCTAACGTAAGAGTGCTTTGTTTCAAGGTGAGTGAGGGCTGAATGAAGTGCAGTGGAGATGGCATCTTCAGTTGAGCGATTGGACCGGTAAGCAAACTGGTATGGGTCCAGGGTGGGAGGGAGAACAGACTTGATATGTTCCATGACGAGCCGCTCGAAGCACTTCATAAGAATTGGAGTGAGTGCTACTGGGCGGTAGTCATTAAAGCGGGAGGGTGGTGACTTCTTTGGCACCGGAATGATGGTGGTCGCTTTGAGGCACGTTGGGACCACAGCCTGCTGAGATGTGTTAAAAATGTCTGTGATGTCCCCAGATCTACTGTGTGTGACATTGTCCACCGTGTGTGTGTGATGCCATTTTGACCGTCCAAGAGAGGGTTATTCAGTTCCCCCTCCCGGCACAGTTTGCAGACGTAGGACACAGCTTTCAACATCTGTTGTCTCTCCTGTCTCCTCACGTCTTCTACCAAAAGAAGAAAAGCCAAGGTACGCCTTCTACTCGGCACTGTTTCTATAAATAAATGCACAGTTCGATGTACGAGTAGCAAAACGTATTATATAACGTGAGAAATGTTATTACTTACCCATTTTTATAAGCAAAATTATTCCAAGTGATTTGGGGAAGAGACCCGACCACAAGCGTAGCTTTAGCTGCTCTGACGCCACGTACGTCACATCCAGTAATAGCTCCTGGTGTAAATTCGGCGTAAGGTACATAGGTGATTTTCAATGTTTTTTTTTTTTTAAATGTGGGGAACCCAGTATATCTAGCGGTTCCCCTGGGTGTATGGCTGTTGGAGAAATGATGTTCATTAAAGATATGCATACCCCTTATCCTTTGGATAATTAACATTATTCTGTCTAAAACTTTATCAGTTTTGTTTTGGCATTTTTATTATTCTCTTACCAATAGCAAAATACAAGCCCAGACCGCACCTTTACATCATTGATTTTATGATAACTACAAGGCAAATTAGTTTGGATACTGGAAAATTAACTTTTAATTTATTCTTTGACCAAAGAAGTGTTCAATTATTTGGAGAGCTGCTGAGATAAAGTTGACCTTAATTGTAATTTATTAAGGCTACAGACTGTCAAAAAAAGCCATGAGCAGCGTTAGCGTTAGCATTAGCATTAGCAGAGGGAGCAGCTGTGTGAGCCAGGAAATCTCATTTCCTCTCCCATTACTTCAGTCGGGAATTTAATAATTTGCCCTTTCTTTATTGTTCACTTTAATAGAGTTCAGTTCGTATCGCTAAGCATCATGGGATGTGCAGTAATAATAAACTAATGGAGATGCTAAAAGGTAAAATACTCGATTTATTGTTCACACATGGACACAGATGGATTCACTAGCAGTGACTCAGCAGGTAACATTGTTCCACGGCTTTTTTCTCAACTTTTTATAATGTTTTTAGCTAATGTTGCTAAATGTACTCTAATTGTAACAGTGGATTTTCCCTAACTATTGAAATGTTTAATCCGCTGTGCTTCAACTTTCACTCAACACTGTACATGCACTGTGTTTGCGCACTGTTACCATGGAAATCCATAAAGTTTCTGGTTCATGTCAACATTGTGCACTGACCAACATTGGCTAAAACACACATTACAACTAACACACGACCTTCATATTTTACATTTTCACAACTTATGGACACTTTTAAATGTAAAATGTGAATAAAACCAGCGTGATGACTGAACCACAGTTGTTGACAAATGTTGAATGTGACATTGTCGAATCAATGTAACCCACCTTCACCACAGACTTCCAAACCACGTGAAACAAAAAAGATTTGCATTTTATATTTATTATTTAAAGACACATGCATGACATTTTCATACATACATTTCAATAAACAAACATTTCAATCTCTAAGACTTCATAAGGATAATTCAGTCTATATAGAAAGCTTCTGTTTATGTAATTACTGCCTGCAGTAGAAAAAAACAACAATTATGTTAATAATATGACCAAGTATTAACCTTGTACCGCCGAAAATATAAAATAGAGAATAAATACTTCAATAAGTTACCAAAAAATAATATCAGTTATTGTTTTAGTAACTGATATTATATATTGCTTTTAAAATAAAATCATCAGGATCAGACCCAGCAGAGAACTGAACAAGCCCAATCTCACCAAAGACACCGCTGCGGAAGTTGTAGTAGTAGCAGTTGGGGCTTTGGTTGTAGTAGTAGTAGCAGTTGGGGCTTTGGTTGTAGTAGTAGTAGTAGTAGTTGGGGCTTTGGTTGTAGTAGTAGTAGTTGGGGCTTTGGTTGTAGTAGTAGTAGTAGTAGTTGGGGCTTTGGTTGTAGTAGTAGTAGTAGTAGTAGTTGGGGCTTTGGTTGTAGTAGTAGTAGTTGGGGCTTTGGTTGTTGTAGTAGTAGTAGTAGTTGGGGCTTTGGTTGTAGTAGTAGTAGTTGGGGCTTTGGTTGTAGTAGTAGTAGTTGGGGCTTTGGTTGTAGTAGTAGTAGTTGGGGCTTTGGTTGTAGTAGTAGTAGTAGTAGTTGGGGCTTTGGTTGTAGTAGTCGGGGTACTGCAGGCCGGTGTACCTTGGATGGTGCCGAGGCTCTTTAACAGAGGGAATGTGGATAAAGATCCAGCAACATCACACAGACTAGCGGAGGCACATCCCTCAGCCGGGAGTACGTTGGTGCCACTTGTAGGTGTTACTGCAAACAACAACATGACAGAGTTACAATGAGAAATGTCCCTGCAGGCGTTGAACAGGTTAAGATGTGCCACAAAAACAATTCTCTGGAAATAGATTTAAAAAAAAAAGAGGAAGCGGTATTCAGTGTAAAACCACCAACTACAACTCTCATTGTCATAAATAATCAAACAGGACTTGCCTGTTTTCTATTTCTAAAGAATTGGGTGTGATCGACTGAAAACCCACACAGGCTAGCTGTAAACAGACTAAATAACAAGTGTACTTCCTCGGATTATGGTCCCAAGGATCAGCTAGACACATTGTGAGCCAAGCTTTAACAAGGTCAGGTTGACAAATTCCACCTGGAAACTAAATAACGAACCAAATTCATCAAATCAAAGGGTGTAATGGCGAAGCTGTTAAATGTGTCTATGCAATGTGATGTGATCACACTGTGCCTACAAGGAGCTGTCCCTACAGGTGTCCAGCTCTGGGCCTTGTGTAGAACTTACTGAAGGATGTGAAGCACTTGGTCTCCAGAGTGTTACAGGTGACTTTTGAGGTGCACAGCCCGCTCAGAGGGTCACAGGTGTTGCACTGCAGAGAGCTGTCACTAGGGGTCGTAGGAACTGACACAGAAGAAATAAAATATGGTCAAAACCAAGTGTTACCAAACCTCAAAACAATCCTGGTGAACATGCTCACTCACCGGTTGCGTCGGCAGAGTTACAGTTGTCTGTGTTGCAGCATTCAGCTCTGGCCAAAACATTTGCAGTTCCCACGTCCAGTGAATAGTCCTTGGTCCCCAATGCACAGAAACTGTTGGTGTCACAGCCTTTTATTTTCTGAGTGGAAGTGCTGAAGCTCGGACTGAATGTGGTCGCTGAGGGTAATTCAAAGACAAGTAAGAGTTAGCTCCTCCGGTTTTACCTTTATAATATAGTAATATAGTTTGGATATCGTCATAATGTAAAATATCTTTGAACATACTTTTAATGATGATAGAGACACACTGGGATACTCCGCTGGAGCAGGTGACAGGAGCCGTCTTTGTACAACTGCGATCATTTGGGTCACAAGTCGTACAAGAGAGTCCGACAACTGCAAGAGACAAAAGCAGGTCACACCAAAGGAACCAGGACTAAACAGGAAAATAAACCAGGACTATTAGCTGATATTTACCAGAGTTGATGGAGAGGGCCACAGTTAAGGCCAGAGGAAAGAGCAGCTTCAGTGCAGTCTTCATGGTCGGAGTCTTCACTTGGCTTCAGTATGTCCTCTGTGTGTTCGCTGGTAGATGCTGCTCCGTCTCTTCTCTGACTCCTTTTAAATGGAGGTCATGTTGGGAGGGACTGTTGTAATGACGATAGTTCTGTTCTTGTTCAGTGAATGCATCACGCCCTTTTTACCGTCATCCCAAACAATAAGAACACAGATCAAACCGGTTCATTCAGCAGCATTCACAGTAATTACGTGTGTCATGAGTGTCTGAACAAATAACATTTACCCATATGACATCAAGAAGTTTTCCTTTTTGAACAAAAATAAACTTTTTATGGCCATCACTATGGCCATCACACTCATAATATTCCAGTACTGGGAGTGATTGAATCCCTTTAGAAAAATAAAGAAATGGGAATTTTACTATGTTTTTCTTCCTTTAGAGAGTTTTGTCATTTGGTTTTGTTACATCCAAAACAGACAATTTGACAGATGATTGTAAATTCAATCACGTGCATTGAAAGAATAATAAACTGCTAGTTTAGGACAGTGCCTAAACATGAACCAAATCTGCTTTCAAAGGTATATATCTGTCTCAGGTTCTTAATGAAGGTATACATATACCATTTAGACTAAGCCAAACACTGTTCACTGTCTGTAAGGCATTTGCCCAGGATCTCTGCATTGAATCAGTACTAAGTAACTTGTTTACCTTAATAAATCCTTTCCGCAGTCCCTCTGGGGGTAATACAAGTGTTAATGGGATGATTGGAGGGTCTTTCATCTCCCTCTGGTGTCTCTGGCCAGAAAACCATGCTTGCAACTTGACTGCCACCGGGTCGGAACAACCAATACACACTAATAGAACCACGAAGGAGAAGCTAACAGGCTAACGGGCAAAGCTAACTGCGGGCTAGCGTCACTTTAAACAGTATTTACAGCCAAGTTTGAGTGAAAAAAATAATTGACATTGTATGTACAACATACCTCTCGCCCTTCGCCTTTTCTGTCAGCGTAGTATTTACGCTCCAAGACATTTAATAAGTTAGAAAAACATTATTCAAAAACTACATTAACAAATGCTGAATTATTTATATAGTTTTCTACTAAATAAAGATACAAAGACATGGGGAGGAGCAAAGTGGTTCAACAGCCTATAAATACATAAATAACGGAGAATGCTAACATGATGATGATGAGTTAGCAGCGTGCTAATGCTAACGGATAGCTAGCGATAGTTACGACTGCCGTTTTTTGGCTTCTACTGAACAATCTGCTGTGAATAATTATCCATATGGACCCGATTTAGATTTGACTATATTTATGTGATAAATAAGTTTATATTTAGCCAGAAAATTGCTAAAAACACTGGAAAGCTTCAGTGTGTTTCCCAAAACATTCTGTTTTACCCCCTTTATATTACGCAATGCCATCTGTATCTATTGTCTTCAGTATTTTAGCAATAGGTTGCATTCATGTGACATCACAACTGGGTTTCAGGTGACATCACAGCGTTCTAAAGGCCTATAATATTATATAGAGGTAAAAATTATTTTTATTTTTTTTAGCTACGACTTGTGAAAGTGTAATGCAGTTAATACACTGTAAATCCCAACCACCCATCTTTTAAAACCTACCAAGCCATCTTGGCTCAAATGTGCTCCAGAGTTATAGTAACCCTTTTTAATTAGGTCATGGAGACCCAAATCTAAAAAGGTGGCGTGATAGCTCAATTGCTTTGAGTTCTAATGCATCTTGTTACACTTCAAGTTATATTGACCGAAACCAGTGAGCTATCCTTACCTTTTTCTTAAAATCGCATTATTAACCAATCAGAAAATGTTATTGTTTTTTGAATTTTTTGTTCTTTTTTTTAAGAAAACATCAAACTTGTTTTGTTGGATATCATGATATCAGTATTATTGTCAAGTATTATTGTCAGTATTATTTTTGGGCAACATTAGGGAAAATACTCAAAATAGACAACATTTAGCATTTTATTATTGATAATATCACTTTAATTCTCTGTTGTAAAAGTGAGTACAACAAAAAAGGAATAAAAGGAAAAAATAAAAACTACTCTGATCAGTCTTGAACCCACCATCTACTGCACTTCAGTCTAAATGTCTATTCACTCAACTACAGTCTTATCTTGCAAAGCAAAATCCTTTTAGTGATTATTATGACAGAAATTCAGGATGATGATACAATGTTTTCAGAGGCCTTAATAATTCCCAATCCTGCAGTCAGTATATAAAATTAAATTTAGTTCAATATGATATTATAGTAGTTGTTGAATTATTTGAGTTCATAATTATAGCCTTCTTGAAATACATAATGAAAAACATGAGTAATATAACAATTTTGGTCCAACGTTGTTGAGAGTAAAAAAAAAAAATAGTCCAAATGGGAATCGATCCAGCTACCTTCGTACCACTGCTTAATGCCCCCACTTGTAACCACTCGACTACCGATGCACATGGGGTACAACGACAAGTTACAGTATATAAAGATGTTTAGTGTTATAGATGCATTATTGTTGCATGACTTGTTCGATAGTCATGATTAAACAAATGAATAAAGTAGTAAATGGAATTGTAAAAAGCGTATGCAGACTGCACCACTGGAAGTCCAATCACGGCCGAGTTCACCGGAGCTCCTCCCACGCCCCGCCCCTGGGCTTTTTGAACATTTCAGTTTGAGCTGGAGCGGCAGCCATGACGCTTCTCTACCATCTCACAGACTCGCTGCTTTGCTAAGACGAGGACTTCATTGGATACGACTGGACGGTAACAATATTATCATTATTATGTACTGATAGTGCATGTTCAAAATTCCCTGAAGCTAACTTTTTTTTTTTTATAGTCCCGTCTTTTAACCTGTTGTATTATATTGTATAGTGTTTTGTTTCTGTTTTTGTTTTTAATCATGTCCACTGTAGCACTTTGAGATTTGGCGTCAAATGTAAAGTGCATTATAAATAAAATTTATTATTATAACTTTAAGATTAAACCAGGTTGAAGCACTGCTCCTGTAAGCTAATTAGCCTACCACCGCTTTGTGCTCAGCTTTTCATATTTACTTTATACAGTAGGCTGCATGTAATGGTTGTTAAATGACACTGGGCAAGAAAACAATTGGCGCCTTGAACTTTTCATTTTTCAAACACAGTGGAGAAAAAACGCTGTCGGCAACATTTTAAGTTGAGTTGCAGCCGCAGCGGCGCTCTTTTTATTTCTATGCTGACTAGCCCGTCTCTGCTCCAGGCTGTGTCCCGCACTCGCTCTCGGCCTGCGCTGAAGAACAGCCCGCTGTACGCCGGTGATCCGCTCCAGACACCGCGGAGAGGGCAGCCACATCAGTGAGGTAAGGCCTCGTACATTACAACACTCTGAAAACTAAGCTAAGATTCATAAAGTCAACCGTGCGCTAACGAATCACAACAAAGTCAGGCTGACACAGGAGGCTGATAAAGTTCTCCAGGTCATAAGGCGATGATTGAAGTCTTCATGTTGGACAATACCGCGTGAAACAAGTGAGAGCATCTACAAGCTAAGCTATAAGCTAACAGACAGCCAGACTGATTTACTGTGTCTGAAATGAACCGTGGCTCAGTGGCGCTCTGTTCTCCGCGGAAAACGGCCCGCGGTCAGCAGTGGAGAGGTTGCCTGGCCTGCCAAACGACTTGCCTTTCCATAGATATTTCAAACAATTTCCCGGTGGGCGTGATTGACAGACGGCATCAACCAATGTTCACCATGTGTGTGCTGGTCTGAAATGCTGCAGTTGTGCATTTTAATTGTGTTAATGAAATCGTAATTTCTACAGTTATCATACTATTTCTAATGTTGTGATATAATGTTTGTCATATAGCCATGCCCTTAGGATTAGATCTTTTTAATTCTTCAAAAAATAGTGAAGCTTTGGCTTAAAAATTACTTGTTTTGTTTGATAACAAAAGGTTCCTCTGCAAGAAGGACGTGAGGCTCCCGAGGTTCCTGAGGCTCCTGAGGCTCCTGAGGCTCCCGAGGTTCCTGAGGCTCCTGAGGCTCCTGAGGCTCCTGAGGCTCCTACTGCGAGACTGAAGCCTCTGCACTAGGTCAGTGGTTCTCAACTGGTGGATCGACACTCAGGACCAAAAGTGAGTCGTAAACCTTTCTACCTTTTATTAATATCACTTTTTGAGAGCTGCCTTGATCATTATTTCAACTTTATTCAATGTTATTAGCACAATATATATTTTTCTTTTTGTCAAAATGATTTGTGGGAGATACGAGTATCATAAACATGTACTTCTTTGGGTCGTGGCTTGTCCTCAGCGTGTTGGTGGGTCTCGATGCTGTAACTCAGTGTTGTTTTTGGCAGCCTTTTTAGTCTTAGTCTTTAGGACAAACACGCTTTTAGTTTTAGACACTCATTTCTAAAAGAGTGACTGAATCTTTGTCTGGCGTACATAGGATGATCTATAAAAATGTTAGCATAGCTTGAAGCTTCTATACTTGCATATAAAAAAATCCAACTACAATACCTAAATTTCAGATACTTTGGTACTTCTTTGAACCAGCGTTCTTTCAGTTCATGAGAGTATTTTGCGTCGTTGAACCTTTCACTGTCCACTCTTTCTACCGTTCACTTTCCAGTGTGTTGCGTTTGTGCAGCAGAACCAGAAATGATTACACATGTCTTAGTTCACTGTAGTTGTGAAACATCCCTTTTGCTGCAGCCTACACAGAAAAGAGACACAAATCAAATACATGTACAGTATAATGCACAATAAGCATCTTTTACAAAGCTCACAATTTAGCTTACTGCATGTAACTTTTTGCCCAAGTTCTTAGTCCCATGCCACACATAATGTGTGTCACACCAGTCTTTGAATATCCCAATTCCTGTGTGAGGATTATGAATTAAAATACAAAATATAATTTCTTTAGATGTGTCCAATTATAAGTTTCATATCATAAATACAATGACACTTACTGAAAAGAGCCGAAATCTGTGAGTGGCATCAGTAAACACTTCTGTAATGTTGACCTCTCCCTGTGTCCTGCTCACTGATGTGCTGAAGGTCATTCAGTTTTCCTTCTCAGAGGCTCCTGTCCTGTGAACACAGTGTGTAAAAATGTGTATCATGTACAAAGTTTGACATGTTCTGTTGCTTGTGTATGTACGCATGTATTTATGTGGAACAGGACTTGATTGGTTTAAACTTGTTTTGGAAACACAAGCACAAATCCTCACAGTGTGGTCGTACTCCTCCTCAGAAATACCACATGATGTAAACTAAACCAAAAACAGCAACAATATTTTAATTTCATTGTCAATGACCAGTGTAACAACTATACAAATACCAAACATATTTTACTTACTCTCCAGTTCTTGAAGTAGAGGCTTCCTTTGCTCCAAGATGTTCACTCCCTCTTCAAAATGGTTATCCCTACAAATACAAGAGAGTGGCAGTTTAGGAATAATTTCCTAAACTGCCACTCGACTTGATGGTGGTTTTGTGGTATTTGGGTGTCTATTTTTCCTTGGCTAGCATCACTAAGGCTTACCAATTGTTAGTAAGTAATTCACATTTCATTAGACTATTCTCTTCAATCCACTACAGTTCACACGTCTATACTTTATTTCTATGGTGATTTTTGGGTGATTTTTAGGGCTTTGAATTTCAATGTACATTTTAGTCGGCCCTTTACTGTGGTGTTGAGTGCTAATCTATTTTACAAAAAAAACATTCTTACCTCTCAGATAAGTCCCCGTGGATACTCGATAGTGCTGGCACAGCAATATGAGCAGGATTTTATATATGTAGATGTTGGAGCTCCTGGTCCGGTTTGGTATCTGGAAACATATAGTTACATACATTTACACAAAATGTAACAACAACATTGTTCAATTCTAATAACATTCTTACAGAGTAAGCTATATTTGGAATCGCGTTTCCTTCAAAAACATATGTAGCCCGCTGGCCCTCAATTATTTATGGCACAATAAACATCAGATGCTAGCACTGCATTTAGAGTTTGGCATTACATATACTGCATGTCTGCACGTCTCCAAGTCTCAATGCTACATTTGATGTAATGCCAGTACACACAGAAATATACATAGTCAAGACCCGTGCGTGTAAAGTTGTGAAAAACATGACCAGTGTCATTGTTTACAGTAGGCTATAGCTTTATTTAACGCCATGCGAACAGTTCATAGTTAGCCGGCGTATTAACGTTTAGAATTAGCAAAAAGCCTAACCACGACAGACGCACTAAATTCAACAAACTGTATCCATCCAAATGAATACAAAGTGTGATGCATTTTCCTGTCCATAAGAAACTCTGCCAACTCTTCATCCGTTCTGCAGTTGAGCTCACGAAGCTCCGTCCGTCTGTTGAACGAGTCTCTGATATAAATTCCACATCTATCTTACATTTGTTGTTCTGCTAGTTTAGAAGACGGACTTTTGAACTGTTTAAATGTGTTATGAGAAGTAGCAGGCAGTCGTAGCTTCTGTCGTGAGCTGGTTGTTGTTCCACAGCGGCGCTCGGGCCGTAATGGCGGATCCAGGTACGAGAAACACTCTCTGCACGTGCTCAGTTATCGGGGGCGGGGCTACAGCGCACACGATGTGTCAATCATCGTCTTGCTCACATTCGATTGGTTTAGGCCAACGGCGAGGGGACTCTTGAGTGGTTGCTAAGATTACGGAAGGAGGGACTTAATATAATAATATATATTGTTCTTCTCATTATTATTTAAAGGCTAAAGAAAAAAAGAAGTATTGTCCCCGTATAACCGTATGTGCTGGACCTTTGCCAGTCCATTTGTTTGTTTTGTTTTATTGGACCGCGATGCCCTGCCCCAACTGTTGGTCTAAACGTCCAGTTGAGCTTTGACTTCAGCAGGAAGGAAATACTTTTTTTTTTGTACTTAAAAGAACAACAACCAATGGTTGTATTTGCTGTATTGGGTTTGTGATTGGTTTATGTGTTGTTTGTGTTACAGTGTGTAGCAGTGAGTTGGTGCAGACGTATTAAACTGAAGAATGTTATTGTTGTACGTGTGACCTGTCTCCTCCCTTTACATCAGAGGCAGCTGAAAGGCCCAAATGTTTATTGTTCACTGTGGAAGGAAAGCAGTGTACTGACGCTCAATTCATGACTCATTTTGTGACTCACTTTTGTTACCACAAATAGAACTGTTTGCTATTTATATTTACTGTGAATTGACCAGGGAATCAAAAGGAAGCACAAACATACTACACCAGCTGAAAACTAACCACACTGAAAAGGATTGGTAAAACTACAAAGATTTGCGTTACTTGCACGGAAGGTGATGACAGGGCAAGAAGATCCGAGGCTCACTGGCAGAGAAGGTTAAAGGTCCTTTATTGTGCTTGGGACGCCCGGGAGTTTCCACCAAGGCGGTCTGAGAGCCACACCTGCATCAGCCCGGAGAATCGAACACACAAGACCTGACGGTGCCGGGTCAAGGCTTACCGGGGCAGGCTGGCTTTTTGAAAACCAGCCTGATGTAACATGACCAAAATGTTTGCGAGAACAGAAGACGCACCAGAAAGTAGTGTTTATTAAAAAGACTCAAAAACATTACAGAAAAAAAAAAAAAAAAGGCTAAAGGACTTAATCTAGCAAAAAAACTAAATAGAAACTCTCTATGTGTCTACACCCTGGACTAAGAATCGTCTTAATCCCCTAAAACCTGTGCAAAATATAAAATCTTTTAATACTATTCTAAGCACATATACATTATTCATGTTTACATATTACAATATCTTTATTCATTGGTCCAGGTCTGCTGAAGTTGGGCTGTCTTAGCTTTGCCACCCATCCATCCATCCATCCATCCATTTTCTTCCGCTCGCGGGGGCAGCAGTCTCAGCAGAGATGCCCAGACTTCCAGATCCACGCACACCTCCTCCAGCTGTTCTGGAGGGACCCCCAGACGACACCAGGCCAGCTCGGAGACATAGTCCCACCAGCGTGTCCTGGGCCTTCCACGAGGCCTCCTCCCAGTGGGACATGCCTGGAGCACCTCCCGAGGGAGGCGACCAGGAGGCATCCGGAACAGATGCCCTAGCCACCTCAGCTGGCTCCTTTCGACGTGGAGGAGTAGCGGCTCGAGTCCGAGCTCCTCCCGGGTAACTGAGCTCCTCACCCGATCTCGGAGGGTGCTCCCAGCCACCCTGCGAAGGAAACTCATTGTCGCGCTTGTATTCGCAATCTTGTCCTTTCGGTCATTACCCAGATCTCATGACCATAGGTGAGGGTGGGAACGTAGATCGATCGGTAAATCGAGAGCTTTGCCGCTTGGCTCAGCTCCCTCTTCACCACAACAGTCCGATACAGCGACCGCATCACTGCTGACGCCGCACCGATCCGTCTACCGATCTCACGCTCCATCCGTCCCTCACTCGTGAACACGACCCCGAGATACTTGAACTCCTCCACTTGGGGCAAGGACTCCCCACCGACCTGAAGTGGGAAAACCACCTTTTTCCGGTGGAGAACCATGGCCTCAGATTTGGAGGTGCTGATCCTCATCCCGGCCGCTTCACACTCGGCTGCAAACCGCCCCAGTGCGCGCTGGAGGTCCTGATTTGATGAAGCCAACAGAACAACATCATCTGCAAATAGCAGAGATGAGATTCTGAGGTTCCCAAACCGGACACCCTCCAGCCCCTGGCTGCGCCTAGAAATTCTGTCCATATAGGTAATGAATAGAACCGGTGACAAAGGGCAGCCCTGGCGGAGACCAACACGCACCGAGAACAGGTCTGACTTACTGCCGGCAATGCGAACCAAGCTCCTGCTGCGGTCATACAGGGAACGGACAGCCCTTAGTAGAGGGCCCCGGACCCCATACTCCCGGAACACCCCCCACAGGGCACCATGAGGGACACGGTCGATCGCTTTCTCCAGATCCACAAAGCACATGTGGACTGGTTGGGCGAACTCCCACAAACCCTCGAGCACCCGATGAAGGGTATAGAGCTGGTCCAGTGTTCCACGACCGGGACGAAAACCGCATTGTTCCTCCTGGATCCGAGGTTCGACTATTGGCCGGATCCTCCTCTCCAGCACCCTGGAATAGACCTTACCAGGGAGGCTGAGGAGTGGCATGTTCAGTTGTGTCGTCACAGCGGAACGGAAGTGCTCGACGTCTGTAATCTAATGCCTTACGGCATGATTTTCATTTGTAAAACTGCTTTTTTCATTATTTCTGTCGTAAGAAAAAATACATAAAAGAAAAAAAAAAAGAAAAAGAGGAAGTGCCTGACGCTGCGCTGCCCCTGTACCGAAAACAAACGCTCCCCCTGAGCGTCCGAACGGTCTGAACAGATGTCATGTCATGTTGCACCGAAAGTTGTGAAGAGGGAGCTTTTTCTAACCTACTCTGGAGTCTGGACACCTGTTCTTTTTTCTTACCTCACGATAATGTCACGGAGAAAGCCGCGTTTGGCTGCGAGGACTGGACTTTATTCAACCTTCCTAAAGAAGAGGCCATAGAAGTTGGACTTTCCCTCCGGGATTCAGCGACTATCAGCCACAATAGTGTTTGTCTGTGCCTGTCGCTGATGGATGCTAATGAACCTTGGCCAGAATCAAAGTGGATTAACTTTTATAACCAACGCAAGTCCCATAATGGAAACATCAGAGTGGTGAGTCATCAAAATGCATGTTAGCGTGTGTGTTAGCCATTTAGCCATGTAGCTGTGCTGCACATGTTAACTCCTTATAACAGCATCATGAAGTAACTTCACTTTTTGCTGTGATATATATATTTCTACTACTGCTAAAGTTGTATGAGCGGCGAGAGGGGGCGGAGTTAACTGAATCCAAGCGTTCTGTCTTCCGGGTTGGAAAAATACCTCCAGAAAATACTTATATTTATCACAAAAATTAGTGCTCCGTAGTGGTAGAGGTACAATATATCATATAAATGCCTATACTTTACTTTGGAATGGCTAAAATAGCATGATAGAGGACCTTTAAGAGCTTTTCTAATGGGGGTGTATGCCTTCCTTCTCGCCTTCTTATCAGTCACCTTGAGTCTCTCTCTCTAAAACCAAAAAATCAGGTTAGAAATCTAGGAGTAATCATGGACTCAGACCTGAACTTAAACAGCCACATCAAAGCAATAACATCAGCTTTTTACCATCTGAAAGACATTAAGAGCAGAGGAATAGTGTCAAAACCAGACTTAGAGACACTCATCCATGCATTTGTCTCCAGCAGGTTAGACGACTGTAACGGCTGCTCACTGGCCTTTCTAAACCAGCTGTTAGAGCTGCAGTACATCCAGAACGCTGCTGCTCGAGTCCTGACAAGAACCAGGAAATACGACCATATTAGTCCAGTGCTCCGGTCTCTGCACTGGCTTCCTGTCACTCAGAGAATAGAATTTAAAACAGCTCTGCTTGTGTACAAGTCTTTTCATGGTTTAGCACCAAAGTCCATCTCTGACATGTTAGAGCCGTATGAACCATCTCGGGCCCTGAGAACTTCAGGGAGGGGTCTCCTGGTGGTTCCCAGAGTCAATAATAAACACGGTGAGGCTGCGTTTCAGTTTCATGCAGCTAAAATCTGGAACAGTCTTCATGAGGATGTGAGACAGGCCTCAACTCTGACAATGTTCAAATCTAGGCTGAAAACAGCTCTTTTTACCCGAGCATATGAAAACTGAAAGTATTTTATCTGCACTCTGCACTGTAATTGATACATTTTTATGTTGATGTTTTAACAAATAAACTTGCCTTGCCTTGCCTCGCCAAAATGTCACTGGAGTAGTCTTGTTCGAAGAAAATGCGTCTCCCTTTATATTGAATATTTTTCTTCTTCCATGCGGATTGAAGCACACGTTCTTTGGTTTGAAACTCCAGAAAGCATAGGACGATTGATCTCGGATTAGCCCCATTAGGAGGTTTAGCAGCTAGTGAGCGGTGACATCTTTGTTTTCCGAAAGATGTGTCGGGAAGAGTTAGCTCTGTTTTTTATAAATCTCTCCACAAAGCCCATTATATCTTCTCCTTCGGCCTCCTCTTCTATGCCGTGAATCCGTAGGTTGTTTCTATGGGAGCGTGCCTCTACGTCTTCTAGCCGTGTCTGGAGATGTTCCTGTAGTTCAAGTGTGTGGGATAGCATTTCTTTTGCATCCATGTTAAAGGCCTCCATTTCAGCGATCCTTCCCTCAGTCGCCTCCACTCTAATAGTTACATCCTTGATGTCGGTCTTAATAGCGCTCAGTTTGGTGTTCATCTCTCCTCTAAAATCACCAAGTTCCCGTTTGAAATGCACAAACACGAGGTGCTATCCTCGCTGTCACTCGGTGATAAAAAGTCCTCTTCTGAATTCACAGGAGTTTTTCCTTTGTTTTTTGATTTGCGTCCCCCGGCATTATTTCGGCAGCTTCATTAAAATAGCGTTAATAATAGCTTAATGATAGTTGCGGTTCCACAAGCCGTTAAATAAATATATATATAAATAAATAGACTTTTCCTCATGGAATCCCTCGTTTGAGCAGCGAAGAATTTGTAGCTCTCTGTAGTGAAGCTAAATTGATCCGCTTTACAATGTATAAAGCATGTAACAGTGTTTTTAGCTGCTAATCATTTCGGGCCCCAGTCACTTCTGTTTTGTCCGGTCACTTCCATTGTGGCTTTCGTTAAGTTGTTGTGTTGTGGCTTTCGTTAAGTTGTTGTGTTGTGGCTTTAGTTAAGTTGTTGTGTTGTGGCTCAAAGTTGTTGTGTTGTGGCTTTACCTAAGTTGTTGTGTTGTGGCTTTAGTTAAGTTGTTGTGTTGTGGCTTTAGTTAAGTTGTTGTGTTGTGGCTCAAAGTTGTTGTGTTGTGGCTTTACCTAAGTTGTTGTGTTGTGGCTTTAGTTAAGTTGTTGTGTTGTGGCTTTACTTAAGTTGTTGTGTTGTGGCTCAAAGTTGTTGTGTTGTGGCGTTTGTATTTGTTTTAGCATTTGCGTTTGTTGTGGCGTTTGTATTTGTTGTGACCCCTCTCGGCCACCGTAGCGTAGGGTCCCTGGTGATTCTGACGGCTTTGCGGGTGAGACGGGTGGAGTACATGTCCTTAATGGAGGGGAGAGGAGCTCCACAGATCTTCTCCACTGCTCTCACGATGCGCTGGAGGCTCCTTCGGCAGGAGGCCGTGCTGGCGCCGCGCCACACAGTGATGGAGCTGGTCAGGATGCTCTCTGTAGTCCCTCTGTAGAAGTGCCACACAGTGATGGAGCTGGTCAGGATGCTCTCTATAGTCCCTCTGTAGAAGTGCCACACAGTGATGGAGCTGGTCAGGATGCTCTCTATAGTCCCTCTGTAGAAGTGCCACACAGTGATGGAGCTGGTCAGGATGCTCCCTATAGTCCCTCTGTAGAAGTGCCACACAGTGATGGAGCTGGTCAGGATGCTCTCTGTAGTCCCTCTGTAGAAGAACCACACAGTGATGGAGCTGGTCAGGATGCTCACTGTAGTCCCTCTGTAGAAGTGCCACACAGTGATGGAGCTGGTCAGGATGCTCTCTGTAGTCCCTCTGTAGAAGTTGCACATAACAGAGGCTGGGACTCTAGCTCTTCTGAACTTGCGGAGAAAGTAGAGACGCTGATTACTTTTCTTGACCAGAGATGTAGTGTGCATGGTCCAGGAAAGGTGTTAGGGATAATATTAAATCACTATTTATCGTACTGGGTCAAGCTGTAAACTCGTATTATCCGTGGGTCAAACTGTACGGTCGTACTATCTCTGTCATAGCCTTGACTGTGGATCTCAGGCGCCACTGCATGTTTTGCTCACGTATCAGTCTGACGCTCTTAGACGGTACTTATCCCTCTTCTGTGGAAGCATAGGCAGACATGAATGGAAGGACTAGCGCAATGTCTGAATATTCATGTCTCCGGGTCCCGTAACGATGGTAAATAAACTTCTCCTGTACAAGACATCTCGACTCCTGCCTCTCCTTCGGTCCTCTCGAACACCAATTGTTATTTCCCTAACAAAAGGTTCTCTGTGATGTGCACACCCAGGAACTTAGTGCTGGTCACCCTCTCCACTGCAGCACCATTGATTGTTAGAGGAACATGCTGGACCCGCGCTCTTCGAAAGTCCACAACAATCTCTTTTGTCTTCTCCACATTTAGAGAGAGATTGTTCTGTGTGCACCACATGGCCAGACTGCTCACCTCACTCCTGTAGTTTGACTCGTCTCTGTTGTTGATGACACCCACCACTGTTGTGTCGTCTGCAAACTTGATGAAGAGGTTTGAGTCGTACTTTGGAGCGCAGTCATGGGTCAGCAGAGTGAACAGGAGGGGGCTCAGCACACAGCCTTGGGGAGCTCCCGTGTTCAGTGTGATGGTTCTGGAGGACTTTCCGCCGACACGTACAGCCTGTGGTCTCCCCGTCAGAAAGTCCAGCAGCCAGTTACACAGTGATGTGTTGATCCCCAGGTGGAGCAGTTTGTGTATTAGCTGCTGTGGGATTATAGTGTTGAATGCTAAGCTAAAGTCTAAAAACAGCATTCTAACGTAAGAGTGCTTTGTTTCAAGGTGAGTGAGGGCTGAATGAAGTGCAGTGGAGATGGCATCTTCAGTTGAGCGATTGGACCGGTAAGCAAACTGGTATGGGTCCAGGGTGGGAGGGAGAACAGACTTGATATGTTCCATGACGAGCCGCTCGAAGCACTTCATAAGAATTGGAGTGAGTGCTACTGGGCGGTAGTCATTAAAGCGGGAGGGTGGTGACTTCTTTGGCACCGGAATGATGGTGGTCGCTTTGAGGCACGTTGGGACCACAGCCTGCTGAGATGTGTTAAAAATGTCTGTGATGTCCCCAGATCTACTGTGTGTGACATTGTCCACCGTGTGTGTGTGATGCCATTTTGACCGTCCAAGAGAGGGTTATTCAGTTCCCCCTCCCGGCACAGTTTGCAGACGTAGGACACAGCTTTCAACATCTGTTGTCTCTCCTGTCTCCTCACGTCTTCTACCAAAAGAAGAAAAGCCAAGGTACGCCTTCTACTCGGCACTGTTTCTATAAATAAATGCACAGTTCGATGTACGAGTAGCAAAACGTATTATATAACGTGAGAAATGTTATTACTTACCCATTTTTATAAGCAAAATTATTCCAAGTGATTTGGGGAAGAGACCCGACCACAAGCGTAGCTTTAGCTGCTCTGACGCCACGTACGTCACATCCAGTAATAGCTCCTGGTGTAAATTCGGCGTAAGGTACATAGGTGATTTTCAATGTTTTTTTTTTTTTAAATGTGGGGAACCCAGTATATCTAGCGGTTCCCCTGGGTGTATGGCTGTTGGAGAAATGATGTTCATTAAAGATATGCATACCCCTTATCCTTTGGATAATTAACATTATTCTGTCTAAAACTTTATCAGTTTTGTTTTGGCATTGTTATTATTCTCTTACCAATAGCAAAATACAAGCCCAGACCGCACCTTTACATCATTGATTTTATGATAACTACAAGGCAAATTAGTTTGGATACTGGAAAATTAACTTTTAATTTATTCTTTGACCAAAGAAGTGTTCAATTATTTGGAGAGCTGCTGAGATAAAGTTGACCTTAATTGTAATTTATTAAGGCTACAGACTGTCAAAAAAAGCCATGAGCAGCGTTAGCATTAGCATTAGCAGAGGGAGCAGCTGTGTGAGCCAGGAAATCTCATTTCCTCTCCCATTACTTCAGTCGGGAATTTAATAATTTGCCCTTTCTTTATTGTTCACTTTAATAGAGTTCAGTTCGTATCGCTAAGCATCATGGGATGTGCAGTAATAATAAACTAATGGAGATGCTAAAAGGTAAAATACTCGATTTATTGTTCACACATGGACACAGATGGATTCACTAGCAGTGACTCAGCAGGTAACATTGTTCCACGGCTTTTTTCTCAACTTTTTATAATGTTTTTAGCTAATGTTGCTAAATGTACTCTAATTGTAACAGTGGATTTTCCCTAACTATTGAAATGTTTAATCCGCTGTGCTTCAACTTTCACTCAACACTGTACATGCACTGTGTTTGCGCACTGTTACCATGGAAATCCATAAAGTTTCTGGTTCATGTCAACATTGTGCACTGACCAACATTGGCTAAAACACACATTACAACTAACACACGACCTTCATATTTTACATTTTCACAACTTATGGACACTTTTAAATGTAAAATGTGAATAAAACCAGCGTGATGACTGAACCACAGTTGTTGACAAATGTTGAATGTGACATTGTCGAATCAATGTAACCCACCTTCACCACAGACTTCCAAACCACGTGAAACAAAAAAGATTTGCATTTTATATTTATTATTTAAAGACACATGCATGACATTTTCATACATACATTTCAATAAACAAACATTTCAATCTCTAAGACTTCATAAGGATAATTCAGTCTATATAGAAAGCTTCTGTTTATGTAATTACTGCCTGCAATAGAAAAAAACAACAATTATGTTAATAATATGAGCAAGTATTAACCTTGTACCGCTGAAAATATAAAATAGAGAATAAATACTTCAATAAGTTACCAACAAATAATATCAGTTATTGTTTTAGTAACTGATATTATATATTGCTTTTAAAATAAAATCATCAGGATCAGACCCAGCAGAGAACTGAACAAGCCCAATCTCACCAAAGACACCGCTGCGGAAGTTGTAGTAGTAGCAGTTGGGGCTTTGGTTGTAGTAGTAGTAGCAGTTGGGGCTTTGGTTGTAGTAGTAGTAGTAGTAGTTGGGGCTTTGGTTGTAGTAGTAGTAGTTGGGGCTTTGGTTGTAGTAGTAGTAGTAGTAGTTGGGGCTTTGGTTGTAGTAGTAGTAGTAGTAGTTGGGGCTTTGGTTGTAGTAGTCGGGGTACTGCAGGCCGGTGTACCTTGGATGGTGCCGAGGCTCTTTAACAGAGGGAATGTGGATAAAGATCCAGCAACATCACACAGACTAGCGGAGGCACATCCCTCAGCCGGGAGTACGTTGGTGCCACTTGTAGGTGTTACTGCAAACAACAACATGACAGAGTTACAATGAGAAATGTTGAACAAGGTTAAGATGTGCCACAAAAACAATTCTCTGGAAATAGATTTAAAAAAAAAAGAGGAAGCGGTATTCAGTGTAAAACCACCAACTACAACTCTCATTGTCATAAATAATCAAACAGGACTTGCCTGTTTTCTATTTCTAAAGAATTGGGTGTGATCGACTGAAAACCCACACAGGCTAGCTGTAAACAGACTAAATAACAAGTGTACTTCCTCGGATTATGGTCCCAAGGATCAGCTAGACACATTGTGAGCCAAGCTTTAACAAGGTCAGGTTGACAAATTCCACCTGGAAACTAAATAACGAACCAAATTCATCAAATCAAAGGGTGTAATGGCGAAGCTGTTAAATGTGTCTATGCAATGTGATGTGATCACACTGTGCCTACAAGGAGCTGTCCCTACAGGTGTCCAGCTCTGGGCCTTGTGTAGAACTTACTGAAGGATGTGAAGCACTTGGTCTCCAGAGTGTTACAGGTGACTTTTGAGGTGCACAGCCCGCTCAGTGGGTCACAGGTGTTGCACTGCAGAGAGCTGTCACTAGGGGTCGTAGGAACTGACACAGAAGAAATAAAATATGGTCAAAACCAAGTGTTACCAAACCTCAAAACAATCCTGGTGAACACGCTCACTCACCGGTTGCGTCGGCAGAGTTACAGTTGTCTGTGTTGCAGCATTCAGCTCTGGCCAAAACATTTGCAGTTCCCACGTCCAGTGAATAGTCCTTGGTCCCCAATGCACAGAAACTGTTGGTGTCACAGCCTTTAATTTTCTGAGTGGAAGTGCTGAAGCTCGGACTGAATGTGGCCGCTGAGGGTAATTCAAAGACAAGTAAGAGTTAGCTCCTCCGGTTTTACCTTTATAATATAGTAATATAGTTTGGATATCGTCATAATGTAAAATATCTTTGAACATACTTTTAATGATGATAGAGACACACTGGGATACTCCGCTGGAGCAGGTGACAGGAGCCGTCTTTGTACAACTGCGATCATTTGGGTCACAAGTCGTACAAGAGAGTCCGACAACTGCAAGAGACAAAAGCAGGTCACACCAAAGGAACCAGGACTAAACAGGAAAATAAACCAGGACTATTAGCTGATATTTACCAGAGTTGATGGAGAGGGCCACAGTTAAGGCCAGAGGAAAGAGCAGCTTCAGTGCAGTCTTCATGGTCGGAGTCTTCACTTGGCTTCAGTATGTCCTCTGTGTGTTCGCTGGTGGATGCTGCTCCGTCTCTTCTCTGACTCCTTTTAAATGGAGGTGATGTTGGGAGGGACTTTTGTAATGACGATAGTTCTGTTCTTGTTCAGTGAATGCATCACGCCCTTTTTACCGTCATCCCAAACAATAAGAACACAGATCAAACCGGTTCATTCAGCAGCATTCACAGTAATTACGTGTGTCATGAGTGTCTGAACAAATAACATTTACCCATATGACATCAAGAAGTTTTCCTTTTTGAACAAAAATAAACTTTTTATGGCCATCACTATGGCCATCACACACATAATATTCCAGTACTGGGAGTGATTGAATCCCTTTAGAAAAATAAAGAAATGGGAATTTTACTATGTTTTTCTTCCTTTAGAGAGTTTTGTCATTTGGTTTTGTTACATCCAAAACAGACAATTTGACAGATGATTGTAAATTCAATCACGTGCATTGAAAGAATAATAAACTGCTAGTTTAGGACAGTGCCTAAACATGAACCAAATCTGCTTTCAAAGGTATATATCTGTCTCAGGTTCTTAATGAAGGTATACATATACCATTTAGACTAAGCCAAACACTGTTCACTGTCTGTAAGGCATTTGCCCAGGATCTCTGCATTGAATCAGTACTAAGTAACTTGTTTACCTTAATAAATCCTTTCCGCAGTCCCTCTGGGGGTAATACAAGTGTTAATGGGATGATTGGAGGGTCTTTCATCTCCCTCTGGTGTCTCTGGCCAGAAAACCATGCTTGCAACTTGACTGCCACCGGGTCGGAACAACCAATACACACTAATAGAACCACGAAGGAGAAGCTAACAGGCTAACGGGCAAAGCTAACTGCGGGCTAGCGCCACTTTAAACAGTATTTACAGCCAAGTTTGAGTGAAAAAAATAATTGACATTGTATGTACAACATACCTCTCGCCCTTCGCCTTTTCTGTCAGCGTAGTATTTACGCTCCAAGACATTTAATAAGTTAGAAAAACATTATTCAAAAACTACATTAACAAATGCTGAATTATTTATATAGTTTTCTACTAAATAAAGATACAAAAACATGGGGAGGAGCAAAGTGGTTCAACAGCCTATAAATACATAAATAACGGAGAATGCTAACATGATGATGATGAGTTAGCAGCGTGCTAATGCTAACGGATAGCTAGCGATAGTTACGACTGCCGTTTTTTGGCTTCTACTGAACAATCTCCTGTGAATAATTATCCATATGGACCCGATTTAGATTTGACTATATTTATGTGATAAATAAGTTTATATTTAGCCAGAAAATTGCTAAAAACAGTGGAAAGCTTCAGTGTGTTTCCCAAAACATTCTGTTTTACCCCCTTTATATTACGCAATGCCATCTGTATCTATTGTCTTCAGTATTTTAGCAATAGGTTGCATTCATGTGACATCACAACTGGGTTTCAGGTGACATCACAGCGTTCTAAAGGCCTATAATATTATATAGAGGTAAAAATTATTTTTATTTTTTTTAGCTACGACTTGTGAAAGTGTAATGCAGTTAATACACTGTAAATCCCAACCACCCATCTTTTAAAACCTACCAAGCCATCTTGGCTCAAATGTGCTCCAGAGTTATAGTAACCCTTTTTAATTAGGTCATGGAGACCCAAATCTAAAAAGGTGGCGTGATAGCTCAATTGCTTTGAGTTCTAATGCATCTTGTTACACTTCAAGTTATATTGACCGAAACCAGTGAGCTATCCTTACCTTTTTCTTAAAATCGCATTATTAACCAATCAGAAAATGTTATTGTTTTTTGAATTTTTTGTTCTTTTTTTTAAGAAAACATCAAACTTGTTTTGTTGGATATCATGATATCAGTATTATTGTCAAGTATTATTGTCAGTATTATTTTTGGGCAACATTAGGGAAAATACTCAAAATAGACAACATTTAGCATTTTATTATTGATAATATCACTTTAATTCTCTGTTGTAAAAGTGAGTACAACAAAAAAGGAATAAAAGGAAAAAATAAAAACTACTCTGATCAGTCTTGAACCCACCATCTACTGCACTTCAGTCTAAATGTCTATTCACTCAACTACAGTCTTATCTTGCAAAGCAAAATCCTTTTAGTGATTATTATGACAGAAATTCAGGATGATGATACAATGTTTTCAGAGGCCTTAATAATTCCCAATCCTGCAGTCAGTATATAAAATTAAATTTAGTTCAATATGATATTATAGTAGTTGTTGAATTATTTGAGTTCATAATTATAGCCTTCTTGAAATACATAATGAAAAACATGAGTAATATAACAATTTTGGTCCAACGTTGTTGAGAGTAAAAAAAAAAAATAGTCCAAATGGGAATCGATCCAGCTACCTTCGTACCACTGCTTAATGCCCCCACTTGTAACCACTCGACTACCGATGCACATGGGGTACAACGACAAGTTACAGTATATAAAGATGTTTAGTGTTATAGATGCATTATTGTTGCATGACTTGTTCGATAGTCATGATTAAACAAATGAATAAAGTAGTAAATGGAATTGTAAAAAGCGTATGCAGACTGCACCACTGGAAGTCCAATCACGGCCGAGTTCACCGGAGCTCCTCCCACGCCCCGCCCCTGGGCTTTTTGAACATTTCAGTTTGAGCTGGAGCGGCAGCCATGACGCTTCTCTACCATCTCACAGACTCGCTGCTTTGCTAAGACGAGGACTTCATTGGATACGACTGGACGGTAACAATATTATCATTATTATGTACTGATAGTGCATGTTCAAAATTCCCTGAAGCTAACTTTTTTTTTTTTATAGTCCCGTCTTTTAACCTGTTGTATTATATTGTATAGTGTTTTGTTTCTGTTTTTGTTTTTAATCATGTCCACTGTAGCACTTTGAGATTTGGCGTCAAATGTAAAGTGCATTATAAATAAAATTTATTATTATAACTTTAAGATTAAACCAGGTTGAAGCACTGCTCCTGTAAGCTAATTAGCCTACCACCGCTTTGTGCTCAGCTTTTCATATTTACTTTATACAGTAGGCTGCATGTAATGGTTGTTAAATGACACTGGGCAAGAAAACAATTGGCGCCTTGAACTTTTCATTTTTCAAACACAGTGGAGAAAAAACGCTGTCGGCAACATTTTAAGTTGAGTTGCAGCCGCAGCGGCGCTCTTTTTATTTCTATGCTGACTAGCCCGTCTCTGCTCCAGGCTGTGTCCCGCACTCGCTCTCGGCCTGCGCTGAAGAACAGCCCGCTGTACGCCGGTGATCCGCTCCAGACACCGCGGAGAGGGCAGCCACATCAGTGAGGTAAGGCCTCGTACATTACAACACTCTGAAAACTAAGCTAAGATTCATAAAGTCAACCGTGCGCTAACGAATCACAACAAAGTCAGGCTGACACAGGAGGCTGATAAAGTTCTCCAGGTCATAAGGCGATGATTGAAGTCTTCATGTTGGACAATACCGCGTGAAACAAGTGAGAGCATCTACAAGCTAAGCTATAAGCTAACAGACAGCCAGACTGATTTACTGTGTCTGAAATGAACCGTGGCTCAGTGGCGCTCTGTTCTCCGCGGAAAACGGCCCGCGGTCAGCAGTGGAGAGGTTGCCTGGCCTGCCAAACGACTTGCCTTTCCATAGATATTTCAAACAATTTCCCGGTGGGCGTGATTGACAGACGGCATCAACCAATGTTCACCATGTGTGTGCTGGTCTGAAATGCTGCAGTTGTGCATTTTAATTGTGTTAATGAAATCGTAATTTCTACAGTTATCATACTATTTCTAATGTTGTGATATAATGTTTGTCATATAGCCATGCCCTTAGGATTAGATCTTTTTAATTCTTCAAAAAATAGTGAAGCTTTGGCTTAAAAATTACTTGTTTTGTTTGATAACAAAAGGTTCCTCTGCAAGAAGGACGTGAGGCTCCCGAGGTTCCTGAGGCTCCTGAGGCTCCTGAGGCTCCCGAGGTTCCTGAGGCTCCTGAGGCTCCTGAGGCTCCTGAGGCTCCTACTGCGAGACTGAAGCCTCTGCACTAGGTCAGTGGTTCTCAACTGGTGGATCGACACTCAGGACCAAAAGTGAGTCGTAAACCTTTCTACCTTTTATTAATATCACTTTTTGAGAGCTGCCTTGATCATTATTTCAACTTTATTCAATGTTATTAGCACAATATATATTTTTCTTTTTGTCAAAATGATTTGTGGGAGATACGAGTATCATAAACATGTACTTCTTTGGGTCGTGGCTTGTCCTCAGCGTGTTGGTGGGTCTCGATGCTGTAACTCAGTGTTGTTTTTGGCAGCCTTTTTAGTCTTAGTCTTTAGGACAAACACGCTTTTAGTTTTAGACACTCATTTCTAAAAGAGTGACTGAATCTTTGTCTGGCGTACATAGGATGATCTATAAAAATGTTAGCATAGCTTGAAGCTTCTATACTTGCATATAAAAAAATCCAACTACAATACCTAAATTTCAGATACTTTGGTACTTCTTTGAACCAGCGTTCTTTCAGTTCATGAGAGTATTTTGCGTCGTTGAACCTTTCACTGTCCACTCTTTCTACCGTTCACTTTCCAGTGTGTTGCGTTTGTGCAGCAGAACCAGAAATGATTACACATGTCTTAGTTCACTGTAGTTGTGAAACATCCCTTTTGCTGCAGCCTACACAGAAAAGAGACACAAATCAAATACATGTACAGTATAATGCACAATAAGCATCTTTTACAAAGCTCACAATTTAGCTTACTGCATGTAACTTTTTGCCCAAGTTCTTAGTCCCATGCCACACATAATGTGTGTCACACCAGTCTTTGAATATCCCAATTCCTGTGTGAGGATTATGAATTAAAATACAAAATATAATTTCTTTAGATGTGTCCAATTATAAGTTTCATATCATAAATACAATGACACTTACTGAAAAGAGCCGAAATCTGTGAGTGGCATCAGTAAACACTTCTGTAATGTTGACCTCTCCCTGTGTCCTGCTCACTGATGTGCTGAAGGTCATTCAGTTTTCCTTCTCAGAGGCTCCTGTCCTGTGAACACAGTGTGTAAAAATGTGTATCATGTACAAAGTTTGACATGTTCTGTTGCTTGTGTATGTACGCATGTATTTATGTGGAACAGGACTTGATTGGTTTAAACTTGTTTTGGAAACACAAGCACAAATCCTCACAGTGTGGTCGTACTCCTCCTCAGAAATACCACATGATGTAAACTAAACCAAAAACAGCAACAATATTTTAATTTCATTGTCAATGACCAGTGTAACAACTATACAAATACCAAACATATTTTACTTACTCTCCAGTTCTTGAAGTAGAGGCTTCCTTTGCTCCAAGATGTTCACTCCCTCTTCAAAATGGTTATCCCTACAAATACAAGAGAGTGGCAGTTTAGGAATAATTTCCTAAACTGCCACTCGACTTGATGGTGGTTTTGTGGTATTTGGGTGTCTATTTTTCCTTGGCTAGCATCACTAAGGCTTACCAATTGTTAGTAAGTAATTCACATTTCATTAGACTATTCTCTTCAATCCACTACAGTTCACACGTCTATACTTTATTTCTATGGTGATTTTTGGGTGATTTTTAGGGCTTTGAATTTCAATGTACATTTTAGTCGGCCCTTTACTGTGGTGTTGAGTGCTAATCTATTTTACAAAAAAAACATTCTTACCTCTCAGATAAGTCCCCGTGGATACTCGATAGTGCTGGCACAGCAATATGAGCAGGATTTTATATATGTAGATGTTGGAGCTCCTGGTCCGGTTTGGTATCTGGAAACATATAGTTACATACATTTACACAAAATGTAACAACAACATTGTTCAATTCTAATAACATTCTTACAGAGTAAGCTATATTTGGAATCGCGTTTCCTTCAAAAACATATGTAGCCCGCTGGCCCTCAATTATTTATGGCACAATAAACATCAGATGCTAGCACTGCATTTAGAGTTTGGCATTACATATACTGCATGTCTGCACGTCTCCAAGTCTCAATGCTACATTTGATGTAATGCCAGTACACACAGAAATATACATAGTCAAGACCCGTGCGTGTAAAGTTGTGAAAAACATGACCAGTGTCATTGTTTACAGTAGGCTATAGCTTTATTTAACGCCATGCGAACAGTTCATAGTTAGCCGGCGTATTAACGTTTAGAATTAGCAAAAAGCCTAACCACGACAGACGCACTAAATTCAACAAACTGTATCCATCCAAATGAATACAAAGTGTGATGCATTTACCTGTCCATAAGAAACTCTGCCAACTCTTCATCCGTTCTGCAGTTGAGCTCACGAAGCTCCGTCCGTCTGTTGAACGAGTCTCTGATATAAATTCCACATCTATCTTACATTTGTTGTTCTGCTAGTTTAGAAGACGGACTTTTGAACTGTTTAAATGTGTTATGAGAAGTAACAGGCAGTCGTAGCTTCTGTCGTGAGCTGGTTGTTGTTCCACAGCGGCGCTCAGGCCGTAATGGCGGATCCAGGTACGAGAAACACTCTCTGCACGTGCTCAGTTATCGGGGGCGGGGCTACAGCGCACATGATGTGTCAATCATCGTCTTGCTCGCATTCGATTGGTTTAGGCCAACGGCGAGGGGACTCTTGAGTGGTTGCTAAGATTACGGAAGGAGGGACTTAACAAAAATATAATAATATATATTTGTTCTTCTCATTATTATTTAAAGGCTAAAGAAAAAAAGAAGTATTGTCCCCGTATAACCGTATGTGCTGGACCTTTGCCAGTCCATTTGTTTGTTTTGTTTTATTGGACCGCGATGCCCTGCCCCAACTGTTGGTCTAAACGTCCAGTTGAGCCTTGACTTCAGCAGGAAGGAAATACTTTTTTTTTGTACTTAAAAGAACAACAACCAATGGTTGTATTTGCTGTATTAGGTTTGTGATTGGTTTATGTGTTGTTTGTGTTACAGTGTGTAGCAGTGAGTTGGTGCAGACGTATTAAACTGAAGAATGTTATTGTTGTACGTGTGACCTGTCTCCTCCCTTTACATCAGAGGCAGCTGAAAGGCCCAAATGTTTATTGTTCACTGTGGAAGGAAAGCAGTGTACTGACGCTCAATTCATGACTCATTTTGTGACTCACTTTTGTTACCACAAATAGAACTGTTTGCTATTTATATTTACTGTGAATTGACCAGGGAATCAAAAGGAAGCACAAACATACTACACCAGCTGAAAACTAACCACACTGAAAAGGATTGGTAAAACTACAAAGATTTGCCTTACTTGCACGGAAGGTGATGACAGGGCAAGAAGATCCGAGGCTCACTGGCAGAGAAGGTTAAAGGTCCTTTATTGTGCTTGGGACGCCCGGGAGTTTCCACCAAGGCGGTCTGAGAGCCACACCGGCATCAGCCCGGAGAATCAGACACACAAGACCTGACGGTGCCGGGTCAAGGCTTACCGGGGCAGGCTGGCTTTTTGAAAACAAGCCTGATGTAACATGACCAAAATGTTTGCGAGAACAGAAGACGCACCAGAAAGTAGTGTTTATTAAAAAGGCTCAAAAACATTACAGGAAAAAAAAAAAAAAAAGGCTAAAGGACTTAATCTAGCAAAAAAACTAAATAGAAACTCTCTATGTGTCTACACCCTGGACTAAGAATTGTCTTAATCCCAGGAATTCTACCCCTAAAACCTGTGCAAAAAATTTAAAATCTTTTAATACTATTCTAAGCACATATACATTATTCATGTTTACAGATTACAATATCTTTATTCATTGGTCCAGGTCTGCTGAAGTTGGGCTGTCTTAGCTTTGCCACCCATCCATCCATCCATTTTCTTCCGCTCGCGGGGGCAGCAGTCTCAGCCCAGACTTCCCGATCCACGCACACCTCCTCCAGCTGTTCTGGGGGGACCCCGAGACGACACCAGGCCAGCTCGGAGACATAGTCCCACCAGCGTGTCCTGGGCCTTCCACGAGGCCTCCTCCCAGTGGGACTTGCCTGGAGCACCTCCCGAGGGAGGCGACCAGGAGGCATCCGGAACAGATGCCCTAGCCACCTCAGCTGGCTCCTTTCGACGTGGAGGAGTAGCGGCTCGAGTCCGACCTCCTCCCGGGTGACTGAGCTCCTCACCCGATCTCGGAGGGTGCGCCCAGCCACCCTGCGGAGGAAACTCATTTCGGCCGCTTGTATTCGCAATCTTGTCCTTTCGGTCATTACCCAAATCTCATGACCATAGGTGAGGGTGGGAACGTAGATCGATCGGTAAATCGAGAGCTTTGCCGTTTGGCTCAGCTCCCTCTTCACCACAACAGTCCGATACAGCGACCGCATCACTGCTGACGCCGCACCGATCCGTCTACCGATCTCACGCTCCATCCGTCCCTCACTCGTGAACATGACCCCGAGATACTTGTACTCCTCCACTTGGGGCAAGGACACCCCACCAACCTGAAGCGGGGAAACCACCTTTTTCCGGTGGAGAACCATGGCCTCAGATTTGGAGGTGCTGATCCTCATCCCGGCCGCTTCACACTCGGCTGCAAACTGCCCCAGTGCAGCTGAAGGTCCTGATTTGATTAAGCCAACAGAAAAACATCATCTGCAAATAGCAGAGATGAGATTCTGAGGTTCCCAAACCGGACACCCTCCGGCCCCTGGCTGCGCCTAGAAATTCTGTCCATATAGGTAATGAACAGAACCGGTGACAAAGGGCAGCCCTGGTGGAGACCAACACGCACCGGGAACAGGTCTGACTTACTGCCGGCAATGCGAACCAAGCTCCTGCTGCGGTCATACAGGGAACGGACAGCCCTTAGTAGAGGGCCCCGGACCCCATACTCCCGGAGCACCCCCCACAGGGCACTACGAGGACACGGTCGAACGCTTTCTCCAGATCCACAAAACACATGTGGACTGGTTGGGCGAACTCCCACAAACCCTCGAGCACCCGATGAAGGGTATAGAGCTGGTCCAGTGTTCCACGACCGGGACGAAAACCGCATTGTTCCTCCTGGATCCGAGGTTCGACTATTGGCTGGATCCTCCTCTCCAGCACCCTGGAATAGACCTTACCAGGGAGGCTGAGGAGTGTGATCCCTCTGTAGCACACCCTCCGATCCCCCTTCTTGAAGAGAGGGACCACCACCCCGGTCTGCCAATCCAGAGGCACTGTCCCCGACCGCCACGCGATGTTGCAGAGACGTGTTAGCCAAGACAGCCCTACAACATCCAGAGACTTAAGGTACTCAGGACGAATCTCATCCACCCCTGGGGCCTTGCCACCAAGGAGCTTTCTAACCACCTCGGTGACTTCAGCCTGTGTGATGGACGAGCCCCCCTCCGAGTCCCCAGCCTCTGCTTCCTCATCGGAAGACGTAACGGTGGGATTGAGGAGATCCTCGAAGTACTCCTTCCACCGCCCGACCACATCCCCAGTCGAGGTCAGCAACCCCCCACCCGCACTGTAAACAGTGTTGGTGAAGCACTGCTTCCCCCTCCTGAGGCGCCGGATGGTTTGCCAGAATCTCTTCGAGGCCGACCGATAGTCCTCCTCCATGGCTTCTCCAAACTCCTCCCAGACCCGAGTTTTTGCCTCTGCGACTGCACGAGCTGCAGCACGCTTGGCCTGCCGGTACCTCTCAGCTGCCTCCGGAGTCCCACAAGCCAACAAGGCCAGATAGGACTCCTTCTTCAGCTTGACGGCATCCCTTACCTCCGGGCGCCACCACCGGGTTCGGGGATTGCCGCCGCGACAGGCACCAGAGACCTTACGGCCACAACTACGAGCAGCCGCATCGACAATGGAGGAGGAGAACATGGTCCACTCGGACTCCATGGCTCCAACCTCCCTCGGAATCTGGGTGAAGCTCTTCCGGAGGTGGGAGTTGAAGACCCTACTGACAGAGGGATCCACCAGACGTTCCCAACAGACCCTCACAACACGTTTGGGCCTGCCAGGTCTGACCGGCTTCTTCCCCTGCCAGCGGATCCAGCTCACCACCAGGTGGTGATCGGTTGACAGCTCAGCCCCTCTCCGAGAGGGGCTGAGCCGAGACACGCGGACGGAGATCAGATGACACAACTACTGGTGTCCTGGTGCCACGTGCACTTATGGACATCCTTGTGCTCGAACATGGTTATGCACAAACTGTGACTAGCACAGAAGTCCAATAAAAGAACACCACTCGGGTTCCGATCGGGGAGGCCGTTCTTCCCCATCACCCCCACCCAGGTCTCACTGTCGTTACCCACGTGGGCGTTGAAGTCTCCCAGTAGAACAATGGAGTCCCCATCTGGAGCACCATCTAGTACCCCTCTCAGGGACTCCGCCTCTCCCCGCGGGCAACTCCAGAAGAATGGAGCGTCCACCCCCTCTCCAGGAGTTGGGATCCGGAACCCAGGCTGTGCGTGGAGGTGAGCCCGACTATATCTAGCCGGTACCTCTCAACCTCCTGCACAAGCTCAGGCTCCTTCCCCCCCAGCGAGGTGACGTTCCATGTCCCGAACGCCAGAAGCTGCGCACGCGGACCAGGTCGTCGAGGCACCTGCCTTTAACTGCCACCCAGTCCTCTCTGCACCCGACCCCTACGGATCCCTCTGCGGGTGGTGGGTCCACAGGAGGACGGGCCCACGTCGTCCTTTCGGGCTGTGCCCGGCCGGGCCCCGTGGGCAGAGGCCCGACCACCAGACACTCGCATTCGAGCCCCAACCCCAGGCCTGGCTCCAGGGTGGGGCCCCGGCTGCGCCATACCGGGCGACGTCACGGTCCTTGTTATTATACTGTCCATTTTTTGCCACCCACGTTTGGTAAAAAAATAATGCTTACAGATGATGACCACAATCTGGACACACGTTTAACAGCAGTGGACAAAGGTTATCATGGCCTGCACTGATGACCTTCGATACACATTCCTCAAATTTGCACTATATACTGTAGTGCAGATTCTCAACGTCACCTATGGAAGCAAGAGATCCAGCCGTCCCCTCTTCTTACCAACCTCCAATTGGCCGGTGAGAAGATCCAATGTCCAGCGTCGCTCTGGTTCTTCCTCTGCGAGCGTGAGTCTCGATGAGGCACGCCTTACACCAGTCAGAGGCCAGAACAGCCAGGCTGGTCTTGCACTGCGCCTCCTGCTTTCTTTCCACCTGTTCCCTGGAAATCCTGTTGCGGTGACACGGCGTTACCCTCAGCTGGTTCGACAGCTGTCCCAGTTTAAGGACTTATGTCTGACCTCAGATCATACCACAGTTTACACTCGGCCATCACAGGACACTCGCCCCTACTTGTCTAGACTGTGGTGCTGTATTGTTGCTACGGGGGGTGGGGGGTCCCATGACCGTATGTGACCCCACACTGTATTAGAATCAACTGTGGTCCTGTTCACTTTGTTAGCCCTGATGAAGACCGCCTTGGTCGGAACTCCCTGGCGTCTAGGGTGACCAGATTACCTGAAATTGGGGACAGGATCCCCAGGTTCTGGAGATTGTGCTGTCATTGCAGCTTGTCAGGCACCATTCTGTCTGAAGTCTCAGGGCAGGGAAGTTTGTTTGATTCCATATTTACCCCTTTGTTTTTATCGCATCTACGAGGCCAAACGGCCGGGGCACGAGCCAAAGCTGAATGTGGCGCTGCTCGCATTTCCTGAAGAGCAGCCAATCAGTGTTCAGAACAGAAGCCCATGCTGGAACCATGCAGACACAGCGTGGAGTGTGTTTACAGCGGCGAGAGACGAGACCGATGAGCACAGGTCCTCTGGTCTGCACGCCGTGTCCTGGTACTCTACAGGGGTTCCAACATATTTTTCGGGACAATTTGGGTCGGATTCGGGATTCGGGACGAGAGCCTGGATTTCGGGACTGTCCCAAATTTTTCAGGACGTATGGTCACCCTGCTGGTGTCCCAAGTACAATAAGGGACCTTTAACCTTCTCTGCCAGTGAGCCTCTGATCTTCTTGCCCTGTCAACACTTTCTGTGCAAGTAAGGCAAATCTTTGTAGTTTTACCAATCCTTTTCAGTGCCGTTAGTTTTCAGCTGGTGTAGCATGTTTGTGCTTCCTTTTGATTTCCTGGTCAATTCACATTAGATTTAAAATAGCAAACAGTTCTATTTGTGGTAACAAAAGTCAGAAAATGAATCATAAAATGTGCGTCTGTACACTGCTTTCCTTCCACAGTAAACAATAAACAAATACTACTACTACTACTACTACTACTACTGCAGCCTCTGCAGCGGTGATGTGATTGGGTTTGCTTCCTTCTCGGCTGGAACTGACTTTCTTGTAATTACTCAGCAGTAGGAAGTTCCTTTTATCCTTTTTAATTTCAATCTAATTTAATTTTTCTAAGAACTTATGCTACAAAAACGTTATTTATCAAACTGTGAATTATCAATGAAGCCTCAGAGGTAGAACTCTGTGCTGAGGTCAATTCTGTGGATGTGCTTTTGATTCTTTTTATTGTATTCATTCATCTTCCACAATAAAATATGTATTTTTTGTAGTTGTAAATGTTTTATTTTTTTCCCCTCTGTGGAAAATGATTCCCATCGTGCAAACTTCATTTCTATCACTTTGATTCAATACACAATATGAAATGTTACACATTTGACCATGAAACTTCATGCGCATTCTTGATTTTGTTGAAACAAATGTCCATAACCGTTATGTTAGGGATGGGAATTGATAGGATTTGATCAATATTAGGCCGTAGATCATTTCTTACATTATTCCCATTCTCACATCGATTCCTGATAAGTAAAAACATATGCTACATATTTTAACAGGGCTAATAAATTGGTCACTTTAGACAGAAGAGCAATCTATAGTCTGACTAAACTTCCTCCCATATAAAGCCTTTAAAAGGGATCATATTAAAGTATTACAATTTAAATATAAAATGTTTCTTTCAGTTGAGGCACAGATGACTCTGGTAGAAAACTGTCAGGATTGGGTCTTTTTTCCAAATAATGCAATCCTAGCTCGTAGTCAATGTTAGTGTAAAGGTCAAAACGTGGTACTCTTCATGTGGTTGGTGTCGGTGTGATTGTGTTACGCACATATGTCGGGTCAAAGGCTTGATGGGGGCCAGTCTCAGGACCGCTGCTGTTGCTGAGGATCCCACTCATCTCTGGACCCCGCTTTCGCAGCATCATTTGGATCCAAGGTAGGGGTGGGCGATATGGCAAAAATAGAATATCACGATTTTTGAATCATAAACTTACGATTTCGATTTTATCACGATTTTTTATAATGACAAAATGACTTAAATTACACACTGAAGAAGACAAATACTACACTAATTGATTCAACTTTGTGATAATCAACACAGCAATAATAGACTTGGACTCACTTTGTAAATGAAAAACACAATAAAACTGCAGATAAGAAGATTAAGTAGAAGTAAGTCAAAGAGTTGTTCGTGTCTGTTGCTGTTTGGCATTTTTTCTGAGACGTCTCTCATGACGTCGAGCTGCTGTAAATATAACGCTCTGCCGCAGTCGACCCTTTCACAATAAGAGTCTTACTAAAGTGATAACATTTTATTGTGTAAAACTCAAACAGGAAAAAGTCTGTCACTGTTAGGCGATTTTGCAATAATGAACTCAGAGTCACGGTGTTTTTGGGGAACTTTTATATTTTCAAAGACATGGATAAACAGCGCATTGGTGAACACGGTCCAGGATTAAAATTAAACAATTGAGAAGGATGCATCGCCTACAGAACTGTGAGGACGAAGGATACACTCGCTTCTTCGCACATGTGTCGGGTAAATAAATAAACACACGCTGCGATCTGCGCAGAGCAGCGGCGTTGCGGAGGAAAGACACAGCTATAAATACCTCTGAAATAGAGACAGAACGCTGGGTTTAAAGCTCCAGATTGAGGAGTCTGGTCGTGTATGTGACTGTAGGGGAGCGGCTCACTGCCAAACGCTCGCATTAGCGTCCGACATTAGCGTAGCAGAAAGTTAGCTGCTTGGGTTTACGTCACTGATGGCTAAAAGAGTCAACTTTGCTGAAGTGCATAAAACCGTGACAAAACGATCCCACAAAAATAACAGATCGTCAGCTCTGGAGATCGTAAGACTAATATCGTCATATGGCCCAGCCCTAATCCAAGGTCTGGGACCGGACGGGTTGGTTTTAATAAAGTCGTCCCCTGAAGAAGTGATCCCGGCTTATCCTGTAATAATAAATATGACATCTGTGTACTTAAGGGATGTCTCATGAAACAGGTTTACAAACTTGTCAAACCGGTCAAGGAACACCGCAACACCAACAGCGTCCAGTGGGTGTCGCCAAACCACAGGCAGCTCCTTAAACAGTTACTAGACTTCACCTGAGCCTCATTGGAACAGGACTAGAATTACATTAGAGGCCTCTGTATAACTGGGGGGTCACCTTTTATGTCGCTGTTTCGTGGAGTTTTTTAGTGTAGTAGGCCAGTGGTTCTCAAGGTGGGGGTCGGGACCCCTCGGGGGGTTGCGAGGCCTTGGGTTGGGGTTTCCATATGATTTCAAGATGAAATAAAAATATACTAAAAACAGTAGCATTCTTTTTGAGTGTAAAACAGCCTATAATTAGAGGAATCCATTCAAATAAACTGTTTAAATATATTCACTTGATTTTAAAATGTTGTTCTGCCCTAAAGTACCATAAGAGGCAATAACTTTATACATGTCCATTTTTGGGGTCCCAGCCATAAAAGTTTGGGAACCCCTGTAGTAGGAGACTGCATGTGTAATTTCTAATGAATGAATCGTATGTATCATTAACTTTGTGATCAGTTCAATCTGTTTGTCACAAACACAAACATGAATAAACTGGCCCGGTGTGGAGATGGACACGGAGTCGCGATGGGTGCAACGTCTGGCATCGGAGGTCTTTTTCTTTTTTTTCTTTTTTTTTGTAAACTTTATTTATCAGTTTCATAATAATTACAAGCAGAACAATCTTTTATGTATACATAATACCCTATTACCACCCCCCGCCCAAGGCTCTCTCTCAAAAAATAAAAAAATAAAAATAAAAATAAAAAAAAATAAAAAAGGGGATTGTAAAATAAATAAATAACAAAAAATAACAACAACAAAAAAGGGGGGGAGGGAAAGGACAGGAATTCCCCAAAATGACATTAGATTTACAAAACAGTAAATAACCAATTACACATCAAAAGAAAAGAGATTTACATAATCTACAAAGGGCTTCCAAGTAACAAAAAACGTCTGTTGTGATGATGTTATTTTATGTCTAAGCTTTTCCAACGGTAGAAAAGATAGCACCTCCTTTAACCACTGAGAAAATGATGGGGCCCTGCTTGATTTCCAATTAAATAATATTAGTCGGCGAGCGAGTAAAGTTGAAAATGCAACAGCATTAGCTTGAAAGCGATTTACCTGTGATGATATTATTCCAAAAATAGCTAATCTAAAATCAGGGGCTAGATCTTGGCCACAAATACGAGACAATACCTGAAAAATATTTCTCCAATAATTGTCTAAACATGGGCAGGACCAAAGCATATGGCCTTCAGAGGCCGGGCTATGACCGCATCTCGGGCAGGCTGCATCTATACCTGGGAATATTCTTGCCAATCTTTCTTTTGTGTAATGAAGGCGATGAAGTACTTTAAACTGGATCAAACCATGGCGAATACAAAGAGAAGATGTATGTATACGGGTCAAACAGGACTTCCATTCCTCATCTGATAAGACAGCACCCACATCATTTTCCCAAACGTTTCTCGTTTTCTCCCACAATATAGGTTTCGTTTGTTGCATCAATTTATACAGTACAGATACACGCTTCCTGCCAAAAGGGTCCAATTCCAGAATTTCATCAACTTGACTCTTAGATGGTAAATAAGGAAACGATGAAAACAATGTTCTTGTGAAACTACGTATTTGCAAGTATCTGAACATGTGTGACCCCGGAATATCATAATCTCGAAGTAAAACATCAAATGATCTAAACCCATCCTCTGAGAACAGCTGATGGGCAAACTTCAAACCTTTGTTATGCCAAATCTGAAATGCCTGATCAGAAATTGAGGGTGGAAAAATGGGTTACAAGATATTGGAAAAAATCTACTCACTTCTCGGAGAGAGAAGTGTTTTCTAAATTGTAACCATATCCTAAGAGAGGTCTTTACAATTAGATTGGTTATTTGTATCTTTTTATGATCGTATGGTAATGCTGAAGTTACCAGAGGCATAGGGTTAGAATGCAATTCCAACCGTGTCCAAATCTCACCCTCATTTTCCTCATACAAATACTTCCAATGTAACAACTTAGTAATATTAGCTGCCCAGTAGTAGAAAGTAAAATTAGGCAACCCGAGTCCCCCCGCTTCTTTTGGCACCTCTAAATATTTGTTTTTTATTCTAGGATTTGAGTTATTCCAAATAAATGTTGCTATCAAACTATCTAAACTTTTAAATACCGATTTTGGCAAAAAAATGGGGATCATTTGAAACACATAGAGAAATTTGGGTAAGACTGCCATTTTCACTATATTTATTCTTCCTGTCAGGGATATTGGTAACGTCGCCCATTTTTTTAAATCCTGCACCCTTTTTTCCAACAGTATGTCAAAGTTTTGAGCTCGCATCTCTGCCATTGAGCGTGTGATATGTATTCCTAAATATTTAAACACCTTCTTTTCTAATTTAAAGGGGAAATTTGAGAAATCGTTATCAATATTATTAACTGGAAACAGTAAACTTTTTGCATAATTCAATTTGTATCCTGAGATACAACCAAACGTATCCAAAATCTTGAGCAATTTTGGCACCGATTCAACAGGGTTGGAAATATAAAGCAGCAAGTCATCTGCATAAAGAGATACCTTGTGTGTTATGCCTCCTCTGGAGATCCCCATAACCTCTCTATCCTTTCTGAGGGCTATAGCTAACGGTTCAATTGCCAAATCAAAAAGGTAGGGAGAGAGACTACAGCCCTGTCTACATCCTCTGTGCAATTCAAAGAAGTCTGAAATCATGTTGTTTGTCCGTACAGAAGCAACAGGGGAGAAGTACAACATCCGAATCCATTTTTGGAATGAGGGACCAAATCCAAATTTTTGTAAGACTGCGAAAAGGTACTTCCACTCAACGCGGTCAAATGCCTTTTCGGCATCTAACGAAATGATTATCTCTGGTTTGCCTGTCAATTCTGGCATATGCAAAATATTAAGTAACCGCCGCATGTTGTAAAATGACTGTCTGCCTGGTATGAAGCCCGTTTGATCCGGATCAATGACTTGTGGTATAATGGTGTTAATCCTATTTGCTAAAATTTTGGTGAGAATTTTGTAATCGCAATTCAAAAGGCTCACAGGTCTATATGAACTACACTGTAGCGGGTCTTTGTCTTTTTTATGCAAAACTGATATTATGGCTTGTGTCATGGTTGGAGGTAATTTACCGAGATTAAACACTTCTTGATAGACGACCTTTAATTTTGGTGCCAATTTATCAACAAAAACTATATAAAAATCTATGGAAAAGCCATCCGGCCCTGGTGCCTTATTACCCTGCATCGATTTAATTGCCTGAACAATTTCATTAGTTGTTATATCCCTTTCAATTTGAATGTTGCTTTCTGAAGTAATCTGTGGAATAGGTAAACCATCTAAGAAGCTAGCTAAGCTAATATCATCAACAGGTTCAGAATTGTAAAGAGTACCATAAAATTGTTTAAACTCTTCATTAATGGTATTCGGATCCGCAGTCTTCTCCCCCGAAGCTTTACAGATTTCAGAAATCGCATTTGCTGCTACTGATTGTTTAATCTGATGAGCAAGAAGTTTCCCAGCCCTTTCGCCATGTTCGTAGAAGGTTTGTTTTGATTTGAAAAAAATACGTTCTGTTTGTTTTACAGACAGCCCTTCAAATTCGGAATTTAATAGCAATTTTCTTCGATAGAGCTCTGGTGTTGGGGCTTCTGCATATAGCCGATCTATTTCCTTTATATTATCAGACAGTTCAGAAAGTTTTTGTTTATACTTTTTTCTTTGGAATGCTGAATATGAAATTATCTGACCTCTAATATAGGTTTTAAAAGCTTCCCAGACAGTACTCATCTCCATTCCTGGAGTTTGATTGAGGTCCATAAAATAATCTATTTGCTCAGAGATCATATTTTTAAATGAATCATAAGACATCAATAGAGGGTCAAGACGCCAAGTCCATCTAGGACTGGGGCTTTCCGGAAAGCTGATATCCAATTGTACAGGACCATGATCCGAGATGACAATGCTGCTGTACTGGCAATCAGTTACATTTGGTAAAATCTCTCTATCTACAATGAAAAAATCAATCCTTGAATATGTGCGGTGCACAGGAGAAAAAAAAGAAAATTGTTTGGTTATCGGGTTACAGTTTCTCCATGGTTCCACAAGAGCAAGGAGGTCTTTTTCTTTAAGAGCTTTTCTAATGGGGGTGTATGCCTTCCTTCTCGCCTTCTTATCAGTCACCTTGAGTCTCTCTCTCTAAAACCAAAAAATCAGGTTAGAAATCTAGGAGTAATCATGGACTCAGACCTGAACTTAAACAGCCACATTAAAGCAATAACGTCATCAGCTTTTTACCATCTGAAAAACATTAAGATCAGAGGAATAGTGTCAAAACCAGACTTAGAGACGCTCATCCATGCATTTGTCTCCAGCAGGTTAGACGACTGTAACGGCTGCTCACTGGCCTTTCTAAACGAGCTGTTAGAGCTGCAGAACATCCAGAATGCTGCTGCTCGAGTCCTGACAAGAACCAGGAAATACGACCATATTAGTCCAGTGCTCCGGTCTCTGCACTGGCTTCCTGTCACTCAGAGAATAGAATTTAAAACAGCTCTGCTTGTGTACAAGTCTGTTCATGGTTTAGCACCAAAGTCCATCTCTGACATGTTCGAGCCGTATGAACCATCTCGGGCCCTGAGAACTTCAGGGAGGGGTCTCCTGGTGGTTCCCAGAGTCAATAATAAACACGGTGAGGCTGCGTTTCAGTTTCATGCCGCTAAAATCTGGAACAGTCTTCATGAGGATGTGAGACAGGCCTCAACTCTGACAATGTTCAAATCCAGGCTGAAAACAGCTCTTTTTACCCGAGCATATGAAAACTGAAAGTATTTTATCTGCACTCTGCACAACATTGATACATTTTTAAGTTGTTTTAATGATTGATTTGATCTGTTTTATGCAACTGTGAAAGCACTTTGAATTGCCTTGTGTATGAATTGTGCTCTACAAATAAACTTGCCTTGCCTTGCCTCGCCAAGATGTCACTGGAGTAATCTTGTTCGAAGAAAATGCGTCTCCCTTTGTATTCAATATTTTTCTTCTTCCATGCGGATTGAAGCACACGTTCTTTGGTTTGAAACTCCAGAAAGCATAGGACGATTGATCTCGGATTAGCCCCATTAGGAGGTTTAGCAGCTAGTGAGCGGTGACATCTTTGTATTCCGAAAGATGTGTCGGGAAGAGTTAGCTCTGTTTTTATAAATCTCTCCACAAAGCCCATTATATCTTCTCCTTCGGCCTCCTCTTCTATGCCGTGAATGCGTAGGTTGTTTCTATGGGAGCGTGCCTCTACGTCTTCTAGCCGTGTCTGGAGATGTTCCTGTAGTTCAAGTGTGTGGGATAGCATTTCTTTTGCATCCGTGTTAAAGGCCTCCATTTCAGCGCTCCTTCCCTCAGTCGCCTCCACTCTAGTAGTTACATCCTTGATGTCGGTCTTAATAGCGCTCAGTTTGGTGTTCATCTCTCCTCTAAAATCACCAAGTTCCCGTTTAAGTTTGCCCGGTTGTTTCAGTGATCTCTGTAGAGATGTCTGTGCGTATTTGTTTTATTTCGGCAATGATGCTAACCTTCCTAGCCTCCATCATGCTATCTGTGCCCGTTAGCTTGTCAGCACACGAGGTGCTATCCTCGCTGTCACTCGGTGATAAAACGTCCTCTTCTGAATTCACAGGAGTTTTTTCTTTGTTTTTTGATTTGCGTCCCCCGGCATTATTTCGGCAGCTTTAATATCATTAAAATAGCGTTAAGCCTTCAGGGGGCACATAGCTGCTGGGAGCTCTTGAGTTATGCGACCGCTCGCCTCTCCGCCATTACCGGAAGTCGAGGCGGCTAAAGCTTAATGATAGTTGCGGTTCCACAAGCCGTTAAATAAATATATATATAAATAAATAGACTTTTCCTCATGGAATCCCTCGTTTGAGCAGCGAAGAATTTGTAGCTCTCTGTAGTGAAGCTAATTTGATCCGCTTTACAATGTATAAAGCATGTAACAGTGTTTTTCGCTGCTAATCATTTCGGGCCCCAGTAGGGCTGGGCGATATATCGATATTTAAGATATATCGATATATTTTAAAAAGAGATATGGAATCAGACCATATCGTATATATCGATATAGTCCAAATTTGCGCTGTAATACTTGCTTCAGGCAACCCGCTGAGCGGAGCTCTGCACTGCTCCCAGCGCCCCGGCCCCGCCCCTCGCATGCATAGAGGGAGAGGGGGGAGAGGGAGAGGGGAGATGGGGCAGGAACAGGAACAGACACTCCGCCGGCACTCTTCAACAAACATGAAGAAAGCAACAATGTCTGTGAAGCGTGCGGAGGAGAGCCTCTTGGTTGGTAAAACAAAACCAGTGGCTCAATCATTTGGAGATGGTTTGGACAGAAGTGAATGTAGCGGCGAGATATGGCGGCGACGTGCGCTGCGCCATGTGCTTTTGTTTACTTCTCAGTCTAATTAAGGTTTGCGGTAGATCGTGGATGTACTGTGAAAATATCAGCGTTTGTAATGCTGCCACCGCGAAGGACTATCGCTTTTTCCCCGTTAGCATTGCGTTAGCCACGACGCTAATCACTCCAGTCCCTCGCTGAGCCTGTGCTGCTTGTAAAGAGTAAAGAGTCGTTTGTGGCTCAGTTTAGGAGCTTATGTTTGGGAATGCTTTGGATAAAGATAAGAACTTATCTCCAAACCACTGACTAAAACACAGTTAAATCAAGAGCAAATATCAAATTATTTGGGCTATTTATTTATTTATTATATTTCATGATTATTAAGGACTAAAAAGTAAGTAATACTTTAATAAGTCATATTTCATTGTCTCAGTTTAGGCTTTAGTTTAGTTATACGCAACATAAAGTTATTAACAGTGTAGAAAAACAGCCGTTTTCCTGTGTTGTCCTTTAATTGACAACACCGCGCATTCAAACTGAAAAAGGAGTTCAGAACCGTCAAAATCTACCCTACGTAAAACTAATAATTACATACCAGGATTGATGACAAATCAAGGGGTTCAAATTAGAAGTTTTATTTCCCTAACATGTCATCTTATTACAGAATTCTGCTTTCCCTAGTTCCCTATCCATTGTGAGTCTGCCAGCAGCCGTTCCAATGGGCAGACTGGTTCATCCTGGGGAAACACAGTATTTTTCACATTCCAATGTTTACAAGATTTATGAGTCTAAGACCACATGTCGTTGTTTCCATTGGTTCCCCAAAGCTGCCCATTCAGCTCCGCCTTGGTCCCCTCTGTAATTTGACCCTTTTTGACCAAGTGGCCAGCGGACTGGGTGGGGGTTGCTGAGTCTCCTTAATCTTCCCTTGAAACAAAGGACTGGGGAAACCACACCTTATACAACTCAATGACAACTTTTGGTTAGTTTGCTAAATAGCCAAAGGAACAAAACATCGTATAAAAATATTATAATTCTACATACCCCCCTCGACCTCAACTGCAGTGGCAGTCCTTAGAGTCACTTCAAAAGGTCCCAAGTATCTGGGAGCGTTCCAACAGGTCCTGGTGTGGTTTTTAATGTAGACCCTCGATGGTAAGTCTCTAGAGTTAGACTTAGGCGGGCACCCGGGCATGGCCATTTTTATGCTCTTCCGCTGATAACAAGTTCGAAGCCGCCACGTCCACATCCACCAGTCCATGAAGGGTTATTAACTGGGGGTAAAGAGTGGAGCCGGACGCCCCGCTCTGTACATATGGAGGAGGGGCCGATGGGGCCAAAAGCGGGAGCTCCTCCGCTCGGGAGGGGCTCTCGAATCCCTCCCCGTATTGATTCTGTCAGGTCGTTGTCTCGGTTCATGCTCCCTCGGCGTCCGCTATAAAAACATATACTCACCACTAAGGGTGGTTTTTTATTGTTTATTTTCTACATCATTATGTTTTGGTCAACTTTGATTATTGTAAGGCGCTTTAGAAATAAAACTTGATTGATTAATTTGGGTCAAAAACTCTCACAATGACGACCACTCACAAGCACCCACAGAGACAAGGAACCAACAGAGATCTGTAACAGAAACACAAAAGAACAGACCAAAATTACAAAATAAATTCTCATCAGGGCCGCTCACCGTGAGAACGACCATGCCAGCTAATCTTGCAAATTATGGCTGGACTCAAAAACCTATTTAACTTAATTTATCTGTTGGAATGCTAGGGTCAATTTTATCTGGAAAATTCAGGAATTCAGGTTTCATTATACTACAGAGAAAAACTCTCTTTTTAGCTTCTGTTTCCCACATTTACCACAGATTCTGTGTGCACTTCAGAATCACAGCAAACGTCAAAAACAGAGTATTATAAATTGATTTACCTATCTGAAACCGAAATCTTAGTTGGCCATAACATTTGTCAATTCGTCACTTTATGTTTTCGTTTGTCATTTAGATATATTTGTATCAGTTCTTTCCCATGCCAAAATAAACCAAATTATAATAATTGTCCCATATAATTAACACCCCCTCTTGGACTGAGGAAAACTCAGTCCAATAAAGTCATGTAACATGCATAAACAAGTGAGACCTCTATCCTTGTACAGGAAACAACAAACCAACTCAAATTTCACTGGAGATTAATACCTTCGGCACCTACATAACACAAAGGAAACAATAGCAAAATAACAAATGTCAGGGTCAGTCCAGGGAGGTTGAAGGTGGGTATAATTGGCTCGACAGGGCGAGTGTGAGGTGTGACATCACTCGTCTGGTTTGCGACCTGGACAGCATGTGAGGTCCTGGGAGTGGCCTCAAAAGGATCAGACCAGCACTGGTTCAGTCCAATCGTGGCAGAGGACCGTCAGACAGGCTGGGAAAGGAACTCTCAGCAGCTCCCAAAATGAGAACAGCAGTCACCCCCAACCTGAGTACATAAGCTAATGAGTGTAGATGGTTTCAATAGGGATCATAACATACAATCTTAAGATCAGTGTCCACTGGATTCCCGTGGAATCAAAGAGGAGCCTGAACTCAGGCATCAAAATGGCCTGTTTCAAGGTCATAAGAGTTTCCTCTCGATCTGCTCACAGATTGGCACCAGGAGCAGAGCAAGAGAAAGGACCGAAACCCAATTCATTTCAGCTTTTAGACATAATTTCAGACAATTTAGTTTTATCTATTCCAATTTATAGCTATAGCATTTCACAGTTCTATCAACATATCAATGCCCTCTAAGGCTTCGTTTAAATTTTGTATTGAGATATTCAGACAAATGCATTTAGTTGTAACTGAAAGATTATTGATTCAATTTAGAAAAATAAACCAGCATCATCAGGTCCTAAAGACCATCTTTACCTGGTGCATTAAGATATTTTCAGTCAGTTCATAAACACATAATTCTCTATCATGGTGTCGTGGAATGATGTTCCAAAACGGACATAAGTATCAGACACTGATGGAGAGTACAGGACATTTTAGAAACTTCAATTTCTTACCAATCTTTTGTTACACTCACACTTTGGTCATGGAACAAATTCTTTAGCCTATTGTCCAGGAGAGAGAGCAAATGATATAAACACATTATCTCATAGGGTGCCAACAATTCACAGTCACACCTCGTTTGCCTAATTAATTTTGTTATTTTAAAAAGGACCATTCACGTCCACTAAGGTTAGCCTTAAAAGCTTTTCTATATCATATTAAAGTACAGTGATCAATGGGTGGGTGGCTTTGGCAAAGTGAATGTTTGATCCAAGGTCAAACGTCAGTTGTACAGTCCTTCAGCTCTTCCCAGTAGATATATCTGCATTCAGCAACCACTGTCAGGCAGCAAGGTGTTTGTCCAATCAGGGAAAAGTCACTGTTAGTCCATTCAGAGAGCACATCCGAGGAGAGAAACAGGAGTCCGAGTTGGTGTGTCAGATTCAGTCCTGTGAGCTGAGTAGGCAGTGGTTCGAAAGGCAGAACAAGTGGTTTTCCTGTATCCACCCAGTAGATGGTGTCCGTTAATGATCACAGTCTCATAGTTCACAGATGAGTGTTGTTCACCTTTATCCACCAGCACGTCAAGAGTCTGTCCGTTCACCTTCACATGAGTTCTGCCGTCCCATGCCTCTGGACTCAGCAGCAGCCAGTGATCAGAGTAGCATTGTTCCCATCAGCGTTGTTGTAAACGCCTCGATCTCCTCGAACGTTGTTGGTCCTCTTGTCTGAAACAATCCTTGGCCACAATTACCAACACCACACCCATAAGTCACTGCACAGTTAAGTAAACTCATTATTACTCTTTGTCTTTTTCATTATTACTTTCATTACTCGCTCCTTTAAGCTGCATCTTTAAAAGTTGCACTCATTTCTTTCAGTTCAATGTTGCTCTCGCTTCTGTTCAAGGGCGTTCTCCATATTCTCAAAATGTATTCATTAATTTATTTGGTTTTCTTAACAATAATTCAAATTTTGCATAATTGCTCCTTCATAACTTTTGGTAATGCGTCCAAGATGGCGCAGAAAGATCAACTTAAACTCTAACTAAATAGTTGTCTGTACTTTCAATCAATGTATTCAAACTCACGACAGGTCTTCCCTGCTTCAGTTTTCATTCCAAGGCGCCACCGCGTGGAGAGAGGTTCTAATTTATTTTTTAGCAACATCTCTCAGAGCCCTGAATGCTCCATTAATCACAGGCTCAAAAATAATAGCATTTGTCTCACACTAATGTTGGATACTTGTTCTTCAAATTTATGCTGTGGAGACATAACTCTACCACCAGCAGAAATGTTTCTCTATAAAAAACAAAAAATTACTTTTAAAACAATAACTTTGGTCAAAAATGTTCCTTTTTCTTCTTTTTTATTTTTTTCAATGAGGGGTGGAGCAATTTCTCCACTTCCTCTCCTACACGGATGTCTGGGTACAACGGGAAATTGGCCACTTTCCCAACGTATCCATAACCTCCCGTTTGATCATTTCCTACGTCCACACAAATGCAGACACAGCAAATACACGTTTAGTTTTCTAATAAAAACAGTGTCCACTCAACATTCACACACCACATCTCTGAGTAAGGAATTATCTTATCTTAAAAACTTACTGTCAACCGACTTTCTCACTTTCAATCACCTTTCCATCACACTTCGCATTTAACGCCATTTCGGCATCCAGTCTCCTCAGAGAACCATCTATCACCGGTAAATGATCAGATGCATTCACTCCAATACTGTCCAAGTCTTTCTCTCCGTTCACTTCTTCGCCACTCACAGTCTGCTCTTTCAGTGATACAAAAATATCACTTTTGTTTGTCCTTCTCCACTCGTCCATCACACTGGTCACTCTGGACACACTCAGTCACTCTACAATAAAAAGAACATTACACAAAGAGACAACAAGACACAATAATTTCCACAAACAAAAACAAACAACACAATTTTGTTCTCCCCCTCCGATCAACAAAATCAGATAAGTGTTTAAAAATAAAAACACGCGTTAAATAGTTTAATGTGCCTAAAGTCCGATGCCTTTCAATGAAAACCTAGTGGCCATACGGTTGCACTACAGCGATGGCGGCCATAAACTCCGGTATTACAAAATAACAGCCAAACATATTTACTGCAATGCAGCCAAAAGGAAAAGGGACATCAATGTTCTTTAATCTAAACAACCAGAATTAAAAGTGTTGACAAACAAAACATTGCAGCCACTGAATCCACACTGGAAATGTTTTAAATGTCCTAATACAGTACCACATGGAAAAAGCTAACTGCTACAGCCAATCCTTTGTTCTCAGAGCTAACTTAGCAACCTCGCACACCAACAGCAAACAGATCATATTGAAGACAAACCATGCACCACACTTCAATAAAATCCTATACTACTACACAGAACAACCGTCAGTGTCCACACACTGAGCTGGGTTTAACACATTTGTGGGTTTATTACACGTTTATCAACAATAAGCTGTATGCTAACACACTAAGCCAACCATGCGGTATGCTAGCGCACTAAGCTAACGAAGCTAACAAAAGCTAATATACGTAGAATTTTTAGAATCCCCGATTCCAAAGGCCTTTAACCTATTAATTTGTAGAATTTTTAGAATCCCCGATTCCAAAGGCCTTTAACCTATATTTTTAGATAGATCCCAAGTCTATCAACGACCATATTTCAACGCTGTATTTCAGACCGTGCGTCCATGTCCTTGGGCGGTTCTACCTACGTGCCTTCCAGCTTTTACAGGGGTAAAACCCCGACGCGCAGCCCGTTAATTACTCGTAATTTCAGTTTATCCCACTTTTTTTTTTGTGGTATCTTAGATATCAATTATAACGTTCCTCTCCTTAGTTCCACCATCAATTCACAGATTACACCACACAACAGACAACTCCGTTAAAAAGTAATCTAAAATTTGGAAAAATATGCCAAAAGACGTACTTTGAGACTCACACAATAGTAGGGGTCAAAAGTAGTCTTACCTTAATCTAGATGGACGTCCATGAAATTGCTGTTGCGTGATTGTGGAAGAAAGGACCTGGTATGTTCTGCCGCAGATTGGGTTTTTTTTTTTTTCTCGAAGACCGAACCTCGTCGCGTCCCCGTTTGACGGCTCTTCAGCACCCCCTTCAGCACGACCCGGGTCACCACATGAAGAAAAACAGCCGTTTTCCTGTGTTGTCCTTTAATTGACAACACCGCGCATTCAAACTGAAAAAGGAGTTCAGAACCGTCAAAATCTACCCTACGTAAAACTAATAATTACATACCAGGATTGATGACAAATCAAGGGGTTCAAATTAGAAGTTTTATTTCCCTAACATGTCATCTTATTACAGAATTCTGCTTTCCCCAGTTCCCTATCCATTGTGAGTCTGCCAGCAGCCGTTCCAATGGGCAGACTGGTTCATCCTGGGGAAACACAGTATTTTTCACATTCCAATGTTTACAAGATTTATGAGTCTAAGACCACATGTCGTTGTTTCCATTGGTTCCCCAAAGCTGTCCATTCAGCTCCGCCTTGGTCCCCTCTGTAATTTGACCCTTTTTGACCAAGTGGCCAGCGGACTGGGTGGGGGTTGCTGAGTCTCCTTAATCTTCCCTTGAAACAAAGGACTGGGGAAACCACACCTTATACAACTCAATGACAACTTTTGGTTAGTTTGCTAAATAGCCAAAGGAACAAAACATCGTATAAAAATATTATAATTCTACAACAGCAAATGGGGTAGAAGAAAAATAAATACAATAAAAATCGCAATATTAAATATTAAAACACTCCTATTTGGCAGTGACTTTGACTTAACATTTCATTTCACAGCTCTCACTTTGTGGAAAAAATATCGGGATATATATCGTATATCGATATTCAACCTAAATATATCGGGATATGACTTTTGGTCCATATCGCCCAGCCCTAGGCCCCAGTCATTTCTGTTTTGTCCGGTCACTTCCATTGTGGCTTTCGTTAAGTTGTTATGTTGTGGCTTTCGTTAAGTTGTTGTGTTGTGGCTTTCGTTAAGTTGTTGTGTTGTGGCTTTCGTTAAGTTGTTGTGTTGTGGCTTTAGTTAAGTTGTTGTGTTGTGGCTTTCGTTAAGTTGTTATGTTGTGGCTTTCGTTAAGTTGTTGTGTTGTGGCTTTCGTTAAGTTGTTATGTTGTGGCTTTCGTTAAGTTGTTGTGTTGTGGCTTTCGTTAAGTTGTTATGTTGTGGCTTTCGTTAAGTTGTTGTGTTGTGGCTTTAGTTAAGTTGTTGTGTTGTGGCTTTAGTTAAGTTGTTGTGTTGTGGCTCAAAGTTGTTGTGTTGTGGCGTTTGTATTTGTTTTAGCATTTGCGTTTGTTGTGGCGTTTGTATTTGTTGTGACCCCTCTCGGCCACCGTACCAAGATACAAGATATTTTATTTGTCAAACCATTCACATGGTTAGAAATTGTATTTCTCTCATCCTTGATTGTGGAGCGGGGGGTGGGGGAAGAGGGGTGGGAGGGAGGGCAGGGAGTTCAGCCTCCCGATGGCCCTGTGTAAGAAACTGTTTTTCAGTCGACTCGACCTGGCCTGTAGATTTCGCAGTCTCCTTCCTGAAGGCATTACCTTGAAGAGACTGTGTGATGGGTGCGTAGGGTCCCTGGTGATTCTGACGGCTTTGCGGGTGAGACGGGTGGAGTACATGTCCTTAATGGAGGGGAGAGGAGCTCCACAGATCTTCTCCGCTGCTCTCACGATGCGCTGGAGGCTCCTTCGGCAGGAGGCCGTGCTGGCGCCGTGCCACACAGTGATGGAGCTGGTCAGGATGCTCTCTATAGTCCCTCTGTAGAAGAACCACACAGTGATGGAGCTGGTCAGGTTGCTCTCTATAGTCCCTCTGTAGAAGAACCACACAGTGATGGAGCTGGTCAGGATGCTCTCTATAGTCCCTCTGTAGAAGAACCACACAGTGATGGAGCTGGTCAGGATGCTCTCTATAGTCCCTCTGTAGAAGAACCACACAGTGATGGAGCTGGTCAGGTTGCTCTCTATAGTCCCTCTGTAGAAGAACCACACAGTGATGGAGCTGGTCAGGATGCTCTCTATAGTCCCTCTGTAGAAGAACCACACAGTGATGGAGCTGGTCAGGATGCTCTCTATAGTCCCTCTGTAGAAGAACCACACAGTGATGGAGCTGGTCAGGTTGCTCTCTATAGTCCCTCTGTAGAAGAACCACACAGTGATGGAGCTGGTCAGGATGCTCTCTATAGTCCCTCTGTAGAAGAGCCACACAGTGATGGAGCTGGTCAGGATGCTCTCTATAGTCCCTCTGTAGAAGTTGCACATAACAGAGGCTGGGACTCTGGCTCTTCTTAACTTGCGGAGAAAGTAGAGACGCTGATTACTTTTCTTGACCAGAGATGTAGTGTGCATGGTCCAGGAAAGGTTCTCTGTGATGTGCACACCCAGGAACTTAGTGCTGGTCACCCTCTCCACACCGTTGATTGCTAGAGGAACATGCTGGATCCGCGCTCTTCGAAAGTCCACAACAATCTCTTTTGTCTTCTCCACATTTAGAGAGAGGTTGTCCTGTGTGCACCACATGGTCAGACTGCTCACCTCACTCCTGTAGTTTGACTCGTCTCTGTTGTTGATGAGACCCACCACTGTTGTGTCGTCTGCAAACTTGATGAAGAGGTTTGAGTCGTACTTTGGAGCGCAGTCATGGGTCAGCAGAGTGAACAGGAGGGGGCTCAGCACACAGCCTTGGGGAGCTCCCGTGTTCAGTGTGATGGTTCTGGAGGACTTTCCGCTGACACGTACAGCCTGTGGTCTCCCCGTCAGAAAGTCCAGCAGCCAGTTGCACAGTGATGTGTTGATCCCCAGGTGGAGCAGTTTGTGTATTAGCTGCTGTGGGATTATAGTGTTGAACGCTGAGCTAAAGTCTAAAAAACAGCATTCTAACGTAAGCAAACTGGTATGGGTCCAGGGTGGGAGGGAGAACAGACTTGATGTGTTCCATGACGAGCCGCTCGAAGCACTTCATAAGAATTGGAGTGAGTGCTACTGGGCGGTAGTCATTAAAGCAGGAGGGCGGTGACTTCTTTGGCACCGGAATGATGGTGGTTGCTTTGAGGCACGTTGGGACCACAGCCTGCTGCTGAGATGTGTTAAAAATGTCTGTGATGTCCCCAGATCTACTGTGTGTGACATTTTCCACCGTGTGTGTGTGATGCCATTTTAACCGTCCAAGAGAGAGTTATTCAGTTCCCCCTCCCGGCACAGTATGCAGATGTAGGACACAGCTTTCAACATCTGGCCTGCAGTCCTGCTTTCAGCAACTGTGTTGATTGATGAGTGTCACATCCGCATCAAAGCTCATGAAATGATGATTTTAATTATATTGATTTTGGAGGTGGGCGCTTATAAGCTCTTGCTTTGTCCCACTCCTTTTGAGCAGAGTGTTGCTGCTCAAATAAACAAAATGAACAAAAAAAGCTTCCCATGATGGAATAGCCACAGATTACCTGCTTCAGGCAATCTGTGACACTGGCAAATTGGCAAATTCCTGGATGTGTTTGTTGGTTACCCTGGTTCTGTACATGACACCAGGGTGCTGAGGAACAGACCAGTGTTTGTCAGTGCTGTCTACCCCCACCTGGCTATTTCATTGTGGGGCATAGGGGATACCCGTGCATCAACGCACCCATAACTCTCATCACGCCCTACCGTGAGCCATTGAGGGGACCAGTGGAGGCACGTTTCAACGCCCATCATGCCAAGGTAAAATTATGACACGTAATCATGCCTCTCAGGGGAAGACATTACAGTAACCCAGGCCTGGACCTACAGGGGTGCAAAATGGTGCATTGCAACACTTCTATATGTCTGCACACTCAGTCTCAATTACACCAGAGTGTATTTTCATGGAGAGAATCTATGTTTGTACCATTTAGAAAATCTGATGCACCTTCAGTGTGTTTTTTCTGGAGCCTGTGTTGCACTGATTGTATGTTTTGTTACAAAGGCCCGCAACATCATCGAGAGGGCCTTCGGCATGATGAAAGCCAGATGGAGAGGGATCTTCTTCAAAGCCCTGGAAGTCAATACCATCTTCATTTTCAAAGTTGTGGAAGTGTGTACCATGCTCCACAACCTTGCGGTCACAAATGTCGACAACTTGGACCCGGCTGAAGAAGATCCCATGCCTCCACCTGATCCCCCACCTCCTGAGCAGGACAATGAAGAAGGGAGTTGTGTATTAAGGAATGGATTGGCAGCACAAGTGGAGTTTACAAACTAACCCTAACCTTACCTTAGCCTTAACCTTAAAGATAGTGGAGTTTACAATCACCGGTTTAAAATGGGGGTATCAAAAAGTGTAGGATTGGCGGGACGTCACAATGGAGGGGTGTCTGATTGAAGGGTCGACCCCCTGACCCAGAAAGCAGGCTTGATGGAAAGATTGCTAGGCACAAGCTGGAACGCCTCCAGCAGGCAGGTGTAGGGTCTGCACACACAGGGGCAGTGTAGTGAGACCAAGATGTCGTGCTAGTCCTGTTGTGTTCGCTTACTGTAAACTGGACCTGCATTGTTGCAGCATTCCCACCACTCATCACACTCTGGCAGCCCGCCGTTCCTTTTTTAGTCAGAAACTGGTGTTTTCAGTGAAAGCTAACTGGTGATTACAGAAGAACGAAACAAGCTAGAAACATTCTTTTTTTTCTGATGAAAGTAGAGGGTCTATTCTAGAATCTGGTTTCAGATGTTACATAGTCATAGTACACAATATTCTATGGGTCTTGAAAAATCAGTGCAAATCATGTAAAATGCCTGGCAATATGGAGTTGGCTGCTCTAAAATTGGCTGGCAGCCAATGAGTTAATAGGCAACACCAGCCTTTATCGCTATAATAAAATGTAGCCCTTCAATAGAACTTTGTGAAAATTGAACCATACCCACCTGCTGGGACACCGCTAAAAGGAACAAAATTTCAGGAAATACAATCTGTTCAGTTAAATATTACTGTATGTGAGTACTTTTAAAGTAGCACAATCAAAAAAAACGCGCACATCCCTGACTGAGCAGTGTGCTGGATCAAAAAAAGGGTAAATGCAAGAAGAATAAAAAAATCCACACAACTGCCTTTTAGCTCCCAAGAATTGGTTTTAATATGTACTCACACCACTATATACACCAGAGGAATTACAGCGCGTAAGTTTGTAGCGCAGCATACGCGCGTCACTTTTTTCCATTCTAACCTATCATGATATTTACACTAGCATTGTTATACGCGCGTCGGACGGGCGTATTGACGCGAGGCTGCGCCTAAATTAGAATAGAGTTCTAATTTGGACGCGTATACGCGGCAAACTCCGGAATTTTAGACGGGAAAATGGCACAATCTTTCAAAGTAAACTTCCGACACACCTGTCAAAATAAGTTTTCTGCAGCATCCTTGTGTTTGCGATGGATGACGAAAAGTTGATTGTCGAGGTGGAGAAATACAGCATACTTTACGATGCTAAACACAAATTTTACAAAGACACAGTGAAGAATATGCAGGCATGGCGCTCATCCTAAAATATTGGTGGTGTCTTTGGCTGTCAAGCCTCAGCTCGGCCACAAGGTGGTAGAAGTCACCTTGCTGATGACGCTGCTGGTTAATTGGATGCACCCATAGTTGCCTGGTCTGTTGTCTCTCCCGTCTCCTCACTTCTTCTACCAAAAGAAGAAAGGCCAAGGTGCGCCTTCTACTCGGCACTGTCTCTATAAATAAATGCACAAGCTAAGCTAAGGTAAGCTAAAAAAAAATATGCAAATCATTTCATAAATTGGCAGAGTTCGATGTACGACTAGCAAAACGTATTATATAACGTGAGAAATGTTATTACTTACCCATTTTTATAAGCAAAATTATTCCAAGTGATTTGGGGAAGAGACACCCGAACACAAGCGTAGCTTTAGCTGCTCTGACGCCGTATGTGTAAATTTGCCCTTTCGAAAATGCGCCGCGTACGTCACATCCAGTAATAGCTCCTGGTGTAAATTCAGCGTAAGGTACATAGGTGATTTTCAATGGGTTCTTTTTTTTAAATGTGGGGAACCCTGTATATCTAGCGGTTCCCCTGGGTGTATGGCTGTTGGAGAAATGACGTTCATTAAAGATATGCATACCCCTTATCCTTTGGATAATTAACATTTTTCTTTCTAAAACTTTATCAGTTTTGTTTTGGCATTTTTATTCTTATTCTCTTACCAATAGCAAAATACAAGCCCAGACCGCACCTTTACATCATTCATGATCATTTCCTCTCCCATTACTTCAGTCGGGAATTTAATAATTTGCCCTTTCTTTATTGTTCACTTTAATAGAGTTCAGGACTGTGGTGTCCTATCGCTAAGCATCATGGGATGTGCAGTATTAATAAACTAATGGAGATGCTAAAAGGTAAAATACTCGATTTATTGTTCACACATGGACACAGATGGATTCACTAGCAGTGACTCAGCAGGTAACATTGTTCCACGGCTTTTTTCTCAACTTTTTATAATGTTTTTAGCTAATGTTGCTAAATGTACTCTAATGGTAACAGTGGATTTTCCCTAACTATTGAAATGTTTAATCCGCTGTGCTTCAACTTTCACTCAACACTGTACATGCACTGTGTTTGCGCACTGTTACCATGGAAATCCATAAAGTTTCTGGTTCATGTCAACATTGTGCACTGACCAACATTGGCTAAAACACACATTACAACTAACACACGACCTTCATATTTTACATTTTCACAACTTATGGACACTTTTAAATGTAAAATGTGAATAAAACCAGCGTGATGACTGAACCACAGTTGTTGACAAATGTTGAATGTGACATTGTCGAATCAATGTAACCCACCTTCACCACAGACTTCCAAACCACGTGAAACAAAAAAGATTTGCATTTTATATTTATTATCTAAAGACACATGCATGACATTTTCATACATACATTTCAATAAACAAACATTTAAATCTCTAAGACTTCATAAGGATAATTCAGTCTATATAGAAAGCTTCTGTTTATGTAATTACTGAAAAAAAAAAAAATATGTTAATAATATGAGCAAGTATTAACCTAAGCCGAAAATATAAAATAGAGAATACATACTTCAATAAGTTACTAAAAAATAATTAGGGTTATTGTTTTAGTAACTGATATTATATATTGCTTTTAAAATAAAATCATCAGGATCAGACCCAGCAGAGAACTGAACAAGCCCAATCTCACCAAAGACACCGCTGCGGAAGTTGTAGTAGTAGTAGTTGGGGCTGCGGTTGTAGTAGTAGTAGTAGTAGTTGGGGCTGCAGTAGTAGTAGTCGGGGTACTGCAGGTCGGTGTACCTTGGATGGTGCCGATGCTCTTTAACAGAGGGAGTGTGGATAAAGATCCAGCAACATCACACAGACTAGTGGAGGCACAGCCAAGAGCCGGGACTGGGGAGGACTGTCCTGTAGGTGTTACTGCAAACAACAACATGACAGAGTTACAATGAGAAATGTCCCTGTAGGTGTTGAACAGGTTAAGCCACAAAAACAATTCTCTGGAAATAGATTTAAAGAAAAAAAGAGGAAGCGGTATTCAGTGTAAAACCACCAACTACAACTCTCATTGTCATAAATAATCAAACAGGACTTGCCTGTTTTCTATTTCTAAAGAATTGGGTGTGATCGACTGAAAACCCACATAGGCTAGCTGTAAACAGACTAAATAACAAGTGTACTTCCTCGGATTAAAATCTGCGCCTGGATGGACGTTATGGTCCCAAGGATCAGACACATTGTGAGCCAAGCTTTAACAAGGTCAGATTGACAAATTCCACCTGGAAACTAAATAACGAACCAAATTCATCAAATCAAAGGGTGTAATGGCGAAGCTGTTAAATGTGTCTATGCAATGTGATGTGATCACACTGTGCCTACAAGGAGCTGTCCCTACAGGTGTCCAGCTCTGGGCCTTGTGTAGAACTTACTTAAGGATGTGAAGCACTTGGTCTCCAGAGTGTTACAGGTGACTTTTGAGGTGCACAGCCCGGTCAGAGGGTTACAGCTGTTGCACTGCAGAGAGCTGTCACTAGGGGTCGTAGGAGCTGACACAGAAGAAATAAAATATGGTCAAAACCAAGTGTTACCAAACCTCAAAACAATCCTGGTGAACATGCTCACTCACCGGTTGCGTCGGCAGAGTTACAGATGTCTGTGTTGCAGCATTCAGCTCTGGCCAAAACATTTGCACTTCCCACGTCCAGTGAATAGTCCTTGGTCCCCAATGCACAGAAACTGTTGGTGTCACAGCCTTTTATTTTCTGAGTGGAAGTGCTGGAGCTCGGACTGACTGTGGTCGCTGAGGGTAATTCAAAGACAAGTACGAGTTAGCGCCTCCGTTTTACCTTTATAATATAGTAATATAGTTTGGATATCGTCATAATGTAAAATATCTTTGAACATACATATAATGATGATAGAGACACACTGGGATACTCCGGTGGAGCAGGTGACAGGAGCCGTGACTGCACAAGTTGGATCATTTGGGTCACAAGTCGTACAAGAGAGTCCGACAACTGCAAGAGACAAAAGCAGGTCACACCAAAGGAACCAGGACTAAACAGGAAAATAAACCAGGACTATTAGCTGATATTCACCAGAGTTGATGGAGAGAGCCACAGTTAAGGCCAGAGGAAAGAGCAGCTTCAGTGCAGTCTTCATGGTCGGAGTCTTCACTTGGCTTCAGTATGTCCTCTGTGTGTTCGCTGGTAGATGCTGCTCCGTTTCTTCTCTGACTCCTTTTATATGGATGTGATGTTGGGAGGGACTGTTGTAATGACGATAGTTCTGTTCTTGTTTAAAGAATGCATCACGCCCTTTTTACCGTCATCCCAAACAATAAGAACACAGATTAAACCGGTTCATTCAGTAGCATTCAAAGTAATTACGTGTGTCATGAGTGTCTGAACCATAGACTGTATAAAGAATAGACAGCTCCTCCTCACTCCTTCCCGTTTACCACAATGACCACGTTCGTGGGGGAAATCATGGCGGATTTACAGGCTCCTCCTCTCCAGCTCTGACGAAGCATGTTCCTAAAAAGGGCATAAGGGCGGGATCTTGACTGTAGACCCGGCCCTGCTCGGCCCTCGCGGGGCGTGTAATGGGCGTGTATTTCTGTTGTAATCGCGCCCATGGCCAGGCAGCAACGTAAACGGCCTGTCAATCAAAGTCAGGCTCTCATTAATTATGCAAGATTTCTCAAATTTGTATCCACGATAAAAAGCCTGGTGCCCCATATTGTTTTTAACCCAGCGTAATCACAGGAGGAATATCTAGCTCTAGCCACTTCTAAACCATTAGGCACCAGGCATTAAAGTTGTTTTTAACGTGTCTAAAGTCCAATGCATTCCAATGGGGGAATAGCGCGTATATGGAGGTACTACAGCAAAGGTGGAGCAATGGCGGTCTCCAGTGTCGTAGTCAAAAAGCAGAGCAGTCAGCGGCCATTGGTCTGAACAAATACAATTTACCCATATGACATCAAGAAGTTTTCCTTTTTGACCAAAAATAAACTTTTTACTATTTTTGAGGTCAGGTCTATGGCCATCACACTCATAATATTACAGTACTGGGAGTGATTGAATCCCTTTGGAAAAATAAAGAAATGGGAATTTTACAATGTTTTTTTTCCTTTAGAGAGTTCTGTCATTTGGTTTTGTTACATCCAAAACAGCCAATTTGACAGATGATTGTAAATTCAAGTGCATTGAAAGAATAATAAACTGCTAGTTTAGGACAGTGCCTAAACATGAACCAAATCTGCTTTCAAAGATATATATCTGTCTCAGGTTCTTAATGAAGGTATAAATATACCATTTAGACTAACTGTTCACTGTCTGTAAGGCATTTGCCCAGGATCTCTGCATTGAATCAGTACTAAGTAACTTGTTTACCTTAATAAATCCTTTACGTAGTCCCTCTGGGGGTAATACAAGTGTTAATGGGATGATTGGAGGGTCTTTCATCTCCCTCTGGTGTCTCTGGCCAGAAAACCATGCTTGCAACTTGACTGCCACCGGGTCGGAACAACCAATACACACTAATAGAACCACGAAGGAGAAGCTAACAGGCTAACGGGCAAAGCTAACTGTGGGCTAGCGCCACTTTAAACAGTATTTACAGCCAAGTTTGAGTGAAAAAAATAATTGACATTGTATAACTGAATGTACAACATACCTCTCGCCTTTCGCCTTTTCTGTCAGCGTAGTATTTACGCTCCAAGACATTTAATAAGTTAGAAAATCATTATTCAAAAACTACTTTAACAAATGCTGAATTATTGATATAGTTTTCTACTAAATAAAGATACAAAGACATGGGGAGGAGCAAAGTGGTTCAACAGCCAATAAATACATAAATAACGGAGAATGCTAACATGATGATGATGAGTTAGCAGCGTGCTAATGCTAACGGCTAGCTAGCGCTAGTTATGACTGCCGTTTTTTGGCTTCTGCTGAACAATCTGCTGTGAATAAACATCCATATGGACCCGATTTAGACTTGACTATATTTATATGTGATAAATAAGTTCATATTTAGCCAGAAAATTGCTAAAAACAGTGGAAACCTTCAGTGTGTTTCCCAAAACATTCTGTTTTACCCCCTTTATATTACGCAATGCCGTCTGTATCTATTGTCTTCAGTATTTTAGCAATAGGTTGCATTCATGTGACATCACAACATTCTAAAGAGTCTATAGGTTGTGTTCACGTTATAGAATTCTATTTCAGTTGGAGGGCAGGTGCCAATACAACTCTATGGGAGAGAAACAGTTTTTGAAAGAAATTTCCAAAAATAAAACGTCCAAATGTTTTCTCTGATCATCAGTTGGTAGTGATTGGATTCACAAACCTGACATGTGGATTTTATGGCTGAAAGTCCTTTCTACTGGCCTACATCAAGCACATGTTTTGAATATTGTCTCTACTTTTGGACGCCTTTGTGAGGAAATAACTAGACATATGTGATCCGCCATGGAATCCAAAGACACAAGTCGGCAGCTTGCGTCTGGAGAAAAATGTAAACAAAGTTTTTATTTTGAAAATTAGTGATTTTCACTTTTTTGCAGAATCGTTCAGTTGAAGTCACGAAGAAGCCTCTCCACATTTAAGCTACCAGTATTGGTATATTTAAAAGCGTAAACTTTTAGGTTCAAACCCGCTTGTTTTGGGAGATTTTGGAGCGCGCTGTAGGGGCGTGACTTTGTCTGTGTGTATTTACATACACACAGACACATACACACCTCCTCCGAGGAGGCACAGGCTTCCCCTGTGTCTCACGGAGGCCACCGCTACTTGCACTGGAAAATGGATTTACCACGAGTTTGCTGAGCAGAAGGCAAAGTATACTTCAGACGGGTGAGTGAAAGTTTGTTTTTTTATCACTTGTGGCTGCTGTGCACTCGTTTTTGACGAGTCTATTGTGCTGTTGGAAGCTAACGGCTAACGTCTAAGCTAACGTGCAGCTGAACCTGCTATTTACACAAAATCAAGACCTCTCCCAACTTAAACTACTCCATAAATGTAGTCAGCGCATCCCTAGCTTTCAGCCACTTCTTATTTGAGAGAGATCCGCTTCATATTTTCGGTTTTATGGCCAGAAAAAGTTACGCTAGATTACTCCAGTGAAATATAAACAACCGGGACCGCGCGCGGCGATACGGCGCAATGTCGGCCTTTTCCTCTCCTACTAAGTAGTACAGGAGACTTTTCTAAAGTTATAACTGTAGTCAGCGCATCCATAGCTCTCTCTCAGCGTGAGGCAGAGCTGACACAGGCAACCTGGGGAGAATCACGCAGGATTTTGTCTGTAAAGAGTAGGCTACACTATGTCCATCACTATGGCCTAGTAAACATCAAAGTTTGTCGTTTTGTGTTCATTCTAAAAACACAATACGTTCTCATGTTTAGACTTTCGCATACCTATTGTTATTAGCTAGCACAGGACACTCGTTCTGTGCTAGCTATCATGTTTAGACTTTCTCATACCTAATGTTGTTACGAGTTCCGAGTGAGCTAGCTAGGCTAGCTAGCTCACTCGGGACCCTAGTTAGCATCACCACAGGCTTTCGCTTCCACCAAAACACACTTATTATATATCAAAATGTCAAGCAGAGACTCCTCAACAAAAGTATCCAGTCCAAACTCAAATTAATCTAACAGCTCAAACCCCTGTCAGCATTCTTGAATTGAATGTGATGCTAATAATTTTAGCCAGTGGTGGAGGAAGAACTACTTACTTTTCTTACCACGGATTTAATAACGTTAAAGTAATTCCTACTCTTTTTTCTTTTCTTTTTCAGCATTGGCAACAACACACTGGCGGAGATAGTTCAACACTATGAGGAGAATGGAGCAAAACCACGTTTGAGGAAGAGGCTCTCACTGCGTCCACCAGCCAGGTTCATCAGTCCTGTGGAGTTCAATAGAGTTGTGGACTTCATAAAAAACTATGCAGAAGACAACTCATGTGTCCAAGGCCCCAGTGTGGCGTCTCTACGTGGCGACTGCTAAAGAGCTTGGTGTGTGTAAACATTTATTTAGACGTTAGTGCAGTATTAATGCAGTATTAGCAATTACAATACAATTAATCATAAGCAATATCTGTTTTTAGGTTAGCGTGCAGTTGGTAAAACCAGCTTCAAAGCTCTGTGGAACCAACTTCTCCCACACATCAAAAGTTGCCGGCCGCGCACAGATCTCCGCTGGCAGTGCCAAAGCAATAACGAGCAGCTGATACGAAGTGCAGTTTTGATTTTGCCCAGCAGGTAATATTTCACACACATTCACCTTACTTTATTAATGTCCCTTAAATGGCGATGTATGCATGAGAATAAGACACCTGATAGTAGCGCAAATTAATGCAGAATAGCATGAAAAGACACATTTCATTTAATCTAATCCAAGTTCCCTCTCTTCCCTGTCTCCTACAGTTACACTTTCCCTCAAACCCTCTCCAGCCAGGACCAATGTACTTCCTGACCCCACGGAAATGTTGAGGTACATTCACTTTACTTTACTGACTTCAGTGCTGTTTTCTGATTTGCTTCAGTAAAACATTTAACTAAAGATATATTTTTCTTCTTCCTGTCTCTTTTTTTGTCATCAGGTTGTGGAAAACAGCTCTCCTGTGAGTCACCTCAACATACCACAGCTTGTTGGAACAGCAGAGGGCAAAGTTTTAGTCCAGATCTACGACTGGCAGCAGCATTTGACTCGCCATTTCCGTAGACTCCCACAGATCAAGAGTTATCAGCACTTCAGGTACTTGTATTCAAACTTTCACATTGTGTACATTATTAAAGCATAGCAACTACATACATTATGACAGTTTTATATGATAAAATACTTTGCCATGTTTTAAGTGTCTTATATGTTATTCTGTCACAGCTTTGACGCCAAGAGACCAGGTTTGGTTATTGCAAAAACTCACTGTGATGCGCAACCTGTCAAATCTACTGTTGCGCGACGGAGCAGATCTTCCCCCTATGGACGGTCTTCCTGTCCTGGCCCCACCTGGACTAAACATGGACAGACATGGACTATCTGTATGTAAAAATCAGGCCATTCTGTGCTGACGAGGCTGGAGACGTCACATGCCCAGCACCAAGAGTCACAACCCAGAAGAGGATGCGAATGTGATCTCATTGGACTGTCACAAAGACCACATCTAAAAGTGGTCAGGACGTTTTGGAGGAGGAGAGTTCAGCTCTGTTTAAAACACCTGCAACGTAACTTGTGCAAAATTTTGACATGATTTTTTTATGTTTTCATGAAGTGCACATGACACTGTGCATACTATTTGGAGGAAAATATTGTTTAAGAACAGATGGTGTTGTGTAAAAAAAGCAGTAAGGTTAAAGCATTGAATAAAAATCAACCTCCATTCGGCGACAGTACAAACCTCATGCAGCAAATGTGATGTAGTAAATGGGGTAAATATTAGGTATTGATCCTTTATTACAGAAACATTGAATCATATTCACTCAATTGGCTTTTTTCTATGGCTTAAAGTAAAGTTGTAACTCAAAGTATTCACATTATGTGTAAATTATGCATTTTTTGGGGGGATGACGTGTAGAAACAGTGTACTGAATCAGAGCACTGCACTAACATTAAAATACCCAAACACCAGATCTCTTCTGTTGTTTTTTAAATATATTGTAAACTTATCTTGTCATTCTGGTATGAAAAGCACTCTCTAAGCAATGTTTGAAGGATTTGCCTTATTGGTTGATATACTTCTTATTTCCCCTAGTTTATTGATTATCATTAGCAAAAAACGACAATGGCAATAAAATCGATACTGATTCATACTTGGATCCATACTAATACTGTATATAATATATCACTTTTTTATTTGAATATAAACGTTACAGATGTTGATTAACACATTCTCAAGCCAGTGACAGTTTATCAGTTGATATTAAAAAATGTAAAAGAACAATAACAACCTTCTGCTGTGAGGTGAGATCAATAAATAAAACCAAAAATAAAACAGATACACATAATGAAACTGGTAAACAATGGTTTGTTGTGGAAGCAATAACCTTTGTGCTCCCTCTCTGTGCTTTACTGCTTTGAGGGGGAGTTTGACAGGGGGTATGGCTTATCCAAATGAGATGTAAATGAGCCCTATTGTCCCTCCCAACAGCAGAGAGGTGAGAATGGCCCAAAACTTCAGAGGCCATTTAATCCCCTTTGGCATTTTGGGAATTGTTAACTTCAAATCACCGCTACGCCTCCAAATATTATCAGATGTCCATGTGTTACACATCATTGGAAAGCTTGGAGACTACACTTTAACAATCTGTTATTATCTCATAATGTCCCAAAACGACTTGTGTCTTTGGTTTCTGTGACTGGTCACATATGCATACCCCTTATCCTTTGGATAATTAACATTTTTCTTTCTAAAACTTTATCAGTTTTGTTTTGGCATTTTTATTCTTATTCTCTTACCAATAGCAAAATACAAGCCCAGACCGCACCTTTACATCATTCATTTTATGATAACTACAAGGCAAATTAGTTTGGATACTGGAAAATTTACTTTTAATTTATTCTTTGACCAAAGAAGTGTTCAATTATTTGGAGAGCTGCTGAGATAAAGTTGACCTTAATTGTAATTTATTAAGGCTACAGACTGTCAAAAAAAGCCATGAGCAGCGTTAGCGTTAGCATTAGCAGAGGGAGCAGCTGTGTGAGCCAGGAAATCTCATTTCCTCTCCCATTACTTCAGTCGGGAATTTAATAATTTGCCCTTTCTTTATTGTTCACTTTAATAAAGTTCAGTTCATATCGCTAAGCATCATGGGATGTGCAGTATTAATAAACTAATGGAGATGCTAAAAGGTAAAATACTCGATTTATTGTTCACACATGGACACAGATGGATTCACTAGCAGTGACTCAGCAGGTAACATTGTTCCACGGCTTTTTTCTCAACTTTTTATAATGTTTTTAGCTAATGTTGCTAAATGTACTCTAATTGTAACAGTGGATTTTCCCTAACTATTGAAATGTTTAATCCGCTGTGCTTCAACTTTCACTCAACACTGTACATGCACTGTGTTTGCGCACTGTTACCATGGAAATCCATAAAGTTTCTGGTTCATGTCAACATTGTGCACTGACCAACATTGGCTAAAACACACATTACAACTAACACACGACCTTCATATTTTACATTTTCACAACTTATGGACACTTTTAAATGTAAAATGTGAATAAAACCAGCGTGATGACTGAACCACAGTTGTTGACAAATGTTGAATGTGACATTGTCGAATCAATGTAACCCACCTTCACCACAGACTTCCAAACCACGTGAAACAAAAAAGATTTGCATTTTATATTTATTATTTAAAGACACATGCATGACATTTTCATACATACATTTCAATAAACAAACATTTCAATCTCTAAGACTTCATAAGGATAATTCAATCTATATAGAAAGCTTCTGTTTATGTAATTACTGCCTGCAGTAGAAAAAAAACAACAATTATGTTAATAATATGAGCAAGTATTAACCTTGTACCGCCGAAAATATAAAATAGAGAATAAATACTTCAATAAGTTACCAAAAAATAATATCAGTTATTGTTTTAGTAACTGATATTATATATTGCTTTTAAAATAAAATCATCAGGATCAGACCCAGCAGAGAACTGAACAAGCCCAATCTCACCAAAGACACCGCTGCGGAAGTTGTAGTAGTAGCAGTTGGGGCTTTGGTTGTAGTAGTAGTAGCAGTTGGGGCTTTGGTTGTAGTAGTAGTAGTAGTAGTTGGGGCTTTGGTTGTAGTAGTAGTAGTTGGGGCTTTGGTTGTAATAGTAGTAGTAGTTGGGGCTTTGGTTGTAGTAGTACTAGTAGTAGTTGGGGCTTTGGTTGTAGTAGTAGTAGTTGGGGCTTTGGTTGTAGTAGTTGTAGTTGGGGCTTTGGTTGTTGTAGTAGTAGTAGTAGTTGGGGCTTTGGTTGTAGTAGTAGTAGTTGGGGCTTTGGTTGTAGTAGTAGTAGTTGGGGCTTTGGTTGTTGTAGTAGTAGTAGTAGTTGGGGCTTTGGTTGTAGTAGTAGTTGGGGCTTTGGTTGTAGTAGTAGTTGGGGCTTTGGTTGTAGTAGTAGTAGTAGTAGTTGGGGCTTTGGTTGTAGTAGTAGTTGGGGCTTTGGTTGTAGTAGTAGTAGTAGTTGGGGCTTTGGTTGTAGTAGTAGTAGTTGGGGCTTTGGTTGTAGTAGTAGTAGTTGGGGCTTTGGTTGTAGTAGTAGTAGTAGTTGGGGCTTTGGTTGTAGTAGTAGTAGTTGGGGCTTTGGTTGTAGTAGTAGTAGTTGGGGCTTTGGTTGTAGTAGTAGTAGTTGGGGCTTTGGTTGTAGTAGTAGTAGTAGTAGTTGGGGCTTTGGTTGTAGTAGTAGTAGTAGTAGTAGTTGGGGCTTTGGTTGTAGTAGTAGTAGTTGGGGCTTTGGTTGTTGTAGTAGTAGTAGTAGTTGGGGCTTTGGTTGTAGTAGTAGTAGTTGGGGCTTTGGTTGTAGTAGTAGTAGTTGGGGCTTTGGTTGTAGTAGTAGTAGTTGGGGCTTTGGTTGTAGTAGTAGTAGTAGTAGTTGGGGCTTTGGTTGTAGTAGTCGGGGTACTGCAGGCCGGTGTACCTTGGATGGTGCCGAGGCTCTTTAACAGAGGGAATGTGGATAAAGATCCAGCAACATCACACAGACTAGCGGAGGCACATCCCTCAGCCGGGAGTACGTTGGTGCCACTTGTAGGTGTTACTGCAAACAACAACATGACAGAGTTACAATGAGAAATGTCCCTGCAGGTGTTGAACAGGTTAAGATGTGCCACAAAAACAATTCTCTGGAAATAGATTTAAAAAAAAAAGAGGAAGCGGTATTCAGTGTAAAACCACCAACTACAACTCTCATTGTCATAAATAATCAAACAGGACTTGCCTGTTTTCTATTTCTAAAGAATTGGGTGTGATCGACTGAAAACCCACATAGGCTAGCTGTAAACAGACTAAATAACAAGTGTACTTCCTCGGATTATGGTCCCAAGGATCAGCTAGACACATTGTGAGCCAAGCTTTAACAAGGTCAGGTTGACAAATTCCACCTGGAAACTAAATAACGAACCAAATTCATCAAATCAAAGGGTGTAATGGCGAAGCTGTTAAATGTGTCTATGCAATGTGATGTGATCACACTGTGCCTACAAGGAGCTGTCCCTACAGGTGTCCAGCTCTGGGCCTTGTGTAGAACTTACTGAAGGATGTGAAGCACTTGGTCTCCAGAGTGTTACAGGTGACTTTTGAGGTGCACAGCCCGCTCAGAGGGTCACAGGTGTTGCACTGCAGAGAGCTGTCACTAGGGGTCGTAGGAACTGACACAGAAGAAATAAAATATGGTCAAAACCAAGTGTTACCAAACCTCAAAACAATCCTGGTGAACACGCTCACTCACCGGTTGCGTCGGCAGAGTTACAGTTGTCTGTGTTGCAGCATTCAGCTCTGGCCAAAACATTTGCAGTTCCCACGTCCAGTGAATAGTCCTTGGTCCCCAATGCACAGAAACTGTTGGTGTCACAGCCTTTTATTTTCTGAGTGGAAGTGCTGAAGCTCGGACTGACTGTGGTCGCTGAGGGTAATTCAAAGACAAGTAAGAGTTAGCTCCTCCGGTTTTACCTTTATAATATAGTAATATAGTTTGGATATCGTCATAATGTAAAATATCTTTGAACATACTTTTAATGATGATAGAGACACACTGGGATACTCCGCTGGAGCAGGTGACAGGAGCCGTCTTTGTACAACTGCGATCATTTGGGTCACAAGTCGTACAAGAGAGTCCGACAACTGCAAGAGACAAAAGCAGGTCACACCAAAGGAACCAGGACTAAACAGGAAAATAAACCAGGACTATTAGCTGATATTTACCAGAGTTGATGGAGAGGGCCACAGTTAAGGCCAGAGGAAAGAGCAGCTTCAGTGCAGTCTTCATGGTCGGAGTCTTCACTTGGCTTCAGTATGTCCTCTGTGTGTTCGCTGGTGGATGCTGCTCCGTCTCTTCTCTGACTCCTTTTAAATGGAGGTGATGTTGGGAGGGACTGTTGTAATGACGATAGTTCTGTTCTTGTTTAGAGAATGCATCACGCCCTTTTTACCGTCATCCCAAACAATAAGAACACAGATCAAACCGGTTCATTCAGCAGCATTCACAGTAATTACGTGTGTCATGAGTGTCTGAACAAATAACATTTACCCATATGACATCAAGAAGTTTTCCTTTTTCAACAAAAATAAACTTTTTATGGCCATCACTATGGCCATCACACTCATAATATTCCAGTACTGGTAGTGATTGAATCCCTTTAGAAAAATAAAGAAATGGGAATTATACTATGTTTTTTTGCCTTTAGAGAGTTTTGTCATTTGGTTTTGTTACATCCAAAACAGACAATTTGACAGATGATTGTAAATTCAATCACGTGCATTGAAAGAATAATAAACTGCTAGTTTAGGACAGTGCCTAAACATGAACCAAATCTGCTTTAAAAGATATATATCTGTCTCAGGTTCTTAATGAAGGTATACATATACCATTTAGACTAAGCCAAACACTGTTCACTGTCTGTAAGGCATTTGCCCAGGATCTCTGCATTGAATCAGTACTAAGTAACTTGTTTACCTTAATAAATCCTTTCCGCAGTCCCTCTGGGGGTAATACAAGTGTTAATGGGATGATTGGAGGGTCTTTCATCTCCCTCTGGTGTCTCTGGCCAGAAAACCATGCTTGCAATGTTACTGCCACCGAGTCGAAACAACCAATACACACTAATAGAACCACGAAGGAGAAGCTAACGGGCAAAGCTAACTGCGGGCTAGCGCCACTTTAAACAGTATTTACAGCCAAGTTTGAGTGAAAAAAATAATTGACAGTGTATAACTGAATGTACAACATACCTCTCGCCTTTCGCCTTTTCTGTCAGCGTAGTATTTACGCTCCAAGACATTTAATAAGTTAAAAAACATTATTCAAAAACTACTTTAACAAATGCTGAATTATTGATATAGTTTTCTACTAAATAAAGATACAAAGACATGGGGAGGAGCAAAGTGGTTCAACAGCCTATAAATACATAAATAACGGAGAATGCTAACATGATGATGATGAGTTAGCAGCGTGCTAATGCTAACGGATAGCTAGCGATAGTTACGACTGCCGTTTTTTGGCTTCTACTGAACAATCTCCTGTGAATAATTATCCATATGGACCCGATTTAGATTTGACTATATTTATATGTGATAAGTTTATATTTAGCCAGAAAATTGCTAAAAACACTGGAAAGCTTCAGTGTGTTTCCCAAAACATTCTGTTTTACCCCCTTTATATTACGCGATGCCATCTGTATCTATTGTCTTCAGTATTTTAGCAATAGGTTGCATTCATGTGACATCACAACTGGGTTTCAGGTGACATCACAGAGTTCTAAAGGCCTATAATATTATATAGAGGTAAAAATTATTATTTATTTTTTTTGCTACGACTTGTGAAAGTGTAATGCAGTTAATACACTGTAAATCCCAACCACCCATCTTTTAAAACCTACCAAGCCATCTTAATAGGCTCAAATGTGCTCCAGAGTTATAGTAACCCTTTTTAATTAGGTCATGGAGACCCAAATCTAAAAAGGTGGCGTGATAGCTCAATTGCTTTGAGTTCTAATGCATCTTGTTACACTTCAAGTTATATTGACCGAAACCAGTGAGCTATCCTTACCTTTTTCTTAAAATCGCATAATTAACCAATCAGAAAATGTTATTGTTTTTTGAATTTTTTGTTCTTTTTTTTAAGAAAACATCAAACTTGTTTTGTTAGATATCATGATATCAGTATTATTGTCAAGTATTATTGTCAGTATTATTTTTGGGCAACATTAGGGAAAATACTCAAAATGGACAACATTTAGCATTTTATTATTGATAATATCACTTTAATTCTCTGTTGTAAAAGTGAGTACAACAAAAAAGGAATAAAAGGAAAAAATAAAAACTACTCTGATCAGTCTTGAACCCACCATCTACTGCACTTCAGTCTAAATGTCTATTCACTCAACTACAGTCTTATCTTGCAAAGCAAAACTGCACCACTGGAAGTCCAATCACGGCCGAGTTCACCGGAGCTCCTCCCACGCCCCGCCCCTGGGCTTTTTGAACATTTCAGTTTGAGCTGGAGCGGCAGCCATGACGCTTCTCTACCATCTCACAGACTCGCTGCTTTGCTAAGACGAGGACTTCATTGGATACGACTGGACGGTAACAATATTATCATTATTATGTACTGATACTGCATGTTCAAAATTCCCTGAAGCTAACTTTAAGATTAAACCAGGTTGAAGCACTGCTCCTGTAAGCTAATTAGCCCACCACCGCTTTGTGCTCAGCTTTTCATATTTACTTTATACAGTAGGCTACATGTAATGGTTGTTAAATGACACTGGGCAAGAAAACAATTGGCGCCTTGAACTTTTCATTTTTCAAACACAGTGGAGAAAAAACGCTGTCGGCAACATTTTAAGTTGAGTTGCAGCCGCAGCGGCGCTCTTTTTATTTCTATGCTGACTAGCCCGTCTCTGCTCCAGGCTGTGTCCCGCACTCGCTCTCGGCCTGCGCTGAAGAACAGCCCGCTGTACGCCGGTGATCCGCTCCAGACACCGCGGAGAGGGCAGCCACATCAGTGAGGTAAGGCCTCGTACATTACAACACTCTGAAAACTAAGCTAAGCTAAGATTCATAAAGTCAACCGTGCGCTAACGAATCACGACAAAGTCAGGCTGACACAGGAGGCTGATAAAGTTCTCCGGGTCATAAGGCGATGATTGAAGTCTTCATGTTGGACAATACCGCGTGAAACAAGTGAGAGCATCTACAAGCTAAGCTATAAGCTAACAGACAGCCAGACTGATTTACTGTGTCTGAAATGAACCGTGGCTCAGTGGCGCTCTGTTCTCCTGAAAATGGCCCGCGGTCAGCAGTGGAGAGGTTGCCTGGCCTGCCAAACGACTTGCCTTTCCATAGATATTTCAAACAATTTCCCGGTGGGCGTGATTGACAGACGGCATCAACCAATTAGAGAAACGCTACATACGGCGCAGTAACAAACGCTTCGGACGCTGTTTCTTGCTCCGGTTTTAGGGATTTCATATTTTCCAAATGATTTAAAACAGATGAAAGAGCAGAGGAAAACAGTGTATCGGCCGCCATCTTTAATGTTTTGGAAGAGTGTGTGGTGGTGACGGCTTCCGTCTCTTGGTGCGTGATTGGACGGATGTGGGTGAAATCGTGAAGTGATTGGCTGCGAGCGGCCGCCCAGGCGGTTCTTCTTTTGACCAGAAAGGAGGAGTGTCTGGCAGGCCAGGCCAGGGGAGAGGCTCCTGCTCCTCCTCCAGGTGTGGGGCGTTTGGGCGCGCACAAAAAGTGGCTTGCTTGAGTTCAGGAAAATGCATGTGCAATATTGTGTACAACCCCTGAGGCCCTGCAAACTGTCTTCCCCATGTGTGTGCTTGTCTGAAATGCTGCAGTTGTGCATTTTAATTGTGTTAATGAAATCGTAATTTCTACAGTTATCATACTATTTCTAATGTTGTGATATAATGTTTGTCAAATAGCCATGCCCTTAGGATTAGATCTTTTTAATTCTTCAAAAAATAGTGAAGCTTTGGCTTAAAAATTACTTGTTTTGTTTGATAACAAAAGGTTCCTCTGCAAGAAGGACGTGAGGTTCCTGAGGCTCCTGAGGTTCCTGAGGCTCCTGAGGTTCCTGAGGCTCCTGAGGCTCCCGAGGCTCCCGAGGCTCCCGAGGTTCCCGAGGCTCCCGAGGCTCCTGAGGCTCCCGAGGCTCCTACAGCGCGACTGAAGCCTCTGCACTAGGTCAGTGGTTCTCAACTGGTGGATCGACACTCAGGACCAAAAGTGAGTCGTAAACCTTTCTACCTTTTATTAATATCACTTTTTGAGAGCTGCCTTGATCATTATTTCAACTTTATTCAATGTTATTAGCACAATATATATTTTTCTTTTTGTCAAAATGATTTGTGGGAGATACGAGTATCATAAACATGTACTTCTTTGGGTCGTGGCTTGTCCTCAGCGTGTTGGTGGGTCTCGATGCTGTAACTCAGTGTTGTTTTTGGCAGCCTTTTTAGTCTTAGTCTTAGTCTTTAGGACAAACACGCTTTCAGTTTTAGACACTCATTTCTAAAAGTGATAGTTTTAGTGATAGTTTCATAAAATGTTATTTCTTTTAATTATTTATAACTTTCTCCAGGTAGAAGCACAAGGGCATTGAAGAATGTTCAAATGCAGAGGACAGTTGTATAAAGCAGACATGGTGTACGGCTTTAGGAATTCCTCCAGTGTTGTTTTGACTTGTTCTTACTCAATAAGAAAAATAATTCTGTTCAGCCATAGTTTCATCCTGATACTGACTTAGCCACGCCTTTGCTTTGGCCTGGTTAAGTCCTTGGTTAGTCCTTTAATTCCTGATCCAGGTTTAGACACATTTTACTCCTACCCTGGTATGGCTACCAGGTTTAATCCTGGTTTGATTTATTTTCTTTCTTTTTGTTTTGTCAAGGTTTAGTCTCAATCCGCAGTCCTGCTGTAATTCTGATCAGATCACTGTTCTCTAACACACTTACATTTGTGTAATTTGCACTAATGTAGCCTAAAACATCTAAGCTGCTAGTCATAACTAAACGATGCACTGTTATTTGTTTCAATTCGCTACAACAATGAAAGCGAGACAACAAAAATAATAAACAGCTATTAAACTGAAATGTTTTGCAGCTGAGCTAAAGTTTAGGGCCACGTGCTTTTAACAGGTCAAATCTGTGCACAAGTGTCATTTTCTGTCAGGTTTTCACACAGTCATGTTCCATAACCCTCAGGATCTTTTAGGAAATTCAAAATGACTGTTATTGCGTCCCACCTCAACACTGCGAGAGGTTCTTCAAATCAAATCAAATCAAACTTTATTTATAGAGCGCTTTTCATACAAAATGTAACACAAAGTGCTTTACAGTGCTTAAAAATCATTAAAAATAATAAAAATCGTCCCCACCAGTAAATATACATAAATAACTACAACCCCACCACCCACCACCCGCACACACAGACACACAGACGTACAGACAGCCCAGCAGTTAAAAGTCTTAAATAAAAATGGACATAGAGTTGAGTACGTAAGGCTGGGTACAGATGGACCGAAAGAGGAAACATCATCCAAGGAGCCGTCTGCACCAGGAGCAGCCCATCGGCCACAGCCACAGAGCGCCAACCCAGGGGGCCCGGAGTAGGTGTAGGAGAGACGTCCTACCTCCATCCAGGCACCCCCAGGAGAGCGCCCGCACGGCCACAGCCAACCAGCACTCCCGGGGCAGAGGGCTCCCTCAGAGGAACCACTAGGAGAACATAAAAAATAAATGAATAAAATAAATAAAAATAAATAAATAAATATTTAATAAGAGATACATTAAAAACAGCTAAAACTGTGCGTGAAATAGCACAGGATAAAAGAGGGAAAATAAAGAAATAATAGAACTAAAACCGGTAAATAAGGTTAATATAAGTAAATATTAATTAAAAGCTAAACTAAAAAGGTGGGTCTTGAGCCTGCTCTTAAAAACATGAACGTTCTCTGCGGTCCTGAGCTCCTCTGGCAGGTCGTTCCAGAGGCGAGGGCCATAGTATTGGAAAGACGCCTCGCCGTGAGTCTTTCTGTTGACTTTAGGAATAACTAGGAGACCCCTGCCAGAGGAGCGAAGGGACCGCGAAGGCTCATATGGTAAAATCAATTCTGAAAGATAAGAAGGACCAAGACCATTAAGACATTTAAAAACCATTAAAAGAACTTTAAAATGGATCCTGAAACACACGGGGAGCCAATGCAGTGACTCTAAAACCGGTGTAATGTGGTCCCGCCTCCTGGTCTTCGTCAGGACACGAGCTGCTGAATTTTGTAAAAGTTGTAAACCTGAGATACTCTTTTTGGGAAGACCAGAAAGCAGCTCAACAACCCGACCACGTTCAAAACCAGAATCGTTTCCTTTGCATCAGGACGTCATGACAGTGTGAAAACCTGTCAGAAAATGACATTGAATACACATGTTTGCACAGATTTGGCCTTTTAACCTCTTAACCCCCACCTGAACCGAGCACAATTTCTCTAGTTCGGCCAACCTTACCCAAAAAGCTTCTTAACTGGAGAACTATAGGCCAGTGCAACATCTGATTTGAATGCTAAGACAAACACAACTGATCTAAACTGATCTTTTTGCTTGCGTTGTTGCCATCACTTTAACTTTTTTCCATCGCTTTTTTTTATCACTTATTTCCTCTTGCTTTTTTGTTTCTTTTGCAACGATGAACTGGTATTTATACCATCGATTGTACATTACATTTCAATTGAAGTCACTTTGCTTTGTTTTCATGAGGATAAAGAATGAAATATAGAAAGACTTCTAATTTCAAAGCACAACTAACACATTGCCTAAAAAAAAAACCTCTTGCACAAAAAATAGCATCTCGTAACATAAACATTTGGTTACAGATAGAAGCAATGGTCAACTAGTTTTCAACAACAACTTTATTTACAAAAATAAAACATTCTTCATGTTTTTTCTGTGGCAATTGTTGACCTGTGGGAGTCCTTTTTTGCTGTTGAACTGTGCAGCAACAAATATTGTCTGGAGCTCCGGAATATATGAATAGTCCTTCTCAACCTTCACTGTATAAATCCTGCAGCACCTGGATTTTTTATTGAATACTTTCCGGTATCTGAAATAGAGACAAAATAATGCCAAAAAAGTAAGTCATAGAGAAGCAATAAAGATGCATAGTTTACAGAAAGCGTACATACTGTATACAATTACACATCCATCAGCATTCTTGTTGCAGGTCTGTGTACATGGTGAGGGCTGCAATGGGCGGGTCATAACTGAATCTTTGGCTGGCGTACATAGGATGATCTACAAAAAAGTTAGTATAATTTGAAGCTTCTCTTCTTGCATATAAAAAAATCTAACTACAATACCTAAACTTCAGATACTTTGGTACTTCTTTGAACCAGCGTTCTTTCAGTTCAAGAGAGTATTGTGCGTCGTTGAACCTTTCACTGTCCACTCTTTCTACCGTTCACTTTCCAGTGTGTTGCGTTTGTGCAGCAGAACCAGAAATGATTACACATGTCTTAGTTCACTGTAGTTGTGAAACATCCCTTTTGCTGCAGCCTACACAGAAAAGACCTAAAAATCAAATACATGTACAGTAGTGCTGGGCGATATGACGACACATATCGTGGGGACGATAGAAAAGTGTCTATCGTGCCATTTCTCTTCTATCGTTTATATCGTTTCTAACCTAATTTCATCAATTATTAAAGCAAATATTACATTAAATAGGCCACAAAGAATGTATTAGTGTTGTCTTGTCACTATGCATCCTCTAAGTTTATATTAAGTGATTATAAACAAGAATAAAAAAGAACTTTTCACCTGCTGTAGCAACGGCGACATCTAATGGACGTACACCCCTACTACAACACTCAGCATTTTTATTTCTGAGTTAAATGTCACTTCATAACAGAGGTTACATTAACCGAAAATTCTCCGTCATTTGCGTAATATGTTTAGCTTTGACGCAGCGCTGATCCGTCTCTGAGCGCGCGGGGCTCTCTCTCAGCTGCTTTACGTACGGCACATAAACAGCTTTTTAGTGATGGATCTCACAACGGAGCTGACTGATAGGCCAGGCAACTTTATTTATACCGCGCATTTCGTACACAAGGCCACTCAATGCGCCTTGATGGTGCATGGATCTGGATTAAACACATGAGAGAGAGGAGAGGAGCCCACTGTTTCTTAAACATTACGTTAAAATTGAGATATAAGCTCCAATTTACATTTGTATTAGTGTAATATGAGCCTTGATATTGAGGAGCAGATGATGCTCTGAATAAGTCGTTCTCTACGCACGAGTTTACACATTTCTGTTGTTAAATTGGTGTCACGACTCAGATGTTCAGATCATGTTTAGCCCATTTATCCTGCTGTCTCTCATTTATCCTGACATAAACAATACAGGCGATATAAATGATCCATAGCGAAACCACTGCTTCAAAATAAAGTAAAAAAAAAAGTAAGATAGATTTTTGTTAAACTTTTGAAAGAATAACTGAAAACGGACTATATTATGGTATATCGTGATATATATCGTTATCGTGATATAAAATAATCCATATCGTGATATACGTTTTTTCCATATCGCCCAGCACTAGTTTGCACATTCCTGTCTATTCTGCACACCCGCTGATGTGACAAGAGAATTTCTCCATTGTGAAATCAATAAAGGTTCACCCAAATCAAACATTTTATAAAAATAAAAAATAAAAAAAAGATGGGCCAAAATGTGATAAAAACCCAACAAAAAAGCGATGGGAAATAAATGGTCATAAAGGTGAGGACAGCGCGAGGAAAGAGCTCCATTTAGATGAGTTTTGTGGGTGCTTCTCAAATGAGGTGCTACTATGGCCTAGAGGCTGTGCCCTTTCAGATGCACATATACAATGAGCGGTGTCCCGAGGTAAATGTACTTATACAGAGGGCTCTATGTTTTAAAACCCTTAGGCATCTGAGGGCTATATTTTGGGATTCTCGCCTGTATTTTTTCCCACTTAATTGCAGATTTTGCCCATTATTTCAATATTATACATCACTTGTTATACCTTGTTTTTTTCAGGACACCCTGGGCTTTTTAGATATGTAGGACTTGTTCGGTTCAGATGCATCTAATTGAAATTATTTTAACCATTATATAAGGGAATAATTCAGGCGAAAATCATTTTAGACACTTTGTTAATCAAATAAACCCAAAAAAGTGACTGAACATGGGTATAAACATTATACAAATGTTGTATGTGGTCCAATTGGTCAAAACAAAAGAGCCCAAAGTTGTAACTATTTTATAAGTGTCTTTTTGTTCACAAAATCTTCAAAAAGTCCTATTTCTCTGATTTAGAAGAAAAACAATTGTTCCAAAAAAGAATACACAGAGAGTTACAATATCACATTTAGGGCATATGTTTCTTTTCAATCACCCGGCTCTAGACAGAGGACCTCACACGTGACTGTAAACCGTCGTCCATGGTGAGTGCGCCTGTATCTGTAGCCTATCCTTCGTGCGTCTGGCTCAAAATAGCATTTTGCGCCGGTGTTAGCGCAGATTTCCTACTTACCTTCTGATGTGTGATCCTTTCCGGGCCTACGACGTATTATTACAGTCAAATAAACTTTGAAAACATCTTTGAATGCGCGTAATCCATGTAGTAAAGTTTTTCATTCAGATTCCACGCGTAAAATTTACAAAGACCGCATTTGTTTTGGCGATAGGGATAATACCTTTCCACTTCTCTCTGTGTCTGATCATTTCCGGGTCAGAGAGTGCTGCACACGGAGGACATAACTATCTTGAGCCAGCTCACACTCTTTGGTAGAAGTTCCCTTGCGTTACAATTGGAGAACCGCGGCCATGTGCCAAAAGGAGACGCTACCATTGGACAGTTTGTCGCGACGTCATTCTGTAGTTTCTTAGTGCATTTCAAGATGGCGGACCGTCAACTTGCGATCGTCCGAATATTACGGTTTTGGTGCAAAAAAAAGTAAGTTTGTATCATTTACGGATCAAAATTGACACACAATAATGTAAAACATTGTCTCAGATGGCACCGACGACATGGCCGCGGGGTAAGAGTTTTTAGGGAGCGGCTGGCGGTTTGGCGACACCCACTGGACGCTGTTGGTGTTGCGGTGTTCCTTGACCGGTTTGACAAGTGTGCAAACCAGTTTTCTGAAACATCCCGTAAGTACACAGATGTTTATTAATACAGGATAAGCTGGGACTCTTAACCTCTTAACCTCTTAACCCCCGTCTTAACCAAGTGCAGTCCAGCTTTACCCAAATCAGCCCATTTGAAAGCTAAGGTCTACAAAACTCATCTAAACAGATCTTTTTCCTTGTGTTGTTGCCACTTTTTCATAGCTTGTTTTTTTGGTCACTCTTTTGTCACTTTTCTCTTACTCTTTTGTGGCTTTGTTGTCATTGCTCTTTTGTCGTATTTTCATTGCTCATTTTTGTTGCCATTTTGACACTTTTTTTTTCACTAAGCTTTTAAATTTGGGTAAAGCCAAACTGGGGGAAATGTGCTTGGTTCATGTGGGGGTTAAGACAATAAACGACTTCATCAAAACCTTGCGTGATCGTGTTTACATGTGTTCATCCGTTCATTTATTTGGGGACTCACGGTCAGATCGGTCATCATTTGTTACTGTCGTCAGGTGTTGGTCATGAGAAACTTTCCCAGGATGCTCGGAGCGGTGTGTCCGTGAAAGCCCGGCACAATGGTTCACTTAAACGCCGTCATGGGCGTGAGAGGCCTAACCCGTCCACACACGTAAATAAAACAAAAACACAAATATACGTCTCTACCACCTGAGCTGAAGACACTCCAAAAACACGAGGGTTTTGTAGTCATTGTATTTCAAATATATCTTTGAATATTTCACTGTTTGCACATTTCCTGTCTATTCTGCACACCCGCTGATGTGACAAGAGAATTTCTCCATTGTGAAATCAATAAAGGCTCACCCAAATCAAACATTAAAAAACAAAAAACAAAAAAAAAACATAAAAGCGATGGGAAATAAATGGTCATAAAGGTGAGGACAGCGCGAGGAAAGAGCTCCATTTAGATGAGTTTTGTGGGTGCTTCTCAAATGAGGTGCTACTATGGCCTAGAGGCTGTGCCCTTTCAGATGCACATATACAATGAGCGGTGTCCCGAGGTGTACGTATACAGAGGGCTCTATGTTTAAGGTAGGGATGGGACGATACACTTAAACTCACGATGTATCTCAGGACTCGTTCTTCTTCAAAAAAGCATATAATTCCTGTGACTTGACGTGATGACATTCCCTGGATATAGATATATTTTTTTCATTTAATAATAATAATAATATTAATACATCGAACTTGTATAGCGCTTTTTGGACACTCAAAGACGCTTTACATGAAAAGAAAAAAAAACAAATTTGAAAATATATATTTTTTAAATTCACCATACTTTTTTTTTTCACTTGATGCGTTTCGTCACGTTTTGTATCGCAATATTTCGCCAAACGATATTTCGTCCCATCCCTAGTTTAAGGAGCGGCTGGCGGTTTGGCGACACCCACTGGACGCTGTTGGTGTGGCGGTGTTCCTTGACCGGTTTGACAAGTGTGCAAGCCAGTTTTCTGAAACAAGTACACAGATGTCATATTTATAATTACAGCTTAATATAATTACAATGATACACGTAAACGCCCAACCCGTCCACACAAAGGGAACAAAACAGGTTGGTCCAGGGACCGTTGGAGTGGACACGTACATAAAACAAAAATACAAATATATGTATGTACCACCTGAGCTACTGCTGCCCTGAAGACACTCCGAAAACACGAGGGTAAAGTGAAACACAGCTGCACTGTTAGGTATGTCTTATTCATTTGAACTCTAATTGACCTTTCGCAAAAACCACACCCCAAAACGGCCATTGTCCAGTCATCCCTCATAGCAACCGCTTATTTGTGCTCCAAAACACACTCCTCCCATATCCTCCCGTAGAAACCAACGGCGCGGGACCTGTTTCTCGACTTTCCAAGATGATAAACGAGCTTAAAAAAACCAAACAACAAACACCGAACTAGAGCCGAGCTTATGCCTGTTTACCATCTGCCCGGCGTTGGTTTACTGTGTCACAAAAAAGCTGTTTCTGCTGGGATATCTGCAGGAGCATTGCTCTTAGTGGATAATCAGAATCAGAATAGTATTTAATGCCGTTGTTTGAGAACGGGTTGACAAAGTAGGAGTTTTTCTCGGTACACTCGTAAAACATATAACACATAATTAAGAAAATAGTGTAAAACAAATATTTGGATAACGTTTTGAAGCTCAACTTCCCTAGATTATTTCCCCTCCCCGAAATTAGCTAATTCTGATAAATGCCCTAGGAGGAGCTATAATTTGTATATTGAAAAAATAGCAGATTCCCACTTTGCAGGCTTTCATCCAAAATGGCCGACATCCAATATTTGCTCAACTTGTCACGATGACAAAAAAATAAAAAATAAAATTCACTAAAGTCAAAGGTCCGAAAAATGTATTCTAAAAATGTGCTCATTGCAATAAAACAAAAACAAAAAATAATAATCATAATAATTGTAACAATGTAAAATGCATAATATTGGAATTGTTTTTAAACCATTTTATCAAGAGTAAAGAGCAGCCCTATGATTGTACAAGTAAATTACTCAGACAGCTGGGATTGGAGTTCTTTATTATGTTCATGGTTGAGAATGTACAGTCACTATGATAAAGTTGTTTTTTCAAAGTAACTTTTTTTCTTCTACATATTTCTGTTTAGATTTATCCAGATCCCTGCAATATTTTCTTACAAATTTCAATTTTTTTTTAAAGCCCCATTCTTCCCCAAACGAAATCTCTTGCTGAGCCTTATGCCAGTGAAGTTGGATTAGTCTGCCAATTTCTTGTTTTACATCACTATGTCTCAAAAGAGAGCTATTCATTTTCCAATAGCTGGGTTGCAGGTTCTAAAATGTGATGATGTCACCGGACCCAGGTGGGAGCAGGAGCCAGTTTTTCCCATTAACAGCATTACACTTTCACAAGTCGTAGCTCAAAAGAAACAGTATGAAACACGTACAAAAATGATCATCAATATCAGTCACTGGGTCCATGATCTCTCTGTACAAGACCAAAAATGTCCTCAAAAACTAAATAATTTTTCCTCCATATAATAGTATTGGCCTTTGGAATGCTGTGATGTCACCTGCAACCCAGCAATAAGCGGAGCTGAAATAGCATATTAACAGTTACAGTTCTATCATTAGTTAAGAGTGTTGAAAGAATATTTATTATAATACTATCTTTATTTAATAATATAAGCCAATAATCTGGACGGGGCCTCAGGAGAGGCACCAGGGTCCGGGCCAAATAATCCCGATGTCTTTTAATTTATTTCATTGTAGCAGCCTGGCAATAAAATACATATTTATTTCCTGTGGGTTAAAAAAATAAAAATAAAATTGTAAATGTGGAAAAAAAATTAAAAGTCCAGCATGCTCCTCTAACAATCAACGGTGCTGCAGTGGAGAGGGTGACCAGCACTAAGTTCCTGGGTGTGCACATCACAGAGAACCTTTCCTGGACCATGCACACTACATCTCTGGTCAAGAAAAGTAATCAGCGTCTCTACTTTCTCCGCAAGTTCAGAAGAGCTAGAGCATGGATTAAAGTTCTCCGTCTACCCGACGATTGGTAAAGTCAGAGAAAAAAATCCGTCGATGAATTGTTTTGAAAAAAGAAAATGCTGCCTGCATGTGAAGACGACCCCCGTGAACCTGGCCCCTCATGGGGGGCCGAGGAGAACTCGCGCCTGCTTTCCTCCTTTCTTCGTGGTAACACCGACCGGACTGCAGGATGTGGAGCAGGTACGGTGACACCGTTTATTTGTGTTTTTGTGATGTTAATTGAGATGAAAATAAATACACAATTAATGGGTGTCCTGCGAGAATGGGTGGTTTGAAAAGTTACGCAAAGCAAAAATGCTTAAACTGATAACGTAGCTTTGTGCAAAACAATTGATGCGTTTATTTTATTAATGCTTTCAATTATGCTATGGCCTTTGAACGTCTTGATAGTAACGTGACATGATCTTCCAATAAACGCCTAAAATTGACAGGTGGGAGGGGACGGCAGATGCTAAAATTGACCTAGCTAACATTATTACGCGACATAATGATGGACGCGTTGTTTATTGAGGAAGGTGCAGAAGTGGGTAATATCGACAGAGGTGTCAAAAATAGATGGAGATGGGCATGGCTAAATGAGAACGGGGACAATGGCTTGCCCCATCGATCGTGGTGCAAAAAACTTAAACAGCCAGGTGCGTGCATGTGCGTAGTTTGCCGTAAGAAGGTGAACATGCTTGAAGCTTTTGGCTTTAGTGTTAAAAAGCAAAAAAAGTAAAAGTATGATAGAAACATTTGCCTAAAATGCACTTTGTTATCTTATGACTTCTGTCATAAGATAACTATCTGTTGTTTAATAGGTTTCCTAATTCTAAAATAAAAATAAATGCAGTTTTTTTTACTTTATGAAGAGAGTGTTCTTAAATTGTTTTATACCAACAAATACAGATTGTAGTATCATGATTTGTACTTGCTCCAGAGGGCTTTATACCCATTAAAATTCCTCAGAATACACTAAATTTGACCTATACTTTAAAAAAATTCTCGGGGGGACCCCCAGCCCCCCCACATAATGTTGTCCCATCCTTACTGCTCATGTTTCACAATGTTTCATTTTGGGTGTTTGGAATTTTCTACTTTAGTCACACAAATACTGTGCATTGTGTAACAGAAAAACACTGTGCCCCGTGCTGCACCACGTTTTGTGAAAATGTATACTCAGAACATTTTCAGTCAGATGATTTTTTTTTTGTTTAACCCCTGAGCTAGAGTCCCAGCCTCTGTTATGTGCAACTTCTACAAAGGGTCTATAGAGAGCATCCTGACCAGCTCCATCACTGTGAGGTTCTTCTACAGAGGGACTATAGAAAGCATCTTGACCAGCTCCATCACTGTGTGGCACTTCTACAGAGGGACTACAGAGAGCATCCTGACCAGCTCCATCACTGTGTGGTTCTTCTACAGGGGGACTATAGAGAGCATCCTGACCAGCTCCATCACTGTGTGGTTCTTCTACAGAGGGACTATAGAGAGCATCTTGACCAGCTCCATCACTGTGTGGTTCTTCTACAGAGGGACTATAGAGAGCATCCTGACCAGCGCCATCACTGTGAGGTTTCTTCTACAGAGGGACTATAGAGAGCATCCTGACCAGCGCCATCACTGTGAGGTTCTTCTACAGAGGGACTATAGAGAGCATCTTGACCAGCTCCATCACTGTGTGGCTCTTCTACAGAGGGACTATAGAGAGCATCCTGACCAGCGCCATCACTGTGAGGTTCTTCTACAGAGGGACTATAGAGAGCATCCTGACCAGCGCCATCACTGTGAGGTTCTTCTACAGAGGGACTATAGAGAGCATCTTGACCAGCTCCATCACTGTGTGGCTCTTCTACAGAGGGACTATAGAGAGCATCCTGACCAGCGCCATCACTGTGAGGTTCTTCTACAGAGGGACTATAGAGAGCATCCTGACCAGCGCCATCACTGTGAGGTTCTTCTACAGAGGGACTATAGAGAGCATCTTGACCAGCTCCATCACTGTGTGGTTCTTCTACAGAGGGACTATAGAGAGCATTCTGACCAGCTCCATCACTGTGTGGCACTTCTACAGAGGGACTATAGAGAGCATCTTGACCAGCGCCATCACTGTGAGGTTCTTCTACAGAGGGACTATAGAGAGCATCCTGACCAGCTCCATCACTGTGTGGCTCTTCTACAGAGGGACTATAGAGAGCATCCTGACCAGCTCCATCACTGTGTGGTACCCCCCCCCCCCCCCCCCCAATCAAGAATGAGAGAAATGTAATTATGTATCTTTCACAAATGGTTTGACATATAAAAATATCCTTGAATCTATTCTACAATAAACTTTGTAAGGAACAATTTTGAAATTCGAAATGTTGCACTATGGGACATTGTGGGGTTTAGGGCAAGGGCCATAATAACATTTTGTATTTGACCTGACGTGGCCCATGCTCCTGCCCAGGTTCATGTATGTATGTTGACATTTTTCCTGTTGTCGTCACAAAGGCCCCATGTAAACTGCCTGTTTAAGGGGGCGCCACCGAGCCAGGCTCTGGTATCAATTTTAATTAGTGTCTCACACCATAAATATTGGGACATCGACTCAAATTGTTTCTTTTTGGCTCTATAAACCACCACCGTGGATTTCAAATGAAACCACTAAGATGTGCTCAAACTTCAGACTTTCACCTTTAATGTGAGAGTATTTACATCCAAATCGGATGAACGGTAGGAATTACAACTGTTTGTATGTCAGCCTCCCACTTTTTAGGGACCAAAAGTAATGGGACAATGGCTCTGCTCTTCCCTCATTATCCCATTTATAAGGAACAAGTGAGACGTCCAGAGTTCATTTTAAGTGTGATATATTGTTGCTATTATTTTCAAAATGAGATCCAAAGAGCTGTCACTGTCAATGAAGCAAGCCATTATTAAGCTGAAAAATCAAAACAAACCCATCACAGAGATAGCAAACATATTAAGCTTGGCTAAATCCACAGTTTGGAACATTATAAAAATGAAAGACAACATCAAAAGACCTGGAAGACCACGGATGACAAAAAAGCCAGGGATGACGGTGGCGCAGATGGTAGAGCGGGTCGTCTCATGATTGAAAGGTTGGGGGTTTGAATCCCGCCTCCTGAAGGTGCACGCTGTCGTTGTGTCCTTGGGCAAGACACTTCACCCACCTTGCCTCCAGTGTCTGTGTATGAATGGGTGAGAGGTTCCTTGCTGTAAAGCGCTTTGAGTGCCTAATGTAGGTGGAAAAGCGCTATATAAGTTGAGACCATTTACCATTAACCCAGCGTCTGGTGACGTCTATGCCTTCTAGACTTCAAGGCTGTAATCGACTGCAAAGGATAATAAAAAGGAAAAAGTTAGATTTATAATTGTTACTTTGTCCCATTACTTTTGATCCCTTAAAAAGTGGGAGGCTCACATAAAAACGCTTGTAATTCCTACACGTTCATCCGATTTTGATGTAAATAGCCTCAAATGAAAACTGAGAGTCGGCAGTTTAAGCACATCTTGGTTGTTTCATTTCAAATCTTTAGTGGTGGTTTATAGAGCCAAAAAGATTAGAATTGAGTTGATGTATTTTGGTGTTTGTTTATGATGTCCCTCTGTCTCTTTGGACCTCGAGTCTGTAATAAAGTTGAATTGAATTGAATTGATGTCCCAACATTTATGGACCTGACTGTATGTGTCCTTAGCTCGGGCCCAATAATAATCTGGTATCATTTCACATTACATATAAAATGATTTATGGATAAGGTTTGATGTCTCTGTATTTGTGGCGTCACGATTCCTGGTGACATTATTCTGTTCATGGTACCGCACCTACATTTTTACTGAAATGCTTACGCTTCTCTATAATTTGTGGTAACAAAAGTCAAAAAGTGATTCATATTTAAGTGATCGTCAGTACACTGCTTTCCCATAGTAAACATTAAACATCGTTTGGGCGTTTCAGCCGTTCTTTTGTGCTGCCTCTGATGTAAAGGGAGGAGACAGGTGACACATACAACAAAAACATTCTTCTGTTTATTACGTCTGCACCAACTCACTGCTGCGCCCTGTACGCCAAATGGAACAACAACACATGAATGAAGATGTTTTTATAAAGGAATAGGCCACCGTTTTTCCCTTCTGAGACATGTTCTTACCTTAGCTTAGACGAGTTGATGCGTACCTGTCTGGTCTTTGGTCTTTTTGCATGGCTGAGTGCACGCACAAAGATGTTGTTAGTGTTTAGCCTCTCCTCCTCTATGGGGCCAAACGGGGGTGACGTTAGAAGCGACCAAGCTCTTCCACGTTTTCCCTATTTAAATACGGTTCGGCTGCCAATTACCATAGTTACCATCATAAAATGTTCAGTTGCTCCACCTCAATGTTAAACTATTGCTGGGTTGCAGGTTCTAGAATGTGATGATTTACAGGACCCAGTGGAGGGCAGGAGCCAGTTTTTCCTAGTAACTGCATTACACTTTCACAAGTTGTAGCTAAAAAAATATATATATATTTTTACCTCTATATAATATTATAGGCCTTTAGAACGCTGTGATGTCACCTGAAACCCAGCAATAGGTAGCGTTCACGTGGCATCACAACATTCTAAAGAGCCTATAGTTTAAAATTGATTGAAAATTTAGTGTTTTTCCACCACTGTGCCGGTGCCGTGAGATATTGTCTGGTGTTCCTTGGGAAATTATGCAATTTCACTTAGTGGGTCTAAAAAGTTTTTTTTTTTTTAAACCAATCAATAATTATCTGCAAATAATGTGCCATTGTCAAGTCTCTGTGCTGATCGGCAGAGTAACCATATTAAACTCTTCCATATCAGAAAGTGGCTGCAGGTTGCAGGGAATTAGCAATGCATGGATACACTTTATATTGTGAATATAGGCTACAGAGTTTTTTATTTTTAATGTTTATTTTTTTTTTCTTTTTTTATTATTATAATTTTTATTATTTTATTTTTAGGCTACAGAGTTAAATTTTTTAACATTTTTTGCTGGTGGTGTGCCTCGTGACTTTTTCAATGAAAAAAATGTGCCTTGGCTCAAAAAAGGTTGAAAAACACTGACCTCAAAATTCCATGGCTGTAACCATAGTAACGCTCAAAATGCAGATTTCTAGTCTTAAATCATTGCTAATTTCACTGTAATTCCTAAGGCCAATTCACATGAAACAAAAACTGTCACAAAGTTCAAAGTCATATCTTCCAGCACATATGAACATATGTCTAGTTTTTCCTCACAAAGGCGTCCAGAAGTAGAGACAATATTCAAAAACATGTGCTTGATGTTGGCCAGTAGAAAGGACTTTCAGCCATAAAATCCACATGTCAGGTTTGTGAATCCAATCACTATCAACTGATGATCAGAGAAAACATTTGGACGTTTTATTTTTGGAAATTTCTTTCAAAAACTGTTTCTCTCCCATAGAGTTGTATTGGCACCTGCCCTCCAACTGAAATACAATTCTATAACATAAACACAATCTATAGACTCTTTAGAATGTTGTGATGTCACATGAATGCAACCTATTGCTAAAATACTGAAGACAATAGATACAGACGGCATTGCGTAATATAAAGGGGGTAAAACAGAATGTTTTGGGAAACACACTGAAGCTTTCCACTGTTTTTAGCAATTTTCTGGCTAAATATAAACTTATTTATCACATATAAATATAGTCAAATCTAAATCGGGTCCATATGGATAATTATTCACAGCAGATTGTTCAGTAGAAGCCAAAAAACGGCAGTCGTAACTAGCGCTAGCTATCCGTTAGCATTAGCACGCTGCTAACTCATCATCATCATGTTAGCATTCTCCGTTATTTATGTATTTATAGGCTGTTGAACCACTTTGCTCCTCCCCATGTCTTTGTATCTTTATTTAGTAGAAAACTATATCAATAATTCAGCATTTGTTAAAGTAGTTTTTGAATAATGTTTTTCTAACTTATTAAATGTCTTGGAGCGTAAATACTACGCTGACAGAAAAGGCGAAAGGCGAGAGGTATGTTGTACATTCAGTTATACAATGTCAATTATTTTTTTCACTCAAACTTGGCTGTAAATACTGTTTAAAGTGGCGCTAGCCCGCAGTTAGCTTTGCCCGTTAGCCTGTTAGCTTCTCCTTCGTGGTTCTATTAGTGTGTATTGGTTGTTCCGACCCGGTGGCAGTCAAGTTGCAAGCATGGTTTTCTGGCCAGAGACACCAGAGGGAGATGAAAGACCCTCCAATCATCCCATTAACACTTGTATTACCCCCAGAGGGACTGCGGAAAGGATTTATTAAGGTAAACAAGTTACTTAGTACTGATTCAATGCAGAGATCCTGGGCAAATGCCTTACAGACAGTGAACAGTGTTTGGCTTAGTCTAAATGGTATATGTATACCTTCATTAAGAACCTGAGACAGATATATATCTTTGAAAGCAGATTTGGTTCATGTTTAGGCACTGTCCTAAACTAGCAGTTTATTATTCTTTCAATGCACGTGATTGAATTTACAATCATCTGTCAAATTGTCTGTTTTGGATGTAACAAAACCAAATGACAAAACTCTCTAAAGGAAGAAAAACATTGTAGAATTCCCAGCACATCGATTTTCTTTATTTTTCTAAAGGGATTCAATCACTACCAGTACTGGAATATTATGAGTGTGATGGCCATAGTGATGGCCATAAAAAGTTTATTTTTGTTCAAAAAGGAAAACTTCTTGATGTCATATGGGTAAATGTTATTTGTTCAGACACTCATGACACACGTAATTACTGTGAATGCTGCTGAATGAACCGGTTTAATCTGTGTTCTTATTGTTTGGGATGACGGTAAAAAGGGCGTGATGCATTCACTAAACAAGAACAGAACTATCGTCATTGCAACAGTCCCTCCCAACATGACCTCCATTTAAAAGGAGTCAGAGAAGAGACGGAGCAGCATCCACCAGCGAACACACAGAGGACATACTGAAGCCAAGTGAAGACTCCGACCATGAAGACTGCACTGAAGCTGCTCTTTCCTCTGGCCTTAACTGTGGCCCTCTCCATCAACTCTGGTAAATATCAGCTAATAGTCCTGGTTTATTTTCCTGTTTAGTCCTGGTTCCTTTGGTGTGACCTGCTTTTGTCTCTTCCAGTTATCGGACTCTCTTGTACGACTTGTGACCCAAATGATCGCAGTTGTACAAAGACGGCTCCTGTCACCTGCTCCAGCGGAGTATCCCAGTGTGTCTCTATCATCATTAAAAGTATGTTCAAAGATATTTTACATTATGACGATATCCAAACTATATTACTATATTATAAAGGTAAAACCGGAGGAGCTAACTCTTACTTGTCTTTGAATTACCCTCAGCGACCACAGTCAGTCCGAGCTTCAGCACTTCCACTCAGAAAATAAAAGGCTGTGACACCAACAGTTTCTGTGCATTGGGGACCAAGGACTATTCACTGGACGTGGGAACTGCAAATGTTTTGGCCAGAGCTGAATGCTGCAACACAGACAACTGTAACTCTGCCGACGCAACCGGTGAGTGAGCATGTTCACCAGGATTGTTTGAGGTTTGGTAACACTTGGTTTTGACCATATTTTATTTCTTCTGTGTCAGCTCCTACGCCCCCTAGTGACAGCTCTCTGCAGTGCAACACCTGTGACCCTCTGAGCGGGCTGTGCACCTCAAAAGTCACCTGTAACACTCTGGAGACCAAGTGCTTCACATCCTTCAGTAAGTTCTACACAAGGCCCAGAGCTGGACACCTGTAGGGACAGCTCCTTGTAGGCACAGTGTGATCACATCACATTGCATAGACACATTTAACAGCTTCGCCATTACACCCTTTGATTTGATAAATTTGGTTCGTTATTTAGTTTCCAGGTGGAATTTGTCAACCTGACCTTGTTAAAGCTTGGCTCACAATGTGTCTAGCTGATCCTTGGGACCATAATCCGAGGAAGTACACTTGTTATTTAGTCTGTTTACAGCTAGCCTGTGTGGGTTTTCAGTCGATCACACCCAATTCTTTAGAAATAGAAAACAGGCAAGTCCTGTTTGATTATTTATGACAATGAGAGTTGTAGTTGGTGGTTTTACACTGAATACCGCTTCCTCTTTTTTTTTTAAATCTATTTCCAGAGAATTGTTTTTGTGGCACATCTTAACCTGTTCAACGCCTGCAGGGACATTTCTCATTGTAACTCTGTCATGTTGTTGTTTGCAGTAACACCTACAAGTGGCACCAACGTACTCCCGGCTGAGGGATGTGCCTCCGCTAGTCTGTGTGATGTTGCTGGATCTTTATCCACATTCCCTCTGTTAAAGAGCCTCGGCACCATCCAAGGTACACCGGCCTGCAGTACCCCGACTACTACAACCAAAGCCCCAACTACTACTACTACTACTACAACCAAAGCCCCAACTACTACTACTACAACCAAAGCCCCAACTACTACTACTACAACCAAAGCCCCAACTACTACTACTACTACAACCAAAGCCCCAACTACTACTACTACAACCAAAGCCCCAACTACTACTACTACTACAACCAAAGCCCCAACTACTACTACAACCAAAGCCCCAACTACTACTACTACTACTACAACCAAAGCCCCAACTACTACTACTACAACCAAAGCCCCAACTACTACTACTACAACCAAAGCCCCAACTACTACTACTACTACAACCAAAGCCCCAACTACTACTACTACAACCAAAGCCCCAACTACTACTACTACAACCAAAGCCCCAACTACTACTACTACTACAACCAAAGCCCCAACTACTACTACTACTACAACAACCAAAGCCCCAACTACTACTACTACTACAACCAAAGCCCCAACTACTACTACTACAACCAAAGCCCCAACTACTACTACTACTACAACCAAAGCCCCAACTACTACTACTACTACTACAACCAAAGCCCCAACTACTACTACTACTACTACAACCAAAGCCCCAACTACTACTACTACTACTACAACCAAAGCCCCAACTACTACTACTACTACTACTACAACCAAAGCCCCAACTACTACTACTACAACCAAAGCCCCAACTACTACTACTACAACCAAAGCCCCAACTACTACTACTACTACTACAACCAAAGCCCCAACTACTACTACTACTACTACAACCAAATCCCCAACTGCTAAAACTACTACAACCAAATCCCCAACTGCTACTACTACTACAACCAAAGCCCCAACTGCTAAAACTACTACAACCAAATCCCCAACTGCTACTACTACTACAACCAAAGCCCCAACTACTACTACTACAACCAAAGCCCCAACTGCTACTACTACTACAACCAAAGCTCCAACTGCTACTACTACAACCAAAGCCCCAACTACTACTACTACAACCAAAGCCCCAACTGCTACTACTACTACAACCAAAGCCCCAACTGCTACTACTACAACTTCCGCAGCGGTGTCTTTGGTGAGATTGGGCTTGTTCAGTTCTCTGCTGGGTCTGATCCTGATGATTTTATTTTAAAAGCAATATATAATATCAGTTACTAAAACAATAACTGATATTATTTTTTGGTAACTTATTGAAGTATTTATTCTCTATTTTATATTTTCGGCGGTACAAGGTTAATACTTGCTCATATTATTAACATAATTGTTGTTTTTTTCTACTGCAGGCAGTAATTACATAAACAGAAGCTTTCTATATAGATTGAATTATCCTTATGAAGTCTTAGAGATTGAAATGTTTGTTTATTGAAATGTATGTATGAAAATGTCATGCATGTGTCTTTAAATAATAAATATAAAATGCAAATCTTTTTTGTTTCACATGGTTCGGAAGTCTGTGGTGAAGGTGGGTTACATTGATTCGACAATGTCACATTCAACATTTGTCAACAACTGTGGTTCAGTCATCACGCTGGTTTTATTCACATTTTACATTTAAAAGTGTCCATAAGTTGTGAAAATGTAAAATATGAAGGTCGTGTGTTAGTTGTAATGTGTGTTTTAGCCAATGTTGGTCAGTGCACAATGTTGACATGAACCAGAAACTTTATGGATTTCCATGGTAACAGTGCGCAAACACAGTGCATGTACAGTGTTGAGTGAAAGTTGAAGCACAGCGGATTAAACATTTCAATAGTTAGGGAAAATCCACTGTTACAATTAGAGTACATTTAGCAACATTAGCTAAAAACATTATAAAAAGTTGAGAAAAAAGCCGTGGAACAATGTTACCTGCTGAGTCACTGCTAGTGAATCCATCTGTGTCCATGTGTGAACAATAACTCTAGTATTTTACCTTTTAGCATCTTCATTAGTTTATTATTACTGCACATCCCATGATGCTTAGCGATACGAACTGAACTCTATTAAAGTGAACAATAAAGAAAGGGCAAATTATTAAATTCCCAACTAAAGTAATGGGAGAGGAAATGAGATTGCCTGGCTCACACAGCTGCTCCCTCTGCTAATGCTAATGCTAATGCTAACGCTGCTCATGGCTGTAGCCTTAATAAATTACAATTAAGGTCAACTTTATCTCAGCAGCTCTCCAAATAATTGAACACTTCTTTGGTCAAAGAATAAATTAAAAGTTAATTTTCCAGTATCCAAACTAATTTGCCTTGTAGTTATCATAAAATGAATGATGTAAAGGTGCGGTCTGGGCTTGTATTTTGCTATTGGTAAGAGAATAAGAAAAAAAATGCCAAAAAAAAACTGATAAAGTTTTAGAAAGAAAAATGTTCATTATCCAAAGGATAAGGGGTATGCATATCTTTAATGAACGTCATTTCTCCAACAGCCATACACCCAGGGGAACCGCTAGATATACTGGGTTCCCCACATTTAAAAAAAAGAACCCATTGAAAATCACCTATGTACCTTATATGGCTACTTTAAAAGTACTCAAATACAGTAATATTTAACTGAACAGATTGTATTTCCTGAAATGTTGTTCCTTTTAGCGGTGCCCCAGCAGGTGGGTATGGTTCAATTTTCACAAAGTTCTATTGAAGGGCTACATTTTATTATAGCGATAAAGGCTGGTGTTGCCTATTAACTCATTGGCTGGCAGCCAATTTTAGAGCAGCCAACTCCATATTGCCAGGCATTTTACATGATTTGCACTGATTTTTCAAGACCCATAGAATATTGTGTACTATGACTATGTAACATCTGAAACCAGATTCTAGAATAAACTACTTTCATCAGAACAAAAAGTATGTTTCTAGCTTGTTTCGTTCTTCTGTAATCACCAGTTAGCTTTCACTGAAAACACCAGTTTCTGACTAAAAAAGGAACGGCGGGCTGCCAGAGTGTGATGAGTGGTGGGAATGCTGCAACAATGCAGGTCCAGTTTACAGTAAGCGAACACAACAGGACTAGCACGACATCTTGGTCTCACTACACTGCCCCTGTGTGTGCAGACCCTACACCTGCCTGCTGGAGGTGTTCCAGCTTGTGCCTAGCAATCTTTCCATCAAGCCTGCTTTCTGGGTCAGGGGGTCGACCCTTCAATCAGACACCCCTCCATTGTGACGTCCCGCCAATCCTACACTTTTTGATACCGCCATTTGATACCTGTGATTGTAAACTCTACTATCTTTAAGGTTAAGGCTAAGGTAAGGTTAGGGTTAGTTTGTAAACTCCACTTGTGCTGCCAATCCATTCCTTAATACACAACCCCCTTTTTCATTGTCCTGCTCAGGAGGTGGTGGATCAGGTGGAGGCATGGGATCTTCTTCAGCCGGGTCCAAGTTGTCGACATTTGTGACCGCAAGGTTGTGGAGCATGGTACACACTTCCACAACTTTGGGAATGAAGATGGTATTGACTTCCAGGGCTTTGAAGAAGATCCCTCTCCATCTGGCTTTCATCATGCCGAAGGCCCTCTCGATGATGTTGCGGGCCTTTGTAACAAAACATACAATCAGTGCAACACAGGCTCCAGAAAAAACACACTGAAGGTGCATCAGATTTTCTAAATGGTACAAACAGGGATTCTCTCCATGAAAATACACTCTGATGTTATTGAGAGTGTGCAGACATATAGAAGTGTTGCAATGCACCATTTTGCACCCCTGTAGGTCCAGGCCTGGGTTACTGTAATGTCTTCCCCTGAGAGGCATGATTACGTGTCATAATCTTACCTTGGCATGATGGGCGTTGAAGCGTGCCTCCACTGGTCCCCTCAATGGCTCACGGTAGGGCGTGATGAGAGTTATGGGTGCATTGATGCACGGGTATCCCCTATGCCCCACAATGAAATAGCCAGGTGGGGGTAGACAGCACTGACAAACACTGGTCTGTTCCTCAGCACCCTGGTGTCATGTACAGAACCAGGGTAACCAACGAACACATCCAGGAATTTGCCAATTTGCCAGTGTCACAGATTGCCTGAAGCAGGTAATCTTCGGCTATTCCATCATGGGGAGCTTTTTTTGTTAATTTTGTTTATTTGAGCAGCAACACTCTGCTCAAAAGGAGTGGGCCAAAGCAAGAGCTTATAAGCGCCCACCTCCAAAATCAATATAATTAAAATCATCATTTCATAAGCTTTGATGCGGATGTGACACTCATCAATCAACACAGTTGCTGAAAGCAGGACTGCGGGCCAGATGTTGAAAGCTGTGTCCTACGTCTGCAAACTGTGCCGGGATGGGGAACTGAATAACCCTCTCTTGGACGGTCAAAATGGCATCACACACACACGGTGGACAATGTCACACACAGTAGATCTGGGGACATCACAGACATTTTTAACACATCTCAGCAGGCTGTGGTCCCAACGTGCCTCAAAGCAACCACCATCATTCCGGTGCCAAAGAAGTCACCACCCTCCCGCTTTAATGACTACCGCCCAGTAGCACTCACTCCAATTCTTATGAAGTGCTTCGAGCGGCTCGTCATGGAACATATCAAGTCTGTTCTCCCTCCCACCCTGGACCCATACCAGTTTGCTTACCGGTCCAATCGCTCAACTGAAGATGCCATCTCCACTGCGCTTCATTCAGCCCTCACTCACCTTGAAACAAAGCACTCTTACGTTAGAATGCTGTTTTTAGACTTTAGCTTAGCATTCAACACTATAATCCCACAGCAGCTAATACACAAACTGCTCCACCTGGGGATCAACACATCACTGTGTAACTGGCTGCTGGACTTTCTGACGGGGAGACCACAGGCTGTACGTGTCGGCGGAAAGTCCTCCAGAACCATCACACTGAACACGGGAGCTCCCCAAGGCTGTGTGCTGAGCCCCCTCCTGTTCACTCTGCTGACCCATGACTGCGCTCCAAAGTACGACTCAAACCTCTAAGTTAGCAGACGACACAACAGTGGTGGGTCTCATCAACAACAGAGACGAGTCAAACTACAGGAGTGAGGCGAGCAGTCTGGCCATGTGGTGCACACAGAACAATCTCTCTCTAAATGTGGAGAAGACAAAAGAGATTGTTGTGGTCCAGCATGTTCCTCTAATAATCAATGGTGCTGCAGTGGAGAGGGTGACCAGCACTAAGTTCCTGGGTGTGCACATCACAGAGAAACTTTCCTGGACCATGCACACTACATCTCTGGTTAAGAAAAGTAATCAGCGTCTCTACTTTCTCCGCAAGTTCAGAAGAGCTAGAGTCCCAGCCTCTGTTATGTGCAACTTCTACAGAGGGACTATAGAGAGCATCCTGACCAGCTCCATCACTGTGTGGCACTTCTACAGAGGGACTATAGAGAGCATCCTGACCAGCTCCATCACTGTGTGGTTCTTCTACAGAGGGACTATAGAGAGCATCCTGACCAGCTCCATCACTGTGTGGCACGGCGCCAGCACGGCCTCCTGCCGAAGGAGCCTCCAGCGCATCGTGAGAGCAGCGGAGAAGATCTGTGGAGCTCCTCTCCTCTCCATTAAGGACATGTACTCCACCCGTCTCACCCGCAAAGCCGTCAGAATCACCAGGGACCCTACGCACCCATCACACAGTCTCTTCAAGGTAATGCCTTCAGGGAGGAGACTGCGGAATCTACAGGCCAAGTCGAGTCGACTTAAGAACAGTTTCATACACAAGGGCATCGGGAAGCTGAACTCCCTGCCCTCCCTCCCACCCCTCTTCCCCCACCCCCCGCTCCACAATCAAGGATGAGAGAAATACAATTTCTAACCATGTGAATGGTTTGACAAATAAAATATCTTGTATCTTGTATCTTGGTACGGTGGCCGAGAGGGGTCACAACAAATACAAACGCCACAACAAACGCAAATGCTAAAACAAATCCAAACGCCACAACACAACAACTTAACGAAAGCCACAATGGAAGTGACCGGACAAAACAGAAGTGACTGGGGCCCGAAATGATTAGCAGCTAAAAACACTGTTACATGCTTTATACATTGTAAAGCGGATCAAATTAGCTTCACTACAGAGAGCTACAAATTCTTCGCTGCTCAAACGAGGGATTCCATGAGGAAAAGTCTATTTATTTATATATATATTTATTTAACGGCTTGTGGAACCGCAACTATCATTAAGCTTTAGCCGCCTCGACTTCCGGTAATGGCGGAGAGGCGAGCGGTCGCATAACTCAAGAGCTCCCAGCGGCTATGTGCCCCCTGAAGGCTTAACGCTATTTTAATGATATTAAAGCTACCGAAATAATGCCGGGGGACGCAAATCAAATAACAAAGAAAAAACTCCTGTGAATTCAGAAGAGGACGTTTTATCACCGAGTGACAGCGAGGATAGCACCTCGTGTGCTGACAAGCTAACGGGCACAGATAGCATGATGGAGGCTAGGAAGGTTAGCATCATTGCCGAAATAAAACAAATACGCACAGACATCTCTACAGAGATCACTGAAACAACCGGGCAAACTCAAACGGGAACTTGGTGATTTTAGAGGAGAGATGAACACCAAACTGAGCGCTATTAAGACCGACATCAAGGATGTAACTATTAGAGTGGAGGCGACTGAGGGAAGGATCGCTGAAATGGAGGCCTTTAACACGGATGCAAAAGAAATGCTATCCCACACACTTGAACTACAGGAACATCTCCAGACACGGCTAGAAGACGTAGAGGCACGCTCCCATAGAAACAACCTACGGATTCACGGCATAGAAGAGGAGGCCGAAGGAGAAGATATAATGGGCTTTGTGGAGAGATTTATAAAAACAGAGCTAACTCTTCCCGACACATCTTTCGGAATACAAAGATGTCACCGCTCACTAGCTGCTAAACCTCCTAATGGGGCTAATCCGAGATCAATCGTCCTATGCTTTCTGGAGTTTCAAACCAAAGAACGTGTGCTTCAATCCGCATGGAAGAAGAAAATATTGAATACAAAGGGAGACGCATTTTCTTCGAACAAGACTACTCCAGTGACATTTTGGCGAGGCAAGGCAAGTTTATTTGTAGAGCACAATTCATACACAAGGCAATTCAAAGTGCTTTCACAGTTGCATAAAACAGATCAAATCAATCATTAAAACATCAACATAAAAATGTATCAATGTTGTGCAGAGTGCAGATAAAATACTTTCAGTTTTCATATGGTAAAAATGGTAAATGGTCTCAACTTATATAGCGCTTTTCCACCTACATTAGGCACTCAAAGCGCTTTACAGCAAGGAACCTCTCACCCATTCATACACCAATGTACGCAGACACTGGAGGCAAGGTGGGTGAAGTGTCTTGCCCAAGGACACAACGACAGCATGCACCTTCAGGAGGTGGGATTCGAACCCCTGACCTTCCGATCACGAGACGACCCACTCTACCATCTGCGCCACCGTCGCCCCTGCTCGGGGCAAAAAGAGCTGTTTTCAGCCTGGATTTGAACATTGTCAGAGTTGAGGCCTGTCTCACATCCTCATGAAGACTGTTCCAGATTTTAGCTGCATGAAACTGAAACGCAGCTTCACCGTGTTTATTATTGACTCTGGGAACCACCAGGAGACCCCTCCCTGAAGTTCTCAGGGCCCGAGATGGTTCATACGGCTCCAACATGTCAGAGGTGGACTTTGGTGCTAAACCATGAAACGACTTGTACACGAGCAGAGCTGTTTTAAATTCTATTCTCTGAGTGACAGGAAGCCAGTGCAGAGACCGGAGCACTGGACTAATATGGTCGTATTTCCTGGTTCTTGTCAGGACTCGAGCAGCAGCGTTCTGGATGTTCTGCAGCTCTAACAGCTCGTTTAGAAAGGCCAGTGAGCAGCCGTTACAGTCGTCTAACCTGCTGGAGACAAATGCATGGATGAGTGTCTCTAAGTCTGGTTTGACACTATTCCTCTGATCTTAATGTCTTTCAGATGGTAAAAAGCTGATGATGTTATTGCTTTAATGTGGCTGTTTAAGTTCAGGTCTGAGTCCATGATTACTCTTAGATTTCTAACCTGATTTTTTGGTTTTAGAGAGAGAGACTCAAGGTGACTGATAAGAAGGCGAGAAGGAAGGCATACACCCCCATTAGAAAAGCTCTTAAAGAAAAAGACCTCCGATGCCAGACGTTACACCCATCGCGACTCCGTGTCCATCTCCACACCGGGCCAGTGATTGACAAAGATTATCAAGAAGCTGCATACGATCTGAAGGGAAGAGGAGTGATTGACGCCGAAACCTTCAATCAAGTGACTAAATACAAGGAACCTTCCGGACCAAAGATGGCACATTCTACGTGGCAAAATGCGGGCACCTCGAGACGCCAACGAGAAAGGATCAGAGACATCCAAGAAAAACTAAAAGAATGTCGTCGAAACGCAGACGCCACCAACTAAGATAAATAACATGCCGCTCACCGGTGAGAAATATACAAATGGTATATTGGTATAAATCCAATGTAGTGCCCATTAGGATCAGAAAATGTGTCTGATTTAGTCTCCATATGCTTTCGATATGCAGTTCTCTGGAGCAGCTTTTGGAGATCGTCTGCTTGATGCTGCAGGTGGGGTTTTATCCATCATTGGAAGATCCTCCCATTACAGAGCTTTGAAGAAGACGAAAGATAAAAAAAATTGAAAAAACAAACGCAATATGACCTAAATCTGAAGTGGTCTAAAACACAAAAAAGACGACAGGACTGTAAATTGTACGCTAGCTGTTAGCATATCAAAGAAGTAAACAGTGTCAGTTTATTGGAAATGTCAGTACAAAGTTAGCTGCATAAACGTGTTATCCCCGTAAAAAAACAAAGATTTTAACATAAGAAGCATCGGTACCTTGGATAACTCAACTGTTGACACTGTCACCGTAATGTCTCTCCTCGTCACTTCTTGGCCCATTGAACCTGGCGCGTGCACGGGAAAACAGGCGTGGCTTCCGCGACCAATCAGGAAGGGAGGGGGAGTCCCTCTCTCTCTTTTATTCTGACAACATCCAGACTATCACTTTAAGGCTCACAGGTTCGACCCATAAAGGCAGAATGTTCCTTTTACATATAGTTTATTTCTCTGTTTTACTTTTATGTTTTCGGATTCTTGTTTCACTCTTTTGTTTACAGTAGATATTTCATTTCACAGCCTTCGTTAGCTTAGTTTAGTTTAGTTTATTTGTTTATTTGAGCAGTACACATAGTGCTCAAAAGGAGTGGACTGAAGCAAAAGCTTATGAGTGCCCACCGCCAAGTGCAATAAAATAAATAAAATAATAATAATAAAAATAAAAAAAGAACATTTCAGAACATTTCAAGCAGCTACATTCATACAGACCAACTTACAACTTACAAAAAAAAATATATGAACTGTTTATATAATGAATTGAAACAACGCACAACTACAACAACAATCCCGTTTCATGCACGATGTCCAGAACAAAGCAGTCAAAAAAAAAAAAAAAAAATGTGATCCATAATATATTTCTTTCAGATTTTTACCCTTGATAACCGAGAGTTACTTTCATGTTATGAAGGTACATTTATAGGTATTATACTCCGAGATCTTGATACTTCCCAGTTGTCATTACCATTCTCAGTATAATTTTAATTTGGGTGTAATTTTCATAATCATTATTATTATATATTTATTTAATTAAGTTGTATATGAAGTACGCTGTAGCCCTGCACAGTGTGGTGCATTAAAAAGCCAGAGTGTAGAGCGGGCCAGTTGAAGAGGGCAGTAACTCCCCGTCAACAAACCCCCACACAGCTGCCTTAACAGCTGATTTTGTAGAATATGTTCCTATGCTGTGTGATGCATTAAAGGACAAGGTTTTGAGCCCGTTGGGAGGATTTCCCTCAACAGATCCATAACCTGCCAACCCTAATTCTCCATTTGTGAATTTGAGCAATAGAATGACAACCGTTCCAAGCAGCAACACTCTTCCTTGAATATAGAGGGAAAAAATACACATAATTGATTCTACTGCTCCCCCTAGTGGCAACACATTTCCTCTTGTCTGTATATTTCAAAAGTCTTGTGTTTGTATTTATATTTGAACAGGTTGATGTTTGGACATCGTTTCAACTCCATCTCCAGTTTATTCCACAATTGTACCCCATTAACTGTTGGACTAAAACTTTTCAAAGTTGTGCTATGTTTCTGAATCCTAAAGTTTAATTCATCACGTAAATCATAACGACCAGTACGTTCTTGGAACCTTCTTTGTATTTGGATTGGTAACAATTTATACCTTGCTTTGAATAACATCTGTACAGTTTGGAACTCAACAATGTCACAAAACTTCATGATCCTATATTTTAAAAATAATGAGTTTGTGTGGTCCAAAAACCCAACTTTATGAATTACTCGGATAGCTCTTTTTTGCAACAATACTATTGGTTTAACTGTGTTTTTATAAGTACTACCCCAAACCACAGTACAATAATATAAGTAGGGCAAAATCAGAGAACAGTATAAGGTATGTAGAGCTTTGATGTTTAAAATGTGCTTTGCTTTTGCTATTACTGAAATGCTTCTAGAAATTTTCGTAGATATATATTTAATATGAGATTTCCAAGTAATTCTGTCATCAATAATCACACCGAGAAATTTGATTTCATGCACTCGCTCGATAACAACACCCTCTATCTGAATTGCTTCCTGAGCATTGGAGTTACAGTTGCCAAATATCATCATTTTGCTTTTACTCAGATTTAAAGATAATTTATTTTGTTTGAACCACTTATTGACACTTTTGAGTTCCCAGTTGACAATCCGACACAGCTGCTGTAAGTCGTCTCCTGATGCAAAAATATTTGTATCGTCAGCAAACAAGATAAATTTAAGTACTTCAGACGTTTTTACAAATATCGTTAATATACATATTAAACAATTTTGGGCCCAGAATAGAACCTTGAGGTAATTTGTCGACAACTTGACTGATAATCACCAATTTTCACACATTGTTTTCTATTTTTTAAGTAACTGGTAACCCACTGTAGAGCTACCCCCCTAATTCCATAATGTTCTAGTTTATTAATTAATATATCATAGTTTATTGTATCAAACGCTTTACTCAGGTCAATAAATAATCCGATTGCATATTTCTTGTCATCTACAGCATTAGTTATTTCTTCAGTTATATCAAAGAGCGCGTGTGAGGTTGAGTGATTGTTCCTAAAACCAAACTGATTGTCCGAGAGTAAATTACACTTTTCAATAAAGCCGTCAAGTCTAGAGTTAAAAACCTTTTCTAAGATTTTAGAGAATTGCGGTAAAAGGGAAACCGGCCTGTAGTTTGTAAAGAGATGTTTATCTCCTGCTTTGAACAGAGGAATCACTTTTGCTACTTTCATACCATCAGGAAATGTTCCAGTTTGCAACGATAAGTTACAGATGTAAGTTAACGGCTTAGAGATACTTTCAATAACAGTTTTTAAAGTTTTCATATCCATGTCATGGTAATCTGCTGAAGTTTTATTTTTACACCCTTTAACAATGTCCAGTATCTCCTTTTCCTCCCCAGGGTTGAGGAACAGGGACATAGGATTTGTGTCTATCAGTTCACAATTATAGTTCTCAACGTTTGCAATTTTTGCAGCAAGGTTCGGTCCAACATCTACAAAGAATGTATTAAATGTTTCGACTACTTCATTCATATTATTTAAAGTGTTATCCTCATCTTTGAAATATTTTGGATAATTAATCGTTCTTGGTTTATTTCTAATTATACTATTTAAGATGTTCCATAAACCTTTAATATTATTCTTATTACTATCCAACAACTTATTATAATAATCCTGTTTACATTTTCTAATGATACCTGTCAGTTTATTTTTATATTTCTTATATTTATCCTCAGCTTCTTTTGTTCGGTTATTTATAAAGTTTTTGTAAAGATTATTTTTTTTCTTGCAAGTGAAGAAAACAGCCGGTTTCCTGTGTTGTCGTTGTACACAATAAAATAGTATCGCTACGACGGAGGTTACTTTTTCCCTATTTAACATTACCTTTAATTGACAACACCGCGCATTCAAACTGGAGGAGGAGTTGAGAACCGTCAAAATCTACTCTACGTATAACTAATAATTACATACCAGGATTGATGACAAATCAAGGGGTTCAAATTAGAAGTTTTATTCCCCTAACATGTCATCTTAATACAGAATTCTGTCTTCCCCAGTTCCCTATCAAATGTGAGTCTGCCAGCCGCCGTGCCAATGGGCAGACTGGTTCATCCTGGGGAAACACAGTATTTTTCACATTCCAGTGTTTACAAGATTTATGAGTCTAAGACCACATGTCGTGGTTTCCATCGTTCCCATTGGCTCCCACAGCTGTGCATTCAGCTCCGCCTTGGTCTCCCTTGTAATTTGACCCTTTCTGTCCAAGTGGCCAGCGGACTGGGTGGGGGTTGCTGCGTCTCCTCTTCCCTGAAACAAAGGACTTTGGGAAACCACACCTTATACAAACTCAATGACAACTTTTGGTTAGTTTGCTAAATAGCCAAAGGAACAAAACAGCGTATAAAAATATTATATCTCTTCACAAGCATTTAGCAAACCCTTAGACATCCATGGTGTTTCTTTACACTTTGTTTTTATAATATTTCTTCATTGGGCAGTTTTTGTCGTATACCTTTTAAAATACTCGAGTAAACTCATCATATGCCATATTCGTGTCATTCTCTCTGTACACAATACTCCAGTCTTGAGCTAAAAGCTCCTTTTTAAATGCATCAATAGTTTTCTCTGTTTTTACCCTTCTAAACCAATACTTATTTTCCTCTTCATCTTTTACATATCCATTTTTATACAAAACGAAAACTGGAAGGTGATCACTAATGTCATTTATAATTAACCCGCTGACTGTGTCACTTTCTATTTCATTTGAGAAAATGTTATCAATCAAGGTGGCACTATGGGTTGTAATTCTACTAGGTTTGGTGATTAGAGGAAACAGACCTATACTGAATAAGGTATTTATAAATTCGTCCGTCTTTTTATGTTTATATGGGTTTAACAGATCGATGTTGAGGTCTCCCCCCACAAACATGACTTTATGATTTAATCCTGAAAAGTGCTCCTCCATCCACTTAGAAAAAACATCTATATCAGAGCCAGGTGTTCTATAAATAGAACTCACAATAATATTTTTCTTTTTTTGCCAACAGTAAGGCATTCAAGTGTATCATCCACCACCATGGTCTTATTTTCCATTACTTTGTAACTATAGTTGGAGTCTATAAACATGGCTACGCCCCCTCCATGCTTGTTCTTTCTGTTCATACTTATAAATTCATAACCATCAATAGAAAACTCAAATTCTCTGTCATTATTGATCCATGTTTCTGTGATTAGAATGACACTGAATGGTGTGGAAAACTGTTTTAAGAAGCTTTTGATGTGGTCAAAGTTTGCATAGAGGCTTCGACTATTGAAGTGGATTACAGTGAATGCCTTAATGTTCTTAAGTTTACTATTGTACAGATCCTCTGTGTAGTATTGACAGTCATTGGTAGCTCTAGTAAAAAAGTTATTTTCCGGGTCGATGTCGATCTCAGTGTTCTGTAGGTCGTATTGCGAGAATGTAAAATCCTGGGAGTTTGCTTCAGCGATTCTCCTTATTGAAAAATCCAAGTCGGTGCTTCCTATAGAACTGTATGTATTACTAGACATGTGAAATTATGTGCTTTTACATACCAAAATCCATACGTTTTTCCCGGTGTTTATACTGGATGTGGTGTACTGCTGCGTGGGCGTATAATGAGTTTGTCATATCTCAAGAAGGCGATCTCCCCCCTTTCTCGTGCAGCTCTCAGCTCTGGCATCAGTTCTTTACGTTTTCTTTTTATTGATTCGGTGTAGTCCTCGTTTATGAAGATTTTTGTTCCTTTAAGTCGTTTAGCGCGCTGCAAGATTTTCTCGCGATCCTTCCACCTCAGTAGTCTGGCGATGATGGGTCTCGGCCAGTCTCTCCCGCCGCCGGGTTTCCCTACGCGGTGAGCCCTCTCCACCTCCACCGCGTGATGTAGCTGGAGCTTCTCCTTCAGTATTTCTTTCACTTTTTCCTCGGCGTCGGCCCAGGTCTCCCCGGGCGACTCCAACACTCCCTCAAAGACCAGATTGTTTCTGCGGCTCTGTCCCTCCAGATTATCCGTGATGATGTGCAAATTGTCACATACTTTATAAAAATCGGTTTGCAAGGTGTTTGTGCGCTCCGTGAGTTTCAGATTCTGTTCTTTTAAAGAGTCCACCTCACCTTGCGTGAACTGCAGGCTTGTTTTTAGTTCTTGAATGTCCTTTGTCTGTAAATCCAATCGGTTGTTAGTAGATTCCATTATTATTTTTATGAATCCTCTAAAGTTCTCCTGTTGTTGATGGAGCAGATCCTTAAAGATGTCCTTTTGTTTATCCAGTAACTCAGTAATTCGACTGAGGCTTACGTACTCCTCTTCCGTTGTCGCCACATCTCCCTGTAGCTTCGTCTCTGATCTAGTCGGTTTGGGCATTTTTCTTTCCTCTCTCTACAAAAACTTGTTTGAATGAAATTTCGGTCGTCAATCACCAAAAGGATGATGATTAGAAAAAAAGGTTAACGATTGACCGCACGCTGCCACACTTCTCACACACTACTCACAGCCGCACTTCCGGGTATGAGTCACGGAGTCACAGGTGTGAAGCTTATGAATTGTCCTTGTAACAAACTGCAACTGTCTCAGTAAGAGAACTTTACATTACAAAAAATTACTAGACATGGAAATGAACTATAATCATTTTGACATGAGTCTTTGTAAATTTACATGTTTTCAGCATAAATATGTAGCAAAGCAAACAGGATCAGAGCAAGTTGGTCAGATGTTTGCCAGTTTACTTACTTTTGGTAAACTTCTGTCAAAATACTAAACTCTGCGTTAACCGCTAACGCTAATCTCGTAGCCCACTCGTAGCTCACTTTAGCTTTTCAGTTTGACCAAAACAAAAAGGAGGGAGAAAGCAAGACAGCAGCATCAGGCCCAACGTCACACGCCCACATCTAGACCTTCTCGGCCAGCTCGGTGCTTCAATAGCCCCCGGTAGAGCCCTGGACGGCTCGGGCCCGGCCCACGGCCCAGCTCTTCTCTCTCTCTCTCTGCGCTGCAACAGTTGACCTGCATTGTATGAATAAATAAACACTTCTATCTAAACGTAACATAAAGCACAGAGTTTATTTTTTATTGTTGGGAGGAACACGCATTTGTTTCCTGGAAGCACTGTGAAAACAAACCGCTCCGTCCTCTCTCTCCATACCGCTTTGCAGAGGTTTACCCACGGCGGGGAGACCCCCCCCTGCCACAGCCCACGGGGACGACAGGTCCATGTTTGTGTTGAGTTGGCGGGTCAAGACGAGGTGTGAGAGAGCAGGTGGGCAGGGAGAGAGGGAGTGAGGAGAACGGGTGCTGTATTTAATGTCGCCATTTAAGTTGGTTAAAAAATAGCAGCACATTGCATTGGCAGGGGAAAACAAAGCCCGGCCCGCGGGCCTTCGGGCCTCTCGGGCCTCGGGCTGAAATGGCCCCGGTTGCGAGAGAGCAATGGACGCCATGGGGTGGTGCGTGTTCAGGCTAAAATAAAACCTATATAAGTGGCTATAGCAAAATCTAAAGGTGGAATAAATGAACGATAGCTTCCTGGACCCATAGAACACAACGCACGACCTCCGGGCCCAGCCCAACCAGGCCGGAAGACGCCAGTGAGGAGACAGAGGAAGTACGAGTGCCCGCATGGTTTGTGCTGCGCGTCTGTAAGCCTCAGTGTATTTAACCACGAGGGAGAGAAGTGACCACCGCGTAACATCGGGAAAGTGTGCACGTACGTGCGCGCGTCAGTGTCGGCACATTGACATGTCGATGCCCGTTGTCATGGGAATAAGTTTGTTGTACAGCTGATCGTTGTTACGTGGCTGATGTTGTGATGTTTTGTGCGAGCGCGTGTGAACATGGAGGAAATACAGTTGGAGCTTTGTCGGTCTCGAGGCTCCAACATGTGTGACAACGGCCTAAACTCAGCACAAACAACTAACAGTTACAAGTTATCCATGTGATTTGCACTGCGTGAACTACTGCTTTGTTATGTTTATGTAGCCTTTTTATGGCTGAGACCCCAACCCAAGGCCTCGCAACCCCCCGAGGGGTCCCGACCCCCACTTTGAGAACCACTGGCCTACTACACTAAAAAACTCCACGAAACAGCCACATAAAAGGTTATACAGAGGCCTCTAATGCAATTCTAGTCCTGTTCCAATGAGGCTCAGGTGAAATCTAGTAACTGTTTAAGGCGCTGCCTGTGGTTTGGCGACACCCACTGGACGCTGTTGGTGTTGCGGTGTTCCTTGACCGGTTTGACAAGTTTGTAAACCTGTTTTATGAGACATCCCTTAAGTACACAGATGTCATATTTATTATTACAGGATAAGCTGAGATCACTTCTTCAGGAGACGACTTTTTTAAAACCAACCCGTCCGGTCCCAGACCTTGGATTAGAGCTGGGCGATATGACGATATTAGTCTTACGATCTCCAGAGCTGACGATCTGTTATTTTTGTGGGATCGTTTTATCATATAAAGTTGACTCTTTTCACCGTCAGTGACGTAAACCCAAGCCGCTAACTTTCTGCTACGCTAATGTCGGACGCTAATGCGAGCGTTTGGCAGCGAGCCGCTCCCCTACAGTCACATACACAACCAGACTCCTCAATCTGGAGCTTTTAAACCCAGCGTTCTGTCTCTATTTCAGAGGTATTTATGTCAGTGTCTTTCCTCTGTAACGCCGCTGCTCTGCGCAGATCGCAGCGTGTGTTTATTTATTTACCTGACACATGTGCGAAGAAGCGAGTGTGTCCTTCGTCCTTACAGTTCTGTAGGCGCCGCATCTTCTCATTTGTTTAATTTTAATCCTGTTCACCAATGCGCTGTTTATCCATGTCTTTGAAAATATAAAAGTTCGACAAAAACACCGTCAGTCTGAGTTCGTTGTAAATTTGCCTAACAGTGACAGACTTTTTCCGGTTTGAGTTTTACACAATAAAAGTCACTGCATGTTATCGCTTTAATAAGACTCTTATTGTGAAAGGGTCGACAGCGGCAGAGCGTTATATTTACAGCAGCTCGACGTCATGAGAGACGTCTCAGAAAAAATGCCAAACAGCAACAGACACGAACAACTCTTTAACTTACTTCTACTTAATCTTATTATCTGGAGTTTTATTGTGTTTTTCATTTACAAAGTGAGTCCAAGTCTATTATTGCTGTGTTGATTATCACAAAGTTGAATCAATTAGTGTAGTATTTTTCTTCTTCAGTGTGTAATTTAAGTCATTTTGTCATTATAAAAAATTGTGATAATATCGAAATCGTAAGTTTATGATTCAAAAATCGTGATATTCTATTTTTGCCATATCGCCCACCCCTACCTTGGATCCAAATGATGCTTCCAAAGCGGGGTCCAGAGATGAGTGGGATCCTCAGCAACAGCAGCGGTCCTGAGACTGGCCCCCATCAAGCCTTCGACCCGACATATGTGCGTAACACAATCACACCGACACCAACCACATGAAGAGTACCACGTTTTGACCTTTACACTAACATTGACTACGAGCTAGGATTGCATTATTTGGAAAAAAGACCCAATCCTGACAGTTTTCTACCAGAGTCATCTGTGCCTCAACTGAAAGAAACATTTTATATTTAAATTGTAATACTTTAATATGATCCTTTTTAAAGGCTTTATATGGGAGGAAGTTTAGTCAGACTATAGATTGCTCTTCTGTCTAAAGTGACCAATTTATTAGCCCTGTTAAAATATGTAGCATATGTTTTTACTTATCAGGAATCGATGTGAGAATGGGAATAATGTAAGAAATGATCTACGGCCTAATATTGATCAAATCAATTCCCATCCCTAACATAACGGTTAAGGACATTTGTTTCAACAAAATCAAGAATGCGCATGAAGTTTCATGGTCAAATGTGTAACATTTCATATTGTGTATTGAATCAAAGTGATAGAAATGAAGTTTGCACGATGGGAATCATTTTCCACAGAGGGGAAAACTACAAAAAATACATATTTTATTGTGGAAGATGAATGAATACAATAAAAAGAATCAAAAGCACATCCACAGAATTGACCTCAGCACTACCTCTGAGGCTTCATTGATAATTCACAGTTTGATAAATAACGTTTTTGTATCATAAGTTCTTAGAAAAATAAAATTAGATGGTTAAAAGGAACTTCCTACTGCTGAGTAATTACAAAATAGTCAGTTCCAGCCGAGAAGGAAGCAAACCCAATCACAGAGGCTGCAGTAGTTGTAGTAGTAATAGTAGTAGTAGTATTTGTTTATTGTTTACTGTGGAAGGAAAGCAGTGTACAGACGCCCATTTTATGATTCATTTTCTGACTTTTGTTACCACAAATAGAACTGTTTGCTATTTTAAATCTAATGTGAATTGACCAGGAAATCAAAAGGAAGCACAAACATACTGCACCAGCTGAAAACTAACGGCACTGAAAAGGATTGGTAAAACTACAAAGATTTGCCTTACTTGCACAGAAAGTGTTGACAGGGCAAGAAGATCCGAGGCTCACTGGCAGAGAAGGTTAAAGGTCCCTTATTGTACTTGGGACGCCAGCAGGGTGACCATACGTCCTGAAAAATTTGGGACAGTCCCGAAATCCAGGCTCTCGTCCCGAATCCCGAATCCGACCCAAATTGTCCCAAAAAATATGTTGGAACCCCTGTAGAGTACCAGGACACGGCGTGCAGACCAGAGGACCTGTGCTCATCGGTCTCGTCTCTCGCCGCTGTAAACACACTCCACGCTGTGTCTGCATGGTTCGAGCATGGGCTTCTGTTCTGAACACTGATTGGCTGCTCTTCAGGAAATGCGAGCAGCGCCACATTCAGCTTTGGCTCGTGCCCCGGCCGTTTGGCCTTGTAGATGCGATAAAAACAAAGGGGTAAATATGGAATCAAACAAACTTCCCTGCCCTGAGACTTCAGACAGAATGGTGCCTGACAAGCTGCAATGACAGCACAAGCTCCAGAACCTGGGGATCCTGTCCCCAATTTCAGGTCAACTCATCTGGTCACCCTAGACGCCAGGGAGTTCCTACCAAGGCGGTCTTCATCAGGGCTAACAAAGTGAACAGGACCACAGTTGATTCTAATACAGTGTGGGGTCACATACGGTCATGGGACCCCCCACCCCCCGTAGCAACAATAAAGCACCACAGTCTAGACAAGTAGGGGCGAGTGTCCTGTGATGGCCGAGTGTAAACTGTGGTATGATCTGAGGTCAGACATAAGTCGTTAAACTGGGACAGCTGTCGAACCAGCTGAGGGTAACGCCGTGTCACCGCAACAGGATTTCCAGGGAACAGGTGGAAATAAAGCAGGAGGCGCAGTGCAAGACCAGCCTGGCTGTTCTGGCCTATGACTGGTGTAAGGCGTGCCTCATCGAGACTCACGCTCGCAGAGGAAGAACCAGAGCAACGCTGGACATTGGATCTTCTCACCGGCCAATTGGAGGTTGGTAAGAAGAGGGGACGGCTGGATCTCTTGCTTCCATAGGTGACGTTGAGAATCTGCACTACAGTATATAGTGCAAATTTGAGGAATGTGTATCGAAGGTCATCAGTGCAGGCCATGATAACCTTTGTCCACTGCTGTTAAACGTGTGTCCAGATTGTGGTCATCATCTGTAAGCATTATTTTTTTAAGACAGCCCAACTTCAGCAGACCTGGACCAATGAATAAAGAGATTGTAATCTGTACACATGAATAATGTATATGTGCTTAGAATAGTATTAAAAGATTTTATTTTTTGCACAGTTTTTTTTTTGCTAGATTAAGTCCTTTAGCCTTTTTTTTTTTTTTCTGTAATGTTTTCGATCCTTTTTAATAAACACTACTTTCTGGCATTGCTCCAAATTCAACATAGTGTCCTACTGACTGTGATGTTGATTGATAAAGTTTAGCGCGTCTTCTGTTCTCGCAAACATTTTGGTCATGTTACATCAGGCTGGTTTTCAAAAAGCCAGCCTGCCCCGGTAAGCCTTGACCCGGCACCGTCAGGTCTTGTGTGTTCGATTCTCCGGGCTGATGCAGGTGTGGCTCTCAGACCGCCTTGGTGGAAACTCCCGGGCGTCCCAAGCACAATAAAGGACCTTTAACCTTCTCTGCCAGTGAGCCTCGGATCTTCTTGCCCTGTCAACACCTTCCGTGCAAGTAACGCAAATCTTTGTAGTTTTACCAATCCTTTTCAGTGTGGTTAGTTTTCAGCTGGTGTAGTATGTTTGTGCTTCCTTTTGATTCCCTGGTCAATTCACAGTAAATATAAATAGCAAACAGTTCTATTTGTGGTAACAAAAGTGAGTCACAAAATGAGTCATGAATTGAGCGTCAGTACACTGCTTTCCTTCCACAGTGAACAATAAACATTTGGGCCTTTCAGCTGCCTCTGATGTAAAGGGAGGAGACAGGTCACACGTACAACAATAACATTCTTCAGTTTAATACGTCTGCACCAACTCACTGCTACACACTGTAACACAAACAACACATAAACCAATCACAAACCCAATACAGCAAATACAACCATTGGTTGTTGTTCTTTTAAGTACAAAAAAAAAAGTATTTCCTTCCTGCTGAAGTCAAAGCTCAACTGGACGTTTAGACCAACAGTTGGGGCAGGGCATCGCGGTCCAATAAAACAAAACAAACAAATGGACTGGCAAAGGTCCAGCACATACGGTTATACGGGGACAATACTTCTTTTTTTCTTTAGCCTTTAAATAATAATGACTTTTCTTGGAAAACAATGCAATTATTGAATACTGTTAATATAATGTCTATGTTAAAAAGGGCAGGTAGCTTCTTTTTGTGCAGTTTTGGCACCCTTTAGTGACGGGTTTTATTAAAGTATTAACTTGTTTACCTTAATCAATCCTGTCCGTAGTCCCTTTGGGGGTAATACAAGTGTTAATGGGATGATTGAGGTCTCTAGGTAGAAGTAGGAAGGATAGGAAGCAGTGAGGCTCCTTTCCCTCCGTCCTCACTGACAGCTCTATTCTTATCATGGCGGACGCTGACGCACGTCCGGTTTGGGCTCAGACCTCTTACCAATCTGCTGGATTCGGATTCAGACTAGACCTAGTTCAGACCTGCTCACGACTCATTTTTTTTTAGAAAATGATCGAGAAACAGCGGCACTATTTGCACTTAATGATAGCATGTGCATATTGAAGTACACGAGACATATTTCAGTCATTCCTCAACTGTTCAAAAACATATAAAAGGTGTCAAGGAGCTGAGGGTAATCTGGGCTGTAGTCACCACTCTCCTGCAGAGAGAAACAGAAAGACCACGCGGACGTTTGACTGAGGGGGTTTATGGTCGGGGCCAAAGTTCAGATCCAAGGTCACACAGTGGCCACGTTTTCTACGTGCCTTTTTGACACGTTTTGAGCAGATGTGAGCTGTGCGTGACGCGCACCAGGTGCTATAAAAATCATATCAAACCAAACCCATGCAAACAGACTAAACTCGAAGTGAAAACACCATCCAGTGGCCTGCTCATTGCAGCGGCTCCAGCTGATGCCGGGTCATGTGAGAAACTACACTCAACAAAAATATAAACGCAACACCTTTGTTTCTGCTCCATTTTTCATGAGATGGACTTAAAGATAAAATTCATTCCAGATACACAATATTACCATTTCTCTCAAACATTGTTCACAAATCAGTCTAAATGTGTGATAGTGAGCACTTCTGCTTTGCTGAGATAATCCATCCCACCTCACAGGTGTGCCACATCAAGATGCTGATCTGACATCATGATTAGTGCACAGGTGTACCTTATACTGCCCACAATAAAAGGTATAGAAGCGTGTTGTTTGTTAAAATACCAGCACTGTTTTTTTGTTTTTGTTTTTTTAAATTTATTTTAATTTTATTTTTTTTAGAAAACACTGTGCGGAGAAAAACACAGGTTGTGAACAGTGATGCTAAGGTGGCCCTCAGTTGTAGCCATAGAGTGTACACTTTATAGTTTTAGTGCGATATATTACTAATTTCCTATATTCATTCCTCGCTTAAAATAGCAGAGTTACTGCCCTTCAACTTGTTAGCAACACTCTAGTGCTTTGTTTTGTAGATGTAAGTTTGATTTGGTTAAAGTCTCAGCTACAGGGAAGACATCATTCCAGTTTGTTGCCATGATAAATATAACCCAGCTATATAAATCATTTAGGGTCTCCTCTATAATTTGCCAATCTAGGGTGCTGCCAAATATTCAAGTAGTAGCTGTTGGCCCACACTAAACTAAACTTGGTGGCGTGTTTTTTTTAAAACATTTTTATTAAACTATATGCCTACTTTACTGTACGCCCATGTTAATTTCTATTCTCACAATCTTCAGTGCAGTTATCCTCTTACTCAATTATATCTTTATGCGTGGTGAAACCTCATTCCTGTCAATTTAGTTCACATTTCAGAGCAAGAACAACAAATTAAGCCAGTCAGTGTCATACATTTTTCAAACCACCGGGTGCCGCCGTTTAGTAGGGCTACGAATTACAGTATGATACATTTTTAATATTAGACTATTTCCATCTCCATCTTCACGGACTTCTTCCTCACTTTCCTTGTAGTCTAAAACACGCTGTGGCTGGAACTGAAAACAGGAGTTCATCGCTGCTAACCAGTATCCTCGGTACTGGGTGGTGCAACCATTTGACATCATTACCCAGAATGCATTGCGATGTAAATAACAATGGCGACCTACGTGCTAATTTTTTTTTCTAAAACTATATATAAAACTCGAGTCCGCACCATGCCGAGAAAAACACAGGTTGTGAACAGTGATGATAAGGGGCCCTCAGTTGTAGCCACTTTATGGTTTTAGTGCGATATATTCCTAATTTCCTGTCTAAAACCTAATATTTCTTTGGTTGGTGATGATTTGCCTGAAAAATAAACAGAGACCAGATGCGGTCATTTGCCCCGCCGGCCCGACACGCCAGGACGATGATTGTAGAGTGAGTAGGCAACACTACGGTGTCTTTTGAGTGGACTCATTACTGTAGTTTTCATCATTATCGCAAGGGTTTGACTCCGGTTCACACACTGCTGTTTCTAGTCTGGACTTTGTGACCCATAGGAAAAATGTGTTGCTCATATATGGTTCAATCTCATCTCTTGAGAACTATTTGAGCTTCTCATACTTGTATCATTCTGTGCTCATTTGTGTCTGGTTTCTTGCTCCTAAGGGTTCTGCTGCTGCTTGACCGGCGAATACGACAGCGTGGACCAGTTCCCACTAATATCCAGCAACTTGGCACAGCCATTGAAGAGGAGTAGACCAACATTCCACAGGCCAATTGACAATCTGATAAACTCTATGTGAAGAAGATGTGTTGCACTGCATGAGGCAAATGGTGGTCACACCAGATACTGACTGGTTCTGAGTCCTCAGACCCCTAATAAAGCAAAAAACTGCACATTTCAGGGTGGCCTTTTGTTGTGGGCAGTCTAGGGTACACCTGTGCGCTAATCATGATGTCGGATCGGCATCTTGATGTGGCACACCTGTGAGGTGGGATGGATTGTCTCGGCAGAGCAGAAGTGCTCACTATCACACATTTGGACTGATTTGTGGGCAATGTTTGAGAGAAATGGTAATATTGTGTATCTGGAATGATTTTTGGATCTTTGGGTCCATCTCATGAAAAATGGGAGCAGAAACAAAAGTGTTGCGTTTATATTTTTGTTGAGTGTAATAACACAGATAAGCCATAAAGTCAACTTGGCAAGTAATGTACCGTAAACCCTCTAATACTGGCCTGTATTCCATCACTGCCCGGGTCTTTAATAGTGGCGGAGGCATTTAAAAGCCGGTCTCTAACACAGGCCGGGGGTCTATTGTTAGAAGCCAACGTCTTTAGAGGTCTAATTGTAGTAATGCGCAAGTAGTACAAGAGGCTAATAAATTCAAGTCTTGGCTTTGGCCTAATAATGCCAAAAAGCATGAACAGCCATGCGCTGCTGGACGATAACCTTTGTACCAGGAAGAGACACAAGGAACATGAGGAGGACTTAGTGGATTGTTTACCATTTACCATTAGTGGATTGTTTAATAATGACTAGTTTGAGGCTGAAGCGAGTGATGTGGAGATTACAGGGAGAGATGAAGAGGGCAAAAACTGAGGAGGAGCATTAAACACAAGTGGGGAATTTTTTTTTGTTTTTTGTTATACTTGAATGAATACTGGTAAATGTCTAAATGTCACCACGTATGGTCAAGTTATGGTTATGTGCAATTTTAATAGGCCTAAATGAAGAAGATGTTTTAGCCTGCCTCTAATACTGGCCTGGTTCCAATAAAGGCCAGGTCCTCCATTTGCCTGAGTAAATAAAGGCCTGGGCCTTTCTTAGAGGATTTACGGTATGTATAGTACTTTACTGCCTCTGGTTCATGAAAATGAAAAAAAAAAAGAAAAAAAAACAGTCCACATACTGTAGGCTATAGCCATGGCCTACTCCTTGGAACCGGCTCTGGCCCTACATTTGTTGACAAAGGCTTTCTTGAGTTTGGCCTCCTCGATTTGGTTCCAATCAGGTAGAGTACCACACCTCAAGACATAAGCTGTAAGACAAAAGTATTGACATCTGGCATGAGTATTTTGTCAGAAAGTACATGGACCATACCCAACAGCAATTCAGGTTAAAAGGACATAACACTGTGAAACATCCAGTTTACTTCAAAGAATTCCTAATCAATCAGCAAGTAACAATAACATAAATCTTGACCCACACCTGAACCAAGCACATTTCCTCCAGTTTGGTTTTACACAAATTTAAGCTTCTTGAAAAAAGTGTTAAAATAATAACAAAAATGGTGAGGGAAAATAGAATCAGAATGAGAATAATAACAATAATAGATGTAAATGCAACGAAAATGTAACAAAGTGATGAACAAGTGAAAGAAATGTAATGTAATAGTGACAAAAGAGCAACAAAAATCTGACAAAATTTACAAAAAAGTCAAAAGTGACAAAAAGTGATAAAAATAAAAAGGGTGATGACAAAAAGACCAAAGATGTTAGCATTTAGCCTCTCCCAGCATGTTCCTATGGACCCAAACAGGGGTGAAGTTAGAAGTGATCAAGCTCTTCCACATTCTCCTTATTCAAATACAGACATCAAAGTCCTCCTAACGTGTTATTATGCCCAACAATACGGTACCCCTTTTTATCAACTTAGAAAATAGACATGTTTAATTTTGTGTAACTATACTTGGATCAGGTAACTGCTCACGCAACTGTATTTAAATAAGGAAAACGTGGAAGAAGGAAGAAAAGATCACTTCTAACTTCACCCCCTTTTGGGGTCATAGAAATATGTTGGGAGAGGCTAAATGCTAACATCTTTGGTCTTTAGGCATTACTGGGCGCATGCGTAAAGATCAGACAGCTCCACATCAACTCATCTAAACTCAGATAAAAACATATCTCACTATGGAAAATGGTGGCTTGTTCCTTTAAAACGGGGGTTAAGAGGTTAAACTTCTCAGGGTTTCTGCAGGGGTTGACAAGTTACAAATAAAACCTTTTCATAAAGTTTTTAAGACCACAAAATAAAAAAATAAAAACATTTAAGACCCATCAATTATACTGCCTATTATAATATTGATTACTTTCTAGAGGCCATCTTGCAAGATTTCCGGGTCAGATGACACTTTTTAAGGCATTTAATTGGTACTTTGAAATTTTAGACTCTTTAAAACCCTGCGGAAACCCTGGATTCTACTGTGATAGTAGTAATTGCTACTGCTGTTCTGAACATAAATAAATCACTGTCCCCACTATCCTGGCCTGAAAACACGCAGAGCCTAATTTTGACACTTACTTAGGATTCCGTCAACTTTTTTACGGTCAAGAACCCGCTTTCCTTCTTTTCCCGAGGGGTTGATGCCAGGGCGACCAAAGGGGACTGCATTTTGACATTCCTCAACCGTGAAGAAATGATCAAAAAGTGCATGAAACAGACGCATGCAATTTGGTTTTGACGCGTGATTCATGGCAGCAAGGCGGAACGATGAGATGAATATGCCGCTCCCAGGATAGAGCTCCTGCTGGCCTGATGGTGAAGATGGACTGTCGCGATGTCTCTCTCCAAGGAGGTTGCACAGAGTCTGAAGCTCTCTGACCTGGCCTGGATCTGAAAGGGAGAAATAGTACAAACAATACAAGAGTGAGAAAATACCAAGCTACTCTATAAATGAATAAAGACTTTTAGAGTAGAAAAGTTCATTTTCGAACATATTAAAAACATGCCTAAATGACCTTGCATAGGCTATTACACAGATGTATATATAGTCGCAGATAAAACAAATAAGAAGCCCCCTTTTACCAATATTTCCTTTAAAGCACCTCTACATGTATGGTACTCTTTTATTTTATGTTTTTAATGCCAACACACACAAGTCATTCTTCTAAAATGTTACCCTGATTAAATTATCACCTGAATCACATCTGATATTATATGAATATTATTAAAAACACTGCATGGATTAAAAAGTGACATCTTCCCACTAAAATTGATGTATCCTCCTGAATTACAATATTAATGTTGAGTTGTCTAGGAATGAATATGAACATATTTGCTTTGCATCATTCAAGGTCTGGATAGACTATGTATTAATTTATTGACTAATTGTTCTATAATGTAACATGTGACTACTAATTCGTGCAATATATAAGATTAGATTATAAACCTTCCCATACCGTTTTTTTTATCTCAGACTGTCTAACACCTCAGCCCTGTTCGGTGCCTTTTTTCTAAGGTCTTTCTTGTGCAAATAGTATAGATGTGTTTATGGCCTGAATAATATAGGTAAACAAAATATTTACATCATGAATGAGTTAGCAAAAATTACTTGCCTATTCTTGAGATGACTTCATCAATCATTCTCTTTTGATGTAGGATTTTTTCGACCTCGCCCTTACATCCATCACATGGTGTCCATTCATTTTCTGCTGCTGGGACGTTGCTCTTGTCAGATCTGCCTGCATCTCTCCTGTAGGGTGCCAGTTGAGCTGGTTTTCCGCTGTCTGGTGTAATAACCCCAACAGCTGGTGGGGCAGCTGCATGGCCTCCACCGGGTGATGGACCAGGGCTGGTGAGATCATACAGTGATGGGCTGGGTGTATGGCCTCCGCCAGATGATGAACCAGAACTGCTAAGATCATACAGTGATGGGCTGGGTGTATGGCCATCATAGTGGTAAAGACCATAAGTGTTGAGGCCATATGGTGATGGGCTGGGAGTATGGTCTCCGCCGGGTGATGGCCCAGAGGAGTTGAGGCCATATGGTGATGGGCTGGGAGTATGGCCTCCGCCGGGTGATGGCCCAGAGGAGTTGAGGCCATATGGTGATGGGCTGGGAGTATGGCCTCCGCCGGGTGATGGCCCAGAGGAGTTGAGGCCATATGGTGATGGGCTGGGAGTATGGCCTCCGCCGGGTGATGGCCCAGAGGAGTTGAGGCCATCTGGTGATGGGCTGGGAGTATGGCCTCCGCCGGGTGATGGCCCATAGGAGTTGAGGCCATATGGTGATGGGCTGGGAGTATGGCCTCCGCCGGGTGATGGCCCATAGGAGTTGAGGCCATATGGTGATGGGCTGGGAGTATGGCCTCCGCCAGTTGATGGTCCATAGGTGTTGAGGCCATATGGTGATGGTCCATAGGTGTTGAGGCCATATGGTGATGGTCCATAGGTGTTGAGGCCATATGGTGTTGGGCGGAGTGTATGGCCTTTGTAGAGTGATGGACCAATGGTACCCTCTTTGGTAGAGCTATCATAAAATGACATTAAACCATAAATTTCAATTTTGTAAGGACAACACCAAAATAATGACAAATAACTACAAAGAAGTGACTGAAATGAAAAAGTTGATTTAGTGTTTAATTGTTCTTTAACAAAAAAAAAAAAAAAAAAGCTAATCTGAGTTTTGAAGTTGTGGGCCCAGGCAATGATTTTATAAATTATAAAAAGCCTACCCATATGGTGGTGAGACAGTGTTGCGGCCTCTTGAATGTCCCCCGTCAGGTGATGGACTATGGTCTGAAGTTTTTTCACCATGTTCCGAGAGTGGGCTTCTGTCGATAATGATGGTGTCAGGCTCTGATACTGAGTCTGGAGACTCAGCATTTCTTAACTTATTAAGAAGAGACTCCTCTGGAGTCGGAGTACTATTTTTTGGAGATTTGGTCTGATCTTTCCCTGAAATATACTCAACAATCGCCCTGTAAAATTTGCCATCTGACCACTTTGCTAAAACAGGATCTCCTGATCTAAGATCTTGCAGCTGCACAGGAGCCTCATCTCTTGACATAATGTCAGAACCTGTAAAGATTTTTGCCGTATAACCATCCTCCCATCTGACAAATGCAAAAAACCCTGAGAGAGAGAGAGAGAGAGAGTGAGAGAGAAAATGTTTAACCATTTCTATTTAGGTATAACATTTTATACAGGTATTCCAATTTCATAGGGCTGGGCAATTAATCTAAATCGCAATCTCTACTTTTGCCAATCTCAATAATCGTCATAGGATATAATAATAATCAACATGTTTACAGCCATTTCTTTGTTTGGGAGTTTGGGCGAGATAATGGAAGACTTTTGTGGTAAATGAAACTGGAGGAAAGCTTGTATTGTTTGAGTTGAGGTTTTAAGATGTATCAAATTTAATGAATCAGCAAGATATATTTAATTTATTATGAAAAAATACAATTAAATCAAAATCGAGATCGAACAATATGAGGAAAATAATCGTGATTATTTTTTTTTTTTTCATCGCCCAGCCCTACAATTTCACACCTTATTTGGACCTCAATACTTACCAGATTGCACAATTGTGGGTGGGGAGCTCTGCAGCGCCCTCATTTTCTGGGTAGGCAATCTTACCCTCTTTGTTACATTGGTTTTGTTTTTATCCATCCTATTAATGAAAAAAAAGATGATTAAGTACAATGTGCCTAGGCTGTATTTAACCTACAGTAATTCACTTCCTATCTTTGATGGCGAGAGTCTGATCAAAATGAGTAAAAATCCAATAATTTTCCTAGTTGATCGTTGGTTTCATAACCTGTAAAACCTAGTGATGGGCTAAATGAGCCAATCGAGGTACCGACACACGTATCAAACACAGAAAGCAATACCTTGGCCAAGCTGTATCACGAGCGTATTATTTCAACTAAAGTCATGTGAGCAACACTTTCACTATGTCATTTTGTATCATCAAACATCATAACGTCTGATCATGGTTGTTCTTCGGTTTAGCCTTCACCTAAGCCACACCTTAACCCTTACCTGAAGTATGTCAATGATGTTGATATTTTGCTGTTTTGTATAAAAGCATTTAGTGCAAACACTGTGGTTGTTGTGTGTGAAAATAGTTCGTACCATAAAGACGGGATTATCCTGTTTATTTTGACTGGTAACGCGTGTATAGGTATGAACGTGGTTGGGCGTGTACCCTGCGAGTAACATACCTTCTTTACTAACCTTAATAATAAAAGACAATTAGTTAAAGTTACCAAAAGACACATATTACGTGACATTAAGATGAACCAATTCATAACGAAGCAGTATAAGCATTAATCATAAGGCTTTTGAAGTTGATGTTTCTGTGTTTGTTAGACGTGACTACCCAGCAACACTAAATTAAAGTCTATGATGTGAAACCATCCAAAGTCATATCAACATCTAGAAATACAGCCAACTTCTTGAAATATAGGCAAATATATGTAGGTGTTGACTGCATAGCTTTGAGTTAGCCGCTAGCTGACCGGTAACTGCGCTAGCTGGCCGCTATCTGCGCTAGCCAACCATACGATTGCAGTTAAATATTTTACCTTATATCCAAATAATATCTTCAACTCTTCACAACGTTACATAGTTGACCAACTAATAGATGACGACTCTTACCTCTACAAGTACAGGCGAGGTCACGGCAAAACTTGCCTAAAACGCGTCCGTTTTTTTTTTCTTCCCTCGATGAAAGTTCAAATATTCTTCTTCTCTTGTTCTCGGCGCTTGGCGTTGCAAAACACAACAGAAGAAGAAGTGCGCTAGCTAGCTCGGTAAACAGAACTGACGGAAACAGCACAACTTCTTTGGAAAGAATACGACTAAAAGTAAGTAATATTTGCTTTTGTTTTACAAATTAATGAACTCTGTTAACACACATGAAGTAGGATTCTTTTACACTAACGTCACTGCGTAACGAAACGTATTATCCAAAAAACTATCTTTGAGACTGGCAAAAAAGCCGGTGTTACGCCTGCCGAAAAATGCACCCCTTTCTCTTTTGTATAGATTAATGAGTTGGTTTGTCTAAAAATACAAATAATCTTAACCTTAAAGTTGACCATATCCATAACCTTACTTTGTGTCATAAAATCTCACACCTCCCCTTAACTGTGCGCCTTCACGACAAAGCGGGGCATTTTTCAGCAGACAAACCAAGGCTATCTTACATTCACATCATGATATTTTACGAGTAAGTAATACACATGTTACATTACACATACATGTAAGTTATCAAATTGAAATGAACAGAGACATTTGGAAGTGGAACAATGTAAGAGAGCTATGCTTTATAAAAAATGTATTTCTGTTTACTAAAAAGCTATTAAGATGGAAATTCCTATAACTGAACTTACTCTTGATGCTTCATCATAATGTAAACATAATATTTACAGAAATTTCCACTGTATATTCCAGCAACTTGTCTGTATTTGGAGTGAAATGACCAGACGAAAACCTGGAAAACGATGGAGAAGGACAGGTAATAAAGAAGACCAAAGTAAACGACCACGGAGAACTGAACAATTGGTGAGTAGCCTGGCATAGCCATGTTGCAGCAGAATTGCAGCATATGTGATTTAATAACCTATTTTCCTCCCTGCAGTCATCTAATGGAGCCACCAATGTTCATGTGGAGAATGATCAACAATGTTTAAGTAAGTTATGAGGTGTGCGTGTGTTTGTTTTGTTCAAAAGCCATCTTCTCTGCTGTCTGACCTGTTTTAGCCAGCTCAGAGTGTATGTGTATGTGTGTGTATATATATATATATATATATATATATATATATATATATATATATATATATATATATATATATATATAAAATGAATGCAGCATTAATATCGAAACAAGACATTGGTAGGGTAAAACTAACCTGTCTCACGATGGTTCTACGTACGGAAAAATTATGTGAACTATTGATGTGTGTCTTCTTCTCTGTGTCAGGAGCTAGCAGCAGTAGAACACAGCAGGGGGGGGGGGGGGGGGGGGTGCTTCCTGGAGGAGCCCAAAATGCTGTGCTTCAAGAGGAACATGTTCAACCTTTGGTTATCCATGCAGAATGTACCACACTCACTCTGGAGCATCAATCCTCTCACCACCTGCCAGGTACAACTTCCATCGCCCCTCCTTCCCTCCTTCCTTTCTTCCCTGTCCGTCACAATAATCATTTGACAGCACTAGTTGACGAAGATGTATTTTAGACCAGTGTTTGTCAATCAATTTGCCGCAGCACACTAGCGTGCCGTGAGATATTGTCAGGCATGGCTTGGGAAATTATCCAATTTTACCTAGTAGGTCTAAAAAAATATATTTTGAAAACAAAAGAATTATTATCTGCAAATAATGTGCTGTTGTCGAGGCTCCAAACAGCCCAGTAACCATGTAATACCCTTATATTAGTAAGTGGCCACAGGTTGCTAAATTATTTTGAGACAAGACAATTAATGATGCATGGATGTGACAGACATATAGTGAGACTATATAAAATACTTTTTTTCAAAGTGTCTTGTAAAGTGAATATAGGCCACAGAGTAAAATCTGTAAAAAAAATCATTTTGGGGTGTGCCTCATGATATTTTTAAAGAAATTTTTTTTTTTTGAAAACCCATGTTTTAGACCCTTAAAATGCATATGACAGGTTTTTAATGCTATTGAAAAATTACTTACTTAGATGACTTACTGAGAATATCATCATTTGCATAATTGTCTTTTTATTTCAGTGAAGCAGCAATTTTAATGAAGTAATGATGAGCAGTAAAGATATTTTAATTTAAATTTTATAGCCGCTGACAGGAAGTGACATAGAAGAAGTATGAAATTTTTTGCCAAATGTATTCATGATTTTTATTCTTTTTTATTACCAGCACAAGAAAGCGAGGCACAAGAGAATATTTCAACAGTACTCGCTATTGAAGACAATGAAGAACCATGTTCCAGATCAGCCTTCAGAGATCCTCCGGATTACTTAACAACAGAACAACATGGCATTGCCGAGTACGACCCATCATTTGAGGAAGCTCTCACTGATTTGGGGGATTGGACTTATGATGATGGACATATGTTCGTTGAGGGATTTGAAGAGTGTTTGAGTGAGGAGTGTGCAGAAGAGTCAAATTTCAAGGACACAACAGACAAACTATTATATGACAATGCATCAGTTACTGTGGCAGAGTGCCTTTTGATGATCATGGCTTACGTAAACTGTCATAAATTAACTGATAAGGCCCTTAGTGATTTGCTTACAATTTTCAAGCTGCTTTGTCCTGCTAGTCTGAATACAGACTGCTTAAACAGTGTACAGAAGTTCAAACAGTTTTTTTTCTCTCACTCTGCATCATCCCCTATTGTATTGCATAAATATTGCAATAATTGTTTTGGGTCTTTAGAAGATGAACAATCAGAATGTCAGTCTTGTGGGACCAGTGTGTCAGAGGAAAGATCCTCGTCATTCATAGAGGTTCCAATTGAGGCACAAATAAGGTCATTTTTTCTTAAGCCAGGTTTTCAGGAGAAGCTTAACTTTAGATTTAGCAGGAAGAAAACGGATCCTAACAACATAGAAGATATATATGATGCAGAAGTTTACAAACAGCTTGTGGATGGGGGTGGTCCTCTTAGTGACCCTAAAAACATCTCAATAACTTGGAACACAGACGGGGTGCCAATTTTCAAATCGTCCAAATTTTCAGTATGGCCTTTTTACTGTATCATCAATGAATTGAGCTTCATGGAACGCACTAAGAGAGAGAATATGTTATTTGTTGGACTTTGATATGGGAATTCTAAACCTTCTATGGTTACATTTCTTAGACCACTAAGTGACACACTGAGTAAACTTGCAGACAATGGAATTCTTGTGCAACCTGCAGAGTTGACATCTGAACCTTTTGTGTGTAAAGTGCTCACCATTGCTGGGACATGTGATTTACCTGCTAAAGCGTTAGTCCTTAATTCAGTGCAATACAATGGAAAATGTGGATGTCATAAATGTGAGCAACCAGGTGAGACTGTGAGGACAGGGGAAAGGGGACATGTCCATGCATTCCCATACCAACATGGAGATCCAAAAGGGCCACTGCGCACAAGTGAAAAGTTTGCTCTCGATATGAAAATCGCAAATGAGACCAACACCACTGTTAAAGGGGTGAAGGGTCTCTGTTGGCTTAGCAAACTGAAAAGTTATAACCTTATCAAAGGGACTGCCATAGATTACATGCACTCAGTCCTTCTTGGAGTAATGCGCCTTTTGATGAATCTGTGGTTTTCTTCAGAGTTTTCTCGTCAGCCCTTCAGCATGGCAAAAAATGCCAAAGAAATTGACAAGAGATTTCATGATATCTCTCCTGTATCCTCAACTCGATATCCTCGATCAGTGGCGTCTCACCGAATGTTTTTCAAAGCATCAGAATATCGGGATATTTTGATCTTCTTTGGGCCCGTTGTTTTCCGTGGAATTCTTGCAACACTGTTCTACAATCACTTCCTTCTCCTAAGTGAGGCTATTTTCATTTTGTTGATGGAATCTATATCACTTGAACAGATTAATCATGCAGAGGGACTCCTATGGAACTTTTGTTCTCAAATGAAAAATCTCTACGGTGAGCGGTACGAAACTGCAAATGTACACCTTCTTGTGCACCTAGCAGACAGTGTCAGGGCTCTTGGTCCATTATGGACTCATTCGTGTTTTCATTTTGAGGACAAGAATGGCTATTTGTTAAGGCTCATACATGGCACTCAAAATATACCTATGCAGATGGTTCATGCAGTCAAACTTGTGCAGTCTATCCCTGTTATTTCACAAACCATAAAGCCAGGGAATGCCATTGCTGAATTTTAGACACGGATGACTAAAGATGATAGTTTCTGTCAGGAAAACAAAGATTTGACTCGGACTAAACTATATGGAGCATCTAGTGAACTTCAACTGGACACAGATTACCAATCTACATTGGAAAGACTTACTGGTCACTGCATTAATTCCAAAACAGTAAAGATCTTTCACAGGGCACAAGTAAAGAGAAATTATCTCACATCAAAACACTATGGGAAAGGCAATAGAAGAAACAATTTTACTGTTGTTTTTTCTAGTGAAGGACAAACAAAGTATGGATAGATTGAGTTCTTCTTTACATCAGAACAGTCATGTGGCAAATGGGCTTTTGTGCATGAATTCAAAGTGGCAGGTTTTTCTTTGCTGCAAGATAATGTCACATTCGGTACATGCAATCATGTTGTTCCCCTGTTGGAAACCTCTGCCAATTCAATCATTTCCTTGGATCACATATTAAGTAAAGTTGTTTTCCTTAACTTGTCATCTGTCCCTGGCATTGTGTTTGCAGCTCATATGCCAAACAAACTTGAAAAGTTTTAACCATTTAAGGCCCAGTCCACACAAAGTCAAGCACAGGCATAAACACAAAAAATATTTTATTAATCCAGTGTATCATCCATATGAAAGCGGTGTTTTGGGGTGTGTAAACGAACATTTTTTAAACCAGGTCCCAGAGTGCAAATATATCAAAACGGCATTTAATTGGCTGCATTGTTATGGCGTCTAAGACCTGAACTGGCCTAAGAAGCAAAAAGGCGATGGATTGGTGCATCTCTAGTAAATGTAATGGTTGAAATAACAGAAAAATGCACAACTTGTGTATAAAATCAACTAATTTTGTTGAACATTATGTGAATATATATAATAAATAAATCATTTGCTTGATCAATTCTTTTATCACATTTTTTTCAAGAGATACTGAAATATGATTATTAAATTGTCTCATATTGAGACTCATTTGAGAGCAAGCAGAGCTATAAAAGGAGACAAATTTAAGAGAATCTGAGAACTCAAATAATGAGCATTGAGAGACACAACCATGTATATCTCACTGAGACATAAATGAGAAAGTGTTTCCAGGTAAGGAGATCAAATTGAGACATATTTGAAATGGGCACAGCGTGTCTCATTTTTCTCTTAGCTGAGATCAGGAAAAGAGACAGCTGTGAGAGAACTCCTAGAACTCACACAATGCTCAATGATGCTCACTGTGAGACTTATTTCTCAGGAGGGAAATTTGAGAAGATTGAGAAAACAACTTTGGTCTCGATTGGTGCTCATTTATGTCTAGGAGATGTAAATGTGACATAAATGAGATCTCATCCCCAATTTTGCTTTGCTATGGGGAGGTCCGTGCCTACACTGACACTTTTCTAGCGGCTCGTCTTTCAGAGGTCCGTCATGTTGAGTCCTTTTCGAGTGGTTGGTCATGAGTGATACAACACCCGATATTATTTTAGGTGTAGTGATATACTTGTCCAGGTGCTACAGGCGATTTTTGGTATTTGAACTCGGAAAAAGAGCTCAAAGTCTGATTAGCCATACAGCTTTTGCTTGCACAGAATACATTTTTTTTCTTTGTTTCATACCTTTTTGGGCCACCACCGTACTCAGTAGAGTGCCCTCTGCATCCTAATGTTTAAAGTGAATGTTTTATTCCACAAACTGTTGTTAGTTTCTTATTTTGTATAATTTTTGTTGTTGTAGGTGCTGCATTAGTTGTCTTTAAATATCATTCATCTTGTACAATGTCCAGCTTTAGTAATGTCTGTGTTGGTATTTAAAGGTCTTCAACCTGCAGGGCTCTTGCACACTTTACAGGAACGCTGCATTTTTAGATAGTGTTATGTTTTACGTTGAAAAGTTTGCAGTAACCTTGTTACTGTTATTTCTGTACCTAACCAGTCGTTTTTCCAATTCTTAGGGAATACAACTCGTAGATTACGTTGATTTTGACAAGGATGATGATATATTGGCACAACTGGTGTCCGCAATGGACTCTAACCTACCGGTAACATAACATTGATATTTTAGATTGTATATTTAATTTTGTAAGTGAGTTTAATTCAAGTATTAAATGTGCTATAATTGCAGAATTTTAAAAGTCTGGAGGCAAGTCATCTTGTTGACTCTGATGAGTCTATTGTTTGTGAGTCCGATGACTCTTCCACAGGATTATGTAAAAGTTCCACTGTATGTTATTGTTGTTTTTCCATAATATAGTATTACCGATATATCTGATATTTATTTATATCTGTCTCTTAGAAACAACAAGTCCTTGATTTTTCCAAATCAAGACCCAGGAGCGCCTGTTCCCATCCGGTATGTAATCTTTTACTATTACATCTTATCTTTTGTTTGTTAGTGTGAAGAGCCAAGAAAAATATACTCTTTTTGTTAAGTAATAAAAAATTAAAACAGCTTTTTATTGCATTGTAATGAGGGGTTACTGATGAAATTTTATTCATTTATTTTTTTTATTTTTTTATCTGCATTTTTCTTACGACTGTGCAAAATAATGACTTTAATTCAACCAAATTGCCAATAAAAAAAATGGGACCCAAACGTTAAAATGTAATCAATTAAAGGTTATTGTAATATGAATTTGGTGCATTTGACCGTATCAGGGTTAGTTTTTTTTTTTTTTCTTGGTACAGTGGCATGCCTAATTTTTTTCTGGCATTATGTGATCATCTATTACACACAATATTAATCTCTGATAAAATATATTTAAAGAGGTATCACAATTTTTTTTTTTTTTTCAGTTGTTTTTATTAGCATTTTTCAACAGTTTTACACAAATCTGTCAAGAATACACATTTTTAGTTTTAGAGAAAAAAACAAAACAAAAACAACAAACCAAAACATCCTGCACACATTTAAAGTGTCTAGTAAAAGCCATTAAGTTTAAATAAGGTATTAGGAGACCCGTCCAAATTACTTATTGTAGTAAGTAATAAAAGGTTGCCAAATTGAATGAAATACCTGTTCTTTCTTCCTCAAAGAATATTTAATTTTTTCCAAATGTAAATATTGCATTAAATCTCTAAGAAGGATTTGGTGAGTAGGAGGAATTTTATTTTTCCAGTTTAGTAAAATTAGACGCCTGGCTAGCAACGTCACAAAACCCAATACATTCATTTGTGAGCTGTTCAAATTAATATCAGTAGGTACTACACCAAAAAAAAACAGTATTGGATCTGCAGGGAGGTTAATGTTGAAAAGTACTGACAGAGTCTCAATTACTTTAGACCAATAGGGGACAATATGAGGACAGTTCCAAAATGTATGTGACAATGAAGCAGGGGCATAGCCACATCGTTCACAAGAGGCATCCACTCCCGCAAACATCTTGGACAGTCTTTGTTTGGAAAGATGCAAGCGATGCAGAATTTTAAACTGCAACAGACCGTGTCTTATACATACTGAAGAGGAGTGTACCCGTTGTTGAGCTTCAGTCCATTGGTCATCTGTAATGTTTATTCCCAAGTCATCACTCCAAGCATCCTTTATATGGTCAAGCGTAGCTGTACAATCCATTTGTGAGAGGTTTTTATATATTCTGGAAATAGAACCTTTTTTGAGTGGGTTGTTCAACAGTACGTTATCCATAGGACATTTTTCTGGTTGTTTCGGCAAGACATTCATTCTAATGATATTAATTCTCCCAGCAAGAGAGATCGGGAGATTAGACCATCTCTCAACCTGTTGTTCTGTTTGTTTATATAAGCTCATAAAGTTTTTGTTAAAGAGGCCAGAAATCTCCTGCGTAATATTGATTCCAAGATATTTAAAACAGTCTGAGACTCCAAAGGGAAAAGGGATGAGTGTATGTACTTGATCTTTTGCTTTAGAGCTGATGGGAAACAATACGCTTTTTGACAGGTTGATTTTGTATCCTGATACTTTACCAAAGTCAGATAGCATGGTCATAATTTTTGGTAGAGACAGAGATGGGTCCGAAATATATAGAAGCAGATCGTCCGCATACAGGGACACTTTATGTTCCCTATCCCCTCTGACAATCCCCTTATAGTCCCCTGTGGAGCGCAGCAGAATGGCCAGAGGTTCTATGACCAGGGCAAAAAGCAAGGGTGACAGAGGGCAGTCTTGTCGTGCTGATCGATGGAGAGGGAAGGGGCAAGAGTCCATATTATTTGTGTGTACACATGCCTTAGGTTGAGCATAAAGCAACTGAATTAAAGAGATATAGTAAGGGCCAAATCCGAACCTCGACAGAGCCGAGAAGAGAAAATCCCACTCAACCCTGTCGAAGGCCTTCTCGGCATCTAGTGAGAGCAATATCTCAAATACTTCTTTATTTGGATTCGGAGTATATATAATGTTGAATAGACGCCTAATGTTAAAAAATAATTGTCTGTCTTTTATAAATCCGGTTTGATCTGGGGACACAATTGTTGGTAGGACCTTTTCCAAACGCATGGCTAAAATCTTTGCTAAAATTTTGTTATCTACGTTTAAAAGGCTTATGGGTCTGTATAAACCTGGTTCAAGCGGATCTTTGCCAGTTTTATGGATCAAACAAATGCATGCGTCGTATAAGGTTGGTGGTAGGGATCCTGTAGTCAATGCTTCATTATAAACACTTAAAAGAAGTGTTGAAATTTGATCTATGAATGCTTTATAAAATTCAACACTGTAACCATCGGGTCCAGGGCACTTAGAGTTTTGCATACACAGAATCGCTTGCTTTATTTCTAAGTATGATATTGGTTTGTCTAATACTTTTTTATTTTCTAAACTTATGGTGGGTATTTGAAGGTTATCAAAGAAGTGTTTAATTAAGTTTGGGTCATTTTTGGATTCTGAAGAGTACAATCTGGAATAGAAATTCTTAAACGTGTCATTTATTATTTTAGGATCTGTTGTTGTTTGACCAGCATCTATACGTATCTCCGTTATTAACCTTGGCTTAGTAGCGCCGTTAGCTTTAGCACCTTCACTTTTTTCTGCGGTGGCGGCGTGGGAATCAACACCCAGAGTTGTCTGCGTTAGCTGTCTGACCTTCCTTTGAGTCATTTTGTTATAATAAGTGTCGTGGCTCAGTTTGTTTGAAATGAGTTGGTCTGGAAAACAAAATTTTAAAACAATTTACACGGAGCTGGTCTCTTGCGTTGCTCACGCCATGAACCGGAAGCGGAAGTCGTATCACGACATTTTTAACTCAATATACATATCTTTTGGGCAGTTTCACTCAGACACGTGAAATGTATACTGTTGTGGTGGCTTCAAATTATTATACTATACTATTATACTGGTATTGTTTACTTACTTTGTTTTCCTTAATATATATTTTGTAGGTTCAAATTGATACAAGTGGAGACAGTGGAGACAATGGCGATGATTTCGATTACATTCCATATCACAAAGAAGAAAGATCAGACACTGATGAAAGTGGAGACAGTGATGACAGTGACAATTCTATTTCAAATCAGAAAGAGCAAAGATGAGACACTGAACGCATGCGAAATGATGACCATCTCAGACCACAGGAAGCAAGCAGCAATGAAAAGTGTTGACGAAAGCACAGAGGCAAATGACGTTCCCACATCTTGTAGTAACCAGTCTGTCAGCTCTTTATCCCAAAAACCAGAAACTGGAGAAAGTAATTTGTGTAAATCCGGTGGACAAAAAACAAAATGGTGCAAGAACATATAAAAAACAACATTCCTGCTTTTACTGTGGGATGAAAGTACAACAAATTTCCAGGCATTTATATCGTAAGCACAGCGACAATATAGATGTTGGTAAAGCTCTCAGCTTTCCCAAAAAATCAAAAACAAAGGCGGATACAATTCGATTTAATCCGGAATAAAGGCAACTATAAACATAATGCAGGTGTCCAGGAGAGTCAACAAGGAAATCTAATACCATGGAAACAGCCAAAGGAAACGAGTTCCTGCATTGTATACATTGTTATGGATTGTTCTTCAAGAAAGTGATGTGGCGGCATTTTCAAGTATGCCCATTTAAACCGAAAAATTCCAAAGAATCTAAACGTGGCGGAAATAGAGTACAAGCCTTGTGTGCGTTTGCAGAATCTGCGCCAACAGCTTTTAGTCAAGAGTACTGGAAGTTTCTCTGTGATATGGTGCAAGATAAGACGCTTGAAATTAAATGAGATCAATGCCTCCTTCAGTTTGGCTTCAGACTGTTTAACAAAAACAAAACGCAAATGAGCCAGCATCAGTACATTCGGCAAAAAACTTGGAAAGCTTGGAAGACTGTTAGATGAGGCTAAAAAGGTTACAAAAGTAGACACAATCAAAGACCTCATAAAACCTGAAAGGTATAGTGATGTCGTCACCGCAGCAAGAGTCCTGGCTGGATTTCAAGAAGACACGAGTAAATACAGAGTCCCGTCTCTTGCACGCAAAGTAGGTCACAGCATGCATTCATTAGCCTTGTTTGTTAAATCCGAAGGTCTTAAAAAGAAAGATGCCCAAGTAGTTAAAGATGCTAATGAATTTGTGCAACTCTATGAAGAATGTTGGAAATTTGACATTGCAAGCCAAGCACTAACACAAATCAACCAAGAAAAATGGAATGCTCCAGAGCGGCTTCCTCTAACTGAAGATGTGCAACATTTTCATAGTTTCTTACTGGAGAAACAGCAGCAATACTCACAGGATCTGAAAGAGGAGCCATCACCATCACCCCCTGCTCGCTGTGCTCCTAAACCAGCAAACCATGGAATTGATTAACTGGTCTCTCAGCGCAATTGACAACGTTTTTTCACAAAGGAATGGGGCTGTGGGGGAGTCCGTCGGTCCTGACGGGACCTTTGCAGCTGGATATGCGATGGATGCGTGGAATAAGTGGAGGGTCGTATGTCTACTGCCTTACACTGTAAAAGCATGCCATATAAAAGAAAGTGTTGTATACAGGTGGATTGGGGTAGCTGCAAACTCTGTCTTGTGTCACCCGATGATGCTGGCTATACCGGCAGGCTGTTGAAGTCTTTTGCTCAAGGGGGTAAAAAGCTGTTCATAGTTCCTATTCAAGAGGATCCACTACAACTCACCGATGAAGCATTTAAGGGCATGGCAAAAGCTAAGTGTCAGAAGTGTGGAGTAGATGTTCCTCTGCAACTTCTACAGGATCACATCAACTCCTGTACAATTATTGAAATTGATAGTGATCTGCCTGATGAGGATAAATGCAAGTTAGTAGTTCTAGAGCACTTATCTCTGCCTTTTACCACCTCTATTTAATACTGATATGTTGATGATTTCAGATGATTAGTAGAGTTACTGTTGGGAATCAATTGCATAGTTACTGCTTATATGGCAGTACAATGCGCGGATGAGCGGATTTGGAAAAAAAGAAATGGATTCAATGTAGATATTAAGTCTGTGAATCTATTATTATCATTGTTATAATTTTCTATTCTATGATATTTCTATACTGTATGTTTAAAGGTTTGTTTTTATGTTGCTCCCAGAATGGTTATCTGCAAAAGACCCAAGCAAGGTCATACTGGAGTCTGCTCGACATCATCTCAAAGCTCATGAAAAAGAGAAGCCATTAACTCTTAGCATGGATCTGAGGAGAAGTCCTGCAGGACATGGCCCTTATCTCTTTTTTTTTCTATAAGCAAACACATGTGGAATGGGCCCATCCATTAAAATGCCAACTGGAAGGTAGATCAAATTGAAATCTGTAGTATATTTACTATTGTAACGGGGGATACTGCTGTAGGTCCTTCTTCTTCTCTACATGCATCGGAAAACTATAGTCAGGTTTTCACATACATTTTGGTATGTATTTTCTGTCTGGCACCATGCAGACATGCTCCAAACATTGCTATTTACATTAACAAGCATCCACATTTAGAAATACTGACAGACATAGACTAGTCAGAACACTTCAATTTTTCAAGTGTTGACTCTCTCAACTCTCAACCAAATGCAATATGTATGTTTTATTTGTTGTGTAAAATACTTGTTTTCCCCCAGCAAAATACCAGTGTCACTCGACTTCTTGAAGGGCAACCTGGTGCCGTCAGCTTCACACTCTCTGGTTGAAAGTGACCTACTCCTCATGGCAGGGCGTATGATGGGTCACTCCTTCCTCCATGGAGGCCCGTGCCTGTCTGGACTCAGCCCTGCTATTATGCATGTCCTTCTTGGTGCGACTGCTGAGACTTCTACAGTCACCCTGGAGGACTTAAAATGTAGCTTACGGTTATTTTTGCTGCAATTTAAATATTTAGTTTGTTATTGTTAGTGTGTTATTATTTTACGGTCATTACTGCAATTTAAATACTGCCAAAATGTTCCTTAATATATTACATTCTGATCTTGAAGAGCTGGCTTAGTTTTTGTTCAAACCTGGGGTAGTGCTGGTTTAGTCCTAGTGTACAGCTCCTTGTAGCTCTTACTTAGTCCTGGTTCAGTACTTGGATTAGGTCTACTTTAATACCGATTTAGGCCTGGTTAAGTATGTTTACTGTGAATATGATTACTACTAGGCCAGAATTGATTTAGGTCTAAATGAAGACAGAACATTACTGGTCCAGCTAAAGATTTTCCTCAAATCCATAGGTTGCATGCCTACAGTGGCCACATTACTAGTTTTCTATTTCGGCTTGCAGCTAACTTTTTGACTTTCACTAGTCTCTTTGATAGGTTTATATCTCAATTTAACTAGACAGTTTGAAATATATCATGTCTTTGTATTTTGTAGATGTGTTAATAATGCAATGACAGTGTAGTATATATTTCACTTGGCTTTTGAGAGTCTGAGATTTTTTGTAATTACAATTTATAAGAACATGCAGATAATAAAGTAAAAGTTGTTTATGTAATGCTGCTGTTCAACAGGGAAAGCAGTGGTATAGTATAATCACAAAGTGTAGTCGGGGGATAAAAAAAAAAGAGCTCTGTCTAATCCTTTGAATTATTTCTGCAGCTTGGTGAAGACGCACAGGAATGAGAGTCTGCGCCGGGGCAGTGGCACACAGCTCAATAATGGGTGGCTCAAAGATCTCCTCTGGGAATATGCCAGGAGCTTTCCTCAAATCTCCTGTCACCTTCCGGAAAATATAGATTTCTGCATCTATGGACAGAAGGGCTTTGAGGAATGCACATACAAGGATATGTTTGAGCTGTACCAGACCTATGCTGCTCTTGAAGGCAATCCTGCTCACTTTTCTGAGGAGCAGGCGGGAAGGATAAAGGCAAGCTTTCTTTCCTATAGACAGACCAAGTGTTGGTTTTCGTACCTGACGGTTTCGGCTACAACTGTGGCCTTCCTCAGAGGTTGTCACGTGGTGTTGCTGTGACGTGTCTGGTCAGCTGATTTATACAGGTTTTGGCACCGTCTTCCTGCTTGTGGTAGCAGGCCGACAGCGCCATCTGCAGTCCGACTTCTTCAGAACTGTGTCCCAGGTGTGGGAAAGTTGGTACGCCCCCTCGACCCGGTTCACAGTCTGGGGGGGGGGGGGGGGGGGGGGGGCGCGTTTCCGGATCTCGATGGCTTCTCTGATCCAACGGTGGTATTTGTTCCTCTCGGTGCTGATGACCTGGGCATTGTCCCAATCCATAAGATGGCTCTCCCTCTTGCAGTGGTCTGATATTTTTCTATCAGACCGTTGCTTCAAAGTGAGTTGAAGATGGCGCCTATGCTTGGCCACGCCGTTGTTCGTCTGCTGTTATGCCGTATTTTATTGATTATTACAACATTCTTCACAGTCATATCAGTCCATCTTACACAAAACTGTGTCTCAGCTGTACAGAGCTATGATCGTGACTCCCTGTTTCGCATCAGAGAGTCCATGGAGGGCCTGTTTAGCAATAGGGACGAGTACAAACAAACCTTTCCGCCGCCCTTCCTTTGCACGCCCGACTCACCGGAGTACCTGTTGTTGCTGTGCCGAGCGCCGGCTAAAAGAAGGAGGCCGAAGAAAAGAGGTTGTCGATCCGGACTCCAAGTGAAACGGAGAAAAGCCTCACGTCTGGGGTCGTTCGTCGTCCATGGGAAGCGCGCGAGGTGTTTACGCCTCATTCCCTTGCTTGATTCCGGCAGCGGCAGCGTCTCCATGCTGGAAGTCCCGTGACTGCGTGTCGTGCCTTCGACCAATTACGCTGGGCTCAGGTGGATCTGCGGCCGCGACGTCATCGATTTTTCGGCTCGGCTTGTTGAACGTCCGCTCAATCGCCAACAAGTCCTTTGCATTAAATGATCTTTTTACTTGCCAAAAATTGGATCTAATGTTTTTTACTGAGACTTGGCAGAGGGAGGAGGAGTTCATTTATCTGAATGAACTTTGCCCAGCTGGCTGCTCTGTTTTTGGGATGCCCCGCCCCTGTCGTCGTGGAGGAGGACTTGCTGTGGTGTACCGGGACAGCTACACCTGCAAAACTATCAAGTGTCAATCATTCTCCTCCTTTGAATCACTGATGATCAAGGTTGGTTCCTCCAGTGCATGTTATTGTGTCTTGGTCTATCGCCCCCCTGGCCCAGCAGCTGCCTTTTTAAGTGATTTTAGTGATTGTCTGTCCTCCATAATAAAGTTGGAAAATGTTTTAATCCTTGGAGATTTTAATATTCATGTGGATAACAGCACATCTTGCCCTGCAATTGATCTTTTAACATTGACTGAAACTTTTAACTTTGAGCAGCATGTGTCTGTCCCCACTCATCAGAGGGGACACACTCTGGACCTAGTTTTTTCCCTAGGCCTGGATATTACAAACTTGAGTGTGGAGGATGTCCACATAAGTGATCACAGTTGTGTTCTGTTTGACTGTAATATTACTCCCGAGTCTGTGACCTCAGAAACAAAATCACAGAGACGCATTATTGCTGCAACCACAGCTGACAGTTTTTCAAATATGTTTGATCCTCACTTGTTTATGGATTGTCTTGATGTGGACAGTTTAATTGATTGTTTTAATGGTCACTGCATGTCAATCTTAGATCAGGTGGCCCCTATAAAATCAATGTCGCCAACACAAAAAAAAAAAGCTTTTCCTTGGATAAATGAGAGAATCCAAAATCTAAAGAGATTGTGTCGCAAAACGGAACGTTTGTGGAAAACGACAAATCTTGAAGTTCACAGGTTACATCTCAGGGATCTTATTTCCTCTTTTAATGAAATGATGGAAAAGGCCCGTTCTGACTATTTTCGTCAGCTGATAATTGTGAATAAGAAAACCCCTAAAGTATTGTTTGAGACTATAAATTCTATTGTGTGTCCTGCTGCGGCTATTACACCGGTCTCTTGTAAAGCTGAATAAATTCCTTAGGGTTTTTATTGACAAGATAAAGGTAATAAAAAAACAATTTCCACCACTTTTGTGTGACAGTTCTGTTGCTACTGAGCCTGTACCACACAGTTGGTCTTCCTTTAAGCCTGTTACTGAAACAGAGATTGAAGCATTGATCATGAAGATGAAACCCTCCTCTTGTTTTTCTGATGTCCTTCCTTGCAGACTTTTTCTAAAAGTACTTGATGTAATTGGCCCTTGGGTTACTAAAATGATAAATCTTTCCCTTTCAAGTGGCGTGTTTCCAGTTTCATTTAAACATGCCATAGTAGAGCCATTACTTAAAAGGACAAATCTGGACAAAGCCGACCCAAAAAATTACAGACCTATCTCCAAACTCCCTTTCCTGTCCAAGATCTTAGAGAGGGTGGTCTCAAAACAATTGTCGTGCTACCTGGATCATCATAACATTCATGACACTTTCCAATCTGGTTTCCGAAAACACCACTCCACGGAAACAACATTGTTGAAAGTATCCAGTGACATAATGATGTCTGCTGACTCTGGAAAATGCTCTGTTCTTGTTCTGCTTGACCTGTCTTCAGCGTTTGATACCGTTGACCACCACATAATGCTAAAAAGTGGCTTGGTTGGACTGTCAGGGCCAGTTCTAAATTGGTTTTCCTCTTACGTATCTGGTCGGAGTTTTAGTGTTGCAGCAAATCAAATCATGTCTGATTCAGCTAAATTATTATGTGGTGTTCCGCAGGGCTCTGTTTTGGGTCCGGTTCTATTTCTACTTTATGTAATTCCATTGGGAAAGGTCATTCAAGAGTTCGCTGATGTTTCTTATCACCTGTTTGCTGACGATATCCAGTTGTACTGTTCTTTTAAGCCTTCTGAGATGGGAAGGCTAAACTCTTTAGTCAACTGTTTGAAAAATATAAAACTATGGTTAAGCAAAAATTCTCTACAGCTTAATGCTGATAAAACAGAAACCCTTGTGATTGCTCCTGATGACCTTATCCCAGGGATAAACCAGTATTTGGGAGATCTCAGTCAGTCCGCTGCACAGAGTCTCAGGAACCTTGGTGTAATTTTTGACAAAAACATGTCATTAGATCACCACTCTAAACAGCTTAGCAGAAATTGTTTCTTTCAGTTGAGGAACATCTCTAAACGAAGGAAAATTGTGTCATGTAATGATTTGGAGCTCATTATTCATGCTTTTGTGTCGTCACGTTTAGACTATTGCAACAGTTTATTTTCGTGTCTAAACAAAAAAGAGCTGTCTCGTCTCCAAATGGTTCAAAATTCTGCAGCGAGGATTTTAACTTGCACTAATAGAAGGGCTCATATCACCCCAATTCTTAAAGCCCTCCACTGGCTGCCGGTGTCTTACCGGTTTCAATTTAAAATCTTTGTGCTGACTTTTAGATCCTTATATGGTCAGACGCCTTCTTACATCAGAGATCTGATTCAGCCCTATGTCCCCTCTCGTTCTCTGAGGTCTGCAGATCAAAATCTCTTGATGGTTCCTCGCACTCGCTATCGAACCAGAGGAGACCGATGTTTCCAGGCTGTCGCACCTAGACTCTGGAACGATCTCCTGCTCTCTCTGTGATCACTTGACTCTGTTGATACATTTAAATCCCAACTCAAAACGTTCTTGTTCAGTCGAGCGTTTTGAAAGTACGGTTTTATGGGCTGATATGACTGTCTCCACTGTTGTTTGATTTGTGTAATTTTTTTTTTCCTGTGTTTTTAATCATTGCTTGTTTTTTATGTGAAGCACTTTGTGACCTTCTGTCTGAGAAAGGTGCTATATAAATAAACTTTGCTTGCTTGCTGGCTTGATATGGCCGACTTCAGCCGTTCTTGTTCTGCCTGTCGTCTGGTGGCTCGTGTGCATGCTTTAGATGTTTCTTTTTCACATTCTATTCGATGTTCCTTCTTCCTGATGTTGAACGCTCTGCCAGTTTCTCCCACATATGATTTGTTGCACGACAAACAAGGTATCTCGTATATCACATTGCATTTGTGTTGTTGGTCTATTTTGTCCTTGGGGTGAACTAACAGCTGTTGTAGTTTGGTGTGAGGTTTGACCGGAGTGTTGATATTGGGCTTGTGCATGGCCCTCTGTACCCTCTCTGTGACCCCCCTGACATATGGAAGTATGACCATGGCCCTCTGTACCCTCTCTGTGACCCCCCTGACATATGGAAGTATGACCATGGCCCTGTTTTGTTTCTCTTTACTTTTGCTTGTTTTTTGTTTTTTCTTGATTGCGTTTTGTTTGGCTCGTTGCCGCCCTTTCTCTATGGCCCACTGCGGGTAGTTGCAGGTTTTGAGTGCCTTTGTAATGTATTGTTCCTCCTCCTTTCTGTCTTGGTCTTGGGTGATGAGATTGGTGCGTTGGAACAATGTTCTTACCACTGAGAGTTTGTGATATGTGGGATGTTCTGATGTCCAAAGGAGGTATTGATCTGTGTGAGTGGGTTTTCGATATATTTGCATTTTTATGCTGCCGTCCTCCAGATGTTTTATGTCCAGGTCCAGAAAGTTTATTGAGCTGTCCTTTTCTTCTTCGTGGGTGAATTACAGGTACGAAAACTAACACTTGGTCTGTCTATAGGAAAGAAAGCTTGCATAATTCTTAGAAGACCTAATGAATCTAATCAAACTAAGGATAAAGGCAGCACACGCGTCTGTGTGCAGGTGGATCAACTGCCCCCCTGCACAAATGCCCAGGTCCGAGATGAGGATATTTAAAATATATATTATTGACAAAGTAAAGGTAAGATTTGTGTCCAACAACACTATACAAATTGAGCAAACTATTACTATTTATTACTGAAATAAAACATTGACATTGTTTTCAGCAGTGTCATAAGTCCTCATCGAAAGCCTCTGGGTCATGGGCAGGAGACGCGCAAAGTGACAAGGAGCTGGTTTCTGCCTGTCTGTGGAAGGTTGGTTACCCAAAAAATACAAGACTCTCACACACTCAGTGGATATGTTGCAATATAAAACTCTTATTGTGTTTTATTTGTGTCAGAATCGCTTCAGTGCCAGGATCCTGTGACTGAGCAGCCACAGGCCACACAACGCCTTTCTCCTTCCTTGACACAGCCACTCAATGAAACTTCGGAGACCAGCCAGCACCGAGAGCCCACAGTATCCCTCCCCTCTGCAATGTCCACCTGCCAGGGATCCAAGAGCATGCGCCAGCCCCCACAGGCTACAGCATCCAGGACCCCATCCTCTTCCTCTGGCACCCCTGGGCTGCCCCAGGTCACACCATCTGCGTCCCAACTCTCTCCCCCTGACCCCCCCCCCTGATGTTTCACATCATAATATGTCATATACTAGTTTGAAACAAATGTTCTGTTTTAAGGTGGAGGTTGAGGGATGGGTGCGGTCGTGGGAAAAGGATGGAGGCATTCCTCGTGCTGATCTCCAGTGGCTGAGGGAGGACACACATAGCCCTTTTCCACCAACCTTGTGCTGGTTCCGGGCCGGTTCCAGGTTCAGAACCGGTTCTTTCGTTTTCCACTCAAAAAATGCTGGCTCTCGGTTCCAGAAACTGGTGCCGAGTGAGCACCGGTTAAGAGCTGGACCTAGAAACGAGCACTAGTGACGTCAGGGCGTGGCTTTCTTTCAGGAAGACAACAGACACCCGGCATTTTTAAAGTCTCCGGACTTATTTCCATAACAAACCTCCGGTAACAATGGAAAAGCCAAAACAGTGGACAGCAGAGGAGACTAACTGCCTCCTTGGTTTGTGGTCCTCCGCTGAAATTCAACGCAAACTCGAGGGGGCTGTTAGGACCAAACTGGTCTTTGTGGAGATCCAACGGGAGATGTTAACGGCTGGGTACGAGAGGAGCGTTGACCAGCTCGTCAACAAACTTAAAAAGCTCAAAAAAGATTACCGGGACATGAAAAGGGAATTTGGGAAAAGTGGGAATCACCGGCCAAGGAAAAACCCGCATTATGACATCTTGGACGCTATTCTCGGGGACCGACCTGCGTGTAACGCAACAGGAGCGCTCAATTCAGCCACTGCAGTATTGGAGGCCATGGTGGATGACCGTGCCCAGGGTCCTGCCCAATCGGGTAAGTCTTTTCTTAGCTGTTCTTACATGCTGAAGTTGCCTTTACGCTACGCTGCTACTGTATCATGCTACAATGTCGCTACGCTGCTACTGTATCATGCTACAATGTCGCTACGCTTTCAAACTTGTTTTAGTTAGCGCCAGCTAGCAGGGACAATTGGAAAGTGTATTTTAGCCAAATAAACCGTTATTGTCCTAAACAAATATTAGTATTTGTGTTAGACTATAGTATTAAAATATGACATGCCAGGACAGCAACAGGCCAATATTATGCTCAGATGTGTGACGATCAACGGCCAAGTCGTCCTTGTAAATGATGATTGGTTTTCAATTGGCCTTACCTGGCTATATAAGGGCAATACATACATTTAAAACACTTATTCAGACCTAAAATCCCTCATCAAAACTGGTGCGTCGAGTTTATATGTGGTTGTTCGCCCCTCTAGTGGAGTAATCAATAACTGCATGCATATACCGTGACTAACTAACATAACGTAATTAAATGCATTTATGTACAGAAATCCCTAATGAGGTGGATGTTGAGGAGGCAGCAGTGGAAGACGCGAACCATCCGAACCACTGGACAAACGAGGTGAGATGTTCTATTTGTCTGTTTACACAACTGCAAATCATTCTTTGTCACACCAAGTCACTTCATAAAAATGTGACTGTCCTCCCACCAGGCCTAGATCAAGATCAAATCAAGACTAAAGCGGATTTAAAGTGGGTTTAAACAAGCCTTTTACTCAAGAATATGCATTGAATACGTTTTTGAAGTAAGGAGTATGAGGGGGATCGCCCTGTCGTCACGTCCGAGGCACTGGTGGGCCACGCATATGTATTAAATAGATATTAATAGTTCTATTTATATGTATTAAATCGATATTAATAGTTCTATGGTGGGTCAAAACATCGTTCACAAACAGATCTGCGAAAAGATCAGTGCTGTAAAAGATCTGTGATTTAAATTAACAGCTCTTCAAGCTCGGAAAAATCTCTTGTTTGCCCACCAGTCACCAAAACATTCGGTGAAAATCGGGGAAATAAACAATAACAGCGATCCTCCCTATTCTATCATAGTACTTTTGACTTTTATTGAAAAAATATTTTAAAGTAACGTTACTCTTCGTCTTACTTGATTGAGTCAATATTTTGGCTTCTTTAACCAACTCTGTTTATTTCTGCACGGGATTTAAACCATGTGTAAACGAGAAAACAAACAACTTGTGCATCACCAAAGCATAAATATATATTTTTTTGTAAATTACAATGAATAAAAAGACAGATGAGCCTAAGGACCACCTGTGGTATATGTACCACAGTTTGGAGCAACTACATTGTTCGGTACTTTTGAAAAACAATGATTGACAAAGCTGTAGGAGGTACAGTCTTCTCCTGACTTTGCCTAACCTCTGGCAACATGTTCTACCTATTAAAAGCTTCCCTTAATTGAAGTGTTTGTTTTAGTTCTTACTAAAGAACTAAAACAGTGAGACTAGTCACAATTCTGTCTTTCTTACAAACCATTTGTATGTATATTTTGATGTGAGATTATTTCAGCTTCATATCACACTTCAATTACGGTACATAGAATAACCTAATTAATTCTAATGTATATTTTTTGTTTGTGAACAGTAAAGAGAAAGTGGGATCAAGATGATCTTCTTGAATTCATGGAGAAATCTGATGAGAGGTTTCTGAGATGAGCGGGCAGAGTATGCAACGGATGGAGGCAGATTCAGCAGCTCTGCTTGGATTCATGGACGGATTGTGGCTGTTATGGAGTCACAAACTAAATAGATGACAATCTGTATATAGGCCTTTTTTGTTTTGTATTTTGTTTAGTTTTTTACAAATAATTATACAAATTGTTTACTGTTGATATCTTGTCCTCACCAGCTAAATTTATAATATGTAAATTTATTTGTTATACAAATTAGTTTATATAATCTTAATATTTATTTATTTTATTATCAAAAGCTAATGACAATCTGTATATATTAGGCTAATATTTTTTCTGAAAATTAATATTAATTGTATATATTTCATCTTCACAAATCTATTTGCCAATAAAATGTTGTCAGTGTTAAAAAGAAGGTGATCCGAGACACTCAAATTAAATAAAGATTCTTTAATGTGGCAGCAACATCACCAACAGCTGACGCGTTTCGACAACAAACGTGGTCTTCGTCAGGATAAAGATAAAATTCAAATGTGCAACACATGTTAATAGTGACCCATGTAACCCAAAAGAATATACAGACATATGTCCATCCTCCTTCTGTAAGTACATAAGGAGGAAGGAAACATATACCAGATAAACCACAGCAACGAGGGGAAAAATAAACTCGCTGCAAAGTTGTAGTGGAATCGCAAATACACTGAATGCAGGACATGTATTACACTGGACAGCACAGCATAGACACGCTTAGCCATACATGATTAAATACACATGAAACATTTTAGTACATAACATATTTTCAGTGATACACATTCACACATTCTTATCAATCATGTAAATTTCAAACTATTTGCTCTTTCTCAATGTATGCACCCACACACACACACACACACACTAATCATAATAAGTGTTTAATGTTTAACAAAATCGAATTATTAAATATCCGACAACTGATCAAATATGATGTGGTAGATTGTTCAAATACACTTGAAAAACAACTCAGTTTAAAGCAGTAACAATATGAAATCAGGTAAATATCAAGCAAGTTATCAAACAAGAGGTGAGATAGTGAACATATTATAGATGAGTATTAGAACAAGCTTAGTATAAACAAATCACAATATAAAAATACTTCTACTTTACCAAACTATTTACAAATACTTGATCAAAAGTAAAAAACAAACTGATCAGTGACACTTATTACTCCTCTCTTCAGCTGAAGTACGTAACTAAAGCAGCCCTTCCATCTGCTCCCTCTGGCTCTCCGTGCTCTGGCAATGCCTGGATTGGGGGCTGATAGTTCTGCCTGTCAGGATGCTCCTCCATGAAATTGTCCCCATGCTCTTCACAGGTGTTGTGAAGTATGCAACAAGTCAGTGTCATCTTCTTGCAGAGTTCCAGCTTGCAGTCATTTCTTTTGAGGAGACATCTCCATCGGCCTTTCAGCCTGCCAAAGGCCATCTCCACCACAGAGCGGGCAGCACTCAGCCTGTAGTTATAGTTCTGTTGCTCAGGGGTCAGGCGTCCTGTGTCAGAAAAGGGCTTCATAAGCCAGGTCAGCATGGGATACGCTGGGTCACCTACGAGATAGTGACCAACATTTACTCCCGAAATGTTCATTTTGTTTTGACCCAACAGAGCACCATCACCCAAACGTTCCCACAGGTCTGACTGGCGGAGAACTCGTGTGTCATGGACACTGCCGGGGAATCCCACACACACATCCCAAAACAACCCTTTCCCCTCCAGCCTGTAGAACAATGGAGTGCCAGCCTTTCCTGTTAAAATAATCACGGGGATACTCCTCAGGTGCCATGATGGGGATGTGGCTTCCATCTATGGCACCAACACACAGTGGCGGCTGGTGATGTGAAAACCAGGGGGGGCTGTTGCCTATGCCTAACTTCAATTATATTTTAAAAGATACTTATAAACATTGTTATAAAATTCAAAAAGAAAGGTATCTTTGGGGCATTTAATATTATTATTTTATGCAGAATATAATCAAAACTAAACTTATTTAGTTTTATTAAACTAAAAAATAAAGAAGCATGGAATGAATGCTTTTGGAAAATATTTTTTCTGATGAAATGACATTTTTGTGTAAAGATAGTCACTAGTCACACTGATTTGTGTTTTGTACCAACAGAACAAAGGCAGGAGGTGTATAAAAAAAAATACAAGAAAAAGCTTTTTGTGGAGTGTCCCCACCAACATTGACACCAAACCTACGCCCTTGTCAGAAATAACTGTGACTTACGTGTTTAGATGAGAGTCCTCCTCGTAGCACCTGGAGCTCCACCTGTTTCACTCAATGATGAATGAGTGAGTTCCCTCCTCTGTCGTAGCTCCTCACGGTCCTGAATCTTCTCTCCATCAAATGTCCACGTCCTGGGACATAACTGTCCACGTCCTGGGACATAACTGTCCAAGTCAGCGAGGGTTGTCCCAAAGTGTGAAATAAACGAGCAGTAGCTAAAGCAGACGAGCTAGTTAGCATCGTAATGCTACCTCCAGTAAAGTCCGTTTAGACGTCACTTCTGACTGAAGAAAGTTGTCAAAGTCCATACGTTGGAAAAAATCCTTTCACCTCCTCTCAGGAAACAACACGAAGATTCTCGCGTCCCTCAAATGAGAAGTTTTTCCTCCGATCGTCCGTGAGCTCAGAGCTGCTACTCGCGTTTGTTTACAGTAGACGCGTCCTCGGTTTTCACATGTTAGAGACGCGCAATGTTAAATCTCCCATGGGCGCTGAGGCCGAGCGCCCATGGGAGATTTAACATTGCGCGTCTCTGATTGGTTGAATTAATGATATGTAGTGACGTTTTTAGACCCTATCAGAGCGCCATTGGTTAGATTGCTGGGGCGGAAGGAACGGCGCCCCCGGCATAAAACTACACATTTATGACGCTGTTACGGCGCACGATGAAGCAAAAATTGATAGGAGGGGCGGCGCCCCACCGCCCATAATGGACCAGCCGCCACTGCCAACACATTGTGGCACTCTCCAGCGGTTCTTAAAAAATGTGGCGAGCTCGGCCAATGTGGCAGCATCAGGTGTGGAGATGTGTTGGGCTGACAGATCTTGAATTGCTGCGTTGCAAAAGTCCCGTACACAGTTGAAGATGGTGCTCAGGCCCACCCCAAAAAGTTGGCTGATTGTTCTGTATTCCCCTCCAGCTGCCAGCTTCCACAGAGCGATTGCCACACGTTTTTTTCACGGGCAGAGCCAGGCGGTATTTGGTGTGAACTTTGGCCATGCGTTGACCAACCTGCTCCGTGATATACGCAAATGACTCGCGGCTCACTCTACAGTTTTGGACAAACTGCGTAGGCGTGAAGTTTGGCACGATGGTATCCCACCAATAGCGGGATATGTCCAAACAGCATGCGTCCTGCGTCATCAGGCCCTCAGCCACAATACAATCTGCGCACGTGTGACCGGTGTTTACGTGACCCTGCGTTGTGTAGTGCTCTGAACCAAAAGAAGAGACTTCAGCTGAAGTTGGGATAGGGCAACGGCCGGAAACCCATTTATTCCTGGCAACAGCAAAGAAAATGCAAACATGTGGCAGTACAAGTGTCCTACGCAGCCTTTCTCCTCAGACATCCAGGAACAGAGAGCGGAGGAAAAGGCGGAGCCTACCTTATATACACCGGCAACCCGGAAGTGCCTAACAGACAGACAACCAAAATAAAAGACGCACATGGACTACACACACACTGACAGGTACACTAACCTTCACAATAAGACACAAATAGGGACAACATTCATAACTGCGTGCCATCTCACGCTGCGCCACACAGTGGCGCACCAATCCAATTATCAGGATTTAAACAGCCCTTTACACTCTGTTACACACAACTGTAAATGTAACGTTTTATGTCCATTTAGCAAGGAGTGAAAGAGAAGCCATTTACCGCTCTTCTTGATCACACCCTCCTTCTTCTGCCGATGCGGAGCTCAGCACATGCACGTTTCTCGATGTTTGTATGTATTTGTGCAGCAGAAGCAGCAGAAGTAAGATGTCCTGGTTATCCATGTTTTATGTGACAGCTGGCTTTCCGGTGCGTTGCTATGGCAATGGGGGTATGCGCGTAAGCGTCACTACGCAGCACCGCACTGGCTCTTATCTTATCTGAGAACCAAGCTAACGCAGCACCGAACCGGCCCGGAACCAGCACCTTGGTGGAAAAGCCATAAGAGAGAGGGCTCTTCACACCTGTCCAGACGTACAAGGACAACGCTGGACGCCTGAAGCCCAGGCGGGTCATGAGGTCGGACAGGATGTGCTTTCACCCTCCAGAAGCTCCTGGGTTTATCGGGAAAGCTCTACCCACAGCAGGCGCCTTTTTTCGGAGCCGTCTGTTTGTGTGGCGTCCAGTGGGAGTGTGGAGGTGCTCTCTGAAGTGTCCTCGAGGTGACCAATGCGTGGGGGCAGGGCAAAACGTGCATCGCTCTAAGTCTGGATACAACCAAAGAGTAAGTCACTTTTTGTACACTTGCTTCAGTGTACAGAATGTTTGCCTCTCATTTGTTTTATTAGTTTTGTTAAATTAAATGATTCTACAGGTGCGTCACATATGTCACATCTCTGGGTGGTACTCCATGATCACAGAGGGGATGTGCTGTGGGCCCTGCACTAAGTCGGCCATGGCTGGCATGGGACTCTGTCATCCTGTCCCAGCTCAGTGAGGCTCACCAGGCCTTCTTCTCTGCTGTGCTGACCAGAAAGTAAGGCAAGGCAAGTTTATTTGTAGAGCACAATTCATACACAAGGCAATTCAAAGTGCTTCACAGTTGCATAAAATTACAAGAAAACAGATCAAATCAATCATTAAAACATCAACATAAAAATGTATCAATTACAGTGAAAGGCAAGAGTGCAGATGAAATACTTTCAGTTTTCATATGCTCGGGTAAAAAGAGCTGTTTTCAGCCTGGATTTGAACATTGTCAGAGTTGAGGCCTGTCTCACATCCTCATGAAGACTGGTCCAGATTTTAGCTGCATGAAACTGAAACGCAGCCTCACCGTGTTTAGTCCTGACTCTGGGAACCACCAGGAGACCCCTCCCTGAAGTTCTCAGGGCCCGAGATGGTTCATACGGCTCTAACATGTCAGAGATGTACTTTGGTGCTAAACCATGAAAGTAAGCATTGCCCTTGAGTGCATTAATGGATTGTAAATACTTACACACTGCATTAACATGAACTTTCTGCTGTCTTGTGTAATTAGGCGTGGTGTGGACAAGAATGTGGTGCGGCTGCTAAGGGACAGGACAGAGGGCAACACCATGTCCAAAGTGTGGCGCCAAGTACAGGAAAACCACATTGAAGAGCATCTTCATCAAAAGGACCTATACACCACACTTTTGGTGTCCCTCTCGGACAAAGCGGGGATAGTGTCTGCTCTTCAACAGAAGTTTCAAGCTCCACCACCACTACGAGAGCTTCCCTCTGCGCGGCTACTTCGGCACGCCTTCTTACTCTCTGAAGCGGCGAATGTGCAGGACTACAGGAGTCAGATCCTGTCCACATGTGGCACTGTTATAATGATGGACTCCACTAAGAAGGTATGTTAATTGAATGTTATTACTTTTGGTTACATTTTATATTCAAAGAATTTCTTATTTTACGTTTGTGGGATTCAATAAGTGTAATCTGTCTGCTGGACTGATTTTCATCTAAAATATTATTTCATTTCACAGGTAATGAAGAAGTTGAGTTGGGCAGGCCAGAGATCAACTGAATGGCTCACCAGCATTGGGAATGAGCATTCTCAAATAATCTCATTTGTGCTCACATGCAGAGAAGCTCAGACCCATGTGCCAGGGCGTGATGGACCGCTTTCGGCTGGCCAATCAACCGGCCCCCAAGATCCTGTACGTGGACCGTGGGTGCTGCCGCTCGCAGGGTGCCTCAGCTGTGGAGACAATGTTCCAGCCATGGGTGGACAGTGGGATGGTCGTCCGGCTGGACATCTTCCACTGGATCCACAGATTTGACGCGGCCCTCCGCTCGGAGTCCCACTCTAAGTACGCCATGTTCAAGTCTGCGCTAGCTGGGGCAGTGATGGCGTACAACCGGGATGACCTGGAGCTCCTGATCAGTGCAGTCAGAGCGAAGAACCCCGCCCTGAACAGCTTGACTAGCGAAGAGGTTGCACGCCTCCACATTTCCAGGGAGCAGTTCAAGCACCATGTGAGGAGAGTGACCAAGGGGGCACAGAAAACCTTCCGGCTCGTGCAGGAGACCATTGAGCTCAAAGGTCCTGCTGGCCTGGACGAGAGCGGCGTGAGCTTCTTCAAGTCCCCAGGTATTTCAAAGTTATTAATTATGTTTGGTTGTTTTAATAAACAATAGATATCAGAATACATTAACTCTGTTAATACAGGAGCCATTGGCCAAGTGTGGGCGGCACAGCAGCGGCATCTGGAGTGCATCCAGGATCCTCCTGAGATGCCTATGTACAGAGTGGCACGGACAACCACAATTAACAAAGTGGATGTCCCATTCTATAAGTGCCTGAGGTGGAGCAACAGCCTGGAGGGCTTCCACCGCTCTCTTCCCCACATGATCCCTGGTAATAAGATAACTTATTTGGTGAATTTGGGAAGAATGTAAATATGTGTTTGTATAATTTAACATGTTATGTTTTTACGCTGTGCAGCACGGCCTTATCAGGTTTACCTGATCAGTGGCATAGCGCGGTGGAATTCAGATGCCGTGTTTGGTGGCAGAGGCCGTCACTTACGGTCATACTCCGCCCCACTCATCGACCGCCTGAACTCGCGATGCCAGCTCCTTTTTGGGGAGACCATGGAAAAGAACTTCAGGCTGCCAGCTGATGTGAACTCGAAAGAGCTGCTTGGTCCGGAGTACCTCCTCAGCCAAAGCACAGGGGAGGCCTTTTCGCTGAAGGACATCGAGAGCGAAGGCCCCGCTGAAGAGGAGGAGGTGATTTAGCCTGACCAAAAAATATAAAAACGCGTTGGTTAAAAAAATTAAAACAGAAAAATTCAAGCTTAAATAAAATTCTAAATCTGATGAAACTAAATATCTTCCATAATTTAATAGCCAATAAACGTTTCATTATGCTCTATCGAATTCCAATTGTATTTGAAGACGGGAAACACAATTAAACAACCACAAATGTGTTTTTCCAAATGTATTTTGAGACGGAATAACCACTGATCCAAGGCTACACGGATTCCTTTGATCTTTTTTTTGTGGCTAATATTATTATTGTAATTATTTTTTTTGTTTGTTTTTAGTCCAAATCAGAAATGCATGAAATTAAAGTTCCATCCATCCATTTTCTTCCACTTGTCCATTGCCGGGTCGTGGGGGCTGTTGGAGCTGCACCAGCCCCTATGGCGCCCCCTGCAGGTGGTGGGTCCACAGAAGGACGGCCTCATGGTTCTAACCGGGCCTGTTGGTCTCTCATAAGGGGCTTCTGAACCGCTCTTTGTCTGACCCGTCACCCAGGACCTGTTTGTCATGGGAGACCCTACCAGGGGCACGAAGCCCCCGACAACAGAGCTCCAGGATCATTTGGGCGCTCAAACCCTCCACCACGTCAAGGTGGCGATTCCAGGAGGGGGAAATTAAAGTTCAAGTACTAAAAATGCTAAGTTTGAGTGGGACAGTTTAATTGTGAGTGACGCATAAAGTGGGACGACAATGCTCCACGACGCACGCGCCCTGAATAAAATAATATTCATGAATATCTCAAAAACTATAAGAGCGCAATATAACCTTTTTTTTTTTTTACAGTAAAAACAAAACTGACCTATGTTTTTGTAGATGTGAGCAGGGTTCGAAATTAACACCCGCCAACCCGCCAAATGCGGGTTAAAAATCATTTTGGCGGGTACCGATAAAAAACCTACCAGCCAGTTTGGCCGGTGATGCATGAGCTAGTGATGGGTCGGTCGCGAACGAGTCGGTACAAAGAGCCGGCTCTTTTAAGTGAAAGATGAGAGCCGAGCCTCACCCGCGAGCCGTTTTATTTATTTATTTATTTTTTGCATGTTGCATGTTTATCAAGCTCACCGTGCCCCGCTTTCTGCTACATTCAAGAAAAATAGAGAAAGGCAAAGAGTAAACGAGTAAAGAGAATGGGATCGGGGAGAGAGGGAGAAAGGAGAACTCTGCAGGCGCAGCCCGTTCGCGAGGAATGAACCTGCTATTTACACAAAATCAAGATCTCTATAAACTTAAACTACTCCATAAATGTAGTCAGCGCATCCATAGCTTTCAGTCACTTTATATTTGAGAGAGATCCGCTTAATATTTTCGGTTTTATGGTTAGAAAAAGTTACGCTGGGTTTGTGGAGTGAAAACAATGCGATGACGCGCGGAGCGGCGAAACGACGCGATGTCGGCCTTTTCCTCTCATGTGTATGAGCGCATTACAAACGTACAGGAGTCCTGGCTTAAGTAATAACTTCAGTTATGTCTGGAGTCTGTAACTCTCTCTCAGCGTGAGGCTCCAGCAGCTCACGGAGGCGGAGCTGAGGCCGCAGAGGGACTGGGGAGAAGCTATGGGAGAAGCATTTTGACTGTAAATAAAAGAGTACATACATGAAACTAATGGCAGCTTTAAAAGTGTATGTTGCTATAATAAACAATGGCTCTACCACCTCAAAAAATTTACTTTGATTCCTGAAGACAACACAGACCACTATAAGCCAATATCACATTATTATAGCAACTAATAAAATTAATTCCTCTTTTCTTTTTAATTGCTTTCTTGATTATAGTTGTTTTGTGCAGGGAGCAGTAGAGAGGCTCATTTAACGAGCCATTAATCCAAATCTCTCCTAAATTTAAAGTGTATATATTAAAAAAACATAAAGAGCCATTTGGGGGCCAAAAGAGTCGGCTCTTTTTGGTGAGCCGATCCAAATGATCCGGTTCACCAAAAATAGCTGAAAATCCCATCACTAGCATGAGCCAATCATGCAAATCATGTCAGAGACGCTCTGGGTGGTTTGTCCCCTCTGTCCTACATTTCCCATGAACACTACACTACTGGTGACGTTTTAGATACCTATTATCACATTTTCATCCAGTGGCATTCATAATCTCTTATTTTCGCAACGTAAAAATTTGTCTAATGGAAATTCTGATTGGCTGGTAACTTCAGAAAGTTACCAGCCACTTTGGCTGGTGATCAAAAAAGTTAATTTCGAACCCTGGATGTGAGTATAATGATGGGCTCCAGGTTATCTGTCCGTGGGGCACGTCATATAGTTTCAATCGTCTTCATTTTATTCAGTCACAGATGTCAAATAGCGGATGCCTGGGGGAGAGCTGGGTAACGTGCCCAAACACACAGCGAGCGAGAGGGAAAAGGAAAAGTAAATAGGCTGATATTTCCTCTCTATAATCACAGAAGTTGGCACGGATCACATGCCGTCTTCGGTGGAGGAGGAAACGCCAACATCACGCGGGGAACAGCGGGACTTGTCTCATTGGGTGCGTTTACAAGGGCTCGAAATTCCCGGTTATTATCGGGAGTTTTTAATATTCCGGTTTTGATTTGATCATATAAACGCAGTTTCCCGATTATAAAAAACAGAAAATAGCAGTTTCCCGATTTTGAGAAACCCGGATTTTCTGGCTGGGCTTTTCCATCAGTAACCGGGATATAACTTCATGTAAACGCTATTTTCCGATTTTGGCAACTTCCCATTTCTTGCGCATGCGCTGTTAATCGTGAACAAACATGGCGGCGGCGGCAAACTCGAAGAAGTCCTATTTCTGGAGTCAGGAGGAGACGGAGTTTTTCATTTCAACCATGAAAGAACTTAAGGTGGTAAATATTTTAGATGGCAAAAAACATCATAATGCAGATTTGTGCAAAACGGTGGGCGCTCGTTTGAAAGCGGCTGGTTTTCCTACCCGCACTGTCGAACAGCTGCGTTCACGGTGGAAAACCTTGAGAAAACGGTTACACCCCGCCATCCCGACACACCGCTAATCCGACATTGAGTTCTAATTGTCTGAGGGGCGGTGTTTCCATTTATTATCAAACGTCCCGCCACTCCAACTATTTTTTTCACCCTTTGTCGGAGTGGTGACACCTTTATCTTTTATGCAACGTGCCGCTATTCCGACACAAGATAATTATCAACAATTATTATTGTTTTACGTTTTGCCTGATGAATGAAGAGACGATGCCTGTGCGTCTCCCCTGATCGTTTTTTTTTTGTCTACTTGTCTTTCGCATCATTCTCATAACTCATAACATCAGCTGCTTAAGTTGTTCCGCCGGCTTTTCTTCCTCCTGCGGTGGTTCCTCCTGATGTTTGGGAGCGAGTCCCTAAACAAAAAAAGGGAGAGTAAGAAGTGCGGGAATCTCCCACGCCGCCTTGGCTCTAACATGGAGAAGTGTTTTTTGACATGTAAAACAAGCGTGATGAGCGCAGCAGGTGGAGACAGGCCTGTTGTTGTGGAGTTTTGCCAAATGGAGCTAATGATGGACCAGACGAGTGAGAGTCGTGGATAAAGAGGTGGAGAGTTCTACACAGATGATGGAGTGCACAGTGAGTGTTTTGATGCTGATTCTGTGGAGTAAAGTCTGGCTGAATGTGCCGCTGTTGCACAGACTCATGTGACATAAAGCGCGTGTGTTTATTGCTATTGTTTGTCTTGATAGAATCAGTGTTTGCCCGTGTCACACAGTGACTGGAGCATATGACCCCCCCCCCCCAAATACACACACCCATGCGCGCTGCTTTGTTGTTTTGGGACAGTGTTTTGAACGAAGGGGAGCGCGTGGCTCGGTCATCCGCTTGTCAGTCTCTTAAAGCCTTGAGCGAGTGGAAAACGTCCAACAGTGCGCGGCGTATTAACCGCGGACTTCAGCGCTTTGTTGTAAAATACAGACTAGCTGCACCTGTCACTGCCTTTGCCCAAAACCATCTCACGAGCCTCTGCACCCCTGGGCCGACAGCGGGGACGAACAGGGAAGGTGGCGTTGACAGAAGGCAAACAGATACGCTCAAAATGATTGTCGGAATAGCGGTACCAAAAAGTGTCGGATTGGCGGGGTGTCGTAATGGCGGGGTGTCGGGATGGCGGGGTGTCGGGATGGCGGGGTGTCGTAATGACGGTGTGTCGGGATGGCGGGGTGTCGGGATGGCGGAGTGTCGGGATGGCGGGGTGTCGTAATGACGGGGTGTCGTAATGACGGTGTGTCGAGATGGTGGGATGGCGGGGTGTCGGAATGACGGTCCCCCCCTACTTTGTGCTTGAGACTGGGAGGCCTCTTCAGATGGTTCTTCTGTGACATCTTCCCTGCCTGGGATGTCCTCAGTCCACTCTAGTGATAAATATTTAACTACATATAACTAATAGTGTAGAATATAATAATATGAAAATATATAGCAGTGTTATATGCAAGCAGCCAACCTCCATCGTTTGTTTCATCCAAGCCAGAGTTGATATCTGGAGAGATGAATACATTTAACAAGGTTGAAATGTAAAATGTATTGATTAAGGCTCATCAACATCAGTACAAACCTTGATTTTGGATTTCCTCCTCTGTAACGTTTGTATCTGTAAAGAAAAATACCAATATGATTTAGTGAACTATTGACTATGTTGTTAGCATTTTTAGCCAAACGACTAGTGTTAGCGTAAACTTACCCTGAGTGTGGTCCTCCTCATCCTCAAAGCCTGCATCAACCCCTTCATCTGTGTTGGCCAGAGGACGATGAGCGAGGATTTCATCCATAAGTTTAAAAAATTTGAATCTGGAGGGACTAGCGCCACTCTTCTTCATCTTGAGTTTCGCTTCTTGGTATTGTTTTCTTGGGGACGGACCGTCATCCCGACACCCCGTCATTCCGACACCCCGCCATTACGACACACCGTCATCCCGACACCCCGCCATTACGACACACCGTCATCCTAGGGCTGGGCGATATATCGATATTTAAGATATATCGATATATTTTAAAAAGAGATATGGAATCAGACCATATCGTATATATCGATATAGTCCAAATTTGCGCTGTAATACTTGCTTCAGGCACGCCGCTGAGCGGAGCTCTGCACTGCTCCCAGCGCCCCGGCCCCGCCCCTCGTCTTTGCATGCATAGAGGGAGAGGGGGGAGAGGGGAGATGGGGCAGGAACAGGAACAGACACTCCGCCGGCACTCTTCAACAAACATGAAGAAAGCAACAATGTCTGTGAAGCGTGCGGAGGAGAGCCCCTGAGTTGGTAAAACAAAACCAGTGGCTCAATCATTTGGAGATGGTTTGGATAGAAGTGAATGTAGCGGCGAGATATGGCGGCGACGTGCGCTGCGCCATGTGCTTTTGTTTACTTCTCAGTCTAATTAGGGTTTGCGGTAGATCGTGGATGTACTGTGAAAATATCAGCGTTTGTAATGCTGCCACCGCGAAGGACTATCGCTTTCCCCCCGTTAGCATTGCGTTAGCCGCAGCGCTAATCACTCCAGTCCCTCGCTGAGCTCTGATGATGAGCAGAGATGGTGAGCCTGTGCTGCTTGTAAAGAGTAAAGAGTCGTTTGTGGCTCAGTTTAGGAGCTTATGTTTGGGAATGCTTTGGATAAAGATAAGAACTTATCTCAACCACTGACTAAAACACAGTTAAATCAAGAGCAAATATCAAGAAATTATTTGGGCTATTTTATTTATTATATTTCATGATTATTAAGGACTAAAAAGTAAGTACTACTTTAATAAGTCATATTTCATTGTCTCAGTTTAGGCTTTAGTTTAGTTATATGCAACATAAAGTTATTAACAGCAAATGGGGTAGAAGAAAAATAAATAAAAAAATAAGAATCGCAATATTAAAACACTCCTATTTGGCAGTGACTTTGACTTAACATTTCATTTCACAGCTCTCACTTTGTGGAAAAAATATTGGGATATATATCGTATATCGATATTCAACCTAAATATATCGGGATATGACTTTTGGTCCATATCGCCCAGCCCTACGTCATCCCGACACCCCGTCATCCCGACACCCCGTCATTCCGACACCCCGCCATTACGACACACCGTCATCCCGACACCCCGTCATTCCGACACCCCGCCATCCCGCCATCTCGACACACCGTCATCCCGACACCCCGTCATTCCGACACCCCGTCATCCCGACACCCCGCCATTACGACACCCCGCCATCTTGACACACCGTCATCCCGACACCCCGTCATTCCGACACCCCGTCATCCCGACACCCCGCCATCCCAACACCCCGCCATTCCGACACCCCGCCATTATGACACACCGTCATCCCGACACCCCGTCATTCCGACACCCCGCCATTACGACACACCGTCATCCCGACACCCCGTCATTCCGACACCCCGTCATTCCGACACCCCGCCATTACGACACACCGTCATCCCGACACCCCGTCATTCCGACACCCCGTCATCCCGACACCCCGCCATTACGACACACCGTCATCCCGACACCCTGCCATTCCGACACCCCGTTCTCCCGCCATTACGACACCCCGTCATCCCGACACCCCGCCATTCCGACACCCCGTCATTCCGACACCCCGCCATCCCGACACCCCGCCATTACGACACCCCGCCATCTCGACACACCGTCATCCCGACACCCCGTCATTCCGACACCCCGCCATTACGACACACCGTCATCCCGACACCCCGTCATTCCGACACCCCGCCATTACGACACACCGTCATCCCGACACCCCGCCATCCCGACACACCGCCATTACGACACACCGTCATCCCGACACCCCGCCATCCCGACACCCCGCCATCCCGACACACCGCCATTACGACACACCGTCATTACGACACCCCTGTTTGCCTTCTGTCAACGCCACCTTCCCTGTTCGTCCCCGCTGTCGGCCCAGGGGTGCAGAGGCTCGTGAGATGGTTTTGGGCAAAGGCAGTGACAGGTGCAGCTAGTCTGTATTTTACAACAAAGCGCTGAAGTCCGCGGTTAATACGCCGCGCACTGTTGGACGTTTTCCACTCGCTCAAGGCTTTAAGAGACTGACAAGCGGATGACCGAGCCACGCGCTCCCCTTCGTTCAAAACACTGTCCCAAAACAACAAAGCAGCGCGCATGGGTGTGTGTATTTGGGGGGGGGGGGTCATATGCTCCAGTCACTGTGTGACACGGGCAAACACTGACTCTATCAAGACAAACAATAGCAATAAACACACGCGCTTTATGTCACATGAGTCTGTGCAACAGCGGCACATTCAGCCAGACTTTACTCCACAGAATCAGCATCAAAACACTCACTGTGCACTCCGTCATCTGTCGTAGAACTCTTCACCTCTTTATCCATGACTCTCACTCGTCTGGTCCATCATTAGCTCCATTTGGCAAAACTCCACAACAACAGGTCTGTCTCCACCTGCTGCGCTCATCACGCTTGTTTTACATGTCAAAAAACACTTCTCCATGTTAGAGCCAAGGCGGCGGGAGATGCATTCACTCTCCCTTTGTTTGTCCACAAACGCGCGGAAATTCGGGACAAATAATGATATAACAGTCGGGTTCTCCAGCGGAGTGTTTAGGGACTCACTCTCAAACATCAGGAGGAACCACCGCAGGAGGAAGAACAACTTAAGCAGCTGATGTTATGAGTTATGAGAACGATGCGAAAGACAAGTAGACAAAAAAAACAAAAACACGTACCAACGATCAGGGGAGACGCACAGGCATCGTCTCTTCATTCATCAGGCAAAACGTAAAACAATAATAATTGTTGATAATTATCTTGTGTGTCGGAATAGCAGCACGTTGCATAAAAGATAAAGGTGTCACCACTCCGACAAAGGGGGCGAAAAAAATTGTCGGAGTGGCGGGACGTTTGATAATAAATGGAAACACCGCAATTCCGACAATTAGAACTCAATGTCGGATTAGCGGTGTGTCGGAATGGCGGGGTGTAACCCCAGGACGGGTATAGGTAACGAATTAACCACAATCTGCTGTCTCTGTCGTCTGCCGGAGCTCAGGATGTAGTGGATGAGCTAAACATTTAGCCTTAAGTGGGCATTCATAAGAACAAGCCCCGCAATAAGCCACAGTGGTCCCATTTTAATGTTTTTAATATTTTCGCGGCGTTGTGCTCAAAAATATAATGTGTGCGCATGCGCGGATATGCCTTAAACACCGGGTAAAAAAGCCGGGTTTCCTTATTTGATCATGTAAACAAGGAATTTGAGTTTCCCGATTTCTCAGTGTCATATAAACACCATATCCCAAAAACTGCCATAACCGGAATATAACTAATAACCGGGAACTTTGAGCCCTTGTAAACGCACTCATTGTTGAAGTCCCGGTGTTCCACGAGTCGATGTTTCTGGGACCAGGGGAACATAGGTACGCACCCGGTTCATCAGGTGGGGGGGTTGAGGGATTAAAGCCATGTGTTTTTTGAGACAAACTACTTGATTAGAATAATAAATGTCTGAAGTTATTAGTATAGGAAGGCCAGTCTTGAAATGCAAATGCTGGGATCTGCTGAAATTCAGATTTGCACAACAACGTAGGCTCAGTTACAATACTTCATGTTGATTTGGCATCTCTGAAGAAGACCTTTTAAGAGAATTAAACAGAAATAAACTTATTTACTGGTATTGTGTACCTCTGACTTGGGTGTGGTTGGATGCTCCGTGAACCAGCAGCTTTCAACTTAAGCTTGCTTTTTCTTTCAATTAACTCCAGAGTAGATTCCATAAAGATTGCTTAAGTTTCATTAAATAAGTGCTGCGTTTACACATAAGCACGATGCGTTACGAATGGCATTTTTCCGTCATTCGTGACGTTCGTGACGTGACTTAACGCATCTCAATGGGATTCTTAACAGAACGCATCAGCTCGTGACATTCGTGACGTTCGTGAAGAAAGTTTTTGTCTGTCAAAAAATCTTCCACGAGTGTCACGAATCACCCTCTGTTCGTGGAGTTCACAACGGAGCGTGTCCTTTCGTGAGGAGCAGTGGCGCTTCGTAATTCAGCGTGAGAGCATTCGTGGAGCAGAATCACTGTTTTCACGCTCAAAACTGACAGAAACACACGCTACGCCCAAAGTAAATGTTGGTACCTGCAGTCGCTATGCCAAGGAAAAGTGTCAAAGTGCTGACGGCCTGACAGCGGCAGAAAAAAGTTCTGAAACGGTATTTGGGAACTGTATTTTCTTAATATTGACAACATGGACATACCTGAGGCTAGAGCAGAAAGCAGCGCCACACGGGACCAGAGGAACGAGGAGGAGCAAACGAGAATGGGAGCGCACACAGAACGGGTGACTGTGCTGTCGGTCTGGTCCACATTCGCCCAATTCTTGACAGATTTCTGACAGAACGCAACAATTCCCAGTGACCCGTAACAGCCCGTGGCACCGCGCAACACCACGCAGCAGCGCGGGACACATATTCGTGACCGTGCGTGATAATTCGTGCCATTAATCGTAACGCGTAGTAACAGGTCGCAACAGTTAGTGGCGGCGCGTGAAACCTCTGCCCCGAATCATCAAATTCCACTCACATTCGTGATCATTCGTGATCCTTGCATCGTGCTTATGTGTAAACGCAGAATCAGAACAGGTGCACAAACTAGGAATTTTTCTCTGTACGATCGTGCAACATAGAACATATAACACAGAATTTAGATAAAAATAAGGTATAAAAACTTTAAACTATAAGGCTATAGGGGCATGCAGTGGCGTAACAAGGGTACCAAGGGGTCCCAAGCAAGAATGTCGGTAGGGGGGCCTCTGGTGGCCGCTTGGTGTACTCTCACTGGGAGATAGGATGTAATTTGGGCAGGAGTGGGTCACTTGACAAGTCCCATAATGCAGTACTCTGCATAAGTTTTCCTCAGAACAGAAGGCAAAGGTTCTTTAGGTCATGAAGGGAGTCCTAACCCTCAATACTGTATCTGAACTTGTAATCTGCTGCAACATTTTTGGCACAGATCTTTATGAAATGCGAGTCGGATAAAAAAAATAGACTAGCAAATGAACCAGGACAAACACACATGTGGCAATAGGCCTATACACAGACTAGTATGAACAACTGCTAAACAAAATTAAATGGCTACAGCACCCATGGCTACGTGCAAGTGCAGCTGAGGTTCTCTACCTCATAAAGTGCTGGCTGGCAGTTTGTGGTTACTACAGGCTACCTACAAAAAAACGAGCCTGTGTACGCATGCCACACATACTATTGTGCAGTGTGGAGTTCTCCATTTAGTTTGCGAATCTTGGAGCTCATCTTGTTGGAACCAAGCTCCATAAGGATCTTCTGAAGAGCCTCAAAGGTGAACCTGAACCCCTGTGGATATTCCATGTTAAGAGCAAAACAGAGTCCAAAGAGCATTATCACTCCAGCTGCCACAGAAGGCAACTCATTGAGGACTTCCACACCATCAATGATGATCCCGATCTCTTTGGGCTGTTGTAGAAGGCTCGAGTTCTCCCTTAAGACGAAGACTGCCATGGTGGTACTATCCAGCTCTTGCTCGGCTTGATCTTTCTCGGACATCTGATGTAAAATTTAGGACAAAATGTATTAGTGAACAACTAATTAGCAAGCACCACTATGAATGTGGATTTGAGCTGGAATCAAGGTATTGTAAAAGCATATCCCTGGTTTGTGGAAGAGCTGGCATTAGCACTGGTCACTTCACAAATGCAACAATGACAGTAGCTCCCCACTAAGGGAGAAGCAAACAGCGAGGTGAGTACAGAGGTTCCTCCAAATCCCCCAAAATGCAACTCTGTGTGCACCAGAGGAAGGGCACATGCGACTAGTGTGTAAAGAACATTTGCAAAGCCCACACATCCTTGCTTGATACACACACTTCATACCAACAGTTTGAAAATAGTTTTTCAAATGACTTTAACCATAATCACCGAAATACAAATAAAAATGGAAAAGGATGCCTTTCCCCATCAGACAAGGGTTAAAATCCTAACTGTTGTTAGTGATTCATTATATACATCATACCTGATCAAGAAACTGCAGAATTGAGGCAGTTTTTGCTTTGGTTATCCCTCCCCTCTTTTTAAAGATCTTCAGTAGCTGTGTGGCGTACTTGTCCAGCTGGGCCATGAATCTTGTCAGCACGGGAACTGCATTAACCCGTAGAAATTCTGCATTGATCTGTACATGAGGAAGCAGTGCACAAATTTATATATATATATATATATATATATTTATTTATTTATTTTTATTTTATTTATTTTTTTCATTGAACTTGGCACAAGCATTAATTCCCCATCTCCAAAGTATGTCTTAAAAGGTAGAAAATGTAGTCTCTCCTTTATCAAATTGTCAATTATCAAAATGTATCATTCTTCATACTCAAATACCGCTCAATGATTTATGTCCCACTAGAATGTATGGTCTATAACAATCATGTAACTATTGTTCCCCATTTGGCTGTGTTTTGGTAATGATTTGTTGTTGTTCATTGTTACTTAGTCAAAATTCAGTAGTAATTTCATGTCATGGCGCCCGAGCCCTAGTGAGCCCGGTCACGGAATGTAGCCCAATTTGACGATGTTTTTTGGCTAGCTTACCTAACCAACACTTGTAACGTGTTAGAAAATATATGTATTATTATTCATGGTCATAAGTTCATAACGTGTCCGGTAAATCCTAGCAAGTTAGCCTGCTACTGCCAATTAGCTAGCCAACTACTGCCAGCTAACGCCCCATTAAATTGGGATATTCTTTGCAATTCTAACAAAACAATAAAACAATCATAATAATCAGCAACTGCTTTACTACTTACGTAGTAAGAGTGCAGGATCGAGCATGTGCTCTGAATTCATTTGACTCAAACTAAAAATATTACCTGCAGGTCATGAAGGAAAAAAAACAATTTGAGACAAATCAAAAACTTTGTTTTGGGTCCTTTGGACGTATATTTAGTTCAGTATAAATCAAAATTGATGTCTCTAAATGCAAAAAGAATGAGTTTTACTATCAAATCAATAATGTTATCTTGTTTTAAATGGTTATTAGTTTGAATGAACAACTGCATGTTACACTTTTTTCAGTGTAGTCCGGGGATCTGTGATGTGTGTGGTATCTGACAATCTCCAACAAGACTGTGTTTTCAACCATTGTCTAGAACACTTTCACACCATTACCGGATTTCCCCCTGATGTTCTCCACGACCTTTTTGAGGGTATTGTACCTGTAGAACTGGCCCTGTGTTTGGGGGAGTTGATCCACTCCAAATACTTTACTCTGGAGGATTTAAACAAGAGAATTGCGTAGAGCTGATATGGAAAAAGAATTTCCATATCAGCACAACGACAATGTTGACAAGCCCCATCCTATCCCAAAAACATTTACCACAAAGCGCACTATTGGTGGCAACGGACATGAAAATGCAACTTTGCTGAGATTACTTCCTTTTATAATTGGTGATAAAGTCCCACAATGTAATGTTGCGTGGTCTACACTTATGGATTTGAAAGACATAGTGGAGTTAATTTTGTCCCCTTCATTCACTGACGAAACTATCCAGTATTTGCAGTCAAAAATTCAAGATCATAGACAATGTCTACAAGAACTTTTTCCAGATTTTCAACTGCGCCCTAAACATCACTACATCCAACATTTTCCCCATCTCATTTGATGTTTTGGGGCTCTTGTCCACTTGTGGACAATGAGGTTTGAGGGGAAACATCGATTTTTCAAGCGAGTTATTTCAAAGAAAAGACACAAAGTAACACAATTTACTACACATCAAGAATCTGTGTTGATGGCACTGACTTTGTTGTTGGCATGTTTGTATCTGTTGGTCAGGAGGGAGGGTTGCCTAGATTTTGCAGAATTGAAAACATTTTCCTTCTTGATGGCACCGTCACTTTACGTGTTCGACATCACCAATCAGACTACATTGAGCATCTTGGATCATATCAGCTTTCACCTTTGAATTTGATGATGCAGACCATCTCAGACCTCAATGATCCATTGCCCATCTTTGCATACAAAATAGAAGGAAAACTGTTCATAACCTTGAGAAGATACATATTACTGAAGTATTAGATCTCAAGAAAAACTAACCCCTAGATTCCACATTCTCCGTGCTCGCTCCGTTCCACTCCGCCCCGACCGCCGCAGCAAATACGTTGCTATTTTGAACGTTCAGAAACATTCCACATCGTCCACTCCGCTCCGAGGGCCAACGTCGCCGCTCCGCCTCGGCACGATAATAATACGGACCAACTCTATTTTCAGCTACGTCTGCGCCCCGTCAGCTCCGTCCGTATCAAGCTCAACAGTTCAGAACGCACCAGAAGACAGGAAAGAGAACGGAAACAACATCCGGATTTTTCAAATAAAATGTAGAAATAAAAATACGTACGTTTTGAACATATAAAGTATTTTTATACGTATATTTACATTAAAGCTGTGCTATATATAATATATTTTAAATCGTACACTACTTGTAAATCACAAAATTACATTACAATTTTGCTTTTGGAATGAATGAAAAGTTTGTTTTGGTACCGGCTTTATCTGTACACACATTTTATCGCGTGATCTCGTACGTCTCGCGCATGCTCTCCTCAGCTCCGCAGTTGGGCGGAGTGGAGCCCAGACGGAGCAAGACGTGTGCAGTGGGCGTTTGATTTCGGAATCCTTCGGAGGCGGTCCGCGGCGGGCTGGAGCGGGGCGGTGACGCGAGATGTGGAATCCCGGGGTAAGGCTTGTCAGTATTGGCTTTATGATTTTAAAAGAAGAGGCACATGTTAAAAAATGATTATTTTGTTGTTGTTGACAGATGGCGGGAACGAGCACAATGACTGCAACACAGAGGTTTTTGCTCCGTGTATATGTTGCGACCGATGTTGCTATGAAGCTGATACTGACAGAGCGCCCAAAATCCGTTGAAGATCTGAAGAGTATTATGTGTGAGAAGTTAAAACTCAGTGGTGAATTTTCCCTTCATTATGAGGATCCTGATTTTGATGGGATGCTTAGTGTTCTTATGGACATTGATGAACTGCCTGTGAAAGGCACACTGAAAGTGATCTGAAAGTGACGATTCCTCAGTCGCAAGCTCTGACACAGACATACTGCCACACGTGCCCCCGGTCCGGCGTCAAAAGCATTGGCCCAGCAATTTTGTGGTGCCTGAGTTTACTTTTGATGTTGAGCATGTGTTTGAAGAAGGGAACCGGGTGTACAGAGAGGCTGGAAAAAGACTCAAGCTAACAAAGTCCCAACTGCACAGACTTCTTGACAAAATGGCCGAAACAATGTTCAGTTTCAAAGCCTATCCAAATGACCAAGAGATGGCTATGGCAGCTGAAGCTTTAGTTGGTGGCCTCTCAGAGCCAGGGGGTCGCACTGCTTGGTTTGGCTGGAAAACCCGTGTGAAGCACAAGATGGGAAACTACCAAACCATAATGTCCAGATCTGGTTGTGCTGAAGTGGCTATAAACTTGGGCAAAAGGAGAAGAAATAAGCCATAGAATCCATACCCACATACAAACATCCAAAAGGCAAGACGTTCTGAAATCAACTTCCTTCCAGACTTTCCGAAAGGGGAGAATCAGACATCCCTGGAACAGCTGAGACTACAGATATCAGAGGAAATTGACAGGATTGAAAGAGATGATTTCATAGAAGGAGGCATGTAAACAACATTTGCACTTCGACGGCATGAGATTATCACTGGAGAACACTTGGTTAAAGATCTCTTAATGCGATGGGCAGCCCTCAAGATGGAGTCACAGGTAACAAGTATTCTTCATAGTCTTTTTTGTTAAAGGAATAGGCCACCGTTTTTACATACTGACATATGTTCTTACCTTACCTTAGACTAGTTGATATGTACCTGTCTGGTCTTTGTCTGTGCGCTCTGTCATGCAAACGGAGCACAAACGCAGCCTCTTCCACATACTGTATAGTTCCAAATCAGCTCCCGTTAAAAGCTACCAAACTCTTCCACGTTTTCCCTATTTAAATACAGTTACGTGACGTGTTACACTACAAAGTATAGTAACACAGAAATGTAACATGTCGATTTTCTCAGCGGATAAAAAGGGGTACTATATTGTGAGGCGTAATAATACGAGGAGCACTACGTCCGCGCACTAACACCTAAAGACTTTTCTCCCGCTCACTACAAGTCACGCTGCTTCTATTGACGGAAGTGAGCGGGGGAGAAGTCTTTAGGTGTTAGTGCGCGGACGTAGTGCTCCTCGTATTATTACGCCTCACAATATAGTACCCCTTTTTATCCGCTGAGAAAATCGACATGTTACATTTCTGTGTTACTATACTTTGTAGTGTAACACGTCACGTAACTGTATTTAAATAGGGACAACGTGGAAGAGTTTGGTAGCTTCTAACGGGAGCTGATTTGGAACTATACAGTATGTGGAAGAGGCTGCGTTTGTGCTCCGTTTGCATGACAGAGTGCACGGACAAAGACCAGACAGGTACATATCAACTAGTCTAAGGTAAGGTAAGAACATATGTCAGTATGTAAAAACGGTGGCCTATTCCTTTAAGTGTATATTGTCTTAAGATAACTTTTCATGTTTTTGCAGGTTGTTGCCGAGTTTTACCGCATAACCAATGTGAACCTTCGAAACACCTTCTATGCAGAGCTGCACCGCCATTCACTACGATTGATTGGATTATTCAGGGAGAAGGCATACCCAACTGGCCAGATTTCAATAGCCCTGCAGAGACTTCTCAGGGACTATGATGCTCAGGTATGCCCATTTTTCTCACTCAGCTTCTGTTCCTCTTAATTACTCATCATCTTGTCTTTGCTTCTCTTCACCACATGCCGCCTCTTTCTTGGGCTGAGCGCACCAGTTGTATACCTGGTCTAAACTGTATGTTCAACTTAATTCTGAAAGATAATGACTTCCTCATTTTTAAGGCCTGTGCATCACTCAAGCTTAAATATACATTGTGTAACTTTCTATGCAGAAGAAAGATATTAGTGCATATTTGACCTTTTAGTGACCCAGCGGCTTTATGGGTGGCTAGCGTAGTAGCGCCTTTATTTTCCATCATGCCAGCCTCTTGGACGCTCCAGGATGAATTGTTTTTAAGGCTTTCTGGATAAAATGTATGTGTAACCGTGGAGATGGTTCCATCAGCAGTACCCAGTATCACTAGTACCCCACAAAACATTTGATCCTAGGGGCCACCATGATGGAAAGTCTAGGCACCATGTCAACCACCCATACAGCTGCTGGATTCTTGAAAGGTGAAAGGTCAAATATGCACTAACAGCATATTTATTTCCCAGATAAAAAGTTAAATTATATATCTTTAAAGAAATAGGCCACTGTGGGGAAGCTGGCCAATGTGGTCAAGTAGGAGGCAGACTCAAAAGTTCCCATAGTAGCCGACATTTATTTCACCGTGGTAAATGTGGCAAAAATCATACTTTACATTTGTACAAAAAATTACTGTCAAAAATGCTGAACAGAAACAAACAAACAGAACTTAACTGAACTCCATGGTTCCCCCCTTGCACATGGGTTCTCCCCTTTCCAAACCAGGTGGCAAGTATTACCTTGATTGCAATACAATTAACAAAATGAAACATTTTACATAAATCCTGTATGATGCTTTAACTGAACAAACCGGGGTAGTTATGTTTAACTGTTTAGTTTGGATATTACAAAAATTATGAACCATGAAACAATGAATACATAAACTTATAACTAACGTGTTGACGGAACATAGCATATAATTAGTTTAGTAAAATTGTGTTATACTGTTAAAAGCTCATTGCGGGACTTAGAATTATTATTGACATCAAGCACAGTGCATAAACATACTCCATCCTTGCTCTATTGCTTTATAATCGTCTATTCCTCAGTCAAAGCTTATCACAGGATGTGCGGGAGTTCAGCACACGTCGGTCTGCACGCAGTGGCAACTTACTGGAATGCGGAGGTCATCACACGTCTGTCTGTATCCAGTGGATACTTGCTGAGCACGAGGTGGATGACAACTGCGAAGCTGCCCCCCCTTGGGAACGTCTGCACATTTTAATGTACAAATGTATGAGCTAGGAAAGATACAGCAGAGAGAGAATGAACTCGGCCGAGGAATGACCTCTCCGAATGGCTCCTGCTGCATTCGATAGGGCTAGATAGCGCTCAATATTCTGTTTAGAATTGTAAACGTGAGGGTAATAAATTTGCTTATCTAAAAACCTTCACGACTGTGTGGTGTCCATTCTGTGATCGACGGAATCAACGAATATGACGGCATCTACCTTTTGTGATTAATGGAGTCAGGTTTATGTTATATATAAGAGAGTAATTTCCTGTGTGTGATGCCCACAGTCAAGGGACAAAGCAACCCAAAACCTACTTTGTCACAGCCACCGTTTTTCCATACTGAGATTATGTTCTTACCTTAGCTTAGACAAGTTCATTTGTACCCGTCTGCTCTTCACGAGTGCCTTCAGTAACGTAAACACAGCACAGACGGCGTTAGCATTTAGCCGTTAGCATTTAGCTTCTCTCTTCTCCTCTATAGCTCCAAACGAGGTGAAGATAGAAGCCACGTTTTCCCTATTTAAATATGGTTACGTCAAGTGTTACACGGTAAAGTATAGTTATACAAAATTATATAATGCGGAATGTCTAAGCAGATAAAAAGGGGAACTATATTGAAAGGTGTAATAATACCAGGAATACTTCGATATCCGCACAGTAATATCTTCACTTTAATGTGCGGACGCCGAAGTACTCCTGTTATTTTTTCACCTTACAATATAGTTCCCTCAGACTTCTTCTTCTTATGTACACGTACAGATGGTACTTTTTACTGAAAGTTTGATTATTCCACACAATTAAAACCTCAACATTTTATTGTGAGACAAACCTGGCATTAAAGGCCATAAGCGCCACTGCAGGTGTTGTAGCACGTTCCTGTTTTTTTTTACTCATTAATTGTCTGTGAGAGTACATCCAATTACACAGTGGAGATCCTTTTATTTTCACTCAAACTTGGCTGTGAGTGTGGCGCTAGCCTGCAATTAGCCATGCCCGTTAGCCTGTTAGCTTCTTCTTGAAAAAGTTCATCTTGAAACATTTAACAATTTGAAACAACAGAGACAAAAATTATAAACTGACACCACACACAAGGAATGCCACAAGACGAAAATAATTCTGTGGAATCTTAATCAAATTAGGACCTAAATCTGGGGAATACTCTTGTATTCTGTTTTAAACTTTGATTTAGAGCAGGTGTGTCCAAACTTCTTTTCCTTGAGGGATGTATTATGTCCAGGGCTGCTTATCGTCAAACTATACCAGTATTGTATCAAAAAAGTTAAGTGCAACTGGTATCTCAAAAAATAAAAGTATTGAAAGCAGGTTTAAAAAATAAATACATTTAAAAAAAACATCATAAGAGACCAGGTTTTGATGCCTGTTGGGTCCAGGGACAGAAATTACATGGTGGTTTATGCTGTGTTTACACATAAGCACGATGCGTTACGAATGCCACAAATGCACATTCGTGGCCAAGGATCACGAATTTGAGTGGACTTTGATGATTCGGGGTCGAGGTTTCACGCGCCGCCACTAACTGTTGCGACCTGTTACTACGCGTTACGATTAATGGCACGAATTATTACGCACGGTCACGAATATGCGTCCCGCGCTGCTGCGTGGCGTCCCGCGCTGCTGCGTGGTGTTACGGGTCACTAGGAATATTCGCGTTCTGTCCGAAATCTGTCAAGAATTGGGCGAAAGTGGAGTGATCTTCTTCCACCGGGTTGGAGGCGGAGCAGAGGCCGTGCTCTCCCCTGAGTCATTGGGCTCGTCTGGCTCCAACTCCCGAACATCAGGTACGACCCAGGAGGAAGAAAGGTCGGAGGAACACTTTCAGCACCCCGCGGAGCGGCAGCGGCAGGTGCTGTCCGTGGCTTGGAGCGCGGATTGGCCGACTTTGTGACACTTTTCCTTGGCATAGCGACTGCAAGTACCAACATTTACTTGGGCGTAGCGTAGGTTTCTGTCAATTTTGAGCGTGAAAACAGTGATTCTGCTCTACGAATGCTCTACGAATTATGTACGAATGCTCTCACGCTGAATTACGAAGCACCACTCCTCCTCACGAAAGGACACGCTCCGTTGCGAACTCCACGAACAGAGGGTGATTCGTGACATTCGTGGAAGATTTTTTGACAGACAAAAACTTTCTCCACGAACGTCACGAACGTCACGAACTGATGCGTTCTGTTAAGAATCCCATTGAGATGCGTTAAGTCACGTCACGAACGTCACGAATGACGGAAAAATGACATTCGTAACGCATCGTGCTTATGTGTAAACGCAGCATTAGATTTTAAATGATAGATTTATAATATTCCATAATTTTATTTTTTATTTTTTTATAGAATAGATGAACATTTAATTTTTTTTTTTTTTTTAGCTCTAGACGACAAATATTTTAGTATAGGTATCAAAAAATCCCTCTTCCCTCAATCCCTTATTGCTATCAAAAAACAATTATCCCTTATTGCTATCAATAAAACAATCAACTGGTGATTTTTATTTATTGGTTTATTTGATCGGGACAGTGCATGTTAAAGAACACACATGGGTCTCATGCATGTAAACAAGCCACAAACACGGATAATGTTTGTTACTGAGGCTATAATCATGTAAATGAATAAACTTGGGCTGTAGGCTACATCTTTCTCTTAGGACATGGACATTGTTTAGCTCATGACAGGGCTATTAAATGTTTTTGTGAGAGCCTATAATGCTTAAGATAGCCATCGAGTTCGAGTTTGCACTGTCCTTGTGCCAGGCGCAAGATCTGGTCCTATATTTTTTTTTACGATTCTTTTCTCATCTCTGTACCTGATTTTGTCTTCCCCGCATATTTATTTGTTGTTGTGTAATTTCTTGGTCCAATATTGATAACAAAATGTGTATTTTGCAGCAAGATGGAGAACCAGATGTGACCGATGATCCCCTTGCGCTTGTCACTACTTTTCCAGATGTCTTCAGACCTGGGAACATCTCAATTGTTGTGGAAGGGAGCATTGTGATGAGTGAGTGTCGTACCATGCCTGAAGCATTTTTGTTGCTGCTTGGTCTGATGTACGTGTTCAATATTGAGTATCCAAAGAAACTTGTTAACACATTTACGTTTTATTGGTATGTCTCGATGACAACACTGCTCTAAAACCATGTCTACTCTCATTGAAAAATGTGCTCTTTGAAGACCGCCGTTAAATTGTTGCCACTTTGATCAGTATTCTGTTTTCAGTTTTGATTTTAAAAAATGGTGCCAACTGAAAAGCATTTAGCAACACCGTTTTTTAGTTTTTTAGTGTCAGTAAAAAAAGCAAGAAAACAGTCTTTAAGTGCATGTATGACACACGTTATAGTACTTTTTTTATTTATTTTTTGGCCTGAGTTGGCCTATTTTTTTTGTTTTATTAATCCTTTTGCTTGGAGAAATGGGTCAAAGTTCCATGAAACTATGCGTTATTGCTATTCTAGAGCTAGAATAAAAAAGGACTTTGTTTTAAAATTGTATTCATAGGCTGACCCTTTCACTGATGTAAAAACAAATACTTCAAGAGGCATAATTTTTTGAACAAATTGTTAATGGCTTGAAATAGTTTTTATATAGAATTTTGACACAATTTGTAACATTTCACTTGGGTTGTTTCCATGAACTAAGTTACTTTAAGGCCATTTGCCTATACAGAATTTACTGTTCACTCAAAATTCCCATTTCATATCTCCTGTGGCAGTTTTATCTGTTTGTGATTTGTCACTGGTTGAAGTAAACATTTAAAATTATGCAATATTGTGAATGTTAAAGTTGCACTGTTGTGTTTGTAATGTTCAAAAAAGGCATTATATATTTTGAATAAATGCCATTGTTTTAATATTTGGGCCCTATAAATGTCTACAAAGTTAAGTCCTCAAAACATTAATTTCCATACAAGTTGCCATAGAAGAGAGTGTAATGAGTTTACGGAGCTTTAAATCTTTAGGTTGAAATTGTCAAATGTTAATAATATGGATCTGCTGGACTTATTAAGTTAAAATTGGCAGAAAATAGTTAATACAATGAATCTAATGAACATTAACATTTTAGGTTGAAATAGTCAGGAAAGTGTTAATGTAATGAGTTTACTGAACTTAAAATATTTAAGTTGAAATGGTCAGGAAAGTGTTAATGTAATGAGTCTACTGAACTTAAAAATTCTAGGTTCAAATGGACAAATAATAAAAAGTGATAAGTTTACTTAACTTAAAATAAATGGGTTGGATGAGTCTACTGAACCTGTTATTTATAAGTTGGGTGTGACTAAAAATTTTAAAACATTAACTCAATATTTTTGTCGTAATAAAGTTTCCACAAAAGTTTTGAGTTCAATGAACTTGTTCGGGTTTACAGTGTACCGTGCCGCTACCGTTATTCATAGCATCAATGTCCTACTTTGAGTTGAGATGGACTACGGCACTGTATTATATTTATATATATATATGTATGTATATACATGTCTTTCAGTTATGTGACTTATGTTGTTATGGCGGACATTTTGAATACCAAACTAGAATTATGCAGTACTACAACATGTAACAATATCTCTACTCAGGATGAAAATGAAAGACAACTGCTCGAGTGGCATTTTTATGTACTCGTCATTGCTCAAGAAGAACAGTAAAAACACGGCCCCAGAGATTGCACATTTATGTGAAGAAACCAGTGAGTCAGCTGCTCAAAACATTAACATGCTGAAGCCATTGACAGTTGGTTGAAAGTTGCTAACCGATAGCATGCTAACATCTCGAGCAGCTTAAACACTGACTCAGACTGAGACTCTGTTGACATGACAAAAATCCCAGAGAAAGGTTTTCTGTTTCCTCACTATGATATGTTAGTTTTGTGAAGCAGATCTTTAGTAAATCCTGCTGTAGCTCGACAGACAGCTGCTACGTCTTTGCCACATTTGCTGTTTGTTATCTTCTTGAGCACATGATTACAAGTAAATAAAATGCCACTGTCAATCAATTGTCTTTAATTTTCATCCTGAGTAAAGATATTGTAACATGTTGTAGGTACTACATAATTCTACTTCGGTATTCAAAATGGCGGCCGGAACGTTGCATGATGTCATGTGAAACGCATGTATATATATATATATATATCAATTTGTAAATTGTAAATTGTATTTAAAGATGGTGCCGCGGATGGTTGCCATGGAGTTTATGTGCGCTCTATTGTGTTTGTTTTTGTGCGTTAATCGTGTCTCTGCGTGCTGCTACTGAACATCAGATCAATCACCCCCACAGACTTACTACCTTTTTTTAAGCGTCAGCTGCGGATTTGGTAAATTTTTTTACCAAAAGAGGGAAAGGCAAGGCAAAAGGCGATGGAGTCTGCTTCTATATCAACAACAGCTGGTGCTCTGATGTGACTGTGATATCCCAACATTGCTTTCCTGCTCTGGAATATCTGATCATTAACTGTAAACCTTTTTATTCACCGTGGGAGATAGTCTCATTCATCCTGGTTGCGTGCTATTTACCGCGGGGGCGGAAGTGCAGCTCAGCGCACACTCGCGGAGCAGATTCTGAACGTAGAGCGGACTTTCCCGGAGTCTCTCGTCATTGTGCTCGGTGACTTTAACAAAGGGAACCTCAGCCAGGAATTACCCAAATACAGACAGTTTATTAAATGCCCCACCAGAGAGGAGAACGCGCTGGATCACTGTTACACCACCATAAGCACTCTGACTTTCAGATCACGTGATGGTCCACTTCATACAGACAAAGACTCAAAAGAAAGAAACAAAGAGGTTCACTCCTGAAGCTGTAGAGGAGCTGCGCTCATGTATGGAGACAACAGACTGGGAGGCATTTGGGGCTGCTTCCATCAACCTGGATGAATACACGGACATCGTGACCTCATACTGTTTATCCAGTTCAATGAGGAGCGCATAGTCCCAACGCGCACCAGGGTTTGTTATGGGAATGATGAGCCCTGGTTCACACCCAAACTCCGGCAACTACGTAAGGAGAAAGAGGTGGCATACAGAAATGTAGACAAAGACCGATACAGACAGGAAAAATACCACCTTAGAAGGGAAGTGGGAAATGTCAAACTGTATATTCAGCCCGTCTCCAACAGCAATTCTCCTCAAATGACCCGGGAGCAGTGTGGAGGGGGCTTAAGGCCATCACGAACTATAAGGCCAAGGCCCCCCGGGCTCTGAACGACCTGTCCCTCGCCCAGGGTCTGAATACACACTACTGCCGCCATGAACGCCCATCAGCTCCTCACACTCCAGAGACTCCAGATAACCCAGCTCTGCCCACCCACCACCACCATCAATGACCCCAGCACTTCATCAAAGGCCTCCACAGACCCTCCCTCCCCCTGCTCTCTCCATCCAAGAGGAAGAAGTGTGCCGGCAGTTCCTGAAACTGTGGAAGGCCCCCGGGCCGGATGGTGTTTCCCCCTCCACCCTGAGACACTGCGCGGATCAGCTGGCTCCCGTCTTCACAGACATTTTCAACACCTCCCTGGAGTCCTGCTTCAAAATATCCAACATCGTCCCTGTCCCTAAGAAACCACGGATCACAGGACTTAATGACTACAGTCCGGTGGCGCTGACGTCTGTTGTCATAAAGTCTTTTGAGCGCTTGGTCCTGCCTCACCTCAAGGACATCATGATAACAGAATCATGTATCATTTTGCTTTCACTTTACAGTTGTCTGTTACTTGTGTGTGAACTTTCAGTAAAACATTAAAAATCAAATCTTTACGTTTAGGGTTGTAAACATGACAAAATGTGCAAAAGTTCAAGGTGTATTAGCACTTTTGCAAGGCGAAGGTTTGTATCACATTAACACGATATGTAAGCTTTATAACTAAAACTGTTGTTTTTGGTAGGTACACACAAAGTGATAAATGCAGTGATATATTTAGTCTTTAATTTAATGTTGTAATGATTGACATTTTCACAAAATACATTGACCAAACCTCTTGAACACATTTCAAAAATGTGTTCAATGTATATATATATATATATTATATGAATACCAAGAAGCAGAATCCCAAAATAAATTAGAGATGAATTAAAAATGCAATAGTAAATTACTATTTACGATCTGTTAAGATTGTCCTTCGTAAAACTATGAATAACACAATAGTATTAATACAACCATTATAATTTAATAATAATAATAATAATAATAAACTTTATTTATAAAGCACCTTTTAAAACGGCCAAAGCTTACCAAAGTGCTGTACAGTAAAGAGCAAATGACAATCAGTAAGAAAACAAGAGTTTACACTTACAACAGTTAAAACAATGACAGACACATCATTAATTGGCACCAATTAATCACCACGATGTGATAGTAGCCAGGACACAACCACCAGGAAAGCTGTGTTGACAACGTTGATCTTGAGGGTTACGCCACTTGAAGCTGTATCAGAAAAAAGAAGATTTTGAGTAAAGTTTTATTGAACAACATTCAGTGTAATGTCACTAAAGTAGTATGTGTTACCTGTGGCTGCATCTGTGATGGTTGTAGTTGGAGCGGCTGTAGTTGTGGTGGTTGTCGGAGCGGCTGTAGTTGTGGTGGTTGTTGGAGCGGCTGTAGTTGTGGTGGTTGTCGGAGCGGCTGTAGTTGTGGTGGTTGTCGGAGCGGCTGTAGTTGTGGTGGCTGTTGCCACTGGACTGGCTGAAAAATTCAGAAATGTCAATAATTATTCATTTTAGCTTATGATGTTGTTTGGTTCCAATTGTATGAACTTACAAGTCACCACTGATTTGACAAAATTACTCTCCCCATTCTCCAGTGACTCAGCCATTTCTTTCTCTGACGGAAGGCTGTGGGTAGGCTCCGAAGATGGATATGTAATTTCCAAGTCAACATCAGTAGCACTGAATCTAGATATTTGATATGCAGACTTCCTGTATTCAAAAAAGCAAACAAGATATTTATATTACCATGGAGTTCAATAAATAAGGTTGATCAAAACCTCCAATAAATATGCATAGGGAAGCTGTTTTTGTAAAATATTAATGATGGATGAAAAGAAGATGCCAGAATAAAAAATCCCATTCAATATCCTCATAGACATTTCAAAGAAAAAAGAATAAAACATTTCAAATACTCTTTGAATATCTGATTTTTTGTTTGTTTAGGCTATCGGATTTTTGAAAAGGATTTTTACTTTCAGCACCGGCTAAACCTCGACTATTGAGTTCAACAGGTGTTTGTAAAACATGGCATTGAATAGCAGATAGCTTACTTAAACTGGAAAACGCGGCATTTCTGGCCTTTGTTTCCAAATGCTTTGTGGAGTTTTTCTAAACACTAAAAGAGAAGATATAACAGTGAGTTCAACAGTACTTTGATTCAAGTCAAATATATAACACAATAGCCTTTATATGTACTTACGTCAGCCTCTACTTTGTCCTTTAGAGCTCGGTACTCTGATGTACCAGGGTTACTGTATTCAGCCCGGTACACACGATCTGGCAAAGTTGACAATACTATATAAACATGATCTGAAGATGTGGTAGTAGCTGGTGCTGATGCCGTAGTGGTGGTAATAGCTGGTGTCGTAGTACTTGTTGTACTTGCAACTGTAGTAGTAGTGGATGAAGCTGAATTAGTTTTGGTAGTTGTTGGAGCTGCAGTAGTGGTAGTAGAAGTAGGGTCTGTAATTGTATTTCTTGTTGGAGCGGCTGTAGTTGTGGTGGTTGTTGGCACTGGACTGGCTGAAAAATTCAGAAATGTAAATAATTATTCATTTAAGCTTATGATGTTGTTCGGTTCTAATTGTATGAACTTACAAGTCACCACTGATTTGACAAAATTACTCTCCCCATTCTCCAGTGACTCAGCCATTTCCTTCTCTGACGGAAGGCTGTGGATAGGCTCCGAAGATGGATATGTAATTTCCAAGTCAACATCAGTACCACTGAACCTAGATATTTGATATGCAGACTTCCTGTATTCAAAAAAGCAAACAATATATTCATATTACCATGGAGTTCAATAAATAAGGTTGATCAAAACCTCCAATAAATATGCATAGGGAAGCTGTTTTTGTAAAATATTAATGATGGATAAAAAGAAGATGCCAGAATAAAAAATCCCATTCAATATCCTCATAGACATTTCAAAGAAAAAAGAATAAAACATTTTAAATACTCTTTGAATATCTGATTTTTTGTTTGTTTAGGCTATGGGATTTTTGAAAAGGATTTTTACTTTCAGCACCGGCTAAACCTCGACTATTGAGTTCAACAGGTGTTTGTAAAACATGGCATTGAATAGCAGGTAGCTTACTTAAACTGGAAAACGCGGCATTTCTGGCCTTTGTTTCCAAATGCTTTGTGGAGTTTTTCTAAACACTAAAAGAGAAGATATAACAGTGAGTTCAACAGTACTTTGATTCAAGTCAAATATATAACACAATAGCCTTTATATGTACTTACGTCAGCCTCTACTTTGTCCTTCAGAGCTCGGTACTCTGATGTACCAGGGTTACTGTAAACAACCCGGTACACACGATCTGGCAAAGTTGACAATACTATATAAACATGATCTGAAGATGTGGTAGTAGCTGGTGCTGATGCCGTAGTGGTGGTAATAGCTGGTGTCGTAGTACTTGTTGTACTTGCAACTGTAGTAGTAGTGGATGAAGCTGAAGTAGTTGGTAGTTGGAAGTTGGTAGTTGTTGGGGCTGCAGTAGTGGTAGTAGAAGTAGGGTCTGTAATTGTATTTCTTGTTGGAGCGGCTGTAGTTGTGGTGGTTGTTGGCACTGGACTGGCTGAAAAATTCAGAAATGTCAATAATTATTCATTTAAGCTTATGATGTTGTTTGGTTCTAATTGAATTAACTTACAAGTCACCACTGATTTGACAAAATTACTCTCCCCATTCTCCAGTGACTCAGCCATTTCCTTCTCTGACGGAAGGCTGTGGATAGGCTCCGAAGATGGATATGTAACTTTCAAGTCAACATCAGTACCACTGAACCTAGATATTTGATATGCAGACTTCCTGTATTCAAAAAAGCAAACAATAGAGTTCAATGATTAAGGATGATCAAAACCTCCAATAAATATGCATAGGGAAGCTGTTTTTTTGTAAAATATTAATGATGGATGAAAAGAAGATGCCAGAATAAAAAATCCCATTCAATATCCTCATAGACATTTCAAAGAAAAAAGAATAAAACATTTTAAATACTCTTTGAATATCTGATTTTTTGTTTGTTTAGGCTATGGGATTTTTGAAAAGGATTTTTACTTTCAGCACCGGCTAAACCTCGACTATTGAGTTCAACAGGTGTTTGTAAAACATGGCATTGAATAGCAGGTAGCTTACTTAAACTGGAAAACGCGGCATTTCTGGCCTTTGTTTCCAAATGCTTTGTGGAGTTTTTCTAAACACTAAAAGAGAAGATATAACAGTGAGTTCAACAGTACTTTGATTCAAGTCAAATATATAACACAATAGCCTTTATATGTACTTACGTCAGCCTCTACTTTGTCCTTTAGAGCTCGGTACTCTGATGTACCAGGGTTACTGTATTCAGCCCGGTACACACGATCTGGCAAAGTTGACAATACTATATAAACATGATCTGAAGATGTGGTAGTAGCTGGTGCTGATGCCGTAGTGGTGGTAATAGCTGGTGTCGTAGTACTTGTTGTACTTGCAACTGTAGTAGTAGTGGATGAAGCTGAAGTAGTTTTGGTAATTGTTGGAGCTGCAGTAGTGGTAGTAGAAGTAGGGTCTGTAATTGTATTTCTTGTTGGAGCGGCTGTAGTTGTGGTGGTTGTTGGAGCCGCTGTAGTTGTGGTGGTTGTCGGAGCGGCTGTAGTTGTGGTGGTTGTTGCCACTGGACTGGCTGAAAAATTCAGAAATGTAAATAATTATTAATTTAAGCTTATGATGTTGTTCGGTTCTAATTGAATTAACTTACAAGTCACCACTGATTTGACAAAATTACTCTCCCCATTCTCCAGTGACTCAGCCATTTCCTTCTCTGACGGAAGGCTGTGGATAGGCTCCGAAGATGGATATGTAACTTTCAAGTCAACATCAGTACCACTGAACCTAGATATTTGATATGCAGACTTCCTGTATTCAAAAAAGCAAACAATATATTTATATTACCATGGAGTTCAATAAATAAGGTTGATCAAAACTTCCAATAAATATGCATAGGGAAGCTGTTTTTGTAAAATATTAATGATGGATGAAAAGAAGATGCCAGAATAAAAAATCCCATTCAATATCCTCATAGATATTTCAAAGAAACAAGAATAAAACATTTCAAATACTCTTTGAATATCTGATTTTTTGTTTGTTTAGGCTATGGGTGTCAAACTCATTTTGGGTCGTGGGCCGAAGTTCAGCTGCCACGGCGGGTCGCGGGCCACATATAATGTAAACAGGAAAATATTTTTTTTTTCCAATAAATGAATAATAATAACAACAGCTTACACTTTACAAGTTTCTCAAAGTGCTACATAGTATTCATTAGAGTGAATGGTCCTCTTTTCAAATCTTATTTTTTTCTTGCAAAAGAGACGTCAACATTTATCAATTATATCAATCGATAAAATAATGTAAAAACATTCAACAAGGATCACTGTATACATATAGGAAGAGGTCCATTTTTCTTGAAAAATCCGACACTCTGTGTCCACTTTTCTCTTTTTTGACAAAGACATTTCACTGAAGAGGGTGCCAGAGTCAACAGAAAAGCAGGTAAAGCGATAGAACTGACTCAAACACAGCGCCCCTAGCGGACAATATAAGAACTGCAAATTTGAAAGAAAATTAAGTTTATTCTGCTTTAATAGAATCCGAATCAGAACAGGTTCACAACTAGGAATTTTTACTCGGTGCGTTTGCGCACATGCACTAAACGCACCAGGGCAGCCGTTACAAGGCGCCCCTTAAAAAAAAAATATATATATATATTTTTTAATAATGCATATTTATCCCGTGGGCCGGACTGAACCCACTGGCGGGCCGGTTCTGGCCCGCGGGCCGTACGTTTGACACCCCTGGTTTAGGCTATGGGATTTTTGAAAAGGATTTTTACTTTCAGCACCGGCTAAACCTCGACTATTGAGTTCAACAGGTGTTTGTAAAACATGGCATTGAATAGCAGGTAGCTTACTTAAACTGGAGAACACGACAATTCTGGCCTTTGTTTTCAAATGCTTTGTGGAGTTTTTCTAAACACTAAAAGAGAAGATATAACAGTGAGTTCAACAGTACTTTGATTCAAGTCAAATATATAACACAATAGCCTTTATATGTACTTACGTCAGCCTCTACTTTGTCCTTTAGAGCTCGGTACTCTGATGTACCAGGGTTACTGTAAACAACCCGGTACACACGATCTGGCAAAGTTGACAATACTATATAAACATGATCTGAAGATGTGGTAGTAGCTGGTGCTGATGCCGTAGTGGTGGTAATAGCTGGTGTCGTAGTACTTGTTGTACTTGCAACTGTAGTAGTAGTGGATGAAGCTGAAGTAGTTTTGGTAGTTGTTGGAGCTGCACTAGTAGTAGTAGTAGTGGTAGTTGTGGTGGTTTTTGTCGGAGTGGCTGTAGTTGTGGTGGTTGTTGGAGCGGCTGTAGTTGTGGTGGTTGTTGGAGCGGCTGTAGTTGTGGTGGTTGTTGGAGCGGCTGTAGTTGTGGTGGTTGTTGGAGCGGCTGTAGTTGTGGTGGTTGTTGGAGCGGCTGTAGTTGTGGTGGTTGTTAGAGTGGCTGTAGTTGTGGTGGTTGTCGGAGCGGCTGTAGTTGTGGTGGTTGTCGGAGCGGCTGTAGTTGTGGTGGTTGTTGGAGCGGCTGTAGTTGTGGTGGTTGTTGGAGCGGCTGTAGTTTTGGTGGTTGTCGGAGCGGCTGTAGTTGTGGTGGTTGTTGGAGCCGCTGTAGTTGTGGTGGTTGTCGGAGCGGCTGTAGTTGTGGTGGTTGTTGGAGCGGCTGTAGTTGTGGTGGTTGTCGGAGCGGCTGTAGTTGTGGTGGTTGTTGGAGCCGCTGTAGTTGTTGTGGCTGTTGCCACTGGACTGGCTGAAAAATTCAGAAATGTCAATAATTATTCATTTAAGCTTATGATGTTGTTCGGTTCTAATTGTATGAACTTACAAGTCACCACTGATTTGACAAAATTACTCTCCCCATTCTCCAGTGACTCAGCCATTTCCTTCTCTGACGGAAGGCTGTGGATAGGCTCCGAAGATGGATATGTAACTTTCAAGTCAACATCAGTACCACTGAACCTAGATATTTGATATGCAGACTTCCTGTATTCAAAAAAGCAAACAAGATATTCATATTACCATGGAGTTCAATAAATAAGGTTGATCAAAACTTCCAATAAATATGCATAGGGAAGCTGTTTTTGTAAAATATTAATGATGGATGAAAAGAAGATGCCAGAATAAAAAATCCCATTCAATATCCTCATAGACATTTCAAAGAAAAAAGAATAAAACATTTCAAATACTCTTTGAATATCTGATTTTTTGTTTGTTTAGGCTATGGGTGTCAAACTCATTTTGGGTCGTGGGCCGAAGTTCAGCTGCCACGGCGGGTCGCGGGCCACATATAATGTAAACAGGAAAATATTTTTTTTTTCCAATAAATGAATAATAATAACAACAGCTTACACTTTACAAGTTTCTCAAAGTGCTACATAGTATTCATTAGAGTGAATGGTCCTCTTTTCAAATCTTATTTTTTTCTTGCAAAAGAGATGTCAACATTTATCAATTATATCAATCGATTAAAAAATAATGTAAAAACATTCAACAAGGATCACTGTATACATATAGGAAGAGGTCCATTTTTCTTGAAAAATCCGACACTCTGTGTCCACTTTTCTCTTTTTTGACAAAGACATTTCACTGAAGAGGGCGCCAGAGTCAACAGAAAAAGCAGGTAAAGCGATAGAACTGACTCAAACACAGCGCCCCTAGCGGACAATATAAGAACTGCAAATTTGAAAGAAAATTAAGTTTATTCTGCTTTAATAGAATCCGAATCAGAACAGGTTCACAACTAGGAATTTTACTCGGTGCGTTTGCGCACATGCACTAAACGCACCAGGGCAGCCGTTACAAGGCGCCCCTTAAAAAAAAAATATATATATATATTTTTTAATAATGCATATTTATCCAGTGGGCCGGACTGAACCCACTGGCGGGCCGGTTCTGGCCCGCGGGCCGTACGTTTGACACCCCTGGTTTAGGCTATGGGATTTTTGAAAAGGATTTTTACTTTCAGCACCGGCTAAACCTCGACTATTGAGTTCAACAGGTGTTTGTAAAACATGGCATTGAATAGCAGGTAGCTTACTTAAACTGGAGAACACGACAATTCTGGCCTTTGTTTCCAAATGCTTTGTGGAGTTTTTCTAAACACTAAAAGAGAAGATATAACAGTGAGTTCAACAGTACTTTGATTCAAGTCAAATATATAACACAATAGCCTTTATATGTACTTACGTCAGCCTCTACTTTGTCCTTTAGAGCTCGGTACTCTGATGTACCAGGGTTACTGTAAACAACCCGGTACACACGATCTGGCAAAGTTGACAATACTATATAAACATGATCTGAAGATGTGGTAGTAGCTGGTGCTGATGCCGTAGTGGTGGTAATAGCTGGTGTCGTAGTACTTGTTGTACTTGCAACTGTAGTAGTAGTGGATGAAGCTGAAGTAGTTTTGGTAGTTGTTGGAGCTGCACTAGTAGTAGTAGTAGTGGTAGTTGTGGTGGTTTTTGTCGGAGCGGCTGTAGTTGTGGTGGTTGTTGGAGCGGCTGTAGTTGTGGTGGTTGTTGGAGCGGCTGTAGTTGTGGTGGTTGTCGGAGCGGCTGTAGTTGTGGTGGTTGTTGGAGCGGCTGTAGTTGTGGTGGTTGTCGGAGCGGCTGTAGTTGTGGTGGTTGTTGGAGCGGCTGTAGTTGTGGTGGTTGTTGGAGCGGCTGTAGTTGTGGTGGTTGTCGGAGCGGCTGTAGTTGTGGTGGTTGTTGGAGCCGCTGTAGTTGTTGTGGCTGTTGCCACTGGACTGGCTGAAAAATTCAGAAATGTCAATAATTATTCATTTAAGTTTATGATGTTGTTCGGTTCTAATTGTATGAACTTACAAGTCACCACTGATTTGACAAAATTACTCTCCCCATTCTCCAGTGACTCAGCCATTTCCTTCTCTGACGGAAGGCTGTGGATAGGCTCCGAAGATGGATATGTAATTTCCAAGTCAACATCAGTACCACTGAACCTAGATATTTGATATGCAGACTTCCTGTATTCAAAAAAGCAAACAATATATTCATATTACCATGGAGTTCAATAAATAAGGTTGATCAAAACTTCCAATAAATATGCATAGGGAAGCTGTTTTTGTAAAATATTAATGATGGATGAAAAGAAGATGCCAGAATAAAAAATCCCATTCAATATCCTCATAGATATTTCAAAGAAACAAGAATAAAACATTTCAAATACTCTTTGAATATCAGATTTTTTGTTTGTTTAGGCTATGGGTGTCAAACTCATTTTGGGTCGTGGGCCGAAGTTCAGCTGCCACGGCGGGTCGCGGGCCACATATAATGTAAACAGGAAAATAATGTTTTTTTCCAATAAATGAATAATAATAACAACAGCTTACACTTTACAAGTTTCTCAAAGTGCTTCATAGTATTCATTAGAGTGAATGGTCCTCTTTTCAAATCTTATTTTTTTCTTGCAAAAGAGACGTCAACATTTATCAATTATATCAATCGATAAAATAATGTAAAAACATTCAACAAGGATCACTGTATACATATAGGAAGAGGTCAATTTTTCTTGAAAAATCCGACACTCTGTGTCCACTTTTCTCTTTTTTGACAAAGACATTTCACTGAAGAGGGCGCCAGAGTCAACAGAAAAAGCAGGTAAAGCGATAGAACTGACTCAAACACAGCGCCCCTAGCGGACAATATAAGAACTGCAAATTTGAAAGAAAATTAAGTTTATTCTGCTTTAATAGAATCCGAATCAGAATAGGTTTTTATTGCCATTGTTATGAACAGGTTCACAACTAGGAATTTTACTCGGTGCGTTTGCGCACATGCACTAAACGCACCAGGGCAGCCGTTTGGGTTCAACAGGTGTTTGTAAAACATGGCATTGAATAGCAGATAGCTTACTTAAACTGGAGAACGCGACAATTCTGGCCTTTGTTTCCAAATGCTTTGTGGAGTTTTTCTAAACACTAAAAGAGAAGATATAACAGTGAGTTCAACAGTACTTTGATTCAAGTCAAATATATAACACAATAGCCTTTATATGTACTTACGTCAGCCTCTACTTTGTCCTTCAGAGCTCGGTACTCTGATGTACCAGGGTTACTGTAAACAACCCGGTACACACGATCTGGCAAAGTTGACAATACTATATAAACATGATCTGAAGATGTGGTAGTAGCTGGTGCTGATGCCGTAGTGGTGGTAATAGCTGGTGTCGTAGTACTTGTTGTACTTGCAACTGTAGTAGTAGTGGATGAAGCTGAAGTAGTTGGTAGTTGGAAGTTGGTAGTTGTTGGGGCTGCACTAGTGGTGGTAATAGGTGGGGCTAAAGTAGTGGTGGTAGTCGGTGGGTCTGCAGTAGTAGTGGTTGGGGCTGCAGTAGTGGTAGTTGGGGCTGCAGTAGTAGTAGTTGGGGCTGCAGTAGTAGTAGTTGGGGCTTCAGTAGTAGTAGTTGGGGCTGCAGTAGTAGTAGTCGGTACTGCAGTAGTAGTAGTTGGGGCTGCAGTAGTAGTAGTTGGGGCTGCAGTAGTAGTAGTCGGTACTGCAGTAGTAGTAGTAGTTGGGGCTGCAGTAGTAGTAGTAGTTGGTACTGCAATAGTAGTAGTCGGTACTGCAGTAGTAGTAGTTGGGGCTGCAGTAGTAGTAGTTGGGGCTGCAGTAGTAGTAGTCGGTACTGCAGTAGTAGTAGTTGGGGCTGCAGTAGTAGTAGTTGGGGCTGCAGTAGTTGTAGTAGTAGTTGGGGCTGCAGTAGTAGTAGTCGGTACTGCAGTAGTAGTAGTCGGTACTGCAGTAGTAGTAGTCTGAGTACTGCAGACCGGTGTACCTTGGATGGTGCCGATGCTCTTTAACAGAGGGGATGTGGATAAAGATCCAGCAACATCACACAGACTAGTGGAGGCACAGCCAAGAGCCGGGACTGGGGAGGACTGTCCTGTAGGTGTTACTGCAAACAACAACATGACAGAGTTACAATGAGAAATGTCCAGGCCTTCTCAAAACATCACTCTGTTGAGTGAGCACTAGAGGATTTCACTACATCCAGACAGCTGTCGAATTACAGCAAAATCAATGCCAGTGCAATTAATCAAGGTTAGGGGAGACCAGGGTTGGTTAACAGCACCAATTCAACCACTTGGGCTATATTCAGACTACAGGGCTTGATGCTCAATTCCCATAAAAAAATAAAAAATAATCTGATATTACTCTATATTACTCTCAAATGCGACCTCTATGTGATCTCATGTTTGAACGGTATTGACAGCGTCTTGAATGTGTCACTGTTTGAGGAAGTAAACAGATCACAGCATCGCGGATCTGGAAATATAAACGTTTTTGCAAGCTAATGGCACGAGTACATCAATAACCAACTCATTTTATTAAGATAGAGCAGCCTTTCCCAAAGTCCGGGACTTCGTGGCCCCCTTATTGATCGGAAAATCTCTCGGGGGCCCCCCCAAATCATAATAATTTACTCCATTCAAATTTTTTTTATAATTTTACAGCTAAAATAACATTAAAAGTAACATCTACACTGTAAAAAAAGACTGTAAAATTAACTGAAAAAAATTGTAAAATCGCAACAGAATAATAATGTAAGCATGAAAACAATAATTTGATGTTAAAATCACAACAACAATTTTGTCATCTGTGAAACAAAAGATTTTGTTAAAATTACAACAATAATATGTGATTATGATCAAGTTTAGTCGTAAAAACAACAATTTACAATAATAAAAACAGGAAAAAACGGTATGACTCATATAAGAATAATTTAGTTAAAGTTACATCTAAATATTGTAAAATCTATCATTTTTTTCAGTTTATTTTTGAAAATACAGAGTGTATCTGTAAGTCACTTAACAAAATCCCTCCCTTTCCTGCGCTTCAACCCCCGCCCCACACCAATAACTTTTATTCTGATGAGACCTGACAATAAATCTTAATTTAGTTTGATACAATGTTTGATTGTCTTTATGATAATACTATTGGACTAAGTAGTTGTGAAGCACCTACAACTAGAGGTTTAAATACTGTAGGCTACTGTCAATCTTAAATCTTAAATCAAATTTATTTTGGTTTCAAAGGCTATAGAATGGTTTTAGATCTCTGCTCTTCACTTGATATTATGAAATGTTCTACTATTTACAACTACTACTTCGACTATATGTTTTATGTAAATAGGCCTATGTTTTTTCTTACATAACTAAAACTAGTCTAACCATTAGTGTTATAGATAATGTTTGTACATTGTGCTGTCCACCTGTTATTTGAATTTCAAAGTGTGTGAGTCAGTGCGTGCAGCGGCAGCTGAAGCTCGTCGCTGATTGAAAATTGGCGTGAGAGCGCGAGCTCTGGTTCACGGCAGTATCTGACGTCACTAACGAGCCGGCGCCAGACCAACGCGCCAGACTGAGCAACAGCGATAGAGAAAAGCATTTTTGGAGTCCTCGGGTCAATTTTTGACGTAGAGCGGCGTGTGTGGCTTCAAACTACGACGAAATAATTGGAGACTCTGGAGTTCCACCTTACACAGTAAGCTTGCTTGACAGATAATGTTTTACATGGTTTAAGCTAGTCTATATCAGTTCTAAAGAGTTTAGGAGAACTCGTTATTTCTTACTGCGCAGAAAAATACAATGCACATCATTAGAAATGATTACATGTGGCTTTTGTAATAAGACATTAAGCACATTAAAGGCTTATGTACTACACTGTAGAGTGCATAAAAACGAGCCTCGTTGTATTTTCAAATGTTCTGGTGATAAATGTGGTCGAACATTTACTACCTATTCGGCTTTTAAGGGACATTTTTATCGTTCGCACAATACAGCTGCACCACATGCTGCTTCGTCCGTAGTTTCACATTTAAAATGTGCAGTTGCGTTATGTGTGCGCCATTTTCACACAGTAAAAGAACTTGTGTCCCATTTAATTGAACATATTAGCGAAGGCAGAGCTGTGTCATGCCCAGTACGTGGTTGTACACGCATGTATATCAAAGATACATCATTTAAGTCTCACATGTCCCGGAACCACAAAGCATGCTCAACTGACAGCATTCATGACATGTATAGGGACGTAAGCTTTCAGTCCTCCAGTCTCAATGAGAGTACATTGGATGTTTCAGCAAGCACAAGTGAACCTATGCCACCAGCTTGTGCAACCACTGATATACCTGAGACTGAGAGTGAGTCTTTTCTCAGAAACATGTGTCTATTTTACCTAAAACTGCAAGGGCAACTTCTTGTTCCTGCCACCACTGTACAGACTATTGTTGAGGAGGTGCAAAATGTGCATGAGTTAGGACTGAACTACACAATGACTAAAGTAAATTACTTATTAAAAAATGACATGAAACTTACAGATGAAGCTATTACAAAAATCAGTGACTGCATAAAAGAATCTGATCTGTTCTCTGCATGCCATAAAGGGCCTCTAAGAACAACATACTCCAGAGGCCAGACTTTCACAAAAATGTTTAAGTACACTGAGCCCAAAAAAGTAATATTGGGAATGGATGAAAACCTGAAACAAAAATGTGCCTACTACGTACCAGTGGTGGAAACATTGAAGAGTCTTTTACTGTCGGATTTGTGGAAGAATTCAGAGTCACCAGAGTCAGGAGAGAAAAACAAAGAGGTGCTTATGGATATATGTGATGGGCAAAATTTCAAACGGAACAAGTTTTTCACTGATAATCCTCAATGCCTCAAACTAGTTTTGTTCCAAGATGCATTTGAAGTAGTGAATCCCTTGGGTTCTGCTAAAAAGACACACAAAGTTCTTGGAGTCTATTTGTCAGTTGCAAATTTGCCTATTCATGTGCGTTCAAATACTGATCACATGTTTCTTGTTATGTTGTGCGTTGAGAATGATCTTAAACGGTTTGGCACAGCCAAAGTGTTCTCAGAGTTGATGAAAGATTTGAAATCCTTGGAAAGAGACGGAATTACAGTTGATGGGGAAACACTGAAGGGGGCTCTATACTGCATTGCTGGGGATAACTTGGGCTCTCACGGTATTGGTGGGTACACTGAGAACTTCAGCCGCTCTAAATATTTTTGCAGGTACTGTGAAATCAAAAGAAGTGAGTTTGAGGCTGATCCAAATGCCTGTGGTCCATTGCGTACCCCGGAGACGTATGAAACCGCAGTTACTGAGCTTCAGACGGAAAACACTCAAGACATCAGAGGTATAAAGGTAAACTCTGTCTTTAATGTGCTTGAAAATTTTCATGTTGCCCAGCCTGGTTTGCCACCTTGTTTGGGACATGACCTGTTTGAGGGGGTCTTGTCCTATGATCTCGCTTTGTACCTAAAGGACATGGTTAAAAAGAAGAAATGGTTCACTTACACGCAGTTAAATAGGCGCATCAAACAGTTCAAGTACAAAGGATCTGAAGCACTCACAAAGCCATGTGCTGTCAGCTCTGAAGCAGCAAGGCTTTCGGGCCAAGCCATTCAAAATTGGAATTTATTGAGGTTGTTACCTGTACTAGTTGGTGACAAAGTGCAAAATCCAGCAGATGAAATTTGGCGACTGGCTCTCCAACTAAAAGATATTGTGGATCTGACTTGTGCTCAAAAGATCTCTGTGTCCCAGATTGCATACCTTGATATTTTGATCCAAGAATATTTGGAATCACGAAAGTTGTTGTTTCCTGAGGTTCAACTCAAACCTAAACACCACTTTCTGCGCCATTATCCAGCACTGTTTTTGAGATTTGGTCCATTGATTCGATTGTGGACGATCCGCTTTGAAAGCAAACACAGCTATTTTAAAAGATGTGCAAGACACATCAAAAACTTCAAAAACATTTGTCAGACATTATCGGAACGTCATCAGATGTATCAGGCATATCTTCTAGCTGGACAAGGATGCAGTCAAATACTGCAAGTGAAAGACAGCTGTGTGTTTTATTGCAGCCTTTACTCAGACACGATTAAAGATGCAGTAAAGAAGTTTAACTTTTCAGAAAGGAATACCACTGTTTCCACAGAAATATAAAAAGGACAGTTTCTTGTGTGCAGAAATGATGAGAACATGGAGTTTGGTGAACTTCTCCTGATCCTGATGCACAACGACAGTCTATTTCTTGATGAATATCCACAAAGGCCATTTTCACTCAGACTACCATTTATATTCTGTGACTAAAGACAGTCTTGGGTTACAGTGTGTTAACATTAATGACCTGGCAGACTTCTATCCTTTGATATCATACATTCTTAATGGGCACCAAATCATTCCACTTAAACATAGTATTGTGGAAAAATAGAAGTCCAAGTGAATTTCAATCAGTGGTTCTCAAACCTCGCACACAAAGTACAACTTATGAAAATGTATCGCTCTCTAAGCACTTTGGGTGTGAACTTGCTTATTTGTCCATGCAGTGAATTGTACATGTAAACAACGTTTTTTTTGTTTTCTGATTCAAGGTGAAAGTAAGTTCACTTTACTGCAAAAATGAGTGACTCGGAGCAAACCTTTATAAAGGACGCCATAATGGAAGTCCTACCCGACCTACCAGCTGCAACAAAAGACATCCTCGAAGAGCAACTGCAGTCCATTGGAGTGGAGTCGTATGATGACCTACAGTTCATAGAGGAGTCTGACTTGCTGTCTGCCCTGAGACCTGTACAAGCCCGAAAGCTCCTTGCCACTTGGAAACTGAAATGTAAGTAAATGCCACTCAAAGTATTAAAAGCAGACAGGCCATTCATGTGTTTCATTATTTAGTGATGAATTATTTACTATTAATTGTTTTCATTTGCAGATCAGACTCCTGAGAACAGTTCTCAATCATCTGTCGAGGCCTCACCTTCTCCATCCTTATCATTGCTCTGTGTCACCCAGAAGTTCACCATCTACCGCTTCCACTAGCCCAGGGTCTGCCGTGCAGTGGGAGGCCAACTTTGAAATTCCGTGGAGAAAATTTCCAGAGGAACTAGTGCAGTGCTTGGAGAGAGGAAAGAGACCAAGTCCGCGACTTAGAAAGGAGATGGTCCGCATTGTTGTACGAGAGATGACTAAAAATGGTGGCAAAATACCCTAATTCGCTGCAAGATGTAATAGAAGGAGACATTGTTGGTACAGGCTATGATTCTCTTGTGAAACAATTGCAAAACAGAGTTGAAAATGTGAAACGCCATTCAGCACCAGTAATAAGAAAACGAAAACATCAGACCGATGACTCTGATACAGATGAGATCCCTCTAGAAAAGAGAGCAGCAATGCAAGACACCTATGGATGCATTAAATGGGATGTAAAATGCCTGCCCCTTGGAGAAACCCAAGAGAGCCAGCTGCAAAAAAAGGAAAAGCTTAAAGCAATGTTTCAACAGTCTGATGAAAATCCAGAGGACATCAAACAGCTGATGAAGTCCACGTATTACACACAGCGAAAAGAAGTCAACCAGGGAAAAAGCATCAAATATCTCCGAGAGGAGTGGCCGTTTTGTTTTGATGAACTGGGCATGTCGGTCCACTTCAAGGAACTCACTGGAATTGGTCTCAAAGAAACTTTCGCTCGAAATTTGGATCTGAAGGGGAAAAGGCTGCTTAACTACCTGACTACAGTTTGTGTCAAAAAGAGCAGGAAATTTCTTGAAACGTACACAAGGCTTCAGATGAAGCGGGGAGAGCAGAGTGGCTGCTCAGAAAATGTGAAGGAGATGGTCTTACTTTTGCTCTGCTACTTTAATGAAAAGGAAAATTCAATGTTCTGCTATGTGGAAGATGCATGCCTGGCAGAAGAGGTCCAGCTGGAGGAGGTGCCTCTAACACCAACTGTGATTGTGTGTGGTAAGTAAAAATGTTTTAAAGAATATGCCCTTGATCGCGAAACTGTATAGTGTGTCTACTATCCAATGATGTCAATACAATTTTTTTCATAGGACAGTCCTGCTATTCAGCGAGAAGATTCATGTTGACCTTGGATAAGAAAATTGTGAACACCAACATCTCCTCCTTCATTTCCGTGCTGTGCCTGGTTTTTGGGAGCTATTACTGCTTTAACATCGACTATCCAGCGGATAGTCGATGTTAAACGACATCGACTTTCAACGGTGAGTATGCAACGGTGAGTATGCAGCTAAGACTCAAAAACATATAAAGTCCCTGAGACTTTATATGGTCTCTCAGTGGTTCAGTAGATTTCACCATCATGGGGAAGACCGCTGACCTGACAGTTGTGCAGAGAACCATCATTGACAAAAGCCTCAAAAGGTCATAGCAAAAGAAGGTGGATGTTCTCAAAGTGCTGTATCAAAGCACATTAATAGAAAGTTAAGTGGAAGGGAAAGGTGTGGGGGGAAAAGATGCACAAGCCGCAGGGATGAGCACAGTCTGGAGAGGACTGTCAGGAAATGGCCATTCAAAAGTGTGGGGGACCTTCACAAGGAGTAGACTGAGGCTGGAGTCAGAGCATCAAGAGCCTCCACACACAGACGGATCCTGGACATGGGCTTCAGATGTCAGATTCCACTGGTTGAAGCGTCCTGGTCTTCCATAACACCTCCGCAGAGCCACAGGCTGAGAGCATCCACCGTTTTTACATACCGAGATATGTTCTTACCTGAGCTGAGACGAGTTGGTAATTATAATAATAATAATGCATCTGTTTTATATAGTGCTTTTCTGGACACTCAAAGACGCTTTACATTGTACTATTCACTCACTCATTCATTGATGCGTAACTGTCTGGTCAACAAAGATGTTGTTAGCATTTGGCCTCTCCCAGTATATTCCTATGGCTCCCAACGGGGGTAAATGGTCTCAAATTATATAGCGCTTTTCCACCTACGTTAGGCACTCAAAGCTTTGCAGCAAGGATCCACTCACCCATTCATTCATACCGGAGACAAGCTGGGTGAAGTGTCTTGCCCAAGGGCACAACTCTCATCTGCTCCACCGTCGCCCCCAGTGAAGTTGGAAGCGACCACGCTCTTCCACGGGCACGCACGAAGACCAGACAGGTGTGTATCAACTTGTCTAAGCTCAGGTAAGCACATATGTCAGTATGGATAAACAGTGGCCTGTTCCTTTAAGGCAGTAAGTCTAGTAAGAAGGGCCAAAACCATGTACTAAGTACTTATGCATGATTATAGTTTTCATAAGACCAAAAGTTTAAATAATTTTTTCATTGATTTCATGTCCATCCATCCATTTTCTTCCTCTTTATCCGGGGCCGGGTCGCGGGGGCAGCAGTCTCAGCAGAGATGCCCAGACTTCCCGATCCACACACGCCTCCTCCAGCTGTTCTGGGGGGACCCCGAGGCGACACCAGGCCAGCTCGGAGACATAGTCCCACCAGCGTGTCCTGGGCCTTCCACGAGGCCTCCTCCCAACAGGTCATGCCTGGAGCACCTCCCGAGGCAGACGACCAGGAGGCATCCGGAACAGATGCCCTAGCCACCTCAGCTGGCTCCTTTCGACGTGAAGGAGCAGCAACTCGACTTCGAGCTCCTCCCGGGTAACTGAGCTCCTCACCCGATCTCGGAGGGTGTGCCCAGCCACCCTGCGAAGGAAACTCATTTCGGCCGCTTGTATTCACGATCTTGTCCTTTCGGTCATTACCCAAATCTCATGACCATAGGTGAGGGTGGGAACGTAGATCGATCGGTAAATCGAGAGCTTTGCCGTTTGGCTCAGCTCCCTCTTCACCACAACAGTCCGATACAGCGACCGCATCACTGCTGACGCCGCACCGATCCGTCTACCGATCTCACGCTCCATCCGTCCCTCACTCGTGAACACGACCCCGAGATACTTGAACTCCTCCACTTGGGGCAAGGACTCCCCACCGACCTGAAGCGGGGAAACCACCTTTTTCCGGTGGAGAACCATGGCCTCAGATTTGGAGGTGCTGATCCTCATCCCGGCCGCTTCACACTCGGCTGCAAACCGCCCCAGTGCAGCTGAAGGTCCTGATTTGATGAAGCCAACAGAACAACATCATCTGCAAACGGCAGAGATGAGATTCTGAGGTTCCCAAACCGGACACCCAATGGCCCCTGGCTGCGCCTAGAAATTCTGTCCATATAGGTAATGAACAGAACCGGTGACAAAGGGCAGCCCTGGCGGAGACCAACACGCACCGGGAACAGGTCTGACTTACTGCCGGCAATGCGAACCAAGCTCCTGCTGCGGTCATACAGGGAACGGACAGCCCTTAGTAGAGGGCCCCGGAGCACCCCCCACAGGGCACCACGAGGGACACGGTCGAACACTTTCTCCAGATCCACAAAACACATGTGGACTGGTTGGTTGATTTCATGTAATATTCTAATCTTCTGAGATTTTTAAATTTTTATAAGCTATTATTTTTAAGACAAAATCATAAAAAATAAAACATATGTCATTTTGCATGTAATGAGTCTATATCATATATTAGTTTCACATTTTAAGTAATAAATGAACTTTTGAAGGATATTCAAATTTTCCGAGTTTAACCTGTACTTTAAAGCAGAATATATGGTATTTGGAGCACATCGATGATGTGTAAATGCGACTTGGTCGTCCAGATTTAAGTTGAATTGCTAAAGATCAGATGCGTATCAGATTTAGGACATATCCAGGTGGCCTGGGACTCATTTGAAAAGATCGGATGTGTGTCGTTCAGACTGTCATGAAAAGATCAGATACAGGGCATATAGGAACAACAAAAAAATCTGAATTGGGTCGTTGCGAACCTTGGCCAGAAACAAACTGGATTAACTCTTATAACCAGCGCGATTCCCAAGAGAACTACTCGATGGAGAGACCACAAATTGCTTCAGTCTCCCTCTTCCAAGTTATTTTCCATTCATACAGTGCCCCTCGAAAGCACTAATACACACTTTTGCACATTTTGTCATGTTTACAATCATAAACATAAAGATTTTATTTTGAATGTTTTACTGAAAGTTCACACACAAGTACCAGACAACTGTGAAGTGAAAGCAAAATGATACATGATTCTGTTATTTTTCAAAAAATAGAAAACCGAAAAGTGTGGCGTGCACAAGTATTCATACAGCGTGACTTAATACTTTGTGGAACCCCCTTTTGCTGCAATAACAGCAGCAAGTCTTCTGGGGTTTGACTCTACAAGGTTTGCACATGTAGAGACTGACATTTTAGCCCATTCCTCTTTACAAAACAACTCAAGCTCTGTCACATTAGAAGGAGAGCGTTTGTGAACAGCAGTTTTCAGGTCAGATTTAGGTCAGGACTTTGACTGGGCCATTCTAACACATTCATATGTTTGTTTTTAAACCATTCCATTGTAGATGTTTGTGTTTAGGGTCATTGTCCTGCTGGAAGGTGAACCTCCGCCCCAGCCTCAATTCTCTTGCTGACTCCAGCAGGTTTTCCTCCAAAATGTCTCTGTATTTGGCTCCATCCATCTTCCCAACTATTCTTACAATCTTCCCAGTCCCCGCTGAGGAAAAGCAGCCCCATAGCATGATGCCCCCCCACCATATTTGACCCTGGGGATGGTGCACTCAGGACGGTGAGCAGTGTTAGGTTTGCTCCATACATAACGTTTTGCATTTGGGCCAAAAAGTTAAATTTTTGTCTCATCTGACCAAAGCACCTTCTTCCACATGGTAGCTGTGTCCTTCATATGACTTCTAGCAAACTTCAAACGGGATTTCTTATGGCCTCCTTTCAATAATGGCTTTCTTCTTGCCACTCGTCCATGAAGGCCAGATTTGTGTAGAGTACGACTTATAGTTGTCCCATGTACAGATTCCCCCAGCTCAGCGGCAGGACGTCCCAGCTCCTCCAGAGTTATCTTGGGGCACTTGGTTACATTTCTGACCAGTGCTCTCCTTGTTCGGTCTGTTAGTTTAGGTGGACGGCCGTGTCTTGGTAAGTTCGCAGTGGTGCTATACTCTTTCCATTTCTGAATGATGGATTGAACAGTGCTCCGTGAGATGTTCAAATCTTGGGAAATCTTTGTCTAACTTAACGCTGCTTTAAACTTCTCCACAGCTTTATCCCTGACCTCTCTGGTGAGCTCCTTGGCCTTCATGATGTTGTTTAGTGACCTTCATGATGTTGTTTAGTGACCAATACACTCTGACCATAGCTCTGAGGCCCTCACAGAACAGCTGGAATTATACTGAGAGTAGATTACACACAGGTGGCCTCTATTTAATGGTTAGGGTGTGAACATTCTGCAGTCATTAGGAATGTTATAAAGGCAATTTAATGCACTCAGAAAATGCTGTATGAATACTTATGCACGCCCCACTTTTCACTTTTCTATTTTTTGAAAAATAACAGAATCATGTATCATTTTTCTTTCACTTCACAGTGGTCTGTTACTTGTGTGTGAACTTTCAGTAAAACATTCTAAATAAAATCTTTACATTTAGGGTGTAAACATGACAAAATGTGCCAAAGTTCAAGGTGTATTAATACTTTCGAGAGGCACTGTATATTGTTTCTTTGATTTAGTGCTTTTGTGGTTTCACTTTTTTATGTTATTAAACAAATATTTAAAAAAATTACACCACAACATGAAGGGCAACGGAGAAGTTCGAACAATTTTACCTTACGTCTGTCATCCGTCCCTACAGGTGTCCAGCTCTGGGCCATGTGTAGAACTTACTGAAGGATGTGAAGCACTTGGTCTCCAGAGTGTTACAGGTGACTTTTGAGGTGCACAGCCCGGTCAGAGGGTTACAGCTGTTGCACTGCAGAGAGCTGTCACTAGGGGGCGTAGGAGCTGACACAGAAGAAATAAAATATGGTCAAAACCAAGTGTTACCAAACCTCAAAACAATCCTGGTGAACATGCTCACTCACCGGTTGCGTCGGCAGAGTTACAGTTGTCTGTGTTGCAGCATTCAGCTCTGGCCAAAACATTTGCAGTTCCCACGTCCAGTGAATAGTCCTTGGTCCCCAATGCACAGAAACTGTCTTTGTCACAGCGTTTTATTTTCTGAGTAGAAGTGCTGGGTCTTGGACCGACTGTGGTCGCTGAGGGTAATTCAAAGACAAGTAAGAGTTAGCGCCTCCTTCTGTGTGTTTTAATAAAATGGCTTTTTTAAAGGTCACAATGTAAAATATCTTCTAACTTACTTTTAATGATGATAGAGACACATTGGGAGACTCCACGGGAGCAGGTTAAAAAAGTCTCCCTTGCACAAGTTGGATCATTTGGGTCCACACAAGTCACACAAACACGTCCGACAACTGCAAGAGACAAAAGCAGGTCACACCAAAGGAACCAGGACTAAACAGGAAAATAAACCAGGACTATTAGCTGATATTTACCAGAGTTGATGGAGAGGGCCACAGTTAAGGCCAGAGGAAAGAGCAGCTTCAGTGCAGTCTTCATGGTCGGAGTCTTCACTTGGCTTCAGTATGTCCTCTGTGTGTTCGCTGGTGGATGCTGCTCCGTCTCTTCTCTGACTCCTTTTAAATGGAGGTGATGTTGGGAGGGACTGTTGTAATGACGATAGTTCTGTTCTTGTTTAGAGAATGCATCACGCCCTTTTAATCGTCACACCAAACAAAAACAGCACTAATTAAAACCGGTTCAACCAACCACATTAACACTATGTGCTTGAGTTTTACAAGGCCATTGTCATCAAGTCTAATTTTGGACACTATTGACTAATGCAGTCTCCTAAATGTGTATTATCATCATTATTATAAAATGGTATTCTTTTGGGTTACAGGTAAAGCATCACAATAAATAAATTGCACGTCTTGAGGCCGCACGGTGCATGATGGGTAAGATCAATGTTTTGGCTACCAAACAACGCTAATCCAGATAGCAAACAGTCTTTAAACCAATAATAATAATAATAATAATAATAATAAATTGTATTTAACAAACCACAATGGACACATTAAAAACAGGTACAACAAAATTAAACAGTGAACATGAGAGATGGTGAATGCGTGATTAGGTGGTGTAGGACTGTCTGAACAGGTGGGTTTTGAATCTGGATTTGAAGAGTGGCAGGGAGTCTAGGAGAGAGACAGTTCCAGAGCTGGGACGCAGAGCGGCTGAATGCTCTGTGCCCCATGGTGACGAGTTTGGCTGGCGGGACGAAGGGCTAGAGAACGGAGAAGGAGCAGAGTGGCGATGTGGAGGAGATCAGATATGCACGGAGGGACCAGGTTATGAAGAGCTTTGAATGTGATGAGTATTTTGAAGTTGATCCTTTGTTTTCTGGGAAGCCAGTGGAGTTGTTGTAGGACAGGCTGATGTGATGAGCGGTAGGGGTCCGTATGATGATTCGTACCGCAGAGTTTTGAAGGAGCTGCAATTTCTGGAGGGACTTGTCGGGGAGGCCAGAGAGAAGTGAGTTGCGGTAGTCAATCCGGGAGGTGACGAGGCTGTGGACGAGGATGGCGGTGGTGTGGGGGGTGAGAGAGGGGCGGAGACTAGAGATATTGCGTGGGTGGGAGTATGCAGACTTACTGATGTTATTGATGTGAGATTGGAAAGAGAGTGTAAAGTCCAGGATGACGTCCAGACAGATGAGTTGTTCATGGAAATTGAGAAACGTTTGGATTTGGAGAGAGTGGAGGAGGTGCCTACAAGCAGGACTTCTGGTTTGGAGCTGTCACGTTTGAGGAAGTCGGAAGAGAACCAAGAATGAATTTCTTGTAGACAGAGGGTAAGGGAGGTGGGAGGGAGAGACAAAGATGGTTTGGTGGAGAGGTGTCATCCGCGTAGCAGTGGAAATGGATATTACGTTTGCAAAAGATGTGACAGAGTGGGAGAATGTATATGATGAAGAGGAGGGGCCCCAGGACACAGCCCTGGGCTACACCAGCAGAGACAGGGAAAGTGTTGGACTTGTGAGATGTCAGTTGAATGAATTGTGTGCAACCAGAAAGATAGGAAGTGAACCAAGCGAGAGGGGTGTGGGTTATGCCAATAGAAGAGAGTCTGTCATGGAGAGTGGACTGAGAAATCAGGGAGGCAGGTTTTAACCAGAGCAGTAGGAGAGCGAGTCAAGCTGATGGATTGAGGGTTTAGATTTGAGGATGAGATCTGCAATGGCTTGGACGGACGGGAGGATAAAGCTGGAGAATGTAGCTGTTAGGGGACGAGTGGGGGACCGAGAAGTCCACTCCAGAGACTGCAGCTCCACATGAGGTCAGGTGTTGGTGGATATTGGAGATCTTGGAGACAAAGAAGGACATGAGTGAGTTGCAGAAGTCAGGGGATTGCATGTGGTGGGAGAAAGAGTCCGGGGCTTTTGTAATATCGGTGAGGAGAGAGAAGAGAGTTTTAGAGTTATGTGTATTGGAGTGAATTATACCGGAATAGGAGGCGGATTTGGCAGAGGAGAGAGGGAGGGTCCTTTTATTGTTGCATATGGTTATTGTACATTTCTTTATGTATGGTGAGTTCAGTTTTATTGTAGAGCCATTCAAGTTGTCCTTGGGTTTGAGCTGACGGAGGGCAGGGGTGAACCAGGGTGCGGAGTTGGTGAAAGAGTTTTGAGTGGAGCATGAGTGTTCAAATGGTTTTGGAAATTACTGTTGTAGTGAGAAGCCAGATCATCGGGTGAGCTGTTGGGATTTATACTGGGGAGATCATTAATGTCAGAAGAAAAGGTGGCAATAATAAGCATATGGTTGGAGTATGAGAGTGAAGGAGGTTTAGTTAGTTCAGTGGGAGTGATACCAGAGCAACAGACTACTCCAGGATGTGACTTTTACAGTGACTTGGTAAACTTCTATATTGTTGCAGACCAAAACTTCCTAAACAGGATGAACAATCTTTGGAGAGAGCATTTCTTTTATTTTCCACATGAATATTGAAGTCACCATGAATGATTGTGTTTTGAACCAGAGATGAGAAATATGTTAGCAGGTGAGAGAAATCTTTTTTTTTTGGTGGGCGGTAGATGGTGGCAACAACTGTAGGAGATGGTCCAGGCAGCAGTGAGGCCGAGTACCCGAAGGAGGAAAACACAGGGGCGGCAGGCACAGGAATGACTTTCCAACTCTCACAGTATTTATTTATTTATTGGTTTATTTGGGTGGGACAGTGCATGTTAATGAACATACATGGGTCTCATGCATGTAAACACGCCACACCAGACTTCCAGCCGTCGTCCCCCATGCGCACGCTCAAACACACTCTTATTCATCCTGGCCTATTGTGCATGTTTTTAGTGGTAGGGGTTAGGGTTACCCGGAAGAACCCTACGCAGAAACGGGGAGAACGTGCAAACTCCACACAGAAAGGCACACTCGGTCAGGCACAAGAGGTCAAGCTTTTGACCTCTTTAATTGAAATACTTGAAAGACACACACTAAGAGACACACGATCGTGAAGTGAAATGACATTGAAACAAGTGCCTTTAGAAGTTGCCTGATGATTTTTGAATTATCACATGTTGACCCAATGACTAAATAGAGTCTAATCTAATCTCACTTCAAACACAGCTGCTCTGTGATGGTCTCAGAGGTCTGTTAGGAGACCTTTGGGGAGCAGACAGCGTCATGAAGTCCAGGAACACACCACACAGGTCCAAGTCCACGCCAAACTTGTATTCAATCAATTACATTCATTTCTCGACCAGAATAACATTTTTTGAAAAAATCCAGTTAGGCCTTAGGACACGCCACAGCACGGAGTCTGCACTACTGAAAGTGCAAAAACGATTCACGCCTTCATCAGCTCACGATTGGATTACTGCAATACTCTGTATATTCGACTCAGTCAGACCTCCATGCACAGAGTACAGCTTGTGCAAAATGCTGCTGCCCGGCTCCTCACCATGACCACCTCACGCCCGTCCTTTACTCCCTGGACTGGCTCCCGGCCCTTTTCAGAATCCAATACCAATGTTTGCTTTTCGTTTTGAGTTCCATCCACAGCCTCGCACCTGCGTATTTATGTGAGGCTCTGACCAGCCCAGCAGAGCCCTAGGTTCTGCTGGGGGTGCCCAGGTCATGTTACAAACAGTGGGGTGATGGTTTTTTTACCTGCCCCTGTTCAAAGCAAAAGACTCGCCTGTTAAGAAGGGCATTTGACACATAGTTCTGTGGCACGTTGTTGTGAATGTGATAATGTTGTTTTTAATTATATTATATGCCTTTAAATTGTGTTTTATTGTGTACAGCACTTTGGTTGTTGCAAAGCAACAAATAAAACTTGATTGATTGATTATTGCAATACATCAGAAACCAATATAATCCCTACTGAAATATTGAATCCTTCGCAATTGACCTGGATTTGATCTGGTGTCGAATCCAGGTATAAATTGTTTCAACTTCTGTGGTGCGTCTGTGTGCACTCCATACGACGCCTGGGCATGCTCCTGATGAGGCAACGGACGTCCTGCTGAGGGATCTCCTCCCGGACCTGGACCAGAGCGTCGGGCGACTCCTGGACTGTGTGTGGTGCGACGCGGCGTTGGTGGCTGGACGAGAACAACCAAGAGATGTGGAGGGGGCCCGAGTGAGAGTGCAGACGGCAGAAGGAGAACTCGTTTGTGTATGTGTGTGTGTGTGTGCTGAAAACATAGTATTATTACAGAAGGTCCGCACACACTACACGATTTTTATGCCCGATTTCTCAGTCGCGCCGAGTCGTGTCTAGTCGGAGGCAGTCACAGAGTCGTGTCTCGTAGTGTGGGGGGGTCACGACTGGACTCGCGTTCAAATTGTGTAGTGTGGGCGGCAGTCAGACACAACTGGACTACAGTCGCAGGAAAAAAAAAATGTATTTGTATTTATTTATTTAGAGAAACAGGGACAGTGTACAATAAACATTAACCCCAAGGGGAGAGATGCATCATACCAGGTTTTAGCTCAGGAGCTAATTTCCACCCGTAGTCCCTGGGCAGGCTGATGTAATAGTAAAATACATTAAAAACATCATGCACACATGGATTATGGCATTTACATTGACCAAGTTCATAATAGTAAAAGCAAATCTTCACATGCACAACAATCAGATAAAAACTCTTATACACACCTTTCATTTACTCAGGTCTACTCTTCTAGACCGCAGAACACACATACAGACATACATCCGGTCACATGTGGATGCAAGATTGATTTGACGGGTGCCATTTCTTTGCCAGGCGTGAGAACGTGTAAACGTTTGTGCTTGTTATCAGCTCTGTAGGCAACATATTCCACTGACGAACGGCCACACAAGAAAAAGCAGAGTTTCCAAATGCTGTCTTGCGCTTTGGGACCCTGCATTCGCCTCGCACTGTAGATCTAGTGGCTCGAGTTGTTGTTTCAGAGCCCAGAGAGATGAACGTTTTTCAAATCAAACATGTTTGATTTTTAAGCCCGATTTTGGACGCACAGGTGAAACGTGGGTGATTTTACCGTCCCAAAGTGTACACACAGAAAGCAGCGCCTCATTTTTATTTCTCCGTGGAAACAGCGGCACAAACAGCTCATTTCATGGCCACAGCCCCACACGAAACAGCACAACTTTATATCACCAAACGTTCACGAGAACCACCATTTCAACCGCGAACAGAGTTTAGCGGCACTTACTGAGTTTGGCTCGCCTCTCTCCGCTTTCTCCGCGGTCTCCTCCGCCTCCTCCATCTCGGAGCGGAGGCCCCGTCTCCTTTTCTTATTAAATCCACTGAAATACGTCCCGCTTCTTCGTGTCGCCGACTTTTATCTCCATTTCACAGAACTATAGCCAAGTTTTACAGCTTCGTAGCAGTAGGAGCCTTGCACTGCCATGTTGTGACACTGTTGACACCGCTGACCAATCGGGACACGCACATGTTTTCGCACGCTCACAAACACGGCCTATCTTTGCGGATTTCAGGTCAGTTTTTGAAACCGGAGGAGAAATGAAGGGGTAGAGACACAGACCTGCTGTGTTATCAAACATCAGCTGTTTGTCAGAATCGTGTAGTCTGTTCGCTCTGACGATTCTCAGTCGTGTAGTGTGGACCCCCCCTTCTATATAAAATCGTTTAAGACTAAAAAAAAAATCGTGTCGTGTGTGTGCGGACCTTGAGAGAGATTAAATAACTATTTAAGTGCAAAACATTGATCTTTTAGCTTGAGAATTGATACTGAAAATTGAACCAGCCGGATCTAAATAGAAGAATGGGGATATTAGAAATGCTACAAGTTGGGAATGACACAACTAACGGGCTCGACACACATGGAACTAGCGCGACAAGGCGGAAATCGTTGATCCGCGAGACGACAGGCGACATTCGTGCAGGTCGTCCACGTAAACCGATCAGCGGGGGTTGAACTGACAAGAGAACGGTCTGAGAGACTTTTATAAATTCCCCAACATTAGTCAGTCTTGTTTAAAAACAATTATCAATGATTATGTGTCCCTCCATCTCCACACCGTAGACCAATGTAGCTAAAGGACCGGCCACTTTCATAGCTCAACAAATCTGTATAATATGTGTAATGGAACACACAATACTATATGGCTATGTGTTGCACCTAACTTACCATTTAAAATAGCCTGCATTACAGTTTTACATACATGACTCAAACAAAGGGTAAATGGCTCCTAACTGTTTAAACTTTGGCTGCCTCTATCATTGTTGCAAACCAAAAAAGCTTAGCTTCAGTCTGTGTGTGTCCAGGGCGCAGCAGTGTTTGGTGCAGATGTATTAAACAGAAGAATGTGTCACCTGTCTCCTCCCTTTACATCAGAGGCAGCACAGCTGAACGGCTGAAAGGCCCAATGTTTACTCTGTGGAAACAAAAGTCACAAAATGAGCCTCAGTACAATGCTTTCCTTCCAGATTGAACAGTTTGTGCTCAGGAGGTACGGGAACTACTGGTGATTTGGTGAAGCCAAATAAAATAATAATAGGGCATACCATGTACCATGAACACCATGTACAGACATGTTTGACCTGGCACTGTGACAACCCGAATACAGGTACAAAGACGTCAAACCTTAGAGATCCATTCATTATTTCATGTATAATGTGAAATAAATAAAAAGGAAGCACAAAAATGATACAGATGGCATTGCGTCATAGAAGTCCTCACCGAGGGGGAAGGAAGTAACTTTTGGGAGACACCATTTTTCTGCCGGAATATAAACGTATTCATCACACACAAATAAAGTCAAGTCTAAATCGGGCCCATATGGATGTTTTTTCACAGCAGATTGTTCAGTAGAAGAAAAAAGAACGGCAGCTTCCTGCTTATCAAGAGTGCAGACGTGTTTCTGCTTGCTGCCGCTGCTTGCCTCTTTATTTGCTTTTTAATCATTTTTAATCATTCTATTTTTTGGGCACATGTCTTGGATATGATTTTATTCTTTTCTTCTAAGTGAACCAAGGCTTTTTAATAATTTTTCCTTTTTTACAACTCATTTGACGGACCAACGACAACAATCTTGTCAACATGGCTGAGGGAGTAACGCAAACATCTCCTTGTGAAAGCTGTCGGATGTATCAACAAGAAATTTGCCTACTGCGGGACAAGATATCTGCCTTGGAGACGGAAAAAGGACTTAATGACACGCTCCCTGTGGAACCCGGTAAGAAGACTAGAAAAACTGATACTTGCGACCTAAAGCTAAACGATACCATAACATTCCCAAAACTTGAGAGACAACTTGGTGCTAGGCCAAAGCAAAGACAACATGCTGGTAAAAATGCACCTGGAATAAAGTTAACAAACAGATTTTCACCTCTCTCAGAGGATGAGTATAACGAACAGAAAAAGTCAGAGAGAAACAGAGAACAAGAAGTCAAAACAAAGATGGAGAGAAAAACTGTGCAAAGTGTCAAGGCCAGAGATATCCTGGTGCTTGGAGACGGAGCCATATCTAATGTAAACAATCAGAGAATCACTACAATCAGCTATCCCAGCGCGACCGTTTCTGACATCATAGATGTTCTAAACAAGGAGATTACAAATAACCCTGGGATAAATAAACTTGTTATTCATGTTGGTGCTGTTGACATAAAAGACGGAGAGTCGGAAGTCCTGAAAGAAAAGTTTAATAAACTTTTTGAGAGACTTAATTCTCTGGATAAAGATGCAATACAAATTTTCATCAGTGGACCTATCCCAAAAATCGATGGGAGAATAAACAAATTCTCCCGGCTGTTTCAGTTGAACACATGGCTGTCCAATGTCTGTGAGTCAAGAGGACTGTATTTCATAGAGAACTTTTATCTTTTCTGGAAACGCGACGATCTGTTTAAAGGAAATGGCCCACATTTGAGCAGAGGTGGAGTGAGACGACTGACGGAAAATCTCCTCCATGCTCTGCAAAACCAGTGGAGGCCTGAGCGGCCAGAGAGAGCAGAGAGGAGCATGAGAAGAGCTCCTGGCTCGCCAGCAAAGGTCTTGCCTGCACCCCCAATAAAAGATTCAGTCGGAGCTGCATCATCTGCACCTACAGGAACGGACTCAGCCACAGAAAAGGATCCAGCCACAGCAGCGCCATCAGCGCCTACAGCAAAGGACTCAGCCACAGTTAAGCATCCAGCCACAGCAGCACCATCAGCGCCTACAGCAAAGGACTCAGCCACAGTTAAGGATCCAGCCACAGCAGCGCCATCAGCGCCTACAGCAAAGGACTCAGCCACAGTTAAGGATCCAGCCACAGCAGCGCCATCAGCGCCTAAAGCAAAGGACTCAGCCACAGTTAAGGATCCAGCCACAGCAGCACCATCCGCATCTGTATCTCCGGGGAAAAGCTCAGCTTCAGTACCACCTGCATCTATAGTAAATGATTCAGCCGAAGGAGCACTTTCATCAGCTCCACCACAGGCCTTGAGCCCGACTGCTGCATCTACACCCTCCTCAAATTTTTCTGAATCATTCCCATCCCCAGACTCACCTATGGGATTCCCCATCCATTTTGAAACCTTAATACAACAAGGGACTCAAATGACTCCCCGCTCTTCAATCATGTCAAGGCCAAGGCTTTCATCCCCAAAGAAGTATCCTGCCCCTCTCCCACCTCTGTCTTTTTCACCTAAGGTCTCCCCAGCTCGGCCCCCACCACCGGTGCCCACAGCTGTTATCTCTAGCAGCGTCACTGCTGCTGTCTAGGACATTAGGGGCCTCTGCGTTGCTACCATGCACAGCAAACTCAAAACCAACCAGAGGTCCACAGAGGGGGTGTGTTCTTCTGAAACAATTAGTACTGTCAAACAACTTAGATTAGATAAGAGAGGGACAGTCAGACCGTCCAATCAAAGAACTCTAATCCATATCCCTTGCAAAAAGATTCCATCCACTCAAACACAGATAAATCTCAAACATGCTGTACTCAATGTCAGATCATTAAAAAACAAGTCCTTGTTAATAAATAGTTTTATTTCCTCTTATAATCTAGACTTTATGTTTTTAACTGAAACATGGCTTGACAAAAACACTGGAAACGCAGTTTTGATTGAGTGTAGTCCATCAAATTTCAATTTTGTGTCTGAAACACGCCAAAACCAAAGGGGCGGGGGTGTCTGTGCCATATTCAGGGACAATATAGTCACCCACAAATTGTCATTTGGGGTTTTTCAATCATTTGAGTATGTGTCTTTCAAAATGGAGATAAAACAATCTTCCATACTTTATATGACTATTTACAAACCACCACAGAATTGTTTTATTGAAGATTTTATTGAATTACTTTCATTTATACTGACTGATTTTGATTGTTTGGTTATTTCAGGTGATTTTAATGTGCATGTGGATGTGACCAATGACAGGCATGCAAGAGAATTTAGAGCTGTTCTTGAAATGTTTGGTTTAACTCAGCACGTGAGTGAAGCGACTCACAACAAAGGCCACACTCTAGATCTAGTTATTACAAAAGGTGTTAATATATCAAATGTGAATGTTGTTGATGTTGCTTTGTCTGATCATTTTTGTGTCTTCTTTGACCTGTCTGTTACACCCAAACCAGAGGCTGGGCCTGGAGTTATTCAAAGAAGACACATAAATGATACAACAAGGACACAGTTTATGGAAATGATCAGATTTGAAAATCCCCCATGTTCTAATGTTGATAATCTGTTGGACTCTTACACATCAAGCGTCTTAAATGTTTTGGATACTATTGCTCCTGTCAAGGTTAAAATGGTTAACAATAGACAAAGGGCACCTTGGAGAAGTGAAGATTCGGTCAGGGCACAGAAAAGGGAGTGCCGAAAAGCCGAACGGAAATGGCGCAAGTCAAAGCTCCAGGTTCATTTTGAGATATACAAAGAAGTGCTTTGTGAGTTCAACCAGATTTTGCGTGGAGAAAGGGAGAAGTACTTCTCTAAAATCATCGCAAACTGCAGAAACAATTCTCGCGTTCTGTTTTCAACAGTAAACAGATTAACTAACCCTCCAGTTTCACTGCCCTTAGAACTAATCTCTACATCTAAGTGCAATGAGTTTGCAATATTTTTTTATGACAAAGTCCAAGGCATTAAAAATGCCATAATTTCAGCAACACAAATAGCAACCCTGCCACCAGATAAACACCTTGAGCTGACACATTTCACACCTGTTACTGACAAAACAATGGAAGAGGTTATCTCCGGTCTGAGTTCATGCACATGCTGCCTTGATGAATTACCCACTAGATTTCTGAAGTCTGTACTGACCAGCTTGTTACCACAACTTGTTCAGTTAGTCAACATTTCATTTGAGACTGGAGCATTTCCAAAGGCTCTGAAAACCGCGGTCATTAAGCCTCTTCTAAAGAAGAGCAGCCTTGATCCCAAGATACTGAACAACTACCGGCCCATATCAAACCTACCATTCTTAGGAAAAGTCCTGGAGAAAGTAATCTATCAACAGCTCACTTACTTTCTCCTATCTAACAATGTGTTTGATACTTTCCAATCAGGTTTTAGGCCCCACCACAGCACTGAGACAGCTCTGATCAAGGTGACAAATGATATCCGTATGAACACCAACGCAAGTAAGGTCTCAGTTTTAGTTCTGCTGGACCTGAGCGCTGCCTTTGACACAGTGGACCATGGAATCTTACTTCACAGGTTAGAAAACTGGGTGGGAATCTCTGGTACTGCGCTAAACTGGTTCAAGTCCTATCTGGAGGATAGGACGTACTTTATCGAAATTGGCAACTGTGTCTCAGACAAAATTTCCATGACCTGTGGAGTCCCCCAGGGGTCAATCTTGGGACCCCTCTTATTCAACTTGTACATGCTTCCATTGGGTCAGCTAATAAACAGCAACAATGTGTCGTACCATAACTACGCAGATGACACTCAGATCTACGTGTCACTGACGGCAGGTGAACATGGGCCTGTAGATACTCTCTGTCACTGCATCGAACAGATCAGTTTGTGGATGCAAAACAACTTTCTCCAACTAAACTCAGACAAAACTGAGATCATTGTTTTTGGCCCACAGACACAAAGACAAAGTGTTATCAGTCACCTTGAGTCTCTCTCTCTAAAACCAAAAAATCAGGTTAGAAATCTAGGAGTAATCATGGACTCAGACCTGAACTTAAACAGCCACATTAAAGCAATAACATCATCAGCTTTTTACCATCTGAAAAACATTGCTAAGATCAGAGGAATAGTGTCAAAACCAGACTTGGAGACACTCATCCATGCATTTGTCTCCAGCAGGTTAGACTACTGTAACGGCCTGCTCACTGGCCTTTCTAAACGAGCTGTTAGACAGCTGCAGAACATCCAGAACGCTGCTGCTCGAGTCCTGACAAGAACCAGGAAATATGACCATATTAGTCCAGTGCTCCGGTCTCTGCACTGGCTTCCTGTCACTCAGAGAATAGAATTTAAAACAGCTCTGCTCGTGTACAAGTCGTTTCATGGTTTAGCACCAAAGTACATCTCTGACATGTTAGAGCCGTATGAACCATCTCGGGCCCTGAGAACTTCAGGGAGGGGTCTCCTGGTGGTTCCCAGAGTCAGGACTAAACACGGTGAGGCTGCGTTTCAGTTTCATGCAGCAAAAATCTGGAACAGTCTTCATGAGGATGTGAGACAGGCCTCAACTCTGACAATGTTCAAATCCAGGCTGAAAACAGCTCTTTTTACCCGAGCATATGAAAACTGAAAGTATTTTATCTGCACTCTTGCCTTTTACTGTCATTGATAAATTTTTATGTTGATGTTTTAATGATTGATTTGATCTGTTTTCTTGTAATTTTATGCAACTGTGAAGCACTTTGAATTGCCTTGTGTATGAATTGTGCTCTACAAATAAACTTGCCTTGCCTTGCCTTGCCTTGCCTTGCCAGTAGTAGCTAGCGTTAACTACCGTTAGCATGTAGCATCTCTGTTATTTATGTAACTAGCTGTGACCCGGCCTACGGCTAGTCTCCACATTTGATGTTCCACCCAAGTCCCTATAACCCGTCACTCTCTATAGCTGTAAACCCGCACTATAGTAGACCGGTGGTTCCCAACCTGTTTACTTGAAGCCCCCCTGCACATGCTGTAGTCGAGCCGCGCCCCCCCCCATTACAAAAACTATGGCCACTACAAATGAATAAACCAATGAATGCTAAAAATAATTTCAAACAAACAAACAAACTGCATTTTAGAGTGTTTTATGCACCCGTACTCCTTTCTCAGTCATATTTGGGAATACAATTCAAGACACAGTGGAATATTTATGGTAAATATTCGGGGACAAATAGTAGGAAAAATATAGTTTAAAAAATCTAAATTCAGACGTAATTTCCTGTATCCTGGTTACATGGTAAAACTATATAGTTAGCGGTTTCCTTTCCTGTTGCGTATTTCAAGCTTAAACATAGATATCTTTTTCTTTTGTGTTATATTTAGATGTGGTATTTTACATTTTCAAAATAAAACATATGCAACAAATATCCATGTTTAATATCATAGATGTATTAAATGTAACAATTTCTTAACAAAAATGTAACATTTAAAGCAAAGGGCTGGTGATTTTAAAATAACACGTTTCCTGAACTTAAACAGGACTGTCTAAACCAGTGTTTCTCAAACTGGGGAAAATATCAGGGTGATACTTGAGCTTTTTTAGGTGGTACTTAGGGCCATTTGCAATTTTAGACTGGATGTATTTTAATGTATTTATTTAATTGAGACTTTAAGGTGTGGCACTACAGATGAATAGGGGAAAAATATCAATTAAGTTATATTAATTTGATATATTAGCTGCAAAGATTTATTCAGAAGTAATTTTTGATGCCTCAATAAATAAGGCTAGGTATGAAATGTTTTATTTTTATTTATTGGTTTTAGTCGGGACAGTGCATGTTAATAAACACACATGGGTCTCATGCATGTAAACAAGCCACACCGGATTGTAGCCTTGGGCTAATTTGCGTCCGTTGTCCCCCATGCGCACTCTCAAACACACTCACATTCATCCTGGCCTATTGTACATGTTTTTAGTGGTAGGGGAAACCAGAGTACCTGGAGGAAACCTACGCAGACACGGGGAGAACATGCAAACTCCACACTTAAAGGCCCAGGTGGGAATCGAACCCGGGACCTTTGCTTCCACGAATAATGAAAAATATCCCAGAGCGAAGCCTTCAGAATATCCATATGTCCAAGACTGTAAAGTGTTATGTCTGCTCAGTTGAGGTGACATTAGTATAATGGCACATTCAGTCAATTTATATATTTTTTTAAATAAAGAACATAGGGACCCTCACCAGTAGGGGCGCTGCAGCGGCAATTCGTCAAAGAATGGACAGAGAATCAACTATGGTCCAGACACTCTGTTGGTATGATCACGTCACTAGTCTGCTCAAACCTGGAGCAGGACGGCGCTGGTTCTGTTCTGACTGATACAACTGCATCCGACTTCATTATGGACTCACCTTCCACAGGTGTTTGAGGCGCTGAAGGTAGGACACAATTCGCTATATCGGCCACCTCGGCTGCTGAAATAATTAAAGGATTAAATGTATCACAGACAATTCAATAGACGATAAACCTAAACGGTGTAGTAAATGTTATTTCAATAACAAGCAATAGGTTTATAGGACTGTACCTGTAATTCACAGGCTGTTGCAAAATGAGGCTGTGGGACAGAAGCCAAAGTGAAAATGTTAATGAAAAAAGCCCAGTCTGCTCTCCCCAACCCCGCACACTGTCAAATCAGCTGAAGTCTTTCCCGTGGACTTCAGCGCTTTGTTGTAAAATACAGATGAGCCCCGCACCTGTCACTGCCTTCGCCCCAAAGCCGCTCTCACGAGGGGCGGAGAAATGCACACAGATGGGCCGACGTCGAGGACGGGGGTGAACAGTGAAGGCGGCGTTGACCGGGGAGACGCTGAGCTGACTGAGGATCGTTCATAAGCCTCCATAATAAGCCTCTATCATTAGCCTCCGTCATTAGCCTCCGTCATTAGCCTCCGTCATAAGCCTCCGTCATTAGCCTCCGTCATTAGCCTCCATCATTAGCCTCCGTCATTAGCCTCCATCATAAGCCTCCGTCATTAGCCTCCGTCATTAGCCTCCGTCATTATCAGCTATTCTCAGGGTTCTTTTGTGCCCAGACAGAGCGCAGCTTAGAGGCAGCCGTGTCTGTCGGTAGAGACAGAGACAGAGACAGAGGGATGAGATGTCGAGGAAATAGCTACTTGTTGTGAAGTTTGGGCTGGTCTCTATTCGGACAGAAAGAAAATAACACAGTGCAAATGAGTGATATGTATCTTTGCCCTATTTGTAGTGGTTATACGGTCATTCTGCAGGCTTTCTAGTGCTTATATGGCATATAAATACGGATCACGTACACTACGATGATATTTCTGCCGCTAAGCAGCAACAAACCTCGATGGGACAATGGACTGAACCATTATGAGATGACTGATGGGAGTGAACTCTTTTGAGACTATAATGTACTTTCTAACGGGTTTTTGTTACTTTATGTATTTTCTGCACTACAATATTGTTTATGTAAATATCACTCGAATAAAACCGGAGCAAGAAACAGCGTTCGAAGCGTTCCTCGTAAAAAAGGACGTTTTCCGCCGCTTGTTGCTGCAATGTATCTAAATAAATACATTTGCTAATACTGCATTGATATATATATGTATATATATATATATATATATATATATATATATATATATATATATATATATAATTGAATTATTTCTGTTAGCCCCTTTAATTTAAACTGCAGTAAAATCATGGGTTAAAGTTGAAAAATTTCCTGAGCCTGAACTTGAATCATAGAATGATCACTAATAAGCGTTTTTTATAAGCGCCTTTAAACACTCATACATATAATTTATATCTATTTAATGCCAACAACTGATGTCTATTATAAACACCGGGCCCTCCAGCGTCCGGAGTCGGGGAACATCGGACCCGGGGAACATAGGTACGTGGGAACATCGAAACATCGGGCTGACCCCGAACATAATTACATTCGGGTATAATTTCAATCAAAAATACCTTGGAGGTCTCCCTGCAGCAAACATTTTTCCCTTGGGGACAATGAGGTGCAGTGGCCGCAGGTGCACCTATTGAGGCAGAGTCTACAATATTATAGTTATATCATAACACAATATATATAGTCTTAGGTCTGGGGTCCACAACATAAGGGGTTGGTTTATAATTAAGCTTATCAAGGTTCAATTCACACAGGTTAGCATTTGGGATCCGGATCCCTACAGAATTGCTTTTCAAGACCTGGGTCCTACATGCAGATTATACTTTTTATGCAACTTTATATATATATATATATATATATATATATTAGTGGTGGGCCGTTATCGGCGTTAACGTGCTGCGTTAACGCGATAGTCTTGTCGGGCGATAAAAAAAATATGGGCATTAATCTATTCTCAGAGTTGAGTTGGGAGTGGGATCTATACTACTATGATGACTCACTTTGAGCTCCTCGTGGAGCAGCGGGGGAGATGACCGTGGCGGGCTGAGGAGGAGACTGTGTGCGGTGATGTCGCTGCAGCTCGGAGGCGGCCCAGAGCGGAGCTGAGCGAACAGGTGGAAGACGTGAGTGACGGGGCTCCTGTAGCCGCCTCGTCACTCACGCCCCCCCCCCCCCCGCGCCTTTTACTCTGCTATGGCCCGGGACAGCGCTGGCGCTGGGAGCGTTTCCCCAGAGCCGCGCTCTGAAACCGTTTGCCCGCAGGCCGCGCTCACGTCCCGCGGTCGTGCATTCACAAACTGTCCCTCTGTCCACTCTCCCCCTCCAGCAGTGACTTTTGTTATAAGCATGTTGACGCTATGGGACGCCAATGTCCCTTGTGCGCCGAGTCCGACTATATTTAAATATTTTTTTCTCTCACTTCTTCGCTTTAGGTAGGCTACATCTTATTGAACATGATTTATTTTCATCACCAATTATCATAGTTTAACAGCTTTCTTAAGCAGCTTGTGATGCTTTTTGTAAACAACTGGTCTCAATTTTAGTTATTATTTTTGGGTAGCACATAAAATAAACCATTTTAATCTATAGATTAATCTAGATTAATTTCAAAATTAATCTAGATTAAAAAAATTAATCTATGCCCACCCCTAATATATATATATATATATATATATATATATATATATATATATATATATATATATATATATATATATATATATATATATATATATATATATATATATACCATTCAGAGACAGGCCCAATTCTGTGGCAGTCTGCTGGCTCTGCTGCCGCCGCAGCCTCGGCTCCCCCGGTGGCCCTGGCTAGCTCACGTGCTACTGGCTCAAACTGATATGGCTGAGGGCCTGTGTCCGCCTCCGCCGCTCCCTCGTCCCTCTCGACCTCTGGTGAGGAAGGTGGAGAACAGTCCTCCACCTCCAAAGACCGATCGGTCGCAAACAAGCTGGCTTCGCTTTGGTCACTCTCCATTTTTATAAATTGCCGGTCAATGCCAAGGCCACTGTCAATCACAGCCCAGACCCGCCAAACATTCACCCCCCCCAGCCTGTCCCCTTTAGTCCTTAAGGCTACGCCCCTTTTGGAGGGAGATTTGAACAGAGAATGTGAGTGAGTGTGAGAGGGGTGAGAATCTTTTTAATATAGAAACTGCAGTTATGCGCAAGACCTGAGGTGGCAGTAGTGAGTCCCTTTAACCAGATAGCCAGATAGATAGACCATTTCAAACACATGCAACAGTAAAAAACCCGGGACAGTCTGAATGAATGCATCAATGGCACTTCGTTTTAGTTTCATTTTTATATTTATTCATTATACAGTATATACCATTTTTACCCGCACAAGGTGAATGTTGATGTTGGTGCTGTCTTTTGTATGTAAAAAAAACAAAAAACAAACAAAACATATGTCCGTTGTGTGTCACGATAAATATAACCATGAGTGCTGTAAAATGAGCCACGTGTCCTGCATGACTCATCTGATGGTTTTTAGGTGTGACTTGTGATTGAAGCGGTTCGTTACGTGTGAACTCTGGCTGAACTAAAAATAGAATTCAGGCTGCAATGGTCCAACAGTACGGAAGCCCCGAAAGGACATAAAATAAGATGTAAATTTAAAAAAATGTGTTTTCATCTCAAAAAATAACCTTAAAAATAACTTTTTTACATTTTCATTTTATATAAAAAGAAAAAAGGAAAATGTATGTAGAGTTCCCAAAAGGGAGACAAAATATATTATGTGCTAAAAAGATAATTGAGGGGAGAAAAGTAAATCCCTCAAATACCTCCCTTTTTTTCCGCCGCGTACGAGGCAGGATTTCTTTTTTTCTTTTCTTTGTTGCAAACAAAACATCTCGTCAGAACATGCGCACAGGCTTTGCGTGGCTGAGGCCCAATGGCGGCAGAACCACTCACTATGTTATACTATCCTCTTGGAATACATGATGCTGACGTTTGATTATGTTGCTGTCTGACTACAGTTTATAGTCTGTGTAGTTAATGCTATTATGTCGGATACTCTGAGCTCTGAATGAGAGCTGTCTGTTTCTGTTGGTATTTGCTGATGTGTGATTAAATACTTATTTTTAGTCAGAAGTAAATGTGTTTAAGTAGATCCGGTAGCAGTAAAGGTAAACTCAACACAGTGCAACAGCCCCACCTAGCGGCCAACGTTCAGCATTGTTGCTCAGGCATGGTATTGTGATGAACGTTTACTACTCATTTCAAATCATCTATCTAGGACCTTGAAACTGCATGCAAAGCTTGTGCTCATGTTCTGACAAGATGTTCTGTTCGCAAATGTGATGTGTTTTTTCTTCCCTCAATTATCTTTTTTGGACATTTGACTTTTTTTTTTTATAATAAAAATATATATATATATATATACTTTAGAGGTTATTTCCCGAGATAAAAACAAATGCCTGTACATTATTTACATCTTATTCTATGACCTTGTAGGGCTTCCGTGCAAGAGGAACCATTTAGGAGGATTTAAAGGGTTTATTTTTATGTAAAATGACAATAGTTAAAACAACATAAAACAGATACAACATGAGAAGAACAAGTAATGCACGAAAAAAATAAAAAATAATAATCTATAGAAACACAGCCATATACATTCGCACACACACAGGCAGGACATGGGCTATGCATACAGTCAACTGAACATATATAATAAAAAGATTAAACAAGTTAGCGGTTCCAGGACACATTGTTTTAAAGCGGACAGATATTGGTTCCACTGGACATGAAATGTATTTAAGTTTCCGCGCAGGGTAGACGTTATTTTTTAAAGTTTAAAGAAACAAAAAGAAAATCATGAACTCAGAAATCAGAATCTCTTTAATATAGAAACTGCAGTTATGCGCAAGACCTGAGGTGGCAGTAGTGAGTCCCTTTAACCAGATAGCCAGATAGATAGACCATTTCAAACACATGCAACAGTAAAAAACCCGGGACAGTCTGAATGAATGCATCAATGGCACTTCGTTTTAGTTTCATTTTTATATTTATTCATTATACAGTATATACCATTTTTACCCGCACAAGGTGAATTTTGATGTTGGTGCTGTCTTTTGTCTGTAAAAAAAACAAAAAACAAACAAAACATATGTCCGTTGTGTGTCAAGATAAATATAACCATGAGTGCTGTAAAATGAGCCACGTGTCCTGCATGACTCATCTGATGGTTTTTAGGTGTGACTTGTGATTGAAGCGGTTCGTTACGTGTGAACTCTGGCTGAACTAAAAATAGAATTCAGGCTGCAATGGTCCAACAGTACGGAAGCCCCGAAAGGACATAAAATAAGATGTAAATTCAAAAAAATTTGTTACATTGTTTTAAAGCGGACAGATATTGGTTCCACTGGACATGAAATGTATTTAAGTTTCCGCGCAGGGTAGACGTTATTTTTTAAAGTTTTAAGAAACAAAAAGAAAATCATGAACTCACTGCATATACAGTGGGCACCGGCTGTTTCATACACTTTATAAAAAGATACATTTGCATTTTCTTACTGTCTGACATGAAAACAGAATTAACTTTTACTTGTTTAGAATTAGAATTTAAAAAAAATATTTCGATCTGCTCAATTCCAGAAGAATTATTTTATATTACTTTTTACAAAAATAAACGTTTACATACATTTAATTTTAACGTTTTGGACTGCCTTCCACGACCTTCTCACATTAGTTGGGAGGAATTTTGGTCCATTCCTCCAAACAGAAGTGGTGTAACATTAGGCCACCTTGTGTGCACATGCCCCTTCAGCTCTGTCCTGTTGCTGCCAATCACTAAGTTGTGAATGAAAATATTAGCGTGAACCTGGCCATACTCAAAACGTTATAAAAAATACGTCAATCGTTTGTGCTGTAAAAATGTACGTTTGTGCTGTTATTGTTTTTAAGATATTAATAATTGCATTTTTGGACGATGACGTCATCATACTCTTTGGAAAATGACTCAGAATGGTGTCTGTCCTTTTGCTTCGTTCATGCTGTGCATGTCTTTGGTTTATACAGTTATGTTAAACATTTTAAGAACTTGGGTATCACTTTGTTTTTCTTTTTTCTTTGGGTATCGCGCACACCTGTTATATTGACAGTCACGTCATCTCCGGACACTTTATTGCTGCGTGATTAATCATGGATGGAACCTCTCGACGCTCCTCAAACCTTTGGCAAGTAAATCTTCTTTTAATCCCTTTATTGTTGTGTTTGACATATAAACCAGGATGATAACGTTGAATGTAGTATTTATGTGAATATCATTATTAACCAATCGTTAATTTCATAGATTTAAATGGCACAAGTTGACATTTAATCTACCATAGGCTGTACAATTATTCTTAACATTACTGGCACGGCTTCTGTTCAATATGTGACCCGCCGTGGAATCCAAAGACACAAGTCGGCAGCTTGCGTTTGGAGAAAAACGTAAACAAAGTTTTTATTTTGAAAATTGGTGATTTTCACTTTTTTCCAGAATCGTTTAGTTGAAGTCACGAAGAAGCCTCTCCATGTTTAAGCTACCAGTATTGGTATATTTAAAGTGTAAACTTTTAGGTTCAAACCTGCTTGTTTTTGGGAGATTTGGGAGCCGCTGTAGGGGCGTGCCTTTGTCTGTGTGTATTTACATGCTGAGGAGGAGGAGGGGACACAGCCACACAGCTGCTTGGTTTGCTAGTCGACACAGGCTTTAGCAAACAAATGCCACGCAAAAAAGTCAGTTTTATACATACGCCTATTGTCGATCAGTTTTCAGGTTGAAAAAGTCTGGTTTTGTCAGAGAAATAGCGCACGCCGTGGGGGCGTGTGCGGCTTCATGGCTGTAACCCCCCCTGTGTGGCTCTCAGAAGCTGCCACTACTACACTGGAAAATGGATTTACCACGAGTTTGCTGAGCAGAAGGCAAAGGTTCAGACGGGTGAGTGAAAGTTTGTTTGTTTTTATCGCTTGCGGGTGCTGTCTTCTAGTTATTTGACGAGTCTAGTGTGCTGTTGTTAGCTAACGGCTAACGTCTAAGCTAATGTGCAGCTGAACCTGCTATTTACATAAAACCAAGACCTCTCCCAACTTAAACTACTCCATAAATGTAGTCAGCGCATCCCTAGCTTTCAGCCACTTCTTATTTGAGAGAGATCCGCTTCATATTTTCGGTTTTATGACCAAATAAAGTTACGCTGGATTACTGCAGTGAAATGTAAACAATGGGGAACGCGCGCGGCGATAAAACGCAAATTCGGCCTTTTCCTCTGGTGTATGTGCATTACAAGTAGTACAGGAGGCTTCTAAAGTTATAAATGTAGTTATAAACGCATCCATACCTCTCTCTCAGTGTGAGGCGGAGCAGACGCAGACAGAGAAACACGCAGGATTGTGTCTGTAAATTAAAGAGCAGCTACACTATGTCCATTATCGACATCACTATGGCCTAGTAAACATCATCTTGTGTTCATTCTAAAAACACGTATGTTATCTCATGTTTAGTCCATGTTTAGACTTTCTCATACCTATTGTTATTAGCTAGCTCGGACACTCGTGCGTTATAAGGTAAAAGTATTCATCAATGTACAGGATTTTTCCTTTGACTCAAACCAGGGCTAACCACTAACTGAGGTCTAAACCAAGACTAAACCAGGAAGTACAGATACAGACTCTGAGATCTTTTTTTTTCTTCAGGCCGGGTCTAACAGCTCCAGCCCGACCAGATGCAGGAAGAAAATCTTTATGCCAAGTTTCCGCCAGAGACCAGAGGTATGTGTCTATTCTTTTATTCTTATTTTTCTGTTATGTCCCCTCTCTTCCTGTCTCCATCCCTCTCCTCCTCCTCATGCCTCCATCCCTGTTTTATTTATATTTTATGTACATTAATGTTTTGATTTTGCTCAGCAGGTGATCTTTAACACACATTCACTTTACTTTATTAATTTATTAATGTCCCTTAAAGGGTGATTTATTCATGAGAATAAGCAGCCTGATAGTAGCGTGAAATAATGCAGAATAGCATCAATATAGTAATGTTTACCTTTGTTAGACAGTTATGAAAAGGCACACATTTCATTTAATCTAATCCAAGTTCCCTCTCTCCTACAGTTACACTTTCCCGCAAACCCTCTCCAGCCAGGACCAATGTACTTCCTGAAACAGAGGTGGATCTTCATTGTGACAACTGCAGTGGGCCGAACAAGAACAACTTCATGCCTGGCGTGTTGGACACAAGCTTCACGATAAAATTTAAATCAACTTCCTTATTGCTGCCACACTGTTTTCCCCTGACTGTGGCTTTGGACTGATCAAGCCTCCATGAAGACAGGAGTCAACACTTTGGCAGAGATCGCTGAGGTACTTTCACTTTACCGACTTCAGTGTAGTTTTCTGATTTGCTTCAATGAAACATTTAACTGAAGATCTTTTTTTCTTCTTCTGCCCCGTATGGATGGTCTTCCTGTCCTGGCCCCACCTGGACTAAACATCAGGCCATTCTAAAAGTGGTCAGGACTTTGTGGAGGAGGAGAGTTCACCCACTGCACGGGACTGCAGAGGAGCAGCTCTGCAATGTCACTTTATCAACCAACCACCTGAATTTAGTTTTAGAGACTTTGTGTTACATTCACCCACCACTACCCACACAGAAGAAGCAATGCAGATTCATCTCAGAACATCCTACTAGACCTTTATCAGGAAGAAAAACTGTTGTGCATTATTTTTGGATTTATTTATGTTTTGATTTTTGAGTAAATGCCAAAATATTTATGCTTTAAGAAGTGGACAATGACCACTCACAATGCTTGCCAAAACAGAAAACTTTTATTTCTTTTTTCATAAAGTGCAAATGACTGTGCATACTATGTGGTGCAGATTTAGAGGAAAACATTGTTTAAGAACAGATGGCGTTGAGTGTAAAAAAACAGTAAGGTTAAAGCATTGAATAATAAAAACTTGAAGGAATAAAAATCAACCTCCATGTGATGTGGTAAATATTAGGTATTGATCCGTTATTACTGAAATATGGATTCATATTCACTCAATTGGCAATTTTCTATGGCTTAAAGTAAAGTTGTAACTCACTTAAAGTATTTATATTATGAATTTTTTGGGGGGATGATGTGTACACACTGTGTGAGGTTTCATGAATCAGAGCATTGCAAAAACATTAAAATACCCAAACACCAGATCTCTTCTGTTGTTTTTTTAAATATATTGTAAACTTATCTTTCATCATTCTTGTATGAAAAGCGCTCTCTAAGCAATGTTTGAGTGATTTGCTTTATTAATTGATATATACTTTTATTTTCAATAGTATATTGCTTATTATTTATCATTAGCAAAAAACAACAATGGCAATAAAAACGATTCATACTCATACTGTATATAATATATCACTGTTTTTGATCTGAACATTAACATTATTTTTAACATAAAAGTTACATGTGTTACACAACACGTTCTCAAGCCAGTGACAGTTTATCAATTGATATAAAAAAATGTGAGAGAACAATAACAACCTTCTGCTGTGAGGTGAGATCAATAAATGAAACCAAAAATAAAACAGATACACATAATGAAACTGGTAAACAATGGTTTGTTGTGGAAGCAGTAACCTTTGTGCTCCCTCTCTGTGCTTTACTGCTTTGAGTGGGAGTTTGACAGGGGGTGTGGCTTATCCAAATGAGATGTAAATGAGCCCTATTGTCCCTCCCAACAGCAGAGAGGTGAGAATGGCCCAAAACTTCAGAGGCCGTTTAAACCCCTTTGGTTTTTTGGGAATTGCCAACTTCAAATCACCGCTACGCCTCCAAATATTATCAGATTTCCATGTGTTACACATCATTGGAAAGCTTGGAGACTACACTTTAACAATCTGTTCTTATCTCATAATGCCCCAAAACGACTTGTGTCTTTGGGTTCTGTGACTGGTCACATATATCCACAGCATATGCCTGGTTAAAAGTCACTTGTATTGCGATTCACGCATGTTCCACGTGCTGAATGTGTGTTAATTAGCTAAGCCAATTAACGCACGCAAAATTCTTGCATATGAGCGAACTTGCAGGTTTCGGTTTGGACATATACTTAGTGTTTTGTTATGTGGTTAAATCATTTTACTACATGATTATTATTATTTTATTTATTTTTTGTGCAGGGTGGCAGCTTGGAACAGCCAGTGTGGAGTGAAGTCACTGTTTGTTTGTAGTGTGTAGTACTAATACCTCTGATTTTATGCAGCTTTAATGTAAGCACATGTATGTATGTATCTTTACTGCTGGATTAGCATGGTAGTGTTGTAGTAGTGAAGCTTATAAGCATTTGTTTTCTTAAATGAACTTAATTTAATGGCAATATTTTTAAAGTAAGAATGAACTAAAAGCAGTCACTGTCAAAGAAAAATGTTATGGTATAGCTTCACATACAAAATATCAGAAACGTGGACATAGAATTGAAACATATGCCAGACTAATTGCAAACAAACTTAAAGCGCCAAAGGACAACTCGCATAAAAGCATAAACACAAGGTTACTGATCATGTGTGTAAAGCACTGCATGTGGACACACTTTCACTTTCACTTCGCTCCTCAGGTCATCAAACATCTCCCAGACTCTTGGGGACCTTCTGCAGTAACAGACGTAGTGACCCATGGCATCTCCACCTCTGAATGCTATGACTGCCCTTAGTGTGAAGGTCTTATCCTGAAGCACCATGCTGGATGGAAATTCAGACAAGGAAGACTCTCTCTTTCGTTGGTGAGTTTGTGAAGTACTCATACAGTCAGTATCAACCCACAAAATGTCCCCTACACTGTAGCTGTGTGTGACCATCCCTTCACATAGGGCAGATGACTCCTTTTCGGTGCCCCCAAAGTGACCCTGTAGTGCAGGGGCAGGCAAGTTTGCTCGACGGAGGGCCAATTTTCATCACTGTAAAAAGACCAAGGGCCGGACCAGCCAATCTTAGCCCAAAGTAAAGCACCATTTTCTTCAGGTGCCCGTGTTGTATGTACATGATTAGGGCTGGGTACAGTTAAACGGTCCCAGTCTGGTATAGAAAAAACAAAAAAACATTTATCTTTTTTTTCTATTTTTCCCCCAATGATTGCCACATTTTATACACATTTTATTCTTGTTTTCCCAATTTTCTATTACTAATTTGCTCCCCATTTTCTCCAATTTATTTACCATTTATTCCCTATTTTAACCCAATTTTTCCCCAAAAATGGTTCCCCGAATTTTTTCACATTTTTTGACAATGGAGATGTAAATCTGCAGATCTTCCACACATTATTGTTCTATTTCTGGTTCTAGATCACAAATATTTGAGTATAGGTATCAGGTATCGGAAAAAAAAGAACCGTACCCAGCCCTAATTGGGTGTTCTGTTTGGAAATAATTTACAGTATTGGAGCACAATAACAGGCATTTGAGCTCAGATTTGTGACCAGTCACAGGAACCAAAGGCACAAGTCGGTTTTGGGACATTATGAGATAATAACAGATTGTTAAAGTGTAGTCTCCTAGTTTTCCAATGATGTGTAACACATGGAAATCTGATAATATTTGGAGGCGTAGCGGTGATTTGAAGTTGGCAATTCCCAAAAAACCAAAGGGGATTAAACGGCCTCTGAAGTTTTGGGCCATTCTCACCTCTCTGCTGTTGGGAGTGACAATAGGGCTCATTTACATCTCATTTGCATAAGCCACACCCCCTGTCAAACTCCCCCTCAAAGCACTAAAGCACAGAGAGGGAGCACAAAGGTTATTGCTTCCACAACAAACCATTGTTTACCAGGTTCATTATGTGTATCTGTTTTATTTTTGGTTTCATTTATTGATCTCACCTCACAGCAGAAGGTTGTTATTGTTCTCTTACATTTGTTTTATATCAATTGATAAACTGTCACTGGCTTGAGAATGTGTTGTGTAACACATGTAACTTTTATGTTAAAAATAATGTTAATGTTCAGATCAAAAACAGTGATATATTATATACAGTATGAGTATGAATCGTTTTTATTGCCATTGTTGTTTTTTGCTAATGATAAATAATAAGCAATAAACTATTGAAAATAAAAGTATATATCAATCAATAAAGCAAATCACTCAAACATTGCTTAGAGAGCGCTTTTCATACAAGAATGATGAAAGATAAGTTTACAATATATTTAAAAAACAAGAGAAGAGATCTGGTGTTTGGGTATTTTAATGTTAGTGCAATGCTCTGATTCATGAAACCTCACACAGTTTCTACACATCACCCCCCCCCCCCCTTAAAATTCATAATATAAATACTTTAAGTGAGTTACAACTTTACTTTAATATGAATCAATATTTCAGTAATAACGGATCAATACCTAATATTTACCACATCACATGGAGGTTGATTTTTATTCCTTCAAGTTTTTATTATTCAATGCTTTAACGTTACTGTTTTTTTACACTCAACACCATCTGTTCTTAAACAATGTTTTCCTCTAAATCTGCACCACATAGTATGCACAGTCATTTGCACTTTATGAAAAAAGAAATAAAAGTTTTCTGTTTTGGCAAGCATTGTGAGTGGTCATTGTCCACTTCTTAAAGCATAAATATTTTGGCATTTACTCAAAAATCAAAACATAAATGAATCCAAAAATCATGCCAAAATAATGCACAACAGATTTTCAGCCTGATAAAGGTCTAGTAGGATGTTCTGAGATGAATCTGCATTGCTTCTTCTGTGTGGGTAGTGGTGGGTGAATGTAACACAAAGTCTCTAAAACTAAATTCAGGTGGTTGGTTGATAAAGTGACATTGCAGAGCTGCTCCTCTGCAGTCCCGTGCAGTGGGTGAACTCTCCTCCTCCACAAAGTCCTGACCACTTTTAGAATGGCCTGATGTTTCCATACAGATAGGTCTGTGGATGTTTAGTCCAGGTGGGGCCAGGACAGGCAGACCATCCATACGGGGCAGAAGAAGAAAAAAAGATCTTCAGTTAAATGTTTAATTGAAGCAAATCAGAAAACTGCACTGAAGTCGGTAAAGTGAAAGCACCTCAGCGAGAGGGATGGAGACAGGAAGAGAGGGGACATAACAGAAAAATAAGAATCAAAGAATAGACACACACCTCTTGTAACTGGAGCACAGTAACCAGATCTTTAAACTGGATCAGCAGGCTGGTCTCTGGCGGAAACTTGGCATAAAGATTTTCTTCCTGCATCTGGTCGGGCTGGAGCTGTTAGACCCGGCCTGAAGAAAAAAAAGATCTCAGAGTCTGTATCTGTACTTCCTGGTTTAGTCTTGGTTTAGACCTCAGTTAGTGGTTAGCCCTGGTTTGAGTCAAAGGATTAAAAAAAATCCTGTACATTAAACTCTTGATGAATATTTTTACTTTTGACTTATAACTCATGAGTGTCCGAGCTAGCTAATAACAATAGGTATGAGAAAGTCTAAACATGGACTAAACATGAGATAACGTACGTGTTTTTAGAATGAACACAAGACGACAAACTTTGATGTTTACTAGGCCATAGTGATGTAGATAATGGACATAGTGTAGCTGCTCTTTAATTTACAGACACAATCCTGCTGCTTCTCTGCCTGTGTCTGCTCCGCCTCACACTGAGAGAGAGCTATGGATGCACTGACTACATTTATAACTTTAGAAGCCTCCTGTACTACTGTAATGCACATACACTAGAGGAAAAGGCCGAATTTGCGTTGTATCGCCGCGCGTTCCCCATTGTTTACATTTCACTGCAGTAATGCAGCGTAACTTTACCTGGTCATAAAACCGAAAATATGAAGCGGATCTCTCTCAAATAAGAAGTGGCTGAAAGCTAGGGATGCGCTGACTACATTTATGGAGTAGTTTAAGTTGGGAGAGGTCTTGGTTTTGTGTAAATAGCAGGTTCAGCTGCACATTAGCTTAGACGTTAGCCGTTAGCTTACAAGAGCACAATAGACTCGTCAAAAAACTACTGGCACAGCAGCCACAAGCGATAAAAACAAACAAACTTTCACTCACCCGTCTGAACCTTTGCCTTCTGCTCAGCAAACTCGTGGTAAATCCATTTTCCAGTGTAGTAGTGGCAGCTTCTGAGAGCCACACAGGGGGGCTTACAGCCATGAAGCCGCACACGCCCCCACGGCGTGCGCTATTTCTCTGACAAAACCAGACTTTTTCAACCTGAAAACTGATCGACAATAGGCGTATGTAGAAAACTGCCTTTTTTGCGTGGCATTTGTTTGCTAAAGCCTGTGTCGACTAGCAAACCAAGCAGCTGTGTGGCTGTGGCTGTGTCCCCTCCTCCTCCTCAGCATGTAAATACACACAGACAAAGTCACGCCCCTACAGCGGCTCCCAAATCTCCCAAAAACAAGCAGGTTTGAACCTAAAAGTTTACGCTTTTAAATATACCAATACTGGTAGCTTAAACATGGAGAGGCTTCTTCGTGACTTCAACTGAACGATTCTGCAAAAAAGTGAAAATCACCAATTTAAAAAAAAAAAAACTTTGTTTACATTTTTCTCCAGACGCAAGCTGCCGACTTGTGTCGTTGGATTCCACGGCGGGTCACATTTGTGTACAAATATAATCTTCAAAATCATTCATAACATCCTGAGGGCCAGAGGTTCTGTGCTGGAGGGCCGGAATTGGCCCGCGGGCCTGACGTTGCCTACCCCTGCTGTAGTGGCAAATGGACTGGCCTGAGACGGGGAGAGATGGGCAGGTGAAGTCCTTGCTGCTCTGCAATCTCAAGTTGAGCCATACCAGAAGTCTGCAGTACATCGAAGGATGGAGAGACAATTGGTACTTCCCTTGAGGTTTGCACACTGTCACACAGTACTGGGAGGAACATTTCTTATGAAAGTACACACTTGTGATATTCCTCATTGTTTTCTGTACTACAGTGGAAATGTGACACTGAGCATCAATCTGGAGTGCACCTGACAGCAACTTGACATCTGGAAATAATGTGGTCAGCAACTCCGCTGTCTGGATATATGCATTCCTGCCAATACGCACGTTGACGAGTGACGTCACCAGCACGTGACAATGAACCCGGTTGCCGCCCTGGAGGGCAAAAGGAGAGCACACGGCGCGGTACTATAGCAATTAGCTAACAACTTTTGACAACACAGCACGCCAAAACAATCAATTAATCAGTATGGTAAACACATGTAGCGCTGTAGGCTGCACAAACAGGCGAAGGAAGGAGAGTGATTTAAAATTTCATAGATTTCCATCATGTAAAACGCGAAGAAAGCAATGGTTGACAGCAATGAAGAGAATGCGACTTGACAACCCATCAAAACCTTGGGAGCCAAAATATTTTGATCGAATTTGCTCTGTTCACTTCATTGGAGGTAAGTAAAAATAAGAGATAGCCTAATTTTATTTGTGTGAACGTTTTTTTATGTCATTTTGTCATGTATGTATATCCTAAACCTAATGCTAATCTGAAGCTAACAAATTAGCAAAGACTTCGATGCTATTTTGTTTATTGTCAAACCTTTTAAAGGACGCATTATATATCACATATTACATTATACAGGTTTGTCCCTTGAGACTAATATCTCATTTTCAAGAGAGACCTGTTTTCATATTAATTATAATCAGTACAAACACAAACGTTTCACAAATACAACATGACATAATATAATAGCAAAAAATGTTTTAATAACAGCACTTTCCCATAGACACATTTTAATTTACAACATTATACTGCATTACTGAGAATTATTTCCATTTAATAAGTCCATGCTTGTTACTGCTGGACCTCTGGGACTACAACATGTTTATTGGCTTTGTGGTGTGGTTCTTTTCAGGTAAACCATCTGATGATCCTGGAAGTCCGAGCTACATTCCCTCCATATTCAGCTTCACATCACAGGCCAAACAGTCCAGGCGTGTTGAAGATCGATATGAACGGCTTATAAAACGTCGAACACCAGCACCTGTTGAGCCCATAAATGAAAATGTGCAGCTTGCAACAGATGCACTACTGGACCTTCAAAATGCACCACTATTCTGCGACAGAGGTAAAATCTGACGAATTACGATTAAATGTCACTTGTAGTTTTGTTTAGTTCCTTTTGAGCATGTATGAAAAATGTTTTTTGTACAATATGCAAATCATGTTTCCCTTCGCTAAAATAGAGTGTTTCTCTTCATATTAAAGTGCTTCCTTTGTTAGCATCCAAATTTTAACTCCATGTGTTCACTTTTCATACACGTGAACACATGTATAACACTTCTTCTGTTTTTGCTGTAAGATAAATGTTAGTTCTCATAGTTGCATGTTCTGAAGTCATATGTCTCCATGTTGATAATTAGTGATTTTTTAATCTGTTTTTAGGAACTGATCCAGATCCAGATCCTTTGGAGGCCAATTTGAGAGCTCTTGGAGTCCAGTACGCAGAACTGCAAGATGAACATAAGGGTCTTCAGGCTGAATACCAGCGTCTACTTTCCGAAAACCAGGAACTAAGAGAGAATGTTCGAAAGGGACGATTCACCTACACAAACTTGAACAATGAGCAAATGAGGAACCTTACTGGTTTAAAATCATGTGCTTTGTTTTTATGGGTTTTATCGCTCATTTCAATGTTTATAAAACCTGTCGGAAAAATATGCCCAGGGGACCAACTTCTACTTGTGCTAATGAAATTAAGACTTAGCTTGACTAATGCTGATCTAGCCATACGATTTAAGATTTGCCCTACAATAGTTTCGAAGATATTCTCCAAATATCTGCCAGTCATTTCTCAGAACCTTAAATTTTTAATTGAGTGGCCCAGTAAAGCGAAGGTTTTAAAAAACATGCCAAGCTGTTTTGAACACAAATACAAAAACTGCAGAATTATAATAGACTGTACTGAAGTCTTTATTCAGCGGCCAGCAAATTTAGACACTCGGCAAGTTTGTTATTTAAACTACAAAAGCCACAACACCATTAAGTTCCTTGTTGGCATAACCCCTTATGGTACTGTCAGTTTTCTGTCTCAAATGTGGGGAGGAAGAATATCAGATAAAGAGTTAACTATACAATCTGGCTTTTTAGAAAAACTTGAATACGGGGATGTAGTTTTAGCTGACAGGGGCTTTTTGATATCTGAAGAACTTGCTATTTATGGGGCCTCATTAGCAATACCACCTTTTACAAGGGGTAAAAAGCAGTTGTCGATGAAGGAGGTAGAGACCGCAAGAAGGCTATCTCGAGTGCGCATTCATGTTGAGCAGGCTATTGAGCGTATCAAAAATTTCAGAATCCTTCAGCATACTATCCAAATCAGTTTAGTTCGACATGCAGATGACATTGTTACAGTTTGTGCAGCTCTTACAAATCTCATGGGTAGACTTGTGAAGTAAACTTGGAGATGATCAAGTATAAAGTAGCAACATTTATTGACTCACTACAACAGACATATTTTAAAAGACACTCACTTGAAAAATCACTTGTAATGTGAAAACAATATTCTTTGAAAACAACAAAATGTCCAAACATGTTCTGAATACTTGTGATTTTGTATTATTCATTGAGTTTAGCAGATCATTTTTATGTGCGCAGTGAACTGAATCAGTATTTTAAAACATAAATTGCAATTACAATACTTACAAATAGGTATTTGTGCAAAATGGCTCTCATCTATGTGTGTACATAAAATGAGTTATAACATCAATGAACAATTAACAAATGCATCTGTATTTACTTTTCATTTCATGTAGTAGTTTGCACATTAAACATTACTATATTTTAAAAGTCTATCATGTTTCTTTGTACGATTTCAGGAAGGAGGACCTCATGCAAAAACTGTGAACATTTGCTCACAAGTTCCTGTACAAAATGAGAGTTGTATTGAATGGTTTGCACATGGATCTCTTTATTTGTAAAAACCACAAAGTCACAAAAAGACTTTCTGCAAACATACATCTGCCACTGAATTTGTGTATAGTATCTATGGTTGTCCTTTAATGCTAAGGATCCCTGACTCAGATAAAAATTCTTGTCAGATTTAGCTGCTTCTTCAGCACTTCGTTCTTTGTGAGTGTAGGAGCACTTGACTTCCAGTAAGCCCTCACCATGACATGAACAGAACCTCACACCGTCGGGTGAAGCAGCAAATATTGGTCAGGTGTCATCCACAAACATACCACAGTCCCTTAACACAAAGTTTTTGTGGATTCCACACATAAGCGTATTGTATTCATTTTTTGCCTTTTTTTCATTGGTCACACCATACCGTATTGAAGCCAGCCCTGAAATGTTATTTTCCACATCCCTAAATATTTTTTTCAGACAGTTAGCTGGGCTGGTTTTTTCCATTAGAGTTTTGATATCATGGGCCACTGTGGAGGTAATTCGGCCAACCCGATGTTGCCTCCACAAAGCGCAGTCTGCCTGCCCTCTTGTTGCAGCCTCCAAGTTGGCGGCCTGTTCTGCAGTGGTAGTGACATCTTTCAGGACGTGCTGACACTGGGGCATCAGCTCTGCCTCCGTGACAAGAGGCATTGGCATGTGGTCCTTCCTCATAATAACCTGCAGATTAATTAAATGAGAAATAAGCAATGCTTTGCTTTGTAAGATGTTTTATAATATGACAACTATAAAAATGTTTAATAGAACCTAAAATACAAGACATTTTTTAATACACATACCGGAGGCATACTCTCATCTTCTGAAGCTGTGTCGGTGTCAGAATCCTGCTTGGCCAGGATGCCTGCTTCAGGACAGATGCGCTTTAACTCATTGAGAGCAGCAGCTTCTTTAGCAGAATCTCGTTGGAAAGTAGGTGTTGTCCTTCTAGCTCCTGCCTTTATCGCCTTGCCATATTTTGGCTTTCTAAAGTTCATGTCTGACACACGTTTGGGTGCTACCTGTGAAAATATTGAGACAAAATAACAATGTTGGTTTACTCAACACAGTTGTTTTGTATATTAAAGTTGAATAGAATCTTATATTGGTATTCCAAATAGCATGTTGCAAATATGTCACACAGATAAAATGACGATTTTTACCTTTTCTTTGTAGCAACGGTTCCAAAGACATGCTGCACTTGTTTTGGACTGATGGTTGAGTCCAAGCTTTACTGCTGCCTCAACTTTGAACAACACAGCAGCGATGTGGCTGCAAGCCTCACCAAGCCTAATTTATACACAGTAGTCAATACATTGCATGACAAAGATTGTAATAATTCATCAGTCAGAAAATAATAAAGTTACAAATAATAAAGAAGACTGAAATCAGACCTAAGGCTGTTTTGTAATTGTTCATTAAAATAGTGATTGTTTTCATTTTGAGTGACATTAATTATGTAATCATGAGTCCTTACCCTGCTTTGCATGTACAGTGGGCAGATACAACGTAGCCATGCAATTTATCCAAGCAGATCCACACCTGATGCCTCCCTTTTTTCGTCGTTATCTTCTGTGATGGCATCACGGGGCACTTCAGTAAACACACAGTCTTCATTGTTTCATTACTGTGGTACATTATCTGCCCCACATGTCCAGACACAAAAAAGTTATAGCCATCAAGTGACTTGTATGCCTTCATTGTTTCTGCTGTGTAAAGACCTGGTGTGTTGATCAAATAGTTGTAAATGTCTCCATACTGAACGGGAGGCCATTTGTCTGGACTGTCTATCCACAGATTGTCAGGTATTTTAAACGGGTCGGGTAGAATATAGTTAGCAACAGTTAGCTTAGCGCTGTACCTCTCACGGTCCTCTGCACAAAGGTGTTCTAAATTTGACAAATCTTTTGGCTTCATTTTGTTAGATTATTTGTCCCAGGTGACAGCTCAATCCTCCCAAAAAACGTAGGATGTTTTCAAAATGACAGTATGAGTATTAGCTAGGTTTTGTTGACTTTGGACCATTGGACGCGCGTCTTTTTGCCCTCCAGCATAATGCGCATGCGCGGGTTCGGCCAAAGTAAACAATAACATTCAACGTGCGTATACCATCTGTCGCAATGTATTTGGCCAGCTTGAACAACTGGTTTGAGGGTTCGGTGTTGACCGCATACTGGAAGGACATGCTGTCACAGTATGCGCAGCTCAGACTTTGCAAAAATGCATCCACTGCACAAGTATTTAACACAGATACTGTTTTGTTTCCCAGCTCGAGTGGTTGATGATGGTTCCCATTTTTCAGCAGCCCAATTTTAACCATTTTCTTCGTGGATTGGTTGGCATTCATCCATTCAGGGCATGGGGCCAAATAAGAGTGGCACTTGCGTTTTTTTGGTGGAACTCCTCGGCCCCTCCAATTTTCCAGAGCCTCATCAGCAAGGATGCCAGCAGTTGAGTCCGAGTCTGCAGAAAGTAAACTTTCATTAGGTGGGAAGATCTACCAACAAGTGTACTTGTCATAACTTAAGAATAATACTGCTCAAGAAAAATGTAGATACCCAAAAAATACTCAAATGAAACAGTATCTTATAGCTACTCTTGATTTTTGATTTTGGGTATCTACATTCTTCTATTATTTAAATGATAACATAGTTTTATATTGAATTTTCCAGACACTCAAAACCCATATACAAATTAACCTGTAAGCACAGCTACCCTGGGATATACTGATGGAATCCATGACGGCAAAATGTGCTATTTTTCTGTGTTTTGCCACTTGAAGTAATGAGTTGCTCAAGCATATTTACTTATTTAAAATATAGCTCAAATTGAAACAAAAAGGGGGTTGTGACAAAACCACCCGTGATTTATTATTCTAGTACGTAACTGAGTGTTTTTATTACCAACCTTTTGACTTTCTTTTCCTCCCAGTGCCTTCGACATCAGCAGTTGTCGATGCTGTTTTAGATCTTTCCTCCTCTTCAGTGTTTTTTGCAGTGCAAATGCTCATTTTACCTTCAATGAAGGTAAGGTGACGAGCAACGAAGCGGTCGACTCGGAGGGGCAACTTTTTAATGCTTGAAAAGCCCATGTTTTATATTCTTGAACTCCAATTCAACTGAGGCAGAACTGGCTGAACCAGGGAAGTATGGAGTCAGTACTGCACTCCAGAGAGGTGAACTACTTGCTAGTCGTTTTATGTGGGGAATAATATCAGGGAGGAAGTGAATGATATCACGATCACCTTTGCTTGTTGCGAAAGATTGGCTCTCTTCATAGATATCTTCTACCCACTGCTTCAAGTCGGTGTCAAGATCACTTGGATTCTCAAGATCAGGATGAGGACTACTTTCTTCATGTGGTATCTCAACTGTCTCTTCTGATATTTGGGCCTTTAGGTACGTTTTGAAGCCCTCTGAGTTGACTGGAAGTCCTTTATCGTGGCCCTCTCCTTCACTGAGTGCCACCACCATGATGGCACATAAGAGGTCTCTTGCATGCTCCAAAGATTGTGATTTTATTACCTTTGCAAGAGATCTTACAAAGAAATCCTAGACATGGTGGGCCTTCTTTCTGAGGCACTCCCACTGGCAGATAAGCTTGATGCAGTGTGCCACATCCACTCGGATGTAACAATGAGGGAGTTTCGCTGCCGGGTTGCCAATCATGATATTGAAACATTCATTGAGGTATGTTTTCAAATCCGAGTGTGGCGTGAAAGACCTCACTAATGCACCAAGAATGGCCAGGGAAAAATCACATACCACCTCTTTTGGCACAGGTGCTCCAGCACGAATCCATTCTGTCAGCCAGTGTGAGATGGCTCGAGGGCCCTCATTTATCAACATTGTGTAAAAAAATGGTGTATGCGTAGGTGTATTTCCGATATACGCCAGAGGGTGCGTGACATTTATGAACCTGTGCTTTCCGCTCAGATCTTATCGTATGCAAGCTCAGCTGATAGTAAATGCCACGGAGAAATCCTAGCGTCATTTGAATGAAACGCCCAAAAATAGTCACATATGAGGAGGCCTCACCCACGGGTTTTACGGCACGCACAAAACACGGCAAAAAAGAAAATTTCTCCACCCAGGAAATTATAAATAGTTGTTCATATGATATTAAAAAATCTGTCAGTAACCAACGTTAACCTTATAGCCAATCCAAGATCACATTTACTAATAAAAAAAAGAGGGGGAAAAAGAAATAGGCTAATAATAAATAAGTGACCTTTATTAAATAAGCTGTAGGCCTAAATAGCCTGTATAAAAAAGGGTATAAAATTAGACCACATTAAAAAAAAAAGCGTGGATATAACGCTGCAGTCAGAGCAGACTCTGGACCATGATCTGAACAGCAAAAAGCAGCTGTCAGCTCCGCGGACTCGACCCGCATTAGAGCCGTGGGCAGAACTACTCGCCTTTCGGCCTGAGCAGAGCTTTCCTCCGGGAGGAAACAGGTGCACGGAGAGCTGACAGCCGACCGGAACCTAACGAACCCGTCCGGACCGAAAACAGCCCTACGAGACGCGTTTCGATCATTCCCCTGACGAGAGGAAAGCGCTCGCTCAGCAGACTCTGTGCGCCGCTCAAACCCGGACTTTACGAACCCGTCCGGACCGACGAAAGCTGTGGAGCTGTCGAAGGATTTGTTTGACGCACGGAATACGGTCCACAGACTCAGCGCTCAAACCAACCAGAACACGGAGAATGGCCTCGTACAGCCAGGTGAGTCCCGGTGTCCCGGTACACGGCCGCGGGTGTGAGGCGGGGAATCCACACAAAGTTTGCGCATGCAGCGGTATTTTGTTAAAAACAAAAAACTACACATAAATACAAAAAACACCATAAGCGTCTCTGTGGCTGCAGTCCAGGTTCTAGTGTCTCTGGTCCAGGTTCTAGTGTCTCTGGTCCAGGTTCTAGAGTCTCTGGTCCAGGTTCTAGTGTCTCTGGTCCAGGTTCTAGTGTGCTCTGGTCCAGGTTCTAGAGTCTCTGGTCCAGGTTCTAGTGTCTCTGGTCCAGGTTCTAGTGTCTCTGGTCCGGGCTGAGCCTCTGGGCTCGGACCCGTGTCGGTGCAGCTCAACATGGAATCAAGTCTGCCCATAAACATTAACGCTGTCGCCTTGTTTCATGTTTAAATCAATAATGAGGATCATATGCGATGTGGCAATGCATTCATGCTGTTAAAAACTGTTTTCCTGCGCTGATTAGTGTTTAGTTAAAATTGGTGTATCGTGTACACCACCTCCTGACTTGGTGTAGGATTTGAGCGCACCGTACGCCAGGTGTGCTCAGATTGATAAATGCCAAAACATGCGAACATTTTTCGTAAACCCCACATACGCTCTGATTTCACCGTACGCAAGTTTGATAAATGAGCCCTGTTGCTTGCTGCGCCCTCCACACATGAGGTTCGGACTTTCCTTCACAAAGTGCGCTAGCAACATCCTTGCGCGCTGCCCCAGACAGAGGACGCTTTGCACTCCCTGTGTGGAGCGAGGAAAGGATGTTTTTAAGGAGACACTGGAAGACCATCGGGCTTTGAATTGGTGGCTCTTTCAGACATTGGGCTTGGAGCCTTGAATGTCTATGTATTTACTTTTCGACATGGGATAAACCTTTGCCCTTTTAAAGACAAAGGTACAGGTATGTTTCACCTCTTTCCATAATATTTCATTCATGACATGAGTCCAAATGCCTGGTTTTAATATGTTATATTTTCTGTTGGCATAGTTGACGCTCTCTGGCATGAACTGTACCCATTTCTCAAATGGCACCAACAGCTGCAAAGTCTCCTCTGATTGAAGTATGCCATCACTGTCACTATGCTGATCGGCTGGTGGCTCATCTTCACTATTTTCAGATGCACTGGTGTCACTCAGACCCAAAATGGTCCAGATGTTGTGCCTGTTTTGTTTCACAAAGGTATACAGTGCCTTGGCAGATATTCTCTCATCAAGTTGATGGCTGAGTTCTGTCCAGATCTGTTCAGCAGGTTTAGCAATTTCACCATTTATTAATATAGCCTCTTTTGATGTTGAGAGGACGGCAATAACAGCATGTGTGGCCACTCCTGGTTTTTTTGGCATCTAGTAAAAATAAAATAAAAAAAACAGTTAAATCGCCTTATGTAAACTGGAGTAATGTTGTTTTTATGCTGTTTTATTTAAAGGTTCATCTTAATATGTTTCACACAATATACTTCTGAACTCTTCCAAAACTTGGTAGCCTATGTCAAACATTGTAAAATATTGCTCTGGTGTGCATCTGACCTGCTCTAAAGCTGGTACAAGTTCTTTAAATATTCTCTTATGTATTCAGTGTTTCTTTCTGTGGATTTTGTCATTACTGTAATTGAAACAATGTTATACGAAATGCATTCATTGTATTTTTTGACTTTTTAAATTTTTAATGAATTCCTAGCAACAACAATAAAAGCTAGCAAAATTGTTTATACATACAATTGAATTACTTACGTTGATGATCTTCAGAATATGCCAAGGTCCATAAGGGTACAATTAAAAGAACAATACCTAAATAAGTAAAGTTAGAATGCAGTTGCTTAATTAGTTATTTAAAGGAAAAAGTTGAAATTTTAGTGGGTGAACTTAATGGTTAGCGCCTCCCAGTGGTATATAAAAAGTAAAGCATGCTGTGTTGTAGTGTTAATTAAATAATGACAAATGTTTTGACTATATCAGTTCTTAACAAAGCTCACATACAAATCTCGTTTTCAAATTACAGCCTCAAGTTTCAGAGATAGATGACTACGTTTAGGACTAATCTGGGAAGAAAAATGTAGTTAAAGAGCTACTAAACACCCCTTCCAGATCTTACTCCACCCACTCCCAAAATTCAAAAAACTCAGAGAAAGAGGCGTGGCGGGAGGCTTTGGGGGGACGCGGCGAGGGGGAGTGTATGAGCGGTCTCTGCTCTGTTGACAGTCTCAGACCAAGGGCCAGAGTGACTCCCGTTGTGCCGCATTTAGACGATATGGCGCCACTTTCCCGGACTCTCGGGCCTGTCGTCCCGGCTACATGCCGAGCACACGCGGCGGACATTTGGCGCTCGTATCTCCCCGTTCCCCCTCCTGGCTTTAGCGGACACTCAGTCACACACTGCCCCGCTCTGAGCCTCCAAGGCAGGGGATGGCTAACCGCTGCCCCCGGTGTCTGTGAGCTCTCCCTGGGGGAGACTACAGTAAAAAGCCCTCAGCCCCGTCTCATAAGCACGGACAGCCCTGATGAGCGCTGTCTGCCCGATACAGCGTTATCGTGTCTGTAGTTTCAACGTGAAAACATCCAGCCATGTCACTAAATAAGTGAATCTGGGTATTTTGGGGTTACATTTGTCTTTTTTAAGGAGGAGATGTCGGGGATGTGAGTGCTGTGGTTCACACACGGAGCGGAGCGGAGTCCGTAGATCAAATCCCCGTCTCGGGTCTTTTCTCCTCATCCTCCCGCTCCCTGGCCGCTCTGTGCGGCCGGTCCCTGGCCGCTCTGTGACCGGCATGTTGGGCTCACGTCACAAAACAGCTACTAAACTACCTGACTAAAGTTACTGCACTAGAAGCGCTGCGCTAAAGAACTAACTAAATACTATGCTAATAAATTGCTAACTTGAAAATCGATGTAAAACGCTCGCTCGCTATTCCAACTCCAACTCGCTACGGGGGCGTGTGCGACACTTGGCTTTTATACCCGAGCAGCAGAGCGACGGACGTCACACACACAACGTGACGTCACACCGCTTGCAGAGCCAATGGGGAGGACAGGCACGAGATTCAAATGTAGTGCAGCCGAAAATGTAGAGAGGGCGCTACACAGACGATTTTAGGCTCAAAAGTGAGATTTTATCTAATTTGCACTAAAATGTCAAAACATTGACCAGGACATGTAGAGAGCACTATAAGAAACATATTAATGCAGTTTATAAGCTCAAAAAAGTTGATTTGGTGCTTAGTTGTCCTTTAATGTAACTTTCAACGTAAACACATCGCAATATAGGCTGGGCAGCGCCTGCAGATGATGTCACAAGCCGACATGAACGAAGCAAAAGGACGGACACCATTCTGAGTCAGTTCTGTGCATTCTCCAAAGAGTATGATGACGTCATCGTCCAGAAATGCAATTATTAATATCTTAAAAACGATAACAGCACAAACGATTTACATATTTGTTTATAACATTTTGAGTATGATGGGGGGCCAGGTTCACGCTAATAATGAAAATAGTTTCCTGATTCTGTGCTTGTGCTTTGGCGACAGTGGAATAGTTTTACTGCCTTTCTTGACATTGAACCTAATCCTCGCCTCTTACTTTAGTTTAGTTTATTTGTTTATTTGAGCAGCAAACACTCTGCTCAAAAGGAGCGGGCCGAAGCAAGAGCTTACAAGCGCCCACCCCCGAAATCAATACAATTAAAATTGAAAAAAAATAAATAATAGAATGACAGCCGTTGAGAGCGACAACATTCTTCCTTAATTGATAAAAAGGTATTTGATCCAATTGTGGCTCTTCCTCTCTCCCGCTCACAGATATTATTTCAATAGGCCTATGTGTGGTTCGAGTGTGCATTACCGGCGATCATGTGACGATAAAATCCCCTTTAAAACATGTTTTGTACAATCACCCCTGTACCAGCGTGTGAGTCTGGGAAGACTCTGCATCAACTTGATTTCTACAGCGTAACCAGTTTTTATTAAATATATTTTAATATATTTATATAAACTTGTGTATTTTAAATATGGAAACAGCAGATGGCGCCACCGCCCAAATACCGGTAGTATAAAAGCCACCCTCGGTCACTCATACTTCCTCTGTCTCCTCACTGGCGTCTTCCGGCCTGCTTGGGCTGGGCCCAGAGGTCGTGCGTTGTGTTCTACGGGTCCAGGAAGCTATCGTTCACGTATTCCTCCTTTAGATTTTGCTATAGCCACTTATATAGGTTTTATTTTAGCGTCGCGGGTGGTTGAGAGCCTCAACGCGCACCACCCCATGGCGTCCATTGCTCTCTCAGTGCGTTGTGGTTCGGGGTCTGCTGGGGCCCTCGCGTACCCGGGGGCTATCGAAGCACCGGGCCGGCCAAGAAGGGCTAGATGTGGGCGTGCGACGGTAAGATGTGCCTCGCCTCGTGGCTAGCCTCCGTAAAGTAGCTCCAGCCTGTAAACTAACCCCCTATTTACATTTAGGCGGACCTAACCATGCTGCTGTCAGGCTTCCGTCATGCTTCCCCTTTTGTTACGGTTGCTTCACAACCTGCTGACATTTCAACGCAAAGTAACTGAGTTATGTGTACAAACTGTGCTAACCGAAGGCTAATCAAATATTGTTTGAACCAACAGTGACCTAAAGTGTACAAACTTTTAAACTGAATGTAATGAAAACTGTGGTGAAATGAGTAAAGAAAGAATGAATTACAAAAAGAAATCTAAAAGTAAAACATATAAATAAATTGTGTTAAAGGAACATGCTGCCCCTGTCCTTATGGGTCGAACCTTAATTTAAATACAAACAAAAGACTTTTGAAATATACAGACAAGAAGAAATGTGTTGCCACTAAGGGGAGCAGTAGGATGGATTATGTGTATTGTTCCTCTATAATCTGGAAGAGTGTTGCTGCTTGGAACGGTTGTCATTCTATTGCTCAAATTCACAAACGGAGAATTAGGGTTGGCAGGTTATGGATCTGCTGAGAGGAATTCTCCCAACGGGCTCTAAACCTTGTCTTTTAATGCACCACTCAGCATAGGAACATCATCTACAAATCAGCTGTTAGGGGGTTTGTTGAAGGGGAGTTACTGCCCTCTTCAACTGGCTCACTCTCTGGCTTTTTAATGCACCACACTGTGCAGGGCTTTCATCATACTTCACATATAACTCAATTAAATAAATATATAATAATGATGATGATAATTAAACCCAAATTAAAATTATACTGAGAATGGTAATGACAACTGGAAAGTATCAAGATCTCAGATTATAATATCTATTAATGTACCTTTATACCATAAAAGTAACTCTGTAATCACGGGTAAAAATATGCAAGCAATATATTAAGTAACACATTTTTTGACTTGCTTTGTTCTAGACATCGTATATGAAACTAGATTGTTGTTGTAGCTGTGCGTTGTTTCAATTAATTATATAAACAGTTAATATATTTTTGTTGTTTGTTGTAAGTTGGTCTGTATGAATGTAGCTGCTTGAAATGTTTTGAAATGTTCTTTTTTTTATTTTATTGCACTTGGGGGTGGGGGCTCATAAGCTTTTTGCTTCAGCCCACTCCTTTTGAGCACAATGTGTATTGCTCAAATAAACAACTAAACTAAGCGATTTCTTTTTGAATTGTTTTCATCCGTAGGTGGAGCAGTGAACTCTGCTCCACCATCACCCCCCTCCCCTCACCTGACTTTCCCCTGTCGCCCACGCTCCTCACTCCCTCCACACTGTTTAGACCACACACTGCTCTGATTGCATTCAATGAGCTACGGGAATCTCATTAATCTTGTGTGACACACATTCATCCGCATAAATAAGGTATGTACAAAGTCAATATTTTGAGATGTACATTTATTTGCTAAACTGCAACTTTCATGAAAGTCTGTCACTTTTTTGGGACATTTTGAACATAATACTTCCAGTTAGAACTAAGTTTACAGCACAGTACTTTTTTTCCCCGCAACCCTTGAACGCCTCATCCTCTCCTCCGGTGCTGCTTTGCTTTGTGAGGGAAAAAAAGGAGGAAAAAGACCTGACAGCTCCTGTAGATACTGGATAAACAAACAAACGAACATTTCAGGAGGATTTCAGCTGCATCAGAGCAGGTCGCTCAGATGTTTGTCAGTTCACAGTCTTTTTGTAAACTTCTGCCATAATGCTAAACTGTTAGCCGCTAACTGTTGCGTCTTCTGCTTCGCACATTTGCGATCTCTTGTCCACGTGTTTGTGTGGGGTGAGGGACGTGATGGGGGGGGCGTTGTCATGGCTTTTTATTTTGTTTAATGCTACCAATACTACTTGTCTTGTCACACATGGACGTATTATAATATCGACATACGTAAGCAAACAGGAAGCGGAGTAAACCAATTTTCGGAATAATGGGCTGTCGGAATAATGGGCTGACCCCCAGTCAACTGTGTTATTAGTGGGTTTTGCGTTAATATTCAAATAGAATTATCAATCACAAAACTCACCTACCTCGTCTCTCCTGGACGCCGCCCGTAGATCAAGGGGACTTCCACCAGAGATGCACATAAGTCCCTCACCTGCAAGTCCAAGTCAAGTCCAAGTCCCTGACCCTCAAGTCCGAGTCTGTTACCCCACAAGTCCAAGTCTCTGACCGTCTCAGAGTTTCTTCCGAGTGCTACAGTTTCCCCGACCTCCAAGGTCGCAGCAGCTCAGGACTAACACCTGAACACTATTTTGTTGTACACTTGTACAATGACAATAAAGCACTTACTTACTTAGTTACTTCTGGATGCCAGGCGAGGCTGCTGCATAGCTAAAGCTTTTCCAGTGGTGTTTCCGTTTCACTTGGGTCTGTATGTATTGTCGAGGTGGTTCAGCTGATCTATAAATGGTTCTGAATGTGTTGTAATGATTCACCTGTATTTTCTACTCCGTGCTTTTAAGTAATGGATCGGTTTACCAGCAGGGGTGGAGAACAAACAAATGTTCCATTTTTTAAATCAAGGATGATAAAGTTTCGGCATTAGTATTTATCAGATCATTATTTTTCTCATCTTTGAACCACAGTGCATGTGGTTTTCAGTGTCTGCTTTAACTAACACCACCTGTGTGAGCCATATATAGTTTGGGGGGTACCTGAATATGTACCACTAGATAGCACCCGTGGTGACTGGATTTTGGCAGGAAATACGTACCTGTGAGATTTAAATGGCCGGAGGTATTTTGTTAGACGGTTGTTGGAGTGGCGAGAGCAAATGGTTTTTGACCGTGCAATGTATGCCGGAATTTTGTATATTTCACATGTGAAATATTACAAGCTCAAATACGTCATTGATGTTCTTTATGTTTTGATTACAACCGGTTATGAATACTTTAAGTTTAATATATATATATATATATATAATTTCAACTTTGAACGAACGGGCCAGTGGATTAAGGACACGCGTCAACCAAACTGCAAACCACCCCAACCAAGAAGGTCAGTGGAACACTCTGTTAGACCTAACACTCATTTTATTATATTGTTACTGGTCATGACATGTAAACATTCACAATACAGCGTGAAATAAGTGAACCCAGAAATGTTCAACAGTTTAGTAAAGAGGGATGGTCCAAACTTCTAGCCTGGTGAGACCAGAATGATTCCCCTCTGTATTTTTTTATCCAGCGGGGGATCAGTCTGGTCACCCAGTCAACGCTCGCGCCTTCCGCAAAATTAATCCGTTCATGTCCAATCTGAATCGTTTATTTGCCGTGACGTGTTGTTAGCGAGCAACGTCACTCACGGGACGCGGAAGTCCCCTCAATAACAATCTACGAACGATGCACGAACGAGGGAAAGCGTGTCTCCAGTCGGACCAAAAAACACATCGACAGTAAGTGAGTTTCGTTATTCATAATCCTGCGCAAATATTAACGCAAAACCGCTAATAACACCACATCAACAGCAGACGCCCGCCCTTTGCTGATTGGTTTACTCCGCTTCCTGTTTGCTTGAGTATCTACCGCTGTGGGAAATGGATTCGACGCAACGGTGACCAGACTCACCGGCTGGTACAGCGGTGAGTCTGGATTTTTCCAGGCTACCAAACTTCATCCTGATCGTTGTGAGCGTCTAATCTCCAACTGCAGAAAAGCAGTTATTGCTGCAAAGAAGGATCAGCCATATTTATTACAGGGGTTCACTTACTTATTCCACGCTGTTTTGTTGCCTCAGGGCCTGGACAACATGCTATCATCAATGGAAAAATTAATTCATAAGTTTATCAAGATATTTAGCAGAATAAAATGAGACATTCACAACAGCATGTGAATAAGTAAGTACACCCTTGTAATAAATAGCTGGCTGATCCTTTTCTGTAGTTTCAGATTAGACGTGCACAACCATCAGGATCAATCTTGGACCATTCCTCTTTACAAAACTGCTGCAGTTCAGCGAGATTTCTGAAGATTAATGGGTTCACTTACTTTTTCCTGACCTGTAAATGTTTGGGTGGGATTAGTTTAAGCAGACACAGTTTACCAATTCTTGTGATTTTGATGAAGATCAGACCACATTTATTGACCAATTTAGACAGAAATGTGAGAAATTCCAAAGTGTTCACTTACTTCTCTCTCCCACTGCAGAATACATGTATTAAGTGACTCCCCAACACTGGCTGTGAGCGTCAGACACAGCATAGTAAACTGTGGGGCTGCATCTGTACTAACAATTCTTACTCCAAAAAACACAACATGCAAAGTTCCTAATCTAAAACCTATCCAAAACCAAATGCGGATCAATGATCCCCAGTACTTCAAGGTAAATGTCAATGCCATGATTTTCCGAAGGTCTGCAAGGATCAACGTTGTCAACAGCCATCATCTGCACCTCGCCTAAACCTCCGCTGGCTGGATGAAGTATGACCTGGTCACGTCCTAGCTCCTCTTCTGGATTCTCAACCATCAGACCATGCAGTGTGTCCTCCTGTGGGAAAACAAAACAAAATCACCACACAAAGAGAAAGGCCTCTTTCTTTTCGCTCTATCTCAGCGTGTTTCACCAGCATGCAATAAAACATAAAATATATAAAACTTTACCTCAATGGAGTCCTGGTTACAAAAAACAAAAAAAACTCTCCATTCTGATCTGTATGCCTGATAAAACTACTTTCCATTGTATGAGGCACATTTATTACAAAGGCACAATACGGTCTCAGTTTGTGCTCATTTGCAACTGGGGCTGCTGTCAGGATCTGCTCGTGTGTGTGTGTGTGTGTGTGCGTGTGTGTGCATGTGTGTGTGTGTTCTCCCCCCCCCCCTTCTCTCCACCTACCTGGGCGTGGCAGCTGGCACACCTGGCTTCAATCCCTGATCAGCCTCCAGAATAAGAAGCCTGGGGCTCATCCGCACCTTGCCAGTTCGCTGTTGCTACATGTCAGTTCAAAGTTTGCAGCGCCTCGTTTGCGGGTTTGTATTTTTTGCAAATACTTACCGCCCGTGTTCAGATCCTGCCTGCCAGCCAGCTTCATGTCTGCCTCAGCCCACCTGCTCTGAGATCTGCCCTTGCCTACATCGTTCTACCTGTTCATTAATAAACTGTTAAGCCTTCGTACTGTGTTCTGCTTTCGGGTCCCGTGAAACCGTGACAGCTGCACAATATATGGGCAAAGTATAGTCCATTCGCCCATTGATTTTGTCTAGAGTCTTTAGTTCAACTCTAGGCTACTCCATTTTTGGCCTGATGCTTTGCTAGTCCTCTTTGCATGAGTGAATACGTAGAAAAAGTGTGACGTTTGTTAAGTGTGATGTCTCATAAGCTACATAAGTCTCCAGCTTCAACACAGTCTCACTCCGAAAGCGTCATAAATTGATGAACGGTCACTCGCCTTATGCGTAATATAGAACGCAAAAGGTTGATTGATATGTATTTCATGTGCCACTATATGTTTTTATTGTATATATGTACATATGTATATTTTATTCACTATATCCTGGCTTTGTTTTTGTGTTTGGATGTATGTTGTATACATACGCTGCCTACGTTTTGACTTAGGCCATTATGACATCATCCTGTGATGCAGCAGGCCACGCCCTATTTAAGAATGGCTTCTCATTTATAAAAAACATTTTGCCTGACGAAGGCCACTGGAACAAATAAAGGAACCCTGGTGTTGCAAGTATACAGTGTGCCAGAGGTTTTTCCTGTTCTACGTTTGGCTTCTATGCATTCTCTTACGCACATGTTTCATACACGAGATGTGCGCAGTAAACCGTCTTTAATTGCTGAAAAAATTATAAAAATAAAATCAAAAAGGCCTCCAATCTAAACCTTAAATGTGCTTTCAGATTCTTCTGCTTAATGACGTAAATAAGGCTAATACTAATATTTTTTACAATAAAAATATAGATTGACGTCACAGTTTTGAAGGCGTGTCATTGGTTGACGCGGGTGTCAATCAGATCAGCTGATCATGTCATTGTATATTGGCGCCTAGTCAAACATATGATCAATAAATGCTGATCTTTGAACCTTAAATGGCTGACCGAGGCAAACATAAGGACATTTATATCATCGTGGACGCTTGGCATCACTTTCACCCAAAGGACTTTTGCAGAGGAAGTGTGAATCGGCGTTACGATCCTCCATGGGACTCCAGCGGGCCGCAGCTCAAAGCCCGAAGAGAACGCACCTTGGCCGGGTACAAGCCCGGCAACGACCCGGCAATATACTGGAGTACTCGTCCCACGAAGACAGCAGAAGGTAGGGAAAAGGCTTTCAACTACGTTCTGCTGTAATGCAATGCCATATTGTAAAAGTTCCTGAAGAAGTTTTTGTGATTGGGTTGGGTCCGGCTTGGTTTGTCCTGGATCCATCATTTTTTGGCTTTGATGAACAACAGTTTGGCCTCAGATTCAGGCAAATAGACGTGAATACTGTAGTTCTGCGCTTGTGTTTGCGCTGAATGCACTTTTGTATTTTTGTTTGTTTTATAGTTGGCTAAACCGGGCAGAATTTGTTCTATACTATGAGTTGTCCGATATCGTGAAATGAGCCGTGCCTGGACTCTCATTGAAATACATTACAAACCCATTGCGTCAATGGAGACGTTCTATATTACGCATAAGGCGAGTGACCGCTCGTCAGTTTATGACGCTTTCGGAGTTAGACTGAGTTGCCAGCTTAGATGTAACTATGTTACATCTAATTCGGACAATATAGCTCACCATTTCTGCAGGTAAAATGAAGGAATCTATATACTGTATAAGAATTAGCCTTCATTGTGTATGTAGAAATGTGTGCGTATATGTGTGTGTGTGTGTATATATATATATGCCAGAAAAGCATTACTAATGAAAATCCAGAGTAAATCTAATATGTTGACTCTACAGCAGGTTACAATGAGCTAAAGCCCATTATAGTGAATAGGGCTCACCCCCGGCTCACATTAAATCCGGTTAAGGTCCGGTACGGCGTCCGCAATCTTAGAAAGTCATTCAAACCAATGTTGCCACACTCGCACTGCTCCGCGAGGTCCGGGTCCGGCTACCAAGACCATCCGGCGGCAACGGAAAGAATCCGCAAGAAGTCTATTTTTGCCGGAGACCGGAGCCCCAACGGATCAAGCTGACAGAAAAACACGAGCCAAACAGGAAGTCAGGTCTCGTGGGAGACGAAGATCCGGTGTATTTCAAAATAAAATCTGTCCGCGTACTACTTATTTGGTCTCGTTTACCACCTGTAAACGCGTGTAACGTCGTACATGTAAACATGTCTCCATTACCAGTGACACAGGGGCACCAGCGAGTCGCAAAGCCACCTCTTCAGTTCAGCCATCAGCAATTCTTAGAACTGATCATGGAGGCGAGAATGTCAAGGTTTGGGAAGACACACAGAGGTGACAATTCTGTGTTGACTGGAAGCTCTGCACATAACCAGTGAATTGAACGATTCAATCGGGACTTGAACAGAAACTGCACTCATGTGTTTGCGCCCATTTTCTACGAACTGGAGTCAATGGAGGCTTTGAATGTGGACAATGATACAGATTTATTTTCTCTCCATTATGTGTACATTCCCAGGATCAATCGTACATTAGATGAGTTTAAATCTGCATTTAACCACCATTCCATTTCTTCTGAAGGAAACAGGACCCCAGTTCAGCTTTATACACTAGACAGACATCTTCTGTTACTAAACTATCCGGAAGCTGCAGCTGAGCAAAGAACAGTGGACTCGGTATCAACTCCTTTTGCCACTTAACCAGCAGGACTTACAAGAATTGGTTGTTACAGTAAACACACTTGAAAATGATGGTAACAAGGGGAAAACATTGTATCACAGAGTACAGGAATTTGTATTACACACAAATGTATTTTATTTTATTTTAGAACTGCGATGATTAGTTGTCAACTATTGAATTCATGGTGAGCTATTGAGGTTCAAATAATTGGTATGAGTTGTTTTGAGAAAATAAATCTGTTTATTCCTGTGTGTGACTCAGTATATCAATCTACCGCTGTGTCTTGCTCTTCTCTAATCCGTCATACGTATGATAGGATGTGTCCAGGATTCAATGTCAGGATAAATGCCTTTTCTGCCTCAGTGAGGTTCTCGGCGTTAAGATGTTCCCCCAGCACCTTCTCTACAAGGTTGAAAAGTTTAAGGACAAAAGAAAATAGACATAACAGTTTTATCTACAAAACAGAATCATATAGCTTGATTTCAAAATATGTAGAGATAGGATGACGTGTCATGGATTATAGACCATGAAATGACATCCTCACCATTAGGTAGGAGAACGTAAAAATAAGGCAGAGCAAACACTTATTACAACACTTGACTGCAGAAGGATAGTGCATACTGTGAAGTCTGAGCATAATTCTCTGGAGCCACCAAAAATGGCTATGTACTCCGGTAAGAGTCGCTGCAACCTGTGGTTTTAGGTCAACCCATTTATTGGCATCCCAGTCCAACAGAGGAATGAAGTGCTTGTTGCTTGCAGTAGTATATACGTGTATGATTGTGTGGTTTTCTGTAAATAAAGAAATACAGCATATATCAATAGTACATACCGAATATAAAACATACATAAATATTAGTGTTGTCAATTAATTATTTTCATCAGAACAATCACACTTTTGAAATTTGCTTAATCACTGTTAATCTTATTGCTATTTATTATTTACTTTTCCCTGAAATAAAAACACAATAATTTAAACTAAGATAATAACTGTTTCAGCTCATTAGGTTTATTTAATGCTTGTTCAAGAGCAGTTAGTCAGAGATTCTTACAGTACATTTATTTTTGGGTCGTGGCTTGTCATCCCAATGCCAAATTAGTCGTTGAACACTAATTTACACAAAATGCCTCAAGTAAATTTGCTTTCCCTAAACATCACTTTCTTTGGAGTTTGTTTGGTCAAAACATGTGCGATTCATTTACAATTAATCCATGATTAATGCATTAATTATTTTTTGATTAATTGTGGGTTTAAACGTTAATTTTGACAGCCCTAATAAATATACACATATGTATGCACACAATATACCTGCTCATTTTCGGATTATGTTTGATTCTTTTATTTGTTATTGTATGTCTCCACATAAGGATCATCATTTGAAATCAAGACGACTACTACATAACTGTTATGCAATAAATAACTGCTGAGCAACAAACACAATGCTGAACAGCTATGTGAATCAACAGAGCCCAATGCAATAGAAAACAGGAATTACATTGGCCACTAGATGGCGCTCTAAGACCACAAATGGGGCGTGCTACCAGCATTGAGTGCAGTTGAACTCAGCAGTGTTGTAACTCACAAATGTACAACACGTTATGAGCATGATGCATCCACAAATAAAAGGTATTACTGTTCACCAACTCAATGTTATCGAAGAAAGGTTTGACTTTTTTTCATCACTTTTTCGTCCATTTTCGTACTCTTTTGTGGCTTTTTTGTTGCATTTTTGTCGCTTTCTTGTCACTTTTGTCTCTTATCTGTTGCTCTTCTGTGGCTTTAGGTTTTCTTCACACATTTTTGTCACTATCGCTTTTTTGTCGTGTTTTTGTCGCTCTTGTCGCATTTTCATCCTCGTTTTCCTCTCATTTGTGTTGTTATTTTGGCACGTTTTTCAAGACGCTTTTTGATTCGGGTAAAGCCAAACAGGAGAACATGTGCTCGGGTCAGGTGAGGGTTAAGAGGTTAAGCCTAGTATTACTCAATTCTTTCCTTAGTTAAGCATATAGCAATAGTCCACACTAATTATCAAGTTGCCGGTCAAGAAAAATGGCATTGTTTGTCATTTGAAATATAATTATATAAGTGTTAAATTCAGAAGTGTATACCTTTTTTCAGAAAACCATTCCTGATCCACGGTATTAAACACAAACATGGTAGACTCGATCTATAATGAATATGAACAAATGCTGTGTCACGCCCCCTGGCTGTGACTGTGCTTCCCTGTTGTCTGTTTCCCCTCCCTTCTCGTGTGTGCGTGTGTGCGTGCGTGTGTGTGTGTGTGTTTTGTGTGTGTGTTTTGTGTGTGTGTGTGTGTTTTGTGTGTGTGTGTGCGTGCGTGCGTGCGTGTGTGCGTGGGTGGAGAAACCTGGCTGCTGCAATTACTCACCTGCTCCAGATCTGCAATCAAGCTGTGGCCTTCAAGAAGCTGCCTCCACAGTCAGAGGCTGACAGATTGTTCCGTCAGCTATGGTGATTGTTAGTGGGCCGCTCTGCTAAAGAGTACCTTGTTGGATATTTCCAGTTTGCCTATTCCTTTGGGAAACTTGTACTTACCTCCGTCCTGTGTTCCTCCTAGATCCCGCTCTGAAGATCCCAGCCTGCAGCAGCCCACTCCTCCCAGCTACTCCCTGGAGACCAGCCCCGACTTCTACCCTCATCTTGTTTCCTGGACAATAAAACGCACTACCTTGCGTAATTGCATCTGAGTCTACTTTTTGGGTTCAACCAGCTTAGTCGTCACACCATCCGCATCTTATGGAGGAAATGAAAAAGCACATTGTTCAGATGGTGAATGCAGAATGCGACACCCTTGCAAAGCTTGAGCATGGATTTATGCTATGGAAAACGACACCAGAGGACCTTCAGTCATTTTCTTTTGATAAGCTACAACTGGATCTTGAGCGTCTTTCACCATTTGTTTGGTCTATTTTTAAAAATATTGGCTACAAAAGTCTGCACACTGCTTGTGCTGCTATGTGCATAGCACTTAGAGGAAGATGTCCCCAAATGTACTGCGGTCAAGCCAGCCCCGATAATGAACCAGCAGTCAAGCCCGCCCCACTAAAAATTTCGTAGTGCTCCTTTCCAACATACTCTACGGTACATGCGGAGCTACACCACAGGAACTGCTCCTGTTGTAGTCAAGTGCCAATTATAACCAAGTGTACATTGTTTTAGCACAGTAATAAGGCTGCAAAAATATAGTGGTCCCAACTCCCTGAAAATTCAAGGCATGTGATTGTAACTTTCTTGCTTCAGAAACAACTATGCTCATGATAAATATCTTTCACAAATGCAAATGAGCTCTGGTTCCATGGACTTACTATTCACTCATGGATAGAAAAAAGTAATACAAGAAAATATACTCAAGCCCTTTCTGTAAGCTGAAAGAGGACATAATGTGGCAGTTATATTTCACATTAAAAATCATGTAAATTGATACACTGATTAACTACATTTTTTTGTTACTTTCACTTTCTTGCGTAATCCTCACTCCAACATGAGAAGCCAAGATGTCGTCCAAACCACTACCAATTGAAGAGTCATTCCTGGTCACTCATAGAAGGCCTCACCACGCTCTCTGACGCTTTACATCGATATATGAAATGGATATGTCAAGTAAACGTCCCGTCGCAGGTGCACTTTCATCCTCACATGACCTTTACAAAAAATGACCAATCCCCAAAGTGCCAGTCCACTTCTCGTCAGTCATGGAGGGTCTGGTCATGTCCTGCAAGGTCCCACAGCGCAATCGGATGCACCCCTTTCAACCAAAGGCCTTAATACACATGTATTTACAATATCGCATTAAAAATACACAAAACCGCTGATGGTCAAAGAACCATTCCACTTCTGGTGAGAAGAGCATGGCTTCACCTTGACCCACAACCAATTACAACACATTCTGATGCACCTTGCAAAAATACACATGTTATTACCCATGGATTGTGGTCACAACCACTACAGAACACCAGAGGTCGCACAGTCACAGGCCCAGTTCACTCCTGGTCACTCATAGAAGGCCTCACCACGCTCTCTGACGCTTTACATCGATATATGAAACGGATATGTCAATGAAACGTCCACACTGACAGGCCAGTTACATTTAGTCAGCTGCCATAGTATTAACAAAGTGTAATTTATTTAATTCTATTCAGCTTTGCTGATGGTCGTATACGGCAAACACTCAAGGGTCACAACTAGTACATAATAAAGTTAATACGTCAATGTAAAAAAGACTCTTGAACAAAAAGAAAACCATTTCCAAAATATTAATCATTTACAATTTAATTGTGGTTGAAAGATAGAAAAATATATGGAATGTACACTCCCAAAGGAGACGTTTTTCACTTGTGTGAAGTTAGCCCCCCCATAGTGTCCGATTTTCTTTTAAATGATGTCATTCGTTTGTGCTTCGTTTGTGCACACACAATTAGCGTTTGTGCGCACGTTTTTGAGTTATTGATCATTGATTGGTAATTGATCAGCCCCCCCATAGTGTCCGATTCACTCCAAACTAGTGTCATTTTTTAGCACTTCGTTTGTGCTCGTTTGTGCACACAAAATTAGCGTTTGTGCGCACTTCGTTTTTGAGTTATTGATCATTGATTGGTAATTGAACTCCAACTCCAACAATTAAAACAAAATCATTTTTCAAATGTCACATTATTTGAACCTATTTTGGTCTAATTATGCTCTCAACATTATGACATAAAATTTCCAGTAAAAAGAATAACAATAAATTAAGTACATTAAACAAAGATGCATACTTGCTACTAAAAGAATAGTAAAGAATAATATTTTAATTTGTTCTTACCTCAAAAGCTTGTCTGTTGAGCCTTAGCGGACCTGAAGATCTGGGAAGTAAAGGGGGCTTGTGTCCCTGACCCCAGGCTAAGGTCACAGTATCACAGAAGCCCCAAAAGTTATTCCTATGCCTTTATAAAAAATATTTTTTAAGGCATTCACGAATATGGCCAACATTGTGTGTGCGTGTGTGTATGTGTGTTTTACCTACACAAGCAAAATTACACCATTAGAATTACAAATTTGATTTATTTTATTATTTGTAAAAAGGCACTTGTGAAACACCTATATCTTTGGTGTGGGACCTACATGGAACTATCGTGGGAAAATGCTGTGAGCCAACGGTAACCATGGTTACCAAGTACTCAAATTGTTACATTGGCTTTTTTTTTTACACCGTCACTGTCAAACCTGTTTGTGAGGTGAACTGTGGCTAAAACATAAGATATGCACAGCTTGTAAGAGTGTTCTATTTCTTGTACCACAAACATGTGTACTTTGGAATTACAAGAAATAATAATTAAAGCTGCAAGCTTCAATTTTTGACACTAGTTTGGAGTGAATCGGACACTATGGGGGGGCTGATCAATTACCAATCAATGATCAATAACTCAAAAACGAAGTACGCACAAACGCTAATTGTGTGTGCACAAACGAAGCACAAACGAATGACACCATTTAAAAGAAAATCAGACACTATGGGGGGGCTAACTTCACAAGTGACATTTTCTTCTCAAATTGACACAACAGGACACGAGACATGCATGTCTCATTTGATCTGTGATCAAGTGATAAAACACGTGTTTAAAGCCCCATATGGTTTGAGAAAAGCCTTTGAAGTGCCGTGATTTGGCGCACACCAGTGTGTTGAAATCCCACATGGACGCGCGTCAGATGTGCCGCGGAGCCCTGCGTTCTGGTGTGCATTAGGCTTAAGCATCAAAATAACAAAACAAAATGTTGAGCTCTCTCCCTCCATGTTTATGAACCGAATGTTCTCCTCATTCATTTGCAGAAATCAATAAACTGATTAACTTTGTAAATTGGTGTTTTATTTCCAGCTCTTTAGTCTACAGTTCCATTTTTCAAAAGCACACGCCATGGCATACAGTTCACCGTCATGAGAAAGTTCAGAGAGAGAGTGGATCACTCCGCGCGCAGCACACATTGCGTCAACATTATACATGCGCATTAAAAAGGAAATAGACCACTCAACAACGTTACAAAAACAAATGATTCCCAATTTACAATCAAAATAAAAGAGGAAGCTAAACCATAACTTTACATACAAACATATGAGAACACATAATCCAACACAAAAAAAGCATTTCAAGAAGGGGCATGAAGTCAACAGGGCACATGGGTTAGAGACCAAAGCAGAGGTGACATGTCCAGTGATCATCCTCCTGTGCTTGCTGCAGTTCCAGATCGGACATATGGAGGCAGACATCGTGGTACCACCTGTCGCATCCAGTGCATTGGGTCTACAAAATATAACATGACAAATATGGTAATATATACTGTATTTCTTCAAAACATCCAATCTCACCCATGGAAAGATGTCTGATTTGGAGTGCGGAGCTTTGACCCCACCACAAGCAGAGCAGTGCTGAGCTTTGTCAAATACTGTAGAATACAAAACAGGGGTAATGTAACAATCAACACATATGTATTGTGTACATAGCCAGTTAATCATTTCTCACCTGATGACGTAAGAAGGTCCATGGCCATCTGTTGCCTATTTGTGTCCATTTCGTCCCGAGCTGTTCCAAACTTGAAATTGGGCACATTTGGAAATGCCTCAAACACCGACTCAGCCATCTATCACGACACATTTTCTTACATTACTTACACTCCATGCGAAGTGTTGCTTTTAATCCATCAATTGTGCATATTTACTTTTACAACAATAACCCCGCAGCTATTGCCGTCCCGTTGCATGGGATGTGGCATGACCCCTCCCTTCCACTTTTTGGTTTCCCACTCGCTCAGTCCCTTATTGTGTCTCATCAAAAAATACTCCCTGTAACAACAACAACAACAAACAATTGGTCACAAAATTGCAAACACCTTGGTATGTAGGCCTATAGACATGCAAGTTGATGTGGCCTAAATCTGCCAGCAGCATCAATAGGCTAGTCAAAGTCAGTATTTCACCTTATCCTTTGCGCGGCATGAGCCGAGTCCTCTGTCTCCGTCGCACACTGAGGGTCCATCAGATATACCGTGTCCGTGTCGGCATGTATGTACTTAAAAAAAACACAAAATATAACATTTAAGATAGGTTACACAATGTTACGGTCATAAAATGGGCATTACATTAATTACCAGGAATTTCCAGTGATTATTGTTCGTATGTACAAAGGACACGACACCGTGGTATTCCGCAAACTTAATCTGCACACAAATACATCCCCCCCCCCAAGATAATTAACATAGCATCTATTATTTAAGCTCCTTTTTAATTTTATTTGGTCTTTTCTGTTTTCATGCCGGTCATCAGCTGAAGTTGTATATGGGACATGCCCATTTATTTGACCGGCACTACATCAAGGGCATACAGTTTACGATACCTTTTTTAAAAGATGATTTTCCCACTGTAGTCTGGTGCCATATAAAATGATTCCAGCAGTGTAGTAGTTAAGGATATATATGGATTTGGCCTTTGTTTTGAATCTGTTCCATGAGGCATGGAATAAACCATCAATTACCTACATGGGAAGCACAAGCACATTGCATTGTACATTTGTGATGCAATAGTCAATTTTATAAGGAAACAAACAGCCATACCTCGCCGGTCAACCATTGCTTTGGTCTAAGTGTCCTGATGTCAGCATGGCGTATTATGACATTCACCCCTCTCTGCTGTGAAGGTATCGCAGACACCACATGCTCAGAGTCCCGGTACCTCCACATTGTCTGGACCTCAACATACAGTACAATCAGTATGCTATATAGACTTCAGAAAATACACAACCTGCAGTAATGGTCTCTTGTTATCTTGTGAGATAGACCCATCAGCGATGAGCATTTGATAGGCATATTTAACAAAATTACAAACGACCTTGAGAAGTATGCCTACTTGTTCCTCATACGTTGGACATGTCAGGTGACCAGGTGTTTGAACTCCATCCTGTGATTGACAAAAAGTTAGATGTAAAGCATATTATGATATTCAATTGATAACAATGGTCTGTAAAGATGTAGCCTACAGTGACCTATAGGATAACTTGCACATCACAATAGGCCTCCATATGAAACCATAAAACTATGATTCACCATAAAAAGTCACCTTAGGCTACTAAAATACCAAACATGTCAAATCTTCATCAACTAATTAATGAACACATGCAATGTGTGGAAATATGATGGAGTGAACATTTATTTCACATGTAATGTTGACCTTTGAATACAACCAAAAAATGTGTTGTGGCATACTACAACCACAATACATTCCTGAAGCAATTTGGAAGCTGCAGGGGTATGTATGGATGGGCCTTGGACCATTTATACATCCATCTTCTGCCGCCCTCTATGAATGATGGGTTGTAGAGTGAGTCCATTCAGCCACTTTGCTGTGTATAATATCATGGAATGCAATGCCTGTTACCTCCAGAGAAGCAAATGGTGTCATGGAGCCATTGTTGGACGGCGCGGATGTTTGCTCCTGTGGGGGTTGTATAGTGTCTGACAGTATTGATGTTGGCTCCTGTTGGGGTTGTGCAATGTGGGACAGTATGGATGTTTGCTCCTGTGGGGGTTGTATAGTGTCTGACAGTATTGATGTTGGCTCCTGTTGGGGTTGTGCAATGTGGGACAGTATGGATGTTTGCTCCTGTGGGGGTTGTATAGTGTCTGACAGTATTGATGTTGGCTCCTGTTGGGGTTGTGCAATGTGGGACAGTATGGATGTTTGCTCCTGTGGGGGTTGTATAGTGTCTGACAGTATTGATGTTGGCTCCTGTTGGGGTTGTGCAATGTGGGACAGTATGGATGTTTGCTCCTGTGGGGGTTGTATAGTGTCTGACAGTATTGATGTTGGCTCCTGTTGGGGTTGTGCAATGTGGGACAGTATGGATGTTTGCTCCTGTGGGGGTTGTATAGTGTCTGACAGTATTGATGTTGGCTCCTGTTGGGGTTGTGCAACGTGGGACAGTATGGATGTTGGCTGTGTGATGGGGTGCACATATTTTCCCCTTTTTTGAGGAGGTTTGTCCTTCCACTGTTCCGTGTCGACTCTGTATCTCTGTATAGGTAAATATGAAAAACCCATTAGTGGCATTCATTCATACTTTCAGTACAGACACATATGAGGTCCATTGTTGTCGTGTATCTGTTGAAAAGGAGGACCATTATTCAATTGGTTAAATACAAAGAAAGATTTATTCCCTATTGTTTACATTTCTAATACATGGTTCTGGGTGCATATCTAATTTTCCCTGCGGCCCGCGTCCAAGCGGGGCCACAGCGGGGGCTCCGCTACCTCTCCCTGCACCCAGAAGATTAAAGGCATAGTCTGTAAGATTCAATGTACAACATGATGTCTCCTCCCATCCTCCAATCGTCATTCTCCATGTAAGCCATCGCCATGTGTTGTCTGGGGAGATGGCACCCTTGTTGATAAGCTCCGTCTCCATGAATTGTTTACAAAACATGTCTCGGTGTCCTGTCCTTGATATATGCCTGTAATTCGGGTTAATCCATAACAAATAGCAATAGAGCAAGAGTAAGGTTTGACCAGCGTGTGCATGCGTTTTAAACCATCCCATTATCAATCACGGTAAATAAGAGCATAAACATATTCAAACATATTCAAACAAGATCATTATTATACTTTATAGTCTGTCTCTGTTTTTTGAGTTTCAAATCTGTAGCCTGGCCAATGGCCTTGATGCTTGGATGTTTTGGAACATCTTATCAGTCACTGAGCCTCTGAGCGCATGTGGAAACACTTCCAGGCCTGCAATCATTAAAATAGTCATCAAATAAATGAATATATGTCTTCACCATATAGCCTATTTAAAAGAATAGAAAAATGGCAAAAGGACACAATTAGTCCATAGGTCATCCAAACAAGTATTTCCATCCAATGTGCCCTAAACTCAGAGGTATAATAACAACAACTCAGCCGAGGGTTAGTCAGAGTCTGTATGATGGTGTTCTCTGACTCCTCCAGCCACTGTGTAAATGTACATGTTAAATGTCCTAACAGCGCCTCACAGGTGGGAATGTGAGCGTCCACAAACTGGCCGGGATTGTGCCACCTGGGCACCTTCATCAACAGCCTAAAGGTGTGTTATAAGCCACAGTCAGTCCATGGATGGTGCACCTCATATAGTTTCACCACAGGGGGGGGCGGTGTACACTGGGGTACAAAAGGCTCTGAACAGGGCGCGCTTCACATTAGGGGAACGTTTACTGAATTTACCAGCAACATCACTAATTCTGATTCTAATTGATTGACTGCAGAATCTTCATATAATTGGTTTTCATGTTCTTTATCCATTATTATTGATTGACTGCGGAACTTTCCGCAGTCAATCTATGTTTACCCGATTTTCGGCAGCTTTCAGCACTTTCATGCTTTGTGCAATTTCTGCAAGTTATGCATCAAAACATTCCGCATGTTTGAGAGATTATAGCTATTACTTTTGGCACTTCTGCGATTTCCGGTTTTTCTGCAATCGGCCAAAAATCGGTCGATTGCTCCCATTGACCTATAATGGGGCTTCCGCAAATTCACGGTTTTCAGCATTTCTGCAATTTCTGCACTTTGTGCATGTTCAGCTTCCGCAACTTGTCAGTGTTCAGTAAAAACGTTTATTCTGGAGTTTCCAGTGTTTTTCTACGGGCTTGGGAATTCCGCCATTAATTTGTATGGAGAATTCTGCCCATGCATTTTAATAGGACTTCAGGTACATTCTGGTCTTTCAGCCATTTCTACAGCTAATGCAATTTCAGCAGTTTCAAGGACATTTTCAAGGATTTCAGGGGTTCCAAGGTTTCAAGGATGTCAGGAGTTTCAAGGTTTCAACAGTTTCAAGGATGTCAGGAGTTTCAAGGTTTCAACAGTTTCAAGGACCTCAGGAGTTTCAAAGATGTATCAAGTATTTTAACTGTTTCAAAGCCTTTAAGGATTTCAAGGATTTTCCAGCGAATTTCTGCATTAGATCCGTTCCAGTTCTAGTTCTAATTGTACTGTATGCCCTCCAAGCCTGAAGAGCACCTGATTTTTGTAAGTCTTTTTTCACAAGAATATGTCTACTTTAGCCTACATTGTTGATCCAGTGCAGCACTCTACTTCTCTTCTACTTACGCAGCAACATGTTTGTCTTTGTGTACAGTTTACAATATTGCTTTTAATGTCTATCATCATGCCAATTGTCAGTCAAAAATGTCCAAGATATTTGGCTTCAGTAGAGTGCGCACAAGTCTTATCACACAGGACAAAAACCGGGAAGGTCACATTTTAATCCTGCCTGCTTCTTACGATCATCATATTCCTCTTAGTGGGGTTATTCTTAATGTCATAGTCTTTGTCAAGCCACTGAACTAATTTCATACGAAAAAGGGCCGGTCTTCTCTAAATTCCCAGGTCGAAATGGAAGTCCCAGCATGCCACTTGCCTATGACATCATGTTGACACTCGGACCAGCATGCCTACGGCAGCGCTCTAAAGAGTCGTAGGCTGGAGCACCCACTCAAATCTTTGGGCATCCAGGCGAATTTGCCCCAATTACATAATGGTTCCATTAATATTGCCCTAACCTGTAAAGCCGTTTTCTGCACATAGCCTACACAAGTGCGGGACAGTTCATATCATGTGTGCGGCAATGTAGTTCCACTCTGCCCTGTTGACTCCACAGGTAGAGCGCCAGATTCCCATCTACAAGACTGCCAGTTCGATCCCAACCCCGACATCATTTTTTCCAGAAAAAAAGACTAAAATAGGCGCCAATGGTATGGGGCACAGAGTGGAAAAAGCAAGAGGGCAACAGCAGGAAAGTGAAATAGTGCAGCAGCACATGAGCTGAGTGGGAGTAGCAACACTCACACTCAAAATAACACGTTTCCAATGTAAACTGTCATAGATGACATACGTATACATGTGATTTCTTTTTTTGTGTGTGTGATGTTACTTGGATGAGAAATAAGGGAGCTCCACAGTCCCACCCACTCCCGGTCACGTGTCGCGGTCCAACATTAAAAATCCCATGTATTTTTAGCATTGACTTTTCGAAAAAGTCAAGAGTTTAGAAAGTTAAGAGTTTAAAGGCACGACGCCGGCTAATCAGCTATGTGCCAACTCCTGGACATACAAGGTAAAATTTAAGATTTGTCCAAACCGTTATAAACTGCAAAATGATACAAAATAATTTTGTCGTATTTTTAAGTATTGTTTCTTTCTTTCTTGTAAAATACCCGTACAATGGTCGGCAGTTAGGACATAGCTGATTAGCCGGCGTCGTGCCTTTAAACTCTTAATAGTTGACTTTTTCGAAAAGTCAATGCTAAAAATATATGGGATTTTTAATGTTGGACCGCGACACGTGACCGGGAGTGGGTGGGGCTGTGGAGGTCCATTATAAGTTCTTTGAACGTCTTCCTACTCCTTTTGAGCAAAAGTCTTGTTTTTTTTCCGTTTTCTAATTTCAAATGTCTAATTTTTGTTGCTCAACAAATAAATAATAATCAGAAAACCACATTCTCACTGTGCGTATGCAAGACTGATATCATGCTCTTCTCAAGCTACCACAGTCACTCACCTTTTGCGGGACTTGCCGCAAGGAGTCATCAAACTCCCGGAGCTGAGCCGTGTGACACTGTTGCAGATGTATAACAAGGTCATCAAGCCGTTTAAATTTCCGGGACTGCAGACGGACATGTTTCAGATCCCACTGACTCTTTTCAATAAGCCCCTGCGTGGTGTTGTCTGTGGAGATGTTCTGGAAATGCCAAACATAAATAGTACATACATGTAGGCTGCGTGTGTGTGAGAGATACTGGCAGGGAAAGCTTACTTGTCCTTTACGGTTGCTTATATGAGAATATTTTTTGGAGAACTTTAGATATACTCGGCCGGATCCATGTCTCCCTAGATCACCTAAATTGGTCAGTGTACTTGTGGGTATTTGGATTTCCTTCACTGAAATGAAAATAAAAAATTGAAAAACAAGTCGTTTTTCAATTTTGGTTTGCAAATCAAAAAACGAAAAATGAAAAAACAGCAATTTTTCTTCTTATATCCGAGTGAATGAAATGTTGTTTCAAAAAATAAAGCTGATTTTCATGTTAGCATTGGTATATTTAATAAACAAAAACAAATTAAGACAAAAACAAAATACGACCCTATTTTCGTTTTATGTAACCGGAAGTTGTCATATTTGTACGCCAAGAGTGCCAAATATAAATGGCTCTTAAATGTGCAGTAGCCTATAGTATAATAGATCCATGAGTCTATATCATGGCTCTATTATAGTATCAAGGTGAAGTTTACGCATAAACAGCGCTACATCCGCCTCATGATTGGCAGCCTGTGGCTCGAAGTGTGCAGCTGTTTTGGCACATTTAGGCCATTCCTTTGGTTGGTGGCTGGCAGACACTATAGGCACTAATAGGAATGATGACATAAAAAAAAACTTTATATGAGGCCGGATTCTGGGAGTCTCCTTTGTGCACAGTGACGCACTGGTGTGCACATAAGAGCGCATGGTTTTCTCCGTCATAAATAGCATGTTAGCCAATCAAGAGGAGGAACAAATCCACCCCAAATTAGCAAAGGTCTAATGAAAAGTGCAGGAGAGACACGAAAAGATGTGTGATAGCTATAGGATAGTCTAATAGGGTTTACGCACAACTACTACAACGAGTATGTCCTTCAGTACTCTTGACTAACCGTCAATGATCTAAGTGATCAACATCTCGCTTTAATTCGGCCCCCAGTCAAAACCACCCGTTGTCTCGGGGCGCTCTGCGGCGCACTTGGTAACTTTTACGCACAGCCTTTCTTTGAGCGGTTTTGGACAGATGTGCAAGGCACATTTTACATTTTAGACTGCACTGAACAGACTGACATCTTAGCTGAATGTGGAGGTGCACTGATTTTAGTCTCGCACTGACAGCCTGCTACTGACGGGAAGTTGACGCCCTGCTCTCCACAAATTGCATAATATGTTTTACAAGTGCCTCTGGCGTATCAAGACACAGCATTGCCTTACGTGGCCAAGCTGCATCCCGGACTAACAGGCGACGGACGCGGTGGCAAAGGTCATTTCTACAGTTAATTAAGCGCTCTGGTACTGTACAGGCACGGGGTTCGCTGTAAACTTTGACGACAGAAACCAGGGATGCAAGAAAGAACTCCAGTTTTGGAACTTTTTTCTCTCTTGAAACAGATACACTGCCATATTTGAAGACGCGCGCCAACAATCCAACAGTGCGTATGCAGGTCTCTGTACACAACGCACGTACACGCCTCGCCAGTCAGCTTAGTGCGCATCTGGGCTGTGCGTAAAAGTTACCAACTGCGCCGCAGAGTGCACGGAGCCCCAAGACAAACAGTGGTTTTGACTGGGGGCCGAATTAAAGCGAGATGTTAGATCATTGACGGTTAGTCAAGAGTACTGAAGGACATACTCGTTGTAGTAGTTGTGCGTAAACCCTATTAGACTATCCTATAGCTATCACACATCTTTTCGTGTCTCTCCTGCACTTTTCATTAGACCTTTGCTAATTTGGGGTGGATTTGTTCCTCCTCTTGATTGGCTAACAGGCTATTTATGACGGAGAAAACCTTGCGCTCTTATGTGCACACCAGTGCGTCACTGTGCACAAAGGAGACCCTAGACTCCGGCCTCGTATAAAGTTTTTTTTTATGTCATCATTCCTATTAGTGCCTATAGTGTCTGCCAGCCACCAACCAAAGGAATGGCCTAAATGTGCCAAAACAGCTGCACACTTCGAGCCACAGGCTGCCAATCACAAGGCGGATGTAGCGCTGTTTATGCGTAAACTTCATGTTCATGGATCTATGCACATTTAAGGTGTTTATATTTGGCACTCTTGGCGTACAAATATGACAACTTCCGGTTACATAAAACAAAAATAGGGTCGTATTTCGTTTTTGTCTTAATTTGTTTTTGTTTATTAAATATACAATGCTAACATGAAAATCAGCTTTATTTTTTGAAACAACATTTCATTCACTCGGATATAAGAAGAAAAATGGCTGGTTTTTCATTTTTCGTTTTTTGATTTGCAAACAAAAATTGAAAAACGACTTGTTTTTCAATTTTTTATTTTCATTTCAGTGAAGGAAATCCAAATACCCACAAGTACACTGACCTAAATTGTCATTGAGTTATAGTTAAGTGTATTACTAGCCTGACTGTAGGCTTAATAGGCCTATTACAGTAATTCCAAGGTTAAATATTAATTGAGAAAGATAATTACCAAGCATGAGGCCACTCCATAAGACTGCGTACGGCATCATGTACGTCATGAGGTGACGTACAAGTCCTTTTGAATAATAGGGGTTTGGTCCTCCCTCCGTGACAAGTGTGGCTTTGTCTCTGATTTGACCGAAGTGCTTTGAAAAGTCATTTGTTCCTCGTAGTTCCTATGACAGAATGAATAGTTCATATGCACCATTAGTAATATGCTTGTTTTATACATTATGAAAATTGTAACCCAAATTACCTCAAGTCCATCCAATTGTCCATCGGGGTCTGGCGTCTCCATCATCTCAGGTGTCCGTCTCATCAGCATGTTGAGATTTTGAACATGTTTTACTATATTCTCGTCATATGCTGGGCTGTCAAAGACGGTTACGGCACTGGCCAAGATGTCATCCATAGAGGCCAGCATGTTTGTCCTGGACAAGAGGCCCACCACATGCATGGCCAGTTGGTAGTGGTTTTCTGCACTGTAGAGAAGCATTTATTGCCATTATGACGTGTAGCAGATACAGTATAGGCTATGTATGTGTATAAAGCTATACTTCATGGCATTATTTTGACCTACATTTATAACTTACTATTTTTTACACATCTCCTTCGCATTTTTCATTACATGACTCAGGCAACGATGGAGTATGGGCAGGGCCAAATCCTGTTGTTTGGCATGGCCAGTGCAGATAGCATAATATCGGCCAAGCATGTCACTCAGATGCTTTTGGCCAAATGACGTGCAAATTGCCTTCATCAACACAATTGAGCCGTCGCATGTGACCATCACTGGTGGCTTCATTTTGGGGCCGAAAAGTGTAGTGGCATCAGTCATCATGGCGTTTAAAAAGTAGCTCACGGAGGCTGTTGTGTGGTCACAGGTGATAAATGAAGCCACAGGGAACGGCGGCTTTCCTTTTGTAGGATTTCTTGTGACTACTTCGTAGATGTAAAATGGGCCGACTCCCTCCTCCTTCCTCTTGACCGACCCTGTGGCATCAATATACACAATATCTTCTCTGGAGCGCCGTTGGAAGATTGACAAACTGGCCTTCGACCATAGCATCACACCTTTGGGGAACATGATGACCTTCTGCAGAACCTCATCCTCCCTGCCAGATCTTTGGTCAATCATGGCCTGGAGATTGAGCATTTCGTCACCCCATGGAACAGGCCTCAAGTTTTTACGTGCCTCATATGCTATATTTTTCAACACACCGACCGATGGTGCCTGGTCTCTGCAGCCGGAGTCCATTGCGTCTTTGGGCAGTGTGGCTAGTCGTTTTAAATGGTAAGAGCGGGGAAGCTGCGTCTGCAACTCTGCGCCAATGGCCCTTCGTGACGCGGCCCTTACAGGTCGGCAACGTATTTCACATAAATTGTGCCTTATACGGTCTCCTTGGAATGCAACTGTGGCCTTTAATGATGTGACTGTGATGGTGGCTGTTGTATTGCAGTCCTTGAATGTACAATATGCATGTGCTGTGAGGTCTGGGCCCATTGAGGTGGATTTGAGGGGTTTTAATCTGTGACGTTTAAATGCAAATGAACAGAAGGGGTTAATAGTGCTGAGTCCATTTGTTATGACAGTGGTCCATTCCAAGTTCACGAATGTCTCGTTGTTCCGACATTGTTTGAGCTCTTCCCATTTTTTTGCTTCAATAAAGAAGAATTGGGGATTGGTCGGCAGCGGTTTATCCACAAATGTGTAATGTTCCTGAAAGACAAAAAATATGATATGTACACCCACGACATTGTGGCTTTGTTGTGGGGTGAATGGAGGTAATTTGGAACAACAGGATGAGCAAATAGCCTATGATTTCCGAGTAAGCCGACGTCAATCTAGAATTCTTGCTCTGGGTCTATTATAAAAAGGGAAATTAACCTCTCAACCCCCACCTGAACCAAGCATATTTTATCAGGTCTGGCTTTACCCAAATCTAACAGCTTCTTGATAAAAGTGTCAAAATTGCGACAAAAATAGACGAGAACAAGGATGAAAATGCAACAAAAGAGCGACAAAAGCGTGACCAAAAGAGTGACGAAAAAGTGACAAAAAAGCTTCAAAAGAGTCACAGCAAAATGACAACCTGATGACAACATGAAGGAATTATGGAATTTATTTTGTGCCACCTTCAGAAGCGTGGACCATGAGTGTTGCATGCGCACAGTAGACATGTTGCAAGCACATAATTCACATTTTGAAAGGAAAAATATTTTCTAAGCAGATTTTTGTTCTGAGCGCGCTCGACTCAAAACTTTGCACTCAAAAATATATAATACTATATTTTCTGTGCACGCACAACACAAATATCTGCTCTCAAAAATAAATGAATTGTGCTTGCAACATTTTCTTTTCTGGGCACACTCAACTCTGATATCTGCGCTCATCAGTAAAATGCCCAAGCAAATCTTGGTTCTGTGCATGCACAAATCAGTTCTCTCTCAGTTCTTTTGAACTAGGAACCTACCGCACCACACTCAGTCACTCTATCAAGAGAGCTAAAAAAGAACAGGTTTTAAAACTGGACTCGTCTTTAGTAACTCATAATTTGGGTGGCTTTGTGAAATTACTTTTAAAATTGTATTTGGTGTACACATGTCTCTTGTAAAATGTGTAGGATTTTTGTTTCAACTACAATAACAATTAATGCTTATTGTTTATTTCAATGGCATTGTATTCTGTACATTCACCACCATTCCACGCTATAGTCACCACCCCACTAACATGTCTCCGCTGAAAACCAAACGCAACACATTGTCCAGCTTCACTCTGCTCGACAACACACCAGAAAGCAGCGCGCTGCGGCACGTCCTCTGACGCGCGTCACTGCAACCTCGGTGTGCGTTGGGCTACACTTAATGCACAGAACAAAGTTTCCTTGGACATTTTACTTATATGAGAGCAGATATCAGAGTTGAGGGTGCGCAGAATAAAAATTAGCAACCACAAATCATTTCTTTATGAGAGCAGATATTCGTGTTTTGCGTGCACAGAAGTAAATGTTTGCTTGGACATATACAGTTTTAAGTCCAAAGATTTGAATGAAGCGCGCACAGAAAATTTACTTGGACAAATTATATTTTTCTTTTCTAAATGTGAATTCTGTGCTTGCAACATTCCTACTGCACGCACACAACACTCATGGTCCACGCTTCTGAAGGTGTCACAAATACAATTCCATAGAAACGGCTGTAGTGACCAATGTATGGAAGTGAAAGAATGATATATTTGTCATTTGCATAACTCAATACTGACTGGAGACGCGTCAAGCCCAGATAGGGCTGATGGGATAAGAGATGAGGCTGTTTCAGCAACCTACCGTAAATAAGGCAGGTGAGCTACAAGGTCAAGTCAAGGCAAGTGAAGTCAAGTATATATATATATATATACACACTCTCTCACTTGACTTGGACTTGCCTCACACACTGCATTCATACATGCACAGGTAGGTAAAGTGCCTTGCCCAGGGACACAACAACAGCCTGTACCTGCAGGAGCATAGATTTGAACTGCCGACCTTCTGGTTAAAGGACAACCCACTATCACCCTAAGCTACTGTATAATTCTTGCTATATCACTTAACATAACTTCTCATTGGGGGTATAATCTGGCCTGGGGGAGTAGGAAATAGCCTAGGCTGTAATATACCCCGGGGTATATTACGGCCTAGGCCATTTTATACCCGGGGAATAAAATGGCCTAGGCCCTTTAACCCCGGGTGTAGTCCAGATGGGGGTATACTCTGGCCTGTTACACCGGGCTCAAATTATGTCCCAGCACGCCCGTGGCTGATGACCAAGTGTTCCACTTTGAGAAGTGTGCAACACAACAGTTTTGTTTCCTTTTTGTTAAAATATGGGCTGGCCTACTTTTTTAGTTCAACAAAGGACGCTATACAAATATTTAGCAAAAGCTCATAGTTTGAGTAGACTATTATTCATTCATCTTTGAGAACAAAAAGTTGGATATGTAGCCTACACAAAAGTCTAATGGGTCTAATGATCTCACAACCTCCACTTTGTGCAGTAAAATATGTCCAAGTTGTGCCAAGTTCCCAACTTTGCACACTATGTTAAGTCTTACATTCTGTAGAGCTGCTTGAGAATCACTTTGTTCATGGCCTGGCTCTGTAGCAGGAGGCTCCATCTGTAAAACACAAGGAGTATGCAGTCATGAACCAAGTGCAGTGTTTCACTCTGCACAACAGAAGGAAGGGTCTTACATCCTCTACAGCCAGTGTGCAATCACTTTGTTCATGGCCTGGCTCTGTAGCAGGAGGCTCCATCTGTAAAACACAAGGTTTATTTAATAAAAAAAAAAAATATATATATATATATATATATATATATATATATATATATATATATATATAATCCTTTGCAAAGCCAGATTGATGCCATTGACAAACATATGTTTTAGATGAAGTCAGTTAATTACATTCCCATAACTTTAGTTTCATTAGTGGCATCTATTGCGCACAGTAACAAGTATCCTCAATAAATTAGACAAAAAGAATACATCAAAACGGATACATCTGCTTTTGCAAATGAAGTTATGGGATTTCCCCCCTCCCCCCTGTATTCTGTTACACTTCACTTGCATGCAGCAATGAATCAGTTTACCTACCTCATTTTTTGGCTGTTTTGCTTGTTTCTGTAAGTAAATAAATGTAAATATCAATGTGAAAAGAGCATTTTTATTAATTGAGTGGGGAGGGAGACTCACCTCATGCTCCTCATAGACTTTTTTCAGTCTATAATGAGTATTTTTATTATTTGGGATACCCAAATCCTTACATATTTGACCCCATGTTTCTTTAGGATGGGTTTCATGTGTCCCTCGGTGTCTTTGGACACTTTCAATGATTTCATTGAGTGTGATCTTTTTTCGTTTGTTCTGTAAATGAGTGAAAGTAGTCAGTCGACTGCATTTAATTAATATATATTATTTGATATATTAAAATGGAAATTACACCATGAAAACACTTACCCCAAACAATTTGAATGTGTACACTCTGTAAACATAGTGTGCCAATGTTAGGATGTTGTACAATCAAATCATGCCCATGCCAATTACCAATGTCAACTGACCATTGTCTATTTGAACTGACAAGGATTTGACTATTCTTATGTCTTATTATATCTGGATTGTATTCAGCCCACTTCATTGCAAGGCCCTGGGTCTAAGCATGGATGCACAGCTCCAACAGTGTGACCTCTTTACATGAACAATGAAGGCCTACTTTTAGTAGGCCAAGGCTTGGTTCTGTTTAGCTTTTGTCCCAACACTTTACACAACTGCATGTTTTAGTATGGAGCATGTCTTTTATAAATGGACATTTTTTCCTAGCAATATTGAATGAAACAATGTGTCATTGGTACTCTGGTAGTAATTTAACAAAACACCAAATGCTTATGGAATATTAGGGAGCTGTATAGTTTCTTGACCACAATTCTATTCTATTGTAAATGGACAGGATATTGACTTTGGAACAGATGGCGTCTTGACAAATGTACTTACCCTGGTGTCTTAATTGACATAGTTCGCCTGCAATTCTTCAATATGCCACGTGTGCCACTGAATAGCGCGGATGAGGGAGTGAGGCTGAGGTCTTTGTGGAACACACCTATATAACCTTTGGTCTGCCCACATGAAGCACGTCATGGGTGACAATTCCCAAACTACAATTTTATGGGACATATGTACCATTATGAGCTAGATATATTTGTTTGAGTTCCCTGTACGTCACTCAAATTAATGTATTTTGATTTTACATGCGTATGGCACATGCCAGAGGTGATTCGCACAGTTATGCTGAGAATTTCTCAGCATAACTGTGCCAGCTTCCGCCGCGCCTCGTTTACGTTCACGCCATTCATGAAGGGATACATCATCCAATGTGTCCCAAGCTGTCCACATAATTGCGGCTCCTTCAGCCAGGTGTATCTGCGTGGGATTTTGTGATTTGAATGCGATGTAAGTGTTTATTATGTAGGCTAGTTATTTTGGGGACATTGAGTGAATGGACCTTAGTAGCAGACACGTGCACAGATAGAGCCCAGGTGGTGCTCAAGCACCTGCCCCTTTGCCCTGTGCCCTTTAAGTGCCCTTTTCACGACCAAAAATAACTCTTATTAGGCCCGAGCGGCCTGCCGTAGCAAGGGCCTATTGTAATCGCAACGCAGTGCGCGCAGCGCACTGTACCGAGGTGCGCGGAGCGCACGAAAACAGCGCGAAGCGCTGTCCCCATGTCAACTGTAAACTCACCGTGTAAAACAGTGACTGCCCACACCTCTGGTGTGGGCCCTTATACTTATAATTGCAGCAAAATGAATGGGGGTATATGGCCAACTGTCATACGGAGGTGGATGACGAGCGCAAAGCGCTCGTCATCCACCTCCGAGCCCCACGAGTGTGTGGGGGAAGTCAAAAGCTTTCCAAAAATGTATAATATGATGTAGTCGCGAAAGCGACTATATTGTTTTTGCAGGAAATATTATTATTATTAGGCCCGAGCGGCCTGCCGTAGCAAGGGCCTATTGTAATCGCAACGCAGTGCGCGCAGCGCACTGTACTGAGGTGCGCGGAGCGCACGAAAACAGCGCGAAGCGCTGTCCCCATGTCAAACGTAAACTCACCGTGTAAAACAGTGACTGCCCACACCTCTGGTGTGGGCCCTTATACTTATAATTGCAGCAAAATGAATGGGGGTATATGGCCAACTGTCATACGGAGGTGGATGACGAGCGCGAAGCGCTCGTCATTCACCTCCGAGCCCCACCGGTGCGTCGGGGAAGTCGAAAGCTTTAAAAAAATGCATAATATGTTGTAGTCGCGAAAGCGACTATATTGTTTTTGCAAGAAATATTATTATTAGGCCCGAGCGGCCTGCCGTAGCAAGGGCCTATTGTAATCGCAACGCAGTGCGCGCAGCGCACTGTACTGAGGTGCGCGGAGCGCACGAAAACAGCGCGAAGCGCTGTCCCCATGTCAAACGTAAACTCACCGTGTAAAACAGTGACTGCCCACACCTCTGGTGTGGGCCCTTATACTTATAATTGCAGCAAAATGAATGGGGGTATATGGCCAACTGTCATACGGAGGTGGATGACGAGCGCGAAGCGCTCGTCATTCACCTCCGAGCCCCACCGGTGCGTCGGGGAAGTCGAAAGCTTTAAAAAAATGCATAATATGTTGTAGTCGCGAAAGCGACTATATTGTTTTTGCAAGAAATATTATTATTCTTCTTTATTCTTCTTCTTCTTCTTCTCTTTGAGCAGGAATTTGACCCCCTGAACGTAGTCAAAAACTCACCAAACTTTGCCCAAAATTCAGGTCCGGTGAAAAATTAATTAAAATGTGTGTTTCGTATTGGGGAAATAAAAAATGGCGCGACAGCGCCACCTACAAAAGTGAAAATACATTGCGCCTATGGGGAGGGGGCCAACATAAACTTTGTCGTAGAGCGACGGGATTCGGTACAGACCTTCGTCCTGTGAGGACAAACAAAATATATTATTGTGGCCACGCCCCCAGATAAACCGGAAGTCCGCCATTTTGACAGGAAGTCGGGAAAATGCTGAGTCAGCGTTTTCGCTGACGTCGCATTTTAACGAACTCCTCCTAGGGCGTTTCACCAAATGAGCCCAAAATCGCTCCAGCTCATCTCGAGATGTGGGACATCAAAAGTTATCCAAATTTTTTGGCTAAGTTTTACGGTTTGTTTGCAGCGAAGCCGCAATCTTTACGAAGATTTTTGCGACTTTCCGAAAACAACAAAATGCTCCCATTTGCACAAACGAACTCCGATTAAAAATCGGAAATATACATTTTATTGACCTTTCACCCCCGGACACAACAAATGTGAAAAAGTGACATTTGGCGCGATAGCGCCCCCTCCAGGCTGAGAAGAAAAAATGCATTATGGGAAAAAAATTAGTTTCTCGGAAATGGATAAAATTCGGCACAATAATAGCTGATGGCATCCCGATCCAAAAAGCCAATGAGACCCATACCGTATTTTGTACGGTGTTGCCATGGAGACGACCGAGGCTCGCCATGTTATTCCAATGGGACTGACCCGCATATCACACATTATACACATTACAGCTCGTTAGCGCCCTCTGTAATGTTCTTGTGAACAGTGGTAAATTGAAGTACGGCCCGTAAGGGCCATCCGATGCTGCTTGTGAAATAAAAAAGATTTGGGGCGCGATAGCGCCCTCTGCAGGTTGGGGCCATCATTCACATGGAGACGCTAAAAATCTCGTTTTGATGTTTACTCACAAAGATTAATGGCACATCAGGGCAATAAAATGTAGTGTGGCCACATTGGCGCCCTCGGTAGGGTTATGGCACGGCAATGGAGGCACTAAGGGAGGCCTCCATTACATGGTTGCTAGGCGACCAACAGGTGGTCGGCCATTTTGGGAAAAATCGAGTAATCAGCGCCGAAGGCGCCATTTCTCGCCTTTGCTCTTTTATAATCTCGACCTAGGGTGGCAGCGACGTTATAAACCACGTAGGGCGCGGCAGCGCCTCCCGGTTATTGCGGCGGCGTGCGGCAACCGGCGTCAACCGGCCAACGAACCCCCGCGAGGGCCTCTCGATGCCGCTTGCGGCTTTAATTAGGCCCGAGCGGCCTGCCGTAGCAAGGGCCTATTGTAATCGCAACGCAGTGCGCGCAGCGCACTGAACCGAGGTGCGCGGAGCGCACGAAAACAGCGCGAAGCGCTGTCCCCATGTCAAACGTAAACTCACCGTGTAAAACAGTGACTGCCCACACCTCTGGTGTGGGCCCTTATACTTATAATTGCAGCAAAATGAATGGGGGTATATGGCCAACTGTCATACGGAGGTGGATGACGAGCGCGAAGCGCTCGTCATCCACCTCCGAGCCCCACGGGTGCGTGGGGGACTTCGAAAGCTTTCCAAAAATGTATAATATGTTGTAGTCGCGAAAGCGACTATATTGTTTTTGCAAGAAATATTATTATTTAGGCCCGAGCGGCCTGCCGTAGCAAGGGCCTATTGTATTCGCAACGCAGTGCGCGCAGCGCACTGAACCTAGGTGCGCGGAGCGCACGAAAACAGCGCGAAGCGCTGTCCCCATGTCAAACGTAAACTCACCGTGTAAAACAGTGACTGCCCACACCTCTGGTGTGGGCCCTTATACTTATAATTGCATGAAAATCAATGGGGGTATATGGCCAACTGTCATACGGAGGTGGATGACGAGCGCAAAGCGCTCGTCATCCACCTCCGAGCCCCACGGGTGCGTGGGGGAAGTCGAAAGCTTTCAAAAAATGCATAATATGTTGTAGTCGCGAAAGCGACTATATTGTTTTTGCAAGAAATATTATTATTTTTCTTTATTTATTCTTTCTTTCTTTCTTCTGCTCTTTGAGCAGGAATTTGACCCCCTGAACGTAGTTGAAAACTCACCAAACTTTGCCCAAAATTCAGATCCGGTGAAAAATTAATTAAAATGTGTGTTTCGTTTTGGGGAAATAAAAAATGGCGCGACAGCGCCACCTACAAAAGTGAAAATACATTGCGCCTATGGGGAGGGGGCCAACATAAACTTTGTCGCAGAGCGACGGGATTCGGTACAGACATTCGTCCTGTGAGGACAAACAAAATATATTATTGTGGCCACGCCCCCAGATAAACCGGAAGTCCGCCATTTTGACAGGAAGTCGGGAAAATGCTGAGTCAGCGTTTTCGCTGACGTCGCATTTTAACGAACTCCTCCTAGGGCGTTTCACCAAATGAGCCCAAAATCGCTCCACTTCATCTCGAGATGTGGGGCATCAAAAGTTATCCAAATTTTTTGGCTAAGTTTTACGGTTTGTTTGCGGCGAAGCCGCAATCTTTACGAAGATTTTTGCGACTTTCCGAAAACAACAAAATGCTCCCATTTGCACAAACGAACTCCGATTAAAAATCGGAAATATACATTTTATTGACCTTTCACCCCCGGACACAACAAATGTGAAAAAGTGAGATTTGGCGCGATAGCGCCCCCTCTAGGCTGAGAAGAAAATATGCATTATGGGAAAAAAATTAGTTTCTCGGAAATTGATAAAATTCGGCACAATAATAGCTGATGGCATCCCGATCCAAAAAGCCAATGAGACCCATACCGTATTTTGTACGGTGTTGCCATGGAGACGACCGAGGCTCGCCATGTTATTCCAATGGGACTGACCCGCATATCACACATTATACACATTACAGCTCGTTAGCGCCCTCTGTAATGTTCTTGTGAACAGTGGTAAATTGAAGTACGGCCCGTAAGGGCCGTCCGATGCTGCTTGTGAAATAAAAAAGATTTGGGGCACGATAGCGCCCTCTGCAGGTTGGGGCCATCATTCACATGGAGACGCTAAAAATCTCGTTTTGACGTTTACTCACAAAGATTAATGGCTCATCAGGGCAATAAAATGTAGTGTGGCCACGTTGGCGCCCTCGGTAGGGTTATGGCACGGCAATGGAGGCACTAAGGGAGGCCTCCATTACATGGTTGCTAGGCGACCAACAGGTGGTCGGCCATTTTGGGAAAAATCGAGTAATCAGCGCCGAAGGCGCCATTTCTCGCCTTTGCTCTTTTATAATCTCGACCTAGGGTGGCAGCGACATTATAACCACGTAGGGCGCGGCAGCGCCTCCCGGTTATTGCGGCAGCGTGCGGGAACCGGCGTTAAACGGCCAACGAACCCCCGCGAGGGCCTCTCGATGCCGCTTGCGGCTTTAATTTTTTAGGCCCGAGCGGCCTGCCGTAGCAAGGGCCTATTGTAATCGCAACGCAGTGCGCGCAGCGCACTGTACTGAGGTGCGCGGAGCGCACGAAAACAGCGCGAAGCGCTGTCCCCATGTCAAACGTAAACTCACCGTGTAAAACAGTGACTGCCCACACCTCTGGTGTGGGCCCTTATACTTATAATTGCAGCAAAATGAATGGGGGTATATGGCCAACTGTCATACGGAGGTGGATGACGAGCGCGAAGCGCTCGTCATCCACCTCCGAGCCCCACGGGTGCGTGGGGGACTTCGAAAGCTTTCCAAAAATGTATAATATGTTGTAGTCGCGAAAGCGACTATATTGTTTTTGCAAGAAATATTATTATTTAGGCCCGAGCGGCCTGCCGTAGCAAGGGCCTATTGTATTCGCAACGCAGTGCGCGCAGCGCACTGAACCTAGGTGCGCGGAGCGCACGAAAACAGCGCGAAGCGCTGTCCCCATGTCAAACGTAAACTCACCGTGTAAAACAGTGACTGCCCACACCTCTGGTGTGGGCCCTTATACTTATAATTGCATGAAAATCAATGGGGGTATATGGCCAACTGTCATACGGAGGTGGATGACGAGCGCAAAGCGATCGTCATCCACCTCCGAGCCCCACGGGTGCGTGGGGGAAGTCGAAAGCTTTCAAAAAATGCATAATATGTTGTAGTCGCGAAAGCGACTATATTGTTTTTGCAAGAAATATTATTATTTTTCTTTATTTATTCTTTCTTTCTTTCTTCTGCTCTTTGAGCAGGAATTTGACCCCCTGAACGTAGTTGAAAACTCACCAAACTTTGCCCAAAATTCAGATCCGGTGAAAAATTAATTAAAATGTGTGTTTCGTTTTGGGGAAATAAAAAATGGCGCGACAGCGCCACCTACAAAAGTGAAAATACATTGCGCCTATGGGGAGGGGGCCAACATAAACTTTGTCGCAGAGCGACGGGATTCGGTACAGACATTCGTCCTGTGAGGACAAACAAAATATATTATTGTGGCCACGCCCCCAGATAAACCGGAAGTCCGCCATTTTGACAGGAAGTCGGGAAAATGCTGAGTCAGCGTTTTCGCTGACGTCGCATTTTAACGAACTCCTCCTAGGGCGTTTCACCAAATGAGCCCAAAATCGCTCCAGTTCATCTCGAGATGTGGGGCATCAAAAGTTATCCAAATTTTTTGGCTAAGTTTTACGGTTTGTTTGCGGCGAAGCCGCAATCTTTACGAAGAATTTTGCGACTTACCGAAAACAACAAAATGCTCCCATTTGCACAAACGAACTCCGATTAAAAATCGGAAATATACATTTTATTGACCTTTCACCCCCGGACACAACAAATGTGAAAAAGTGAGATTTGGAGCGATAGCGCCCCCTCTAGGCCGAGAACAAAAAATGCATTATGGGAAAAAAATTAGTTTCTCGGAAATGAATAAAATTCGGCACAATAATAGCTGATGGCATCCCGATCCAAAAAGCCAATGAGACCCATACCGTATTTTGTACGGTGTTGCCATGGAGACGACCGAGGCTTGCCATGTTATTCCAATGGGACTGACCCGCATATCACACATTATACACAATTACAGCTCGTTAGCGCCCTCTGTCAGGAGCTTGTGGACAGTAGTCATTGAAGTACGGCCCGTCAAGGCCGTCCGATGCTGCTTGTGAAATAAAAAAGTCTTGGGGCGCGCTAGCGCCCTCTGCAGGTTGGAGCCATCATTCACATGGAGATGCGAAAAATCTCGTTTTGATGTTCACTCACAAAGATTAATGTCACATCAGGGCAATAAAATGTAGTGTGGCCACGTTGGCGCCCTCGGTAGGGTTATGGCGCGGCAATGGAGGCACTAAGGGAGGCCTCCATTACATGGCTGCTAGGCGACCAACAGGTGGTCGGCCATTTTGGGAAAAATCGAGTAATCGGCGCCGAAGGCGCCATTTCTCGCCTTTGCTCTTTTATAAACTCGACCTAGGGTGGCAGCGACATTATAACCACGTAGGGCGCGGCAGCGCCTCCCGGTTATTGCGGCGGCGTGCGTCAACCGGCGTCAACCGGCCCACGAGACCCGCGAGGGCCTCTCGATGCCGCTTGCGGCTTTAATTAGGCCCGAGCGGCCTGCCGTAGCAAGGGCCTATTGTAATCGCAACGCAGTGCGCGCAGCGCACTGTACCGAGGTGCGCGGAGCGCACGAAAACAGCGCGAAGCGCTGTCCCCATGTCAAACGTAAACTCACCGTGTAAAACAGTGACTGCCCACACCTCTGGTGTGGGCCCTTATACTTATAATTGCAGCAAAATGAATGGGGGTATATGGCCAACTGTCATACGGAGGTGGATGACGAGCGCGAAGCGCTCGTCATCCACCTCCGAGCCCCACGAGTGCGTGGGGGAAGTCAAAAGCTTTCCAAAAATGTATAATATGATGTAGTCGCGAAAGCGACTATATTGTTTTTGCAGGAAATATTATTATTATTTTTTTTCTTCTTCTTCTTTCTTCTGCTCTTTGAGCAGGAATTTGACCCCCTGAACGTAGTTGAAAACTCACCAAACTTTGCCCAAAATTCAGATCCGGTGAAAAATTAATTAAAATGTGTGTTTCGTTTTGGGGAAATAAAAAATGGCGCGACAGCGCCACCTACAAAAGTGAAAATACATTGCGCCTATGGGGAGGGGGCCAACATAAACTTTGTCGCAGAGCGACGGGATTCGGTACAGACATTCGTCCTGTGAGGACAAACAAAATATATTATTGTGGCCACGCCCCCAGACAAACCGGAAGTCCGCCATTTTGACAGGAAGTCGGGAAAATGCTGAGTCAGCGTTTTCGCTGACGTCGCATTTTAACGAACTCCTCCTAGGGCGTTTCACCAAATGAGCCCAAAATCGCTCCAGTTCATCTCGAGATGTGGGGCATCAAAAGTTATCCAAATTTTTTGGCTAAGTTTTACGGTTTGTGTGCGGCGAAGCCGCAATCTTTACGAAGAATTTTGCCACTTACCGAAAACAACAAAATGCTCCCATTTACACAAACGAACTCCGATAAAAAATCGGAAATATACATTTTATTGACCTTTCACCCCCGGACACAACAAATGTGAAAAAGTGAGATTTGGCGCGATAGCGCCCCCTCTAGGCTGACAAGAAAAAATGCATTATGGAAAAAAAATTAGTTTCTCGGAAATGGATAAAATTCGGCACAAAAATAGCTGATGGCATCCCGATCCAAAAAGCCAATGAGACCCATACCGTATTTTGTACGGTGTTGCCATGGAGACGACCGAGGCCCACCATGTTATTCCAATGGGACTGACCCGCATATCACACATTATACACTATTACAGCGCGTTAGCGCCCTCTGTCAGGAGCTTTTGGACAGTAGCCATTGAAGTACGGCCCGTCAGGGCCGTACGATGCTGCTTGTGAACTAAAAAAGATTTGGGGCGCGCTAGCGCCCTCTGCAGGTTGGAGCCATCATTTACATGGAGACACGAAAAATCTCGTTTTGATGTTTACTCACAAAGATTAATGGCTCATCAGGGCAATAAAATGTAGTGTGGCCACGTTGGCGCCCTAGGTAGGGTTATGGCGCGGCAATGGAGGCACTAAGGGAGGCCTCCATTACATGGTTGCTAGGCGACCAACAGGTGGTCGGCCATTTTGGAAAAAAACTAGTAATCAGCGCCGAAGGCGCCATTTCTCGCCTTTGCTCTTTTATAATCTCGACCTAGGGTGACAGCGACATTATAACCACGTAGGGCGCGGCAGCGCCTCCCGGTTATTGCGGCGGCGTGCGGGAACCGGCGTCAACCGGCCCACGAGACCCGCGAGGGCCTCTCGATGCCGCTTGCGGCTTTAATTATTCTTTCTTTCTTTCTTTCTTCTTTCTTTCTTCTGCTCTTTGAGCAGGAATTTGACCTCCTGAACATAGTCAAAAACTCACCAAACTTTGCCCAAAATTCAGATCCGGTGAAAAATTTATTTAAATGTGTGTTTCGTATTGGGGAAATAAAAAATGGCGCGACAGCGCCACCTACAAAAGTGAAAATACATTGCGCCTATGGGGAGGGGGCCAACATAAACTTTGTCGCAGAGCGACGGGATTCGGTACAGACATTCGTCATGTGATGCCAAATAAATAATATTATTGAGGCCACGCCCCCAGACAAACCGGAAGTCCGCCATTTTGACAGGAAGTCGGGAAAATGCTGAGTCAGCGTTTTCGCTGACGTCGCATTTTAACGAACTCCTCCTAGGGCGTTTCACCAAATGAGCCCAAAATCGCTCCAGCTCATCTCGAGATGTGGGGCATCAAAAGTTATCCAAATTTTTTGGCTAAGTTTTACGGTTTGTGTGCGGCGAAGCCGCAATCTTTATGAAGAATTTTGCGACTTACCGAAAACAACAAAATGCTCCCATTCGCACAAACTAACTCCGATTAAAAATCGGAAATATACATTTTATTGACCTTTCACCCCCGGACACAACAAATGTGAAAAAGTGAGATTTGGCGCGATAGCGCCCCCTCTAGGCCGAGAACAAAAAATGCATTATGGGAAAAAAATTAGTTTCTCGAAAATGGATAAAATTCGGCACAATAATAGCTGATGGCATCCCGATCCAAAAAGCCAATGAGACCCATACCGTATTTTGTACGGTGTTGCCATGGAGACGCCCGGGGTCCACCATGTTATTCCAATGGGACTGACCCGCATATCACACATTATACACATTTACAGTGCGTTAGCGCCCTCTGTCAGGAGCTTGTGGACAGTGGTCATTGAAGTACGGCCCGTTAAGGACGTCCGATGCTGCTTGTGAAATAAAAAAGATTTGGGGCGCGATAGCGCCCTCTGCAGGTTGGGGCCATCATTCACATGGAGACGCTAAAAATCTCGTTTTGATGTTTACTCACAAAGATTAATGGCACATCAGGGCAATAAATAAATAAAATTGGTACACGCGTGCGTCAGGACTGTCCGAACAAAAAAGTACATTACATGGTTTCTAGGCAACCGACAGGAGGTCGGCCATTTTGGGAAAAATAGAGTAATCAGCGCCGAAGGCGCCATTTCTTGCCTTTGCTCTTTTATAAACCCCACCGAGGGTGGCAGCGACATTATAACCACGTAGGGCGCGGCAGCGCCTCCCGGTTATTGCAGCGGCGTGCGGGAACCGGCGTCAACCGGCCAACGAACCCCCGCGAGGGCCTCTCGATGCCGCTTGCGGCTTTAATTAGGCCCGAGCGGCCTGCCGTAGCAAGGGCCTATTGTAATCGCAACGCAGTGCGCGCAGCGCACTGTACTGAGGTGCGCGGAGCGCACGAAAACAGCGCGAAGCGCTGTCCCCATGTCAAACGTAAACTCACCGTGTAAAACAGTGACTGCCCACACCTCTGGTGTGGGCCCTTATACTTATAATTGCAGCAAAATGAATGGGGGTATATGGCCAACTGTCATACGGAGGTGGATGACGAGCGCGAAGCGCTCGTCATTCACCTCCGAGCCCCACCGGTGCGTCGGGGAAGTCGAAAGCTTTAAAAAAATGCATAATATGTTGTAGTCGCGAAAGCGACTATATTGTTTTTGCAAGAAATATTATTATTCTTCTTTATTCTTCTTCTTCTTCTTCTTTCTTCTTCTGCTCTTTGAGCAGGAATTTGACCCCCTGAACGTAGTCAAAAACTCACCAAACTTTGCCCAAAATTCAGATCCGGTGAAAAATTAATTAAAATGTGTGTTTCGTTTTGGGGAAATAAAAAATGGCGCGACAGCGCCACCTACAAAAGTGAAAATACATTGCGCCTATGGGGAGGGGGCCAACATAAACTTTGTCGCAGAGCGACGAGATTCGGTACAGACATTCGTCATGTGACGACAACCAAAAAACATTATTGTGGCCACGCCCCCTGACAAACCGGAAGTCCGCCATTTTGACAGGAAGTCGGGAAAATGGTGAGTCAGCGTTTTCGCTGACGTCACATTTTAACGAACTCCTCCTAGGGCGTTTCACCAAATGAGCCCAAAATCGCTCCAGCTCATCTCCAGATGTGGGGCATCAAAAGTTATCCAAATTTTTTGGCTAAGTTTTACGGTTTGTTTGCGGCGAAGCCGCAGTCTTTATGAAGAATTTTGCGACTTACCGAAAACAACAAAATGCTCCCATTTGCACAAACGAACTCCGATTAAAAATCGGAAATATACATTTTATTGACCTTTCACCCCCGGACACAACAAATGTGAAAAAGTGACATTTGGCGCGATAGCGCCCCCTCTAGGCCGAGAACAAAAAATGCATTATGGGAAAAAAATTAGTTTCTCGGAAATGAATAAAATTCGGCACAATAATAGCTGATGGCATCCCGATCCAAAAAGCCAATGAGACCCATACCGTATTTTGTACGGTGTTGCCATGGAGACGACCGAGGCCCACCATGTTATTCCAATGGGACTGACCCGCATATCACACATTATACACAATTACAGCTCGTTAGCGCCCTCTGTCAGGAGCTTGTGGACAGTAGTGATTGAAGTACGGCCCGTCAGGGCCGTCCGATGCTGCTTGTGAAATAAAAAAGATTTGGGGCGCGCTAGCGCCCTCTGCAGGTTGGAGCCATCATTCACATGGAGACGCTAAAAATCTCGTTTTGATGTTAACTCACAAAGATTAATGGCACATCAGGGCAATAAAATGTAGTGTGGCCACGTTGGCGCCCTCGGTGGGTTATGGCGCGGCAATGGAGGCACTAAGGGACGCCTCCATTACATGGTTGCTAGGCAACCAATAGGTGGTCGGCCATTTTGGGAAAAATCGAGTAATCAGCGCCGAAGGCGCCATTTCTCGCCTTTGCTCCTTTATAATCTCGACCTAGGGTGGCAGCGACATTATAACCACGTAGGGCGCTGTAGCGCCTCCCAGTTATTGCGGCGGCGTGCGATAGCGTTCAGTAACCAGCCAACGAGACCCGCGAGGGCCTCTCGATGCCGCTTGCGGCTTTAATTCTTCTTCTTCTTCTTCTTTCTTCTTCTGCTCTTTGAGCAGGAATTTGACCCCCTGAACGTAGTCAAAAACTCACCAAACTTTGCCCAAAATTCAGATCCGGCGAAAAATTTATTAAAATGTGTGTTTCGTTTTGGGGAAATAAAAAATGGCGCGACAGCGCCACCTACAAAAGTGAAAATACATTGCGCCTATGGGGAGGGGGCCAACATAAACTTTGTCGCAGAGCGACGGGATTCGGTACAGACCTTCGTCCTGTGAGGACAAACAAAATATATTATTGTGGCCACGCCCCCAGACAAACCGGAAGTCCGCCATTTTGACAGGAAGTCGGGAAAATGGTGAGTCAGCGTTTTCGCTGACGTCGCATTTTAACGAACTCCTCCTAGGGCGTTTCACCAAATGAGCTCCAAATCGCTCCAGCTCATCTCGAGATATGGGGCATCAAAAGTTATCCAAATTTTTTGGCTAAGTTTTACGGTTTGTTTGCGGCGAAGCCGCAATCTTTACGAACAATTTTGCGACTTATCAAAAACAACAAAATGCTCCCATTCGCACAAACGAAGTCCGATAAAAAATCGGAAATATACATTTTATTGACCTTTCACCCCCGGACACAACAAATGTGAAAAAGTGAGATTTGGCGCGATAGCGCCCCCTCTAGGCCGAGAAGAAAAAATGCATTATGGGAAAAAAATTTGTTTATCGGAAATAGATAAAATTCGGCACAAAAATAGCTGATGGCATCCCGATCCAAAAAGCCAATGAGACCCATACCGTATTTTGTACGGTGTTGCCATGGTGACGCCCGAGGCCCACCATGTTAATCTAATGGGACTGACACACAAATCTCACATTATACACAATTACAGCGCGTTAGCGCCCCCTGTAAGGAGCTTGTGGACAGTAGTGATTGATGTACGGCCCGTCAAGGACGTCCGATGCTGCTTGTTAAATTTAAAAAGATTTGGGGCGCGCTAGCGCCCTCTGCAGGTTGGAGCCATCATTCACATGGAGACGCTAAAAATCTCGTTTTGATGTTTACTCACAAAGATTAATGGCACATCAGGGCAATAAAATGTAGTGTGGCCACGTTGGCGCCCTCGGTAGGGTTATGGCGCGGCAATGGAGGCACTAAGGGAGGCCTCCATTACATCGTTGCTAGGCGACCAACAGGTGGTCGGCCATTTTGGGAAAAATCGAGTAATCAGCGCCGAAGGCGCCATTTCTTGCCTTTGCCTCTTTTATAATCTCGACCTAGGGTGGCAGCGACATTATAACCACGTAGGGCGCGGCAGCGCCTCCCGGTTATTGCGGCGGCGTGCGGCAACCGGCCAACGAGACCCGCGAGGGCCTCTCAATTCTTTTTCTTCTTCTTCTGCCCTTTGAGCAGGAATTTGACCCCCTGAACGTAGTCAAAAACTCACCAAACATTGCCCAAAATTCAGATCCGGTGAAAAATTTATTAAAATATGTGTTTCGTTTTGGGGAAATAAAAAATGGCGCGACAGCGCCACCTACAAAAGTGAAAATACATTACGCCTATGGGGAAGGGGCCAACGTCAACTTTGTCATAGAGCGACGAGATTCGGTACAGACATTTGTCATGTGACGACAACCAAAAAATATTATTGTGGTCACGCCCCCAGACAAACCGGAAGTCCGCCATTTTGACAGGAAGTCGGGAAAATGGTGAGTCAGCGTTTTCGCTGACGTCGCATTTTAATGAGCATTTCAAATGAGCTCCAAATCGCTCCAGCTCATCTCCAGATGTGGGGCATCAACAGTTATCCAAATTTTTTGGCTATGTTTTACGGTTTGTGTGCGGCGAAGCCGCAATCTTTACTTACAATTTTACAACAACAATTTTTTTTTTTTACAACAAACGAACTCCAATAAAAATTCAGAAATATACATTTTATTGACCTTTCACCCCCGGACACAACAAATGTGAAAAAGTGACATTGGGCGCGATAGCGCCCCCTCTAGGTTGAGAAGAAAAAATGCATTATGGGAAAAAAATGTGTTTCTCGGAAATGGATCAAATTCGCCATAAAGATAGCTGATGGCATCCCGATCCAAAAAGCCAATGAGACCCATATCGTATTTTGTACGGTGTTGCCATGATGATGCCCGGGGCCCTCCATGTTAATCTAATGGGACTGACACACATATCACACATTATACACGATTACAGCGCGTTAGCGCCCCCTGTAATGTTCTTGTGGACAGTGGTAATTGAAGTACGGCCCGTCAAGGACGTCCGATGCTGCTTGTGAAATAAAAAAGATTTGGGCGCGCCCTCTGCAGGTTGAAGCCATTGGAGAGGCTAAAAATTTAGTTTTGATGTTTACTCACAAAGATTAATGGCTCATCAGGGCAATAAAATGTAGTGTGGCCACACTAGTGCCCTCGGTCGGGTTATGGCGCGGCAATGGAGGCACTAAGGGAGGCACAGCCCGCGAGGGCCATTCGATGCTGCTTGCGGCTTTTTATTCGTTTTTTTATTTATTATTTATTTATTTATTCTTTCTTCTGGATGATGAAATAAAAAAGATTTGGGGCGCGTTAGCACCCTCTGCAGGTTGGAGCCATTATTCACATGGAGAGGCTAAAATGTTTACTGACAATGATTTATGGCACATCAGGGCAAAAACATGTAATGGGCACGTTAGCGCCCTCAGTATGGTTACAGAGGTGCGGTAATGGAGGCACGCCCCCTGACAAACTGGAATCCCGCCATTTTGAAAACTGCTCAGTCAGCATTTTTGCTGATGTTGCACCAAATGAGCTCCAAATCGCTTCTTTCTCATCTACAGATGTGCGGCATCAAAGGTTTTCCAAAGATTTTCGCAAAATCGTACTATTTGTTTCCGGCGAAGCTGCAATCTTTACAAAGAATTTGGTTATTTATTGCCAACTACAAATTGCTCCCATTCGCTCAAACTCCAATTAAAAATCGGAAATAGACATTTTACATTTTACATGACATGCCCCGACGAAGACTGGGGTGGTCACGATTGGGTGCTCTTGAAGAGCTTATCACTCCCACCCTGTGTTGTATACATTTTATTGAGCTTTCACCCGCGGACACAACACATGTGAAAAAGAGACATTGGGCACAATAACACCCCCTCTAGGTGGAGAAGAAAAAATTTATGGGAAGTCAACATTTATGTTTTTGTGTGCGTTTCTCTAGTGCATGCACAAAGCCTTTTTTCTGAATTTTCGTAACCCAAATAACATTCTATATTATTGGCTTTTTTTCCAAATCCTTTTGGACACACTTTAGAATTGAACTTTTTTTTATGACGATCATTCTTATATTATATTATGTTTATCTATTCATTAAAAATAGATATATAAATCAGCCTATTTGTGTGTGAAGTCTGCCTTAGGGGAGAGTGGTGAAGAAGCAGTTTCTCGGGTGGGTGGGATCCTGCAGAATGTTGGTTGCATGTGTGAGCAGTCGAATGGAGCAGACGTCATCCAGGTTTGGCAGAGAGGAGCCCACCATCTTCTGCTTTCCTCATCACCCGCTGTAGGTCCTTCTTAGCAGCAGCAGTGCAGCTCACGTACCATGCTGTGCAGTAGTATTTTAGTATGCTTTCTATGGAACAGCAGTAGAAGGGAGCCTATTCCTTCACAGGGTCCGTAGGAAGAATAACCTCTGCTGAGCTCGATTAAAGGAGCTGTACCAGATTTTTTTCTAGTTAGACATGTTTGTCCTCCTTTGGTATACTTTAAACTCAGACAAAAGTGAGGGAAAAAAAAAAAAAACACTGTGCATTTAATTATAAAGCATTGTCAACAATTTCAGGAACTTGCAGGCAGTTTACCAGCATTTTTGTGAAAGTGACCAGAGAAGTTGTGAAATGTGCCTTTAAACTCGTACCTGTGAAGAATTGGGATGCAGCAAATCTTGTAAGAAAACTAGGAATGGTTTTGGACATAACATTTATTATTCAATTTAGTCGTTTCCCCTTTTACTGTTTGAAACAAAAATATCAGGTATATGGCCCTTCAATAATGCAGGAGGTGTTTCAGTGAAGTGCAGATCAGTGAGAACCTGACATGGAGCATAGGTTCTCACTGATCTGCACACCCCATCAATCCACAGTGAGGTGTTTTCCTGTTTCTCCCAAAATCAATTATGATCTCTTTTGTTTTCTTTGTGTTCACAAGTTTTAGACAAAATGGCAGCAAACGTTATAAAGACTACCCTGGCAGTATTTGAATACTTAAGATACATTGTGTGATGTAGCTAAAACACAATTTAATGTGCTCGTTCTGTCTGTGGACTCTTTCATCTGAATTGCTATTGACAACTGGTGCAGTATTTGAATGCTGCCTTTGTAGTTTGTCATAACATTTCTACACCAGATAAATTACCACTTTCATGCAACTGTAAGAAATCATGCACGCCTTGAATGTAAGCAAAAAAACAAATTAATATCAATAAGAATCAATAACAGGTGTTTTAAGAAGACATTTATTCAGTTAAATACTTCTGAAAATTGACATTGACAAAACATTTATACACGTTTCAAACAAAAACAAGTGTCCCGTCAAATATAAACAAAACATTTGCAAATTCTGTCACATCATTATGACATTTACATAATGGATTCACATTTTTTATTACAACATAAAAACTTTTAAAGCAGCTACATTCCTACCTATTTACATCATACACAACAACTCGGTAACAACTTAAATGTAGTTATACCATTTGAACCACTCTTGGTCTGGCCTGTCACCTAGAACCTGTTTGCCCTGGGAGTCCCTACAGAGGCATAATGCCCCTCACAACATAGCTCCTAGGATCCTTCAGGCGCTCAAACCTCTCCACCACAATAAGGTGGTGGTTCAAGGAGAGGAAAATTTATTAGCATTATTAGTGTCATTACAATAGAATACATGATATACATTATAAAATACATAATACAATTACATAAAATATAAATACAATACATACATTATTATTGGCATTTATATATACATTACATAATTACAGACATTCATTATGCAAGGGACCCTTTGAACCAGTCAAAGACCAGAGACAACAAACCTTACAGTATGTGTGCACGCATCACTGTAAGGTACAACACACCGAATAGAGCCAAAACTACATCAACAAACAACTATTACAACCATAAGCCCTACACCTACAACCTAAATCAGCAAAACACATGATCGATATCTAAGCACTCTCTTCAGACAGGTTTGTTTGTTTGCCTGCTTTACAAGTGTAGTTTTCCTGCCTCTTCACATGATGTCACTGTGTAAAGTCTTGTAGTCTTCTAATGTAGTTTTGTCAGACAAAATGGGAAACTTTCACTGCATGGTCACAGATAAGTTTTCCCAGTCTTACAAAATGACACCAGAAAAGTACAAGACAGAGCACAGTTTCAGCTAATGAAGAGGAGGAAGAACAATATTGTAATGCATGTTCACAAAAAAACCTGTCAGCAAAGACAAAACCTCTGCAAATAAATATCTGACAACGTGTTAATACTGAACTTCCATGATCCAAAACCTATCATCAAAATGGACTCAAACACAAAAGTATATACAACACACAAAATGTTTCCAAAGGCAAACACACAAATTACAAAAATGCATGATTACCACCAATTATAAAAATGTTATATACAATTTTAACAAAGGGTCAAAGCCCTGAATGCTCAATAATCAAGAGAGGAATGGATTGCTTAGGGCATGATGAAAAGGCATGGGAAGACAAAGTTGTAAGAGACACAAGACAAGTCATATGTACGGAGCAATGTGATGAGCCGGCACAACAAACAACAGCTGTCCATTTTAACTATAAAATAAATCTAATCTAAACGCGGCGTTTCAACGCATTTCCCCCTAAAAGAACAAAGTATCCCTTCATGGTCGCTAAAGTATGTTGGCACGACTGAACAGTCAATATCATACTCACTAGAATTTAGATAGAAATGATCAATTAATGTCCCTCTCTCAGTTGTGGGAGATGTGACGTATTGAACATAACCTCTTTCTACCATAAAATTGCAGAGACTTGTAGATTTCAATATGTCGTCATTAAAATCTCCCATCACGGCCACAGTGGCACAATGCGAGCTCAGCCAATTCAATAACCTGTCCAAGTTATATTTGAATAGAGACATGGGATAAGACGGTGGTCTGTAAACTACTGCTATGATGATTTGATGCTCTGCAAAATAATTAACTAAACACTCCAAATCGAAATCTTGTACTGTGATTTCATAGTTACGGTTTTCCTCACAGTACATGCCAACTCCACCGTACTGTTGGCCACACAAACTAACCAACGCTGTGTGGTTACTGTGCTGGTACGAGATACTACGGGGACGACTATGGAAGGTATAACCTTCAATTTGACAACTATCAGAAGAAGAGTCTACAGATAACCATGTCTCTACCACAGCAATACAGTTAGGCTGCAAAAGCTGTGTGCGTGAAGCTAAGTCAGACACATGTCGGGCTAATCCCTGTACATTCATAAAAAATACTGTCAAAACATGTGCCTCTTGTCTGTGCCAGGGCAAACTGTCGACCACGAAGGGAGGCAGGTTCTCCAACGCGGCTTTAATGTTGTCATTACAGTAAATGGCCTTTTCCGAAAAGTCTTGAATCACAAGACCCTCTAGACTTCGGACGCGACTTAAGGCCACATACGCCTGACCCGGGGTAAATATTTTCTTCAGGGACACCACAGCTTCATCTACAGTTATCCCTTGTACTTTATGTACTGTACAGGCCCACGAGAGTTTAAACGGAAACTGTCTACGCCTCTCGTGCTGTTTATTCACCTGTTCTTCGGCTGGTCCTATGCGGGTAGAACCAGTCAGGTCTGCAGGGGTACGGGTCTGCTTCCTTCTCTTCGCGCCCACTCTATCCTCATCAAATTTCACATAAATAGCTAAAGGAAGCCTTTTGTTCTGCGGATCTTGGACTATATGAGTTACAATGCCACATACCCCATTTACTAGACCGTCAGAAAGATCTATGTTTTTACAAAGCATAACGCGTGCATTAACGCCGATATGCAGTGTCTCCACCAAACTGGGTTTTTGGGACTCTTTGAGACACAGATGACCAGGGAGTTCCTTAATTTTACCTGAGCCCTTATCGATTCCAAAATCACGCGCATCAATGGTCATCACCTCTGAACAATCGCTGCTAAGTCTTCTTAGGTTATATTCCCCAACATTAACCGTTCTTGCGAAAATATGCAACACGTCGGGCTCTTCGCCTGTTTCACGACGCTTCAATATGTCTATGTCGCTTTGGAGCATGGGTGTCCCTCTCGTACGCACTCTCAACCGGTTTAAGAGGTCCGCAAAAGTAGTGTCTTGTTGTCTAACAACTGTTTTTAATTCCGCTACTTTAAATAAATCGGTGAAAAAATCAACGCCTACTCTTTCTTTATACAGAGCCTGCCCCCCAATAGGAGGTAACTGATAAAAATCCCCGACCGCAATCACGCAAATGTTTCCAAATTTAATCTCCTTACCCGTCTGTTTAATTTGACCCACCCGACCCTCAATCCAATCAAACACCCTTTTGTCAACCATCGATATTTCGTCGATTACAACAATTTGAACATCGATGTATCTAGCGCGCAGTGTACTAAGCTTTTCTTCTCCGAGCGTATTATATTCTTTTGGAGGTTTAACAGGAATACAAAACGTTGAGTGGATTGTCGCCGCCTGTAAATTATACGCTGCTATCCCGGTCGGAGCCGTTAATAAAACACTAATGTTATCGGGACTATGGCAAATTGGAGCAAATAACCGCGACGCTTCGTACTGAATAGCCCTAATCAGGTGACTCTTCCCGGTGCCCGCTCCACCTGATATAAATACGTGCAATGGCTCAGGGTTGTTACCAGCAACCTTGTCTAAGCACCATTGCCGTATTTTGTAAAAAATGGACAGCTGTTGCTCATTCAGACTTCGCACAAGTGCGAGACCCTCTGGACGACTCATAACATTTGTTCTCTCCAAATGACAAATGTCCTCGTTCCTTACAGCCAAGTCCGGGATAGGCTCTTGCTCATGCTCAGAGAGGACCTCCTGCAACATCTCCCTAAACTCCTCCTTCGACTCCAACCTTTCAACTTCCAGCTCTGGGCAGAGATCGGCCCATGCCTCTTCCAAAAGCTCTTCACAGTCCATTGCCTCTTGGATCTCATCCAGATCCTCAAGCTCCACTTCAAAACGACACCTATTCGCATCAACAATCGACTTGACCGAATGCACCGACCCGTCACTAAAACAAACTTCCCCGTTTTCATAAAAGTCCTTATATGTTTCGTATGGAGCCGGCTTAAGGTCGGCCTCATCGCGATAGGGTAAAAATAATTGAAGGATGCTTAGGTGGAATAACTCTGAATCTTTTGTCTCTGAAAACCGTGCATATCTAACAATTGCGGGCTTGGTCCGCTCCCGTTTAGCAACTGCACCTAAAGAATTCTGTAAAGGAATAGCCTTTTTACATGTATCTGTTTGACTAAGTACACGGTATTCAGATACAAAAGAAGCAATGCACATATCATTAAATGTACGATCGTTTGGCCTGCTCCTAAAACGATCTATAATGTTGGTCATCCAAATATCGTCCGAAGCCGAATCACCCTCTAACTGATTGATAGGTTTGCTCAATCTAACAATGTTATTTCCCGTTGGAATGAATTCTACTTTACGTGAGAACTCCTTCAGGTGCATGTTTGTAACGCGGTAAACAGCTTCCTGCGCAGAGACATCACGATTATGCAAATATACACGGCCTAACTTTTTCAATGCCTCTTTCGCACTAACATTATCTTTGGAAGCTTCTTTTTGGGCAGCACCCAAGAGCAAACCCATCTCTCTCTCTGCCTTAGAAATATATGAAATTATATAAACTATGCAGGCCCACGCATCTACAACAAACTGAATATCCATATTCGCGTCCCAAGCATCCAACAATTTCGCATTATAATTATTAATCCAGACTTCCTTAACCCCTCGCTTTAAAACGACATGAGTGTGACCGCCTAAAGCCTGGTACACCATTTCAAATGTCTCCTGCGTTAACCCGGCAGCTGCAAACAATGACTCCACACTATCAATGGGAATATTCTCATCTACGACAGCATTTTTAAGTGCAGTCATAAACGCCACAGCTTCCTCTTTAGACATTATCGGTTCACGTTCCGGGTCAGTTCTTTTAATAAACGTACGCATGGATGGAGGACGTGGGAAATTAAAGCGACACTTCTTTTTGCCCTTTTTACATGTTTTGGAGTGACGCTTTGAATGCTGCTGCACTGAAGTAACTTTTTCCAATAAAGCCGGATCAGAGGGTAATTCACAACTTACGTATTTATCAATAAACTCAATTACCTCCTCGTCTGTATTAACTCCGAGCTTCGGGGCGTTACGAATCCAATAAAGGCAGTGAACGTGAGGGCTTCCGCGCTGTTGAAACTCTACACGATAAAAGGAATCTATAATTTCGCCTATAGGGTGAGCCGGGGACTTAAGGACTGTATTTTGGAATTTGTGCCACCGCTGATCAAACATACGGGCAACAGTTGTGGGGTGGCGCCGCAAAAGATCACATCTGTCTGCCCAATTTAAATCCTCTACCCTCCTGGTACTACCTTCTATCTTTAACAGCGCCTCCAGGACATTTCGCCAACGCAGATCTGCCGAACTAAATGAGCAGAACCACGTTGGAATACCGAGCTGGCGCACCATCGCGATTAAGTCTTTTAGTGTGGATTGCCAGTATGGGGGCGTGCCTCTAATAGGCTTCAAAAAACGATAACCACCATCGAACTTTAATATATTTTCCAAAGATTCTTCATCTGCAGCAGCATTACCCGAACCCTGACACGCATGACCCTTTCGCAAAGCTATGGAGACCTTCGATACAACCTGCTCTACTTCCAACATGTACAGAGCCATAAATAGAAATTTAAGATTTCGCGCAAAACGACCGTCCGCGTGCAATAACCTGTTAATGAAATATCGGCACAAAGTAATACGAACGGGCCTACGGGTGTGAAACGTATTACGCCCAAAGGGGAACTCTTTTGGGAAGCATTTAGCCTCATTTTCCTTATCTGTGAGCAACCTAACTGGAATGTTCCCCTCCGCCGGAGCCAAATTCAGTACACCCTGGAAGTAGTGGTCAAGAGCATCCTGAGCCATATCTGCAGGCATAAAGAAGGTGTCCTGGAACATACAATGACGCTGTCGGTCATGGAGATGCTCATCATCTAAATCTTCATCCTCTCCCTGTGTCTCCGCTCCCTGCACCGCCCGTTCCTTCGCTGCCCGTTCCTTCGCTGCCCGTTCCTTCGCTGCCCGTTTCTTCGCCGCTCGCCCCTTCGACCAATGTGCAGCCAGTCCCTGAGCGCCCTGTGCAGCCAGTCCCTCTGCAGCCTGTGCAGCCAGTCCCTCTGCAGCCTGTGCAGCCAGTCCCTCTGCAGCCTGTGCAGCCAGTCCCTCTGCAGCCTGTGCAGCCAGTCCCTCTGCAGCCTGTCCCTGCGCAGCCTGTCCCTGCGCAGCCTGTCCCTGCGCAGCCTGTCCCTGCGCAGCCTGTCCCTGCGCAGCCTGTCCCTGAGCCCCCTGTCCAATCTGCCCCTGCGCCGTCTGTCCCACCTGAAGCATCATAGCGTTTAGGTCTTTTAAAGTTTCTTTCCAGTATGGTATAATAGGAAGGCCCTGTCCCATCTGTCCCTGCGTCTCCTGTCCCTGCGCCTCTTGACCCTGTCCCATCTGTCCCTGCACCTCCTGTCCCTGAGTTTCCTCTCCCTGCCCCGGTGGTCCCTGTTCCATCGGTACTCCTGTATCCGCAACTTCCTCCTCCCGCCTAATGAACTCATTAACCCACTCTTCATCAAACTCTATGTCCAAATAAAGTTGGTTGTTCGCTTTGAGAAATGCAAGCGCGCGCCTTATCCGACCCGTGTCAACGTATTGATATTCATAATGACCTTTGTACGTAAGTTTCCGTTTTAATTTCACAGGTAATAACCATCCGTCCATGCTACGACGCGGTAACAGCTTAGTGGTATCAATAATATTAGAAGGCACACACGTAGCCGGACCATGAGTTCCTCCTTGACCCCCTTTAGGCAGAGCGTACATCTGCATAAACACTATATTGAGCGCCACCAAATGCTGTTCGACAGTGTTCAAACACGCGAGTTCAGGAGGAATATCATCCAACTGTAAATTGTTCATTGAGCATTCAGCCGGCATTTGACCCTTTTTGACTTTAGAGTTACAAGTGTAGCAGATCCACAAACTCCCTCTACAATCAGCCAGCGGACACGGCGACGGACAACTCTTACTGCATGTATGTAAATAGGCGTCCGAGATACAAGTCTCAGCAACAGCAGCACATTTAGGATCAACCATAAAATCATCCTTTCTACAAGGTAAGACCTGGTTGATAAATAATAATTTAGAGCACACACAACAAATGTGTTCAGGACCGTGTTCAACTTCCCTCCAAAACCTTTCCTTAACCAAATCAAAATTATCCGCCAATTGTTGCTTAATTTGCCTTTTACGATTTCTGTAAGCAACACGAGTTTGAGTTTTATATTGATCATCTTTGTGATATTTCACTTTACTATAGGTTTTTACTTTCTGCCTATGTTTGGGACTCTCTTTGTACTTCTGTTTACTGGCGGCCCTGACATCATGTTTGTGCTTTAAGTTATCTTCATACTTTTTAATGCTAGCTGCCCTTTTCTTCAGTTTATACTCTACATCCTTGTGATATTTCTGTAGAGTCCGTGCCTTTTTCTTTTGTCTGTACTTTACATTATCACTATATTTTAGTTTATTTGCTGCCTTGATTGCCACCTTTATTTTCTCTCTATAGTTTACATTGTCTCTATATTTAAGATTAACTGCAGCCTTCTTTCCATGTCTATAATCTACATTGTCTCTATATTTAAGATTAACTGCAGCCTTCTTTCCCAGTCTATAATCTACATTGTCTTTATATTTAAGATTAACTGCAGCCTTCTTTCCCCGTCTATAATCTACATTGTCTCTATATTTAAGATTAACTGCAGCCTTCTTTCCCAGTCTATAATCTACATTGTCTCTATATTTAAGATTAACTGCAGCCTTCTTTCCCAGTCTATAATCTACATTGTCTCTATATTTAAGATTAACTGCAGCCTTCTTTCCCCGTCTATAATCTACATTTTCTCTATACTTAAGGTTGACTGCAGAACTGCTTGCAGTCTTCTTTCCCTGTCTATGATCTATATCGTCTCTATATTTTAGATTGACTGCAGCCTTCTTTCCCTGTCTATAATCTACATTTTCCCTATATCTATTTCTCAGTGTTTCACGGAGTCTATCTTTAATTGTGGCATATTTGTTTTTTAAATGTTTATGCTTTTTGTTTTGAATATACTTACTTAACTTATTACATTGTACATTCGTTTCAGTTTTTGGACTAACTAATGATTGGGCATATACCTGTCTAGACCTAGTGTTGTAACCCATAAGAATAGAACTATTAATTTGGCAGCTTCCGTTACAATGATGGGTTACAGGGTTTTTAACGCAAGTTACAGTTTCATAATGAATATTGTTAATATTTTCAAGGTAGATGCCGCTGGTTGACAAAGGCCTGGTAGTACAACCATATTTAAGCCAACGTCCACTCAAAAACGTATATATATCTACACATAAAAGATCTGCTGTTGCTTGGATCTCTACCTCGGTGGCCCACGTGTTAACTTTATGCATATTTGTGTTGTTAATATACTGAGCCACATTAGAGCAGCCATCGTGCAAAAGACTATTGTATTTTGATGCATTACTTTTAAGATGTTTGACGACCGCAAGCCTAATTTTCCTATGATGTTTCTGTGTGCCACTAACAGCCTGTGAAATCGATCGAAAGAAACAGTTACCGTCGGCAACGATTTTATCATTTGTACACGGCACATCTAAAGCTAATGATCTCAAACGACCTGTTGTTTGTGGTTCTGCTACAGCTAGTCTCTCATAGTCCACTTTTAGGTTCTTACACAGTGCCCTACAAACATTCTCCTGAAGAGGAGTAAAACCAAAAGCATCGTCTGTGGCACCGGTACACACAACATCCCAATCAACATCCCATTCACGATCATGTTTTGTCTTTTTAGGTGTGTGTGTGTGTTTGGGAACAAACGACTTAGCTTTAACCGACCTTTTACGCTTTGGCTTTTGTTCTGAAGTGTCAAGCTTCAGAGGGGAAATTACCTCAGGCGCTTCACACTTCAGATCAACCACCACGACAACAACGCCTGTGATCTCAAACAACTTGTATGCAACTCCATAACACTCAGCTAACGCGCAAAAATGAGCATACAAATCATCCAGGCTGCGAAAGTAAACTACTACACTTTTACCATCGTCAGGGTCAACCATCCCAGTCGCACTACGACTGTGTGAGTCCACCACCGCGTATCTACCGCCGTCTTTAATGACTGCACAAGTGTTGCCACACATTGTCAGTAGACATGCATCATAGTCTGCCAACATCGGTCTTAAACCACCATCTAAGGTGACCCAAGAACCGGAAACAATAAACTCGTGCTCTACCACATTTGCAGCCCCAGCAACCGGCCGACTGAATTCAAACTCAAACGGTTGACCATCAATAATTGACTCTTTGGGCAAGTCAGAAGGTAGTAAGAAGTCATGCCCATGAGTCAGGTCCTTATCCCTAAGCTCTGTGTAAATAGCATCACCAACCAATAAAGTCCTGTCTAAATCCTGCTGCTGCCATGAAAACACACTGGACACAGTGTGCCGAGCTAATGCCACCAGAGCTATGGCTGCACACTGCACCCCTCCATACGGGAACCTGCCATCAGCCTGATGAAAACTACCCCTAACACAACTCGGAATATCAACTGGAACAATATCCTCCATAACAATATCAGCACACACAACATCCAAGTCAACATTACATTCATGATCATGTTTTGTCTTCTTACGTGTGCGTTTCTGTTTGGGAACAGACAACTTTGCTTTAACTGACCTTTTACGCTTTGGCTTTTGGTCAGAAGTGTCAAGCTTCTGAGGCAAAATGACCTCAGACGCTGCACATTTAAGACCAACCACCACGACAACAACGCCCGTGATCTCAAACAACTTATATTTAACTTCATAACTCTCAGCTAACGTGCAAAAATGAGCATACAAATCATCCAGGTTACTAAAGTAAACTACCACACTTTTACCATCAGGGTCAACCATCCCAGTCGCACTACGACTGTGTGAGTCCACCACCGCGTATCTACCGCCGTCTTTAATGACCGCACAAGTGTTGCCACACATTGTCAGTAGACATGCATCATAGTGTGCCAACATCTGTCTTAAACCACCATCTAAGGTCACACAGGAACCGGAAACAATAAGATCACTCTCTACTACATTTGCAGCCCCAGCAACCGGCCGACTGAACTCAAACTCAAACGGTTGACCATCAATAACTGACTCTTTGGGCAAGTCTGAAGGTAGTAAGAAGTCATGCCCATGAGTCAGGTCGTTATCCCTAAGCTCTGTGTAAATAGCATCACCAATCAATAAAGTCCTGTCTAAATCCTGCTGCTGCCATGAAAACACACTGGACACAGTGTGCCTAGCTAATGCCACCAGAGCTATGGCTGCACACTGCACCCCTCCATACGGGAACCTGCCATCAGCCTGATGAAAACTCCCCCTAACACAACTCGGAATATCAACTGAAACAATATCCTCCATAACAATATCAGCACACGCTACAACAGGACTATCAACCTCCATCTCTACATCGCTACTACCAAACGTGATAAGGCTTTCACTATCACTAACATCTATGTCAGACTGTGCACAACAAATGCAAGACTTATCTCTGTCCCTGGTGTCAGAAGCAAACTCCCCGTCGACAGATGGTGGAATGCTGCGGCGTGGAGAAGGCTGACTGGCTGAAGAGGGGCTGGTCCTCTTCATCTACAAGTCGCAAAGAAAACACATAACCGTTAGACATCTCTCAAACTTAACTTTATCTCTGTTCAGTGTAGCTGCTCTTGAAAAGATGCATAAGAATCACATCATCTCACCTGGTCCATGAAGACCACTGGGGCGTCGGGGGAACTGGTGAGTGATGCTCCTGGAATCACCCCCACATCGACGAACTGCAGCTGCATAAAGAATAATGTGTTAGATGCTATTCCATAACAGATCATAGAAGGTCCATTAATAAAATGTACACACACCTCGTCGTCCTCCAGGAAGCCGTCCAGGATGACCACGCTGGTAGGCGACGTTCCTGGTGTCACCTCCACAACAGCTGCCCCCACCTACAGGACAAGATTTGTTAATAATCAAACACTTTCCCATGTAAAAACTTATTCAGCCTCTTTAAACGGCACTGACCTGGTCCTCCTCCATCGAAGACACGGAGCTGGCAGATGAGCCGGGTCTCACCGCCACAACCTCTTGTGCTGCCCGTGCCTACAATAAACAAAATGACAAATATGCATTAATTTCTTTAGAACGTATAAAGAGCACAGTCTTAAAAACACCCACCTGCCGCGTGGGCCGGCGTCTCCTTGGGGCAGCACGCTTGCGACGCCTCGCCTGAGACGTCTAAAAAAAAGCAACGGATGTGTTATTTTACCAGTTCAGAAACCATGATTAAAATAACCACATATCACATGAGATCTGATGCTTACCTTCTTTCCCGAAGGAAAGGAGCCGATGCCCTGACCACAGCCGCCGTGTGATGGAGAGATGCGCTCCATCTCCACCAGCATGGCAGGGCTGAACAGGCAAGGCGACAGGGGAATGGAGAACACGGTCTCCACCTCAAAACAAAGGAAACAGACAGTTTAGTCACAGCACTCACAAGCTAACCATAGCTTTATAGAGTAGTACACTAACCTCCTGTGCCCGCAGCAGGCCCTGGGGGCTCGCGGCGGAGACCCCAGGCTGAGTGACAGAGATAAACACAAAGCAGTCAGTATCATGCAACTTCAGTGAACAATGCTTTAACAAAACAGGAACAGTATCTCACCTTGCTGCCCTGTCGAACCTTGGTCCACTCAGGAGGGGGTGGAGGTGTCACGGGAAGCGGCTCGGGCACCTCCACACTTGGGGAAACCCTCCTGGTGGCGGGGCAGGGCGGGGGAGGAGACACCGGCACAACAGCGGCAGCGTCATCCAGCTCCAGCTGCATGTAGCACGCCTGCCACAGCAGCTGGACGAGGATGGGCATGCCATGGTCGTCGCTCAGGTGGGTCTGAAACACATCATTCACCCACGTTAAATAAAACAACCTTAAATGGTCAACTTTAAAGAGAGACTGTACTTACACCATCCCTGGCCCACAGGTGCCCGCTGCTCAGGGGAAACTTGTGTGCTACAGGGAAGTAGCGGATCCCTAAAAAACATGTTAGCCACAAAAAGAACATGTTAAAGTATGCGTCATTCTAAAGAAAATAGTGATGACAGTTTTTACTACATACCCATACGAACAGCGATGCGGTGGTACGCCTGCCTAAGGAGGGTCTGAATCTCCAAGTCGGCACTAGGCCGAGGTGGAAAATCCACGACACACACCTACGAATACAACATTACAATTTAGACAAGTTATATACAATGATGCAGTACTTTCAAACTTCATAGAAGTGAAGTACACACCTTGGACCAGCGTCCACAGACGTAGGCCAGGAGCTGGCCGAACTCCCTCGCAGCCTGGTCCAACGTCCGGCACGTGGTAAGTCCGTTGCACGGGAACATAAGACAAACGAGCGCAGGCTCTGACAACAGGAGAAGGGTCAGAGGTCAAATGTGCTGAACTACAAGAGACAAAGTCAAACATGTTGCTAGTGCAACAGTTCCTACTGTACCCACCTCGGGGCAGCGTGGTCGCAACCAGCTCCCTGTGGATGTGCCCGGGTCCACCACCAGGCGTCGCGCTGAAGCCGAAGGAATAGTGCCCCTCCTGCATCGGCACGTGCTGTTCCACGATGGAGCGCAGATGGGAGTTCCCGACAAGCAGAACGAACTAGCAACAAAAACAACAATATGTATTTAGTGATTGTCAGCACATCAAAAGTCACACATTCATTTCCTTCTCAAACTCATGAACTTGCCTTCTTGTCAGGAGACTCCTGTGGGAGCACCAGCCGGTGCTGCTTCCCGGACACTCCTGTGGGCCAAACCTTGGCGGGGTGTCGATAGCCGGGTCCACGGGCTTCAAAGTCAAAATAAATCACTGTAATATCAACAGAATTAAAAAGGAGGTGGAAATATTCTGAAATCAACTTACGTTCCTCGATGGGGGGCCAAAGAGGAGAGGGATCGAGCTCCTCCTCAGGAACAGCGGACTGCCCCGGGAGCAGCTCGACGGGAACAGCGGACTGCCCCGCGAGCTCCTCCTCGTGAATAGCCGACTGCCCTGGGAGCAGCTCGACGGGAACAGCCGACTCCCCAAGGAGCAGCTCGTCGGGAACAACGGATTGCCCCGCGAGCTCCTCCTCGGGAAGAGCGGACGGCCCCGCAAGCAGCTCGTCAGAAACAACACACTGCCCCGGGAGCAGCTCGACGGGAACAGCAGACTGCCCCGCGAGCTCCTCCTCAGAAACAGCGCACTGCCTCGCAAGCTGCTTCTCCCTCCTCCTCTTGGCCGCAAGGGATCGCCCGGACCCCTTGCCGCGCGGCATCTGAAAGTACAAAAGTGTAATGAGTAAACAACACAATGGTCAAACAATCAAACCGAAGTAGCCATGTCTTAAACCGAAGGCAGACTCTGTTTACACATAGAGGAACAACACTTCATATCATCCTAGCCTCAGTCATGTGCTGTAGAAGGTACTGACCTCATTCTGGCATCAATGGACTGAGGCAGAGATTACCACAGCATGGAATGGTATGACTCAGTCCACACTGTCAGCAGTTTAAGATTGAATTCAGGTTTGATGTGAAACAACTTTTGTTCTCATAGTGTCCTCACAGACAGGACCAGACATGGACCAAGCCAGAACCAGCAAAACCCAAACCACATAATCCTAGACTTATCTAGTTTAAGACAAAAAATATCCTGAAAAGAGATTTAGTCAACCTGCCAGACCCAGTACATTTCCCAATCTGACAACAGAAAACACTCCACCTCCTCCACGTTTTCACAACAGTAACGTTAAAAATAAAAAAACTAAAAGCTATTAACGCATCATTTAGAGTTAAATCTTTGTGGGACCCATCAGGTTAAAATAACAGATGTACACAAGACACAGAGCCTCATCATGTCTGCACCAACAGTGTCATCGTCACTACATTAATGTTTACATGACACTGCTCCACAACATGAAAGATGCACTTCAGAAATTATACTCCTGTACATTACACAAACTCTCACAGCAGAGAGCCAGAAAAAACACCACCAAAACTGGACAATTTCACCAAGAACTACAATAACAAAATAGTTTTAAATGATGATTTACTTGTGAGATGTCACAGTAAAACCAACAGGTCTAATGCAAACATATTAGCAGCATCATATCTGAGACAAAATGGCGACTTTCCTTGAAGGGACTATACCCAATTTTATTTCTAGAAATGAAAAAAAAATGAGTGTTGTCCTCCTTTGTAAACTCAAACTCTCATTATAAAACAATTTTATGAACTTTCAGGCAATTTTTCTAGCATTTTTGTGAACCTGACCCTGAATAGTGATCCTGCTAGTTGTGGAACGCCTATAAAACGTGTCCCTGTGACAAATTTGGAGGCTACAAACATGTTCGGAAAGTTAGGAATGAGTTGACCACAACTAACATTTTCAGTTAGTGACTTCCTTTTCATTGTTTTCAAATCAACAAAATCTTGTAGTGCCTTTAAACGCAGAGCCTAAAAAATCCCTCCTCCTACTACAGACATCACGTCACAAGTACAAAACCTACATACGGTCTGAAACAGTACCACGCTGAGGCTGAACCATAAGCCAGGTCAGAACACTACAGTAAAATTCACATGCATCAAGAAAAACAAAGCAACTGTCAAAAAGACCCACGAATATAAACTTTTTCCACATAAAAAGTTGCATAATGCACCTTTAAGTAAGACCCAAGGACATTGACAGAACGAGAAACAACATTTCTAAATCTAAAATCCTTAAATGCAGTTTGTATCAACGAATCAATACATGTTCTCCTGTAAACTAGTTCGTTTTTTAGTTATAATTTAATAAAGTCCACCTGCATGTTACAGATGTCCCAGTCAAACAGAATGCCTGTAGCAGAGTAACGCCCGGCTCACACTGAATCCGGTCCGGGTCCGGTCCGGTTTCGGTCCTGATCCGGTCCGGGTTTGCCCCAAACTACCACTCACATTGAGTCCGGCTGACACTGTGGCCAGCTCCGCCAGCTCCGGCGCCAGAAGCTGCGCCAGGCACAGAAACGGCCCTCGCGAGAACAGAAGCGCACGCGAGTTTCCCTCTTGGTGCGAGTTCACGTCATAAATAGCCCCATATATATAGGTAGTTTTTGTCAACAAAAGCCGTATTTGCCAGAACAACGACTCTCCCCAGTGAAGTGGATGCTTTAAACACACTAATGCCCCTGTGTCACTCGTAATGGAGAAATGTTTACATTTACGACGTTACACGCGTTTACAGGCGGAAAACGAGACCAAATAAGTAGTAAGCGGACAGATTTTATTTTGAAATACACCGGATCTTCCTCTCCCACGAGACCTGACTTCCTGTTTGGCTCGTGTTTTTCGTCAGCTTGATCCGTTGGGGGCTCCGGTATCCGGCAAAGATAGACTTCTTGCGGATTCTTTCCGTTGCCGCCGGAAGGCCGCCGGATGGCCTCGGTAGCCGGAGCCGGACTTCGCGGAGCGGTGTGAGTGTGCTACATTGGTTTTAATGACTTTCTAAGTTGGCGGACGCCGTACCTGGCGTTAACCGGATTCAGTGTGAGCCAGGGGTAACGCAAAATGGCCTCTTCCCAAGCAAAAAAACAAAACAAAAAAAATGCCTCTCCCCAAGCTAGACAAAATGGCCACTACACAAACCACACAGTCATGCCAGACGTAATGGTGCCGGAGCACCACGGAGACTCAGAAACCTTAAGCCTTTATTTTACCATCTAATGTTACCCGTGACATAAAAAGCCTTCTAGCTTCATTAGCATATGAATACATCAATAGGCTAACAACCAAAACGTAATTAAATCACAAAAAAGCCAGCACAAGAAATGCTAGCAAGTGAGTCAGCTTCTGAGAACAAGGGGCTAACAACCAAACTAAATTAAAATCACACAAAAGCTAACATTTTACCCCACATTTTAAATAAACCGCAATAAAAAGGAGGAAGAAAAAAGAAAGAAAAAAAAAAAGCCTCTCCCCAAGCGAGACAAAATGGCCGCTACACATAAACCACACACGTAATGGCCTCCGGAGCACCACGGAGACTCGGAAACCTTAAGCCTTTATTTTATCTAATGTTACCAGTGACATAAAAAGCCTGCTAGCTTCATTAGCATATGAATACATCAATAGGCTAACAACCAAAACGTAATTAAATCACAAAAAAGCCAGCACAAGAAATGCTAGCAAGTGAGTCAGCTTCTGAGAACAAGGGGCTAACAACCAAACTTAATTAAAATCACACAAAAGCAAACATTTTACCCCACATTTTAAATAAACCGCAATAAAAAGGAGGAAGAAAAAAAAAAAAGCCTCTCCCCAAGCTAGACAAAATGGCCACTACACAAACCACACAGTCATGCCAGACGTAATGGTGCCGGAGCACCACGGAGACTTGGAAACCTTAAGCCTTTATTTTATCTAACGTTACCAGTGACATAAAAAGCCTTCTAGCTTCATTAGCATATGAATACATCAATAGGCTAACAACCAAAACGTAATTAAATCACAAAAAAGCCAGCACAAGAAATGCTAGCAAGTGAGTCAGCTTCTGAGAACAAGGGGCTAACAACCAAACTAAATTAAAATCACACAAAAGCTAACATTTTACCCCACATTTTAAATAAACCGCAATAAAAAGGAGGAAGAAAAAAAAAAGAAAAAAAAAAAAGCCTCTCCCCAAGCGAGACAAAATGGCCGCTACACATAAACCACACACGTAATGGCCTCCGGAGCACCACGGAGACTCGGAAACCTTAAGCCTTTATTTTACCATCTAATGTTACCCGTGACATAAAAAGCCTGCTAGCTTCATTAGCATATGAATACATCAATAGGCTAACAACCAAAACGTAATTAAATCACAAAAAAGCCAGCACAAGAAATGCTAGCAAGTGAGTCAGCTTCTGAGAACAAGGGGCTAACAACCAAACTTAATTAAAATCACACAAAAGCAAACATTTTACCCCACATTTTAAATAAACCGCAATAAAAAGGAGAAAAAAAAAAAAAAAAGCCTCTCCCCAAGCTAGACAAAATGGCCACTACACAAACCACACAGTCATGCCAGACGTAATGGTGCCGGAGCACCACGGAGACTCAGAAACCTTAAGCCTTTATTTTACCATCTAATGTTACCCGTGACATAAAAAGCCTTCTAGCTTCATTAGCATATGAATACATCAATAGGCTAACAACCAAAACGTAATTAAATCACAAAAAAGCCAGCACAAGAAATGCTAGCAAGTGAGTCAGCTTCTGAGAACAAGGGGCTAACAACCAAACTAAATTAAAATCACACAAAAGCTAACATTTTACCCCACATTTTAAATAAACCGCAATAAAAAAGAGGAAGAAAAAAAAAAAGCCTCTCCCCAAGCGAGACAAAATGGCCGCTACACATAAACCACACAAGTAATGGCCTCCGGAGCACCACGGAGACTCGGAAACCTTAAGCCTTTATTTTATCTAATGTTACCAGTGACATAAAAAGCCTGCTAGCTTCATTAGCATATGAATACATCAATAGGCTAACAACCAAAACGTAATTAAATCACAAAAAAGCCAGCACAAGAAATGCTAGCAAGTGAGTCAGCTTCTGAGAACAAGGGGCTAACAACCAAACTTAATTAAAATCACACAAAAGCAAACATTTTACCCCACATTTTAAATAAACCGCAATAAAAAGGAGGAAAAAAAAAAAAAAAGCCTCTCCCCAAGCTAGACAAAATGGCCACTACACAAACCACACAGTCATGCCAGAGGTAATGGTGCCGGAGCACCACGGAGACTCAGAAACCTTAAGCCTTTATTTTACCATCTAATGTTACCCGTGACATAAAAAGCCTTCTAGCTTCATTAGCATATGAATACATCAATAGGCTAACAACCAAAACGTAATTAAATCACAAAAAAGCCAGCACAAGAAATGCTAGCAAGTGAGTCAGCTTCTGAGAACAAGGGGCTAACAACCAAACTAAATTAAAATCACACAAAAGCTAACATTTTACCCCACATTTTAAATAAACCGCAATAAAAAGGAGGAAGAAAAAAAAAAGAAAAAAAAAAAAGCCTCTCCCCAAGCGAGACAAAATGGCCGCTACACATAAACCACACACGTAATGGCCTCCGGAGCACCACGGAGACTCGGAAACCTTAAGCCTTTATTTTACCATCTAATGTTACCCGTGACATAAAAAGCCTGCTAGCTTCATTAGCATATGAATACATCAATAGGCTAACAACCAAAACGTAATTAAATCACAAAAAAGCCAGCACAAGAAATGCTAGCAAGTGAGTCAGCTTCTGAGAACAAGGGGCTAACAACCAAACTTAATTAAAATCACACAAAAGCAAACATTTTACCCCACATTTTAAATAAACCGCAATAAAAAGGAGGAAGAAAAAAAAAAAAGCCTCTCCCCAAGCTAGACAAAATGGCCACTACACAAACCACACAGTCATGCCAGACGTAATGGTGCCGGAGCACCACGGAGACTCAGAAACCTTAAGCCTTTATTTTACCATCTAATGTTACCCGTGACATAAAAAGCCTTCTAGCTTCATTAGCATATGAATACATCAATAGGCTAACAACCAAAACGTAATTAAATCACAAAAAAGCCAGCACAAGAAATGCTAGCAAGTGAGTCAGCTTCTGAGAACAAGGGGCTAACAACCAAACTAAATTAAAATCACACAAAAGCTAACATTTTACCCCACATTTTAAATAAACCGCAATAAAAAGGAGGAAGAAAAAAGAAAGAAAAAAAAAAAGCCTCTCCCCAAGCGAGACAAAATGGCCGCTACACATAAACCACACACGTAATGGCCTCCGGAGCACCACGGAGACTCGGAAACCTTAAGCCTTTATTTTATCTAATGTTACCAGTGACATAAAAAGCCTGCTAGCTTCATTAGCATATGAATACATCAATAGGCTAACAACCAAAACGTAATTAAATCACAAAAAAGCCAGCACAAGAAATGCTAGCAAGTGAGTCAGCTTCTGAGAACAAGGGGCTAACAACCAAACTTAATTAAAATCACACAAAAGCAAACATTTTACCCCACATTTTAAATAAACCGCAATAAAAAGGAGGAAAAAAAAAAAAAAAGCCTCTCCCCAAGCTAGACAAAATGGCCACTACACAAACCACACAGTCATGCCAGACGTAATGGTGCCGGAGCACCACGGAGACTCGGAAACCTTAAGCCTTTATTTTATCTAACGTTACCAGTGACATAAAAAGCCTTCTAGCTTCATTAGCATATGAATACATCAATAGGCTAACAACCAAAACGTAATTAAATCACAAAAAAGCCAGCACAAGAAATGCTAGCAAGTGAGTCAGCTTCTGAGAACAAGGGGCTAACAACCAAACTAAATTAAAATCACACAAAAGCTAACATTTTACCCCACATTTTAAATAAACCGCAATAAAAAGGAGGAAGAAAAAAAAAAGAAAAAAAAAAAAGCCTCTCCCCAAGCGAGACAAAATGGCCGCTACACATAAACCACACACGTAATGGCCTCCGGAGCACCACGGAGACTCGGAAACCTTAAGCCTTTATTTTACCATCTAATGTTACCCGTGACATAAAAAGCCTGCTAGCTTCATTAGCATATGAATACATCAATAGGCTAACAACCAAAACGTAATTAAATCACAAAAAAGCCAGCACAAGAAATGCTAGCAAGTGAGTCAGCTTCTGAGAACAAGGGGCTAACAACCAAACTTAATTAAAATCACACAAAAGCAAACATTTTACCCCACATTTTAAATAAACCGCAATAAAAAGGAGGAAAAAAAAAAAAAAAGCCTCTCCCCAAGCTAGACAAAATGGCCACTACACAAACCACACAGTCATGCCAGACGTAATGGTGCCGGAGCACCACGGAGACTCAGAAACCTTAAGCCTTTATTTTACCATCTAATGTTACCCGTGACATAAAAAGCCTTCTAGCTTCATTAGCATATGAATACATCAATAGGCTAACAACCAAAACGTAATTAAATCACAAAAAAGCCAGCACAAGAAATGCTAGCAAGTGAGTCAGCTTCTGAGAACAAGGGGCTAACAACCAAACTAAATTAAAATCACACAAAAGCTAACATTTTACCCCACATTTTAAATAAACCGCAATAAAAAGGAGGAAAAAAAAAAAAAAAGCCTCTCCCCAAGCTAGACAAAATGGCCACTACACATAAACCACACAAGTAATGGCCTCCGGAGCACCACGGAGACTCGGAAACCTTAAGCCTTTATTTTATCTAATGTTACCAGTGACATAAAAAGCCTGCTAGCTTCATTAGCATATGAATACATCAATAGGCTAACAACCAAAACGTAATTAAATCACAAAAAAGCCAGCACAAGAAATGCTAGCAAGTGAGTCAGCTTCTGAGAACAAGGGGCTAACAACCAAACTTAATTAAAATCACACAAAAGCAAACATTTTACCCCACATTTTAAATAAACCGCAATAAAAAGGAGGAAAAAAAAAAAAAAGCCTCTCCCCAAGCTAGACAAAATGGCCACTACACAAACCACACAGTCATGCCAGAGGTAATGGTGCCGGAGCACCACGGAGACTCAGAAACCTTAAGCCTTTATTTTACCATCTAATGTTACCCGTGACATAAAAAGCCTTCTAGCTTCATTAGCATATGAATACATCAATAGGCTAACAACCAAAACGTAATTAAATCACAAAAAAGCCAGCACAAGAAATGCTAGCAAGTGAGTCAGCTTCTGAGAACAAGGGGCTAACAACCAAACTAAATTAAAATCACACAAAAGCTAACATTTTACCCCACATTTTAAATAAACCGCAATAAAAAGGAGGAAGAAAAAAAAAAGAAAAAAAAAAAAGCCTCTCCCCAAGCGAGACAAAATGGCCGCTACACATAAACCACACACGTAATGGCCTCCGGAGCACCACGGAGACTCGGAAACCTTAAGCCTTTATTTTACCATCTAATGTTACCCGTGACATAAAAAGCCTGCTAGCTTCATTAGCATATGAATACATCAATAGGCTAACAACCAAAACGTAATTAAATCACAAAAAAGCCAGCACAAGAAATGCTAGCAAGTGAGTCAGCTTCTGAGAACAAGGGGCTAACAACCAAACTTAATTAAAATCACACAAAAGCAAACATTTTACCCCACATTTTAAATAAACCGCAATAAAAAGGAGGAAGAAAAAAAAAAAAGCCTCTCCCCAAGCTAGACAAAATGGCCACTACACAAACCACACAGTCATGCCAGACGTAATGGTGCCGGAGCACCACGGAGACTCAGAAACCTTAAGCCTTTATTTTACCATCTAATGTTACCCGTGACATAAAAAGCCTTCTAGCTTCATTAGCATATGAATACATCAATAGGCTAACAACCAAAACGTAATTAAATCACAAAAAAGCCAGCACAAGAAATGCTAGCAAGTGAGTCAGCTTCTGAGAACAAGGGGCTAACAACCAAACTAAATTAAAATCACACAAAAGCTAACATTTTACCCCACATTTTAAATAAACCGCAATAAAAAAGAGGAAGAAAAAAAAAAAGCCTCTCCCCAAGCGAGACAAAATGGCCGCTACACATAAACCACACACGTAATGGCCTCCGGAGCACCACGGAGACTCGGAAACCTTAAGCCTTTATTTTATCTAATGTTACCAGTGACATAAAAAGCCTGCTAGCTTCATTAGCATATGAATACATCAATAGGCTAACAACCAAAACGTAATTAAATCACAAAAAAGCCAGCACAAGAAATGCTAGCAAGTGAGTCAGCTTCTGAGAACAAGGGGCTAACAACCAAACTAAATTAAAATCACACAAAAGCTAACATTTTACCCCACATTTTAAATAAACCGCAATAAAAAAGAGGAAGAAAAAAAAAGCCTCTCCCCAAGCTAGACAAAATGGCCACTACACAAACCACACAGTCATGCCAGACGTAATGGCCGCCGGAGCACCACGGAGACTCGGAAACCTTAAGCCTTTATTTTACCATCTAATGTTACCAGTGACATAAAAAGCCTGCTAGCTTCATTAGCATATGAATAAATCAAAAGGCTAACAACCAAAACGTAATTAAATCACAAAAAAGCCAGCACAAGAAATGCTAGCAAGTGAGTCAGCTTCTGAGAACAAAGGGCTAACCACCAAACTAAATTAAAATCACACACAAGCTAACATTTTACCCCACATTTTAAATAAACAGCAATCAAAAGAAGAAAAGATTATGTTTTTCCTACCTTCTCCTGGGAAAGTGGCTCTCTGCCGATAGTCAAAGACGATCAGATGGTCCTTTCCCCAGCCGAAGATGTCCTCAATTGAAGAAAAAAAGGTCCACAGACAAAACGATAAACTCCCAAAAGACTAACAACAAAAAACAGTAATCCAATGATCCGACGATCGCAAAGGCAAGCCAAAGATGTAGAAAATACTTCTGACTGAAACACAAGTGAGGGATCACAAGTGTAGGTCTGGAAGTACTAGCGTTTTTTCCTCATCTCCCACTCTTATTTATAAGCTCCGGTGTGTCACAGCTCACCCCATGTCTCTCCACCAATCAGGACTGAGCGCGGGGAGGGGGTGGATCGTGGGGGGAGGGGCGTTGTTGCTGGGCAGATGACGCACAGGGATGGGAAACAAGGACCAATCAGGAATGAGCGTGGGGAGGGGGTGCATCGTGGGGGGAGGGGCGTTGTTGCTGGGGGGAGGGGCGTTGTTGCTGGGCAGATGACACACAGGGATGGGAGACAAGGACCAATCAAAACACTGTTTTGAAGACACTGCTGGTCCTGAGCACAAAATAAACTAAAACCAGTCTCACAAAATACATGATTAGTTTAGTGAGTGAAAGGACTAAAATATAAACCAGGACAGAAGAGATTATTTGTGTTGAGTTGCTTATATCTGCACCAGAACAGGGAAGACTAGAGAGACAAGTCGTAGGTTATTTTATCACAATTCATAGCAGATTTCTGTGGCTCTTTGGCTCAATCATTCAGACTGGAGTTTGAGAGATGCAGTTTCAAAACTGTTCTTTGTGCTTTATACAGATATACTTTTACTCCTGTGATGTGATTTCCAATAATTAAATAAGATGTGAATTATTTTGATGGAAAATGTAAGCTCTTAACCCCCGGCCAAAATAATTCCTGTTTAACCCCTTAACCCTTAATGTTGTCACAAAGTTTTGCCCAATGTTGAAATGATTTGATTTTTTTGAAATATGTGTTCCATTAGTGGGAAATAAAAAGGCGCGATAGCGCCACCTACAAAAGTTAAAATACTCCGGAAAAAAAACAAGATATAAAGTATATACCCCTGGACACAACATATAAAAAACAATGGCATTGGGCACAATAACGTAGGTTGAGAAGAAAAAAATGCATTGGGAGTCAAACAATAATTTATTTCGGAAATCCAAGTAATTTGGCAGAATAACAGATAATAAATGGCATCCTGATCTAAGAAGCTAATGGGAATCATACCGTATATTGTAGAGTGTTGCCATAGAGATGACCTAATGTTATTCCAGTGGGACGGTCACATAAATCTCACATTATGCAAAATTACAGCGCGTTAGCGCCCCCTGTAAGGAGCTTGTGGACAGTGGTCATGGAAGTACGGCCTGTCCGATGCTGCTTGTGAAAGAAAAAAGATTTGGGGCGCGCTAGCGCCCTCTGCAGGTTGGAGCCATCATTCACATGGAGACGCTGAAAATCTCGTTTTGATGTTTTCTCACAAAGATTAATGGCACATCAGGGCAATAAAATGTAGTGTGGCCACGTTGGCGCCCTCGGTAGGGTTATGGCGCGGCAATGGAGGCACTGAGGGAGGCCTCCATTACATGGTTGCTAGGCGACCAACAGGAGGTCGGCCATTTTGGGAAAAATAGAGTAATCAGCGCCGAAGGCGCCATTTCTTGCCTTTGCATCTTTTATAAACTCAACCTAGGGTGGCAGCGACGTTATAACCACGTAGGGCGCGGCAGCGCCTCCCGGTTATTGCGGCGGCGTGCGGGAACCGGCGTCAACCGGCCCACGAGACCCGCGAGGGCCTCTCGATGCCGCTTGCGGCTTTAATTAGGCCCGAGCGGCCTGCCGTAGCAAGGGCCTATTGTAATCGCAACGCAGTGCGCGCAGCGCACTGAACCTAGGTGCGCGGAGCGCACGAAAACAGCGCGAAGCGCTGTCCCCATGTCCAACGTAAACTCACCGTGTAAAACAGTGACTGCCCACACCTCTGGTGTGGGCCCTTATACTTATAATTGCTGCAAAATGAATGGGGGTATATGGCCAACTGTCATACGGAGGTGGATGACGAGCGCGAAGCGCTCGTCATTCACCTCCGAGCCCCACCGGTGCGTGCGGGAAGTCGAAAGCTTTAAAAAAATGCATAATATGTTGTAGTCGCGAAAGCGACTATATTGTTTTTGCAAGAAATATTATTATTCTTCTTTATTTATTCTTTCTTCTTCTTCTTCTTCTTCTGCTCTTTGAGCAGGAATTTGACCCCCTGAACATATTTGAAAACTCACCAAACTTTGCCCAAAATTCAGATCCGGTGAAAAATTAATTAAAATGTGTGTTTCATTTTGGGGAAATAAAAAATGGCGCGACAGCGCCACCTACAAAAGTGAAAATACATTACGCCTATGGGGAGGGGGCCAACGTCAACTTTGTCATAGAGCGACGAGATTCGGTACAGACATTTGTCATGTGACGACAACCAAAACATATTATTGTGGCCACGCCCCCAGACAAACCGGAAGTCCGCCATTTTGACAGGAAGTCGGGAAAATGGTGAGTCAGCGTTTTCGATGACGTCGCATTTTAACGAACTCCTCCTAGGGCGTTTCACCAAATGAGCCCAAAATGGCTCCAGCTCATCTCGAGATGTGGGGCATCAAAAGTTATCCAAATTTTTTGGCTAAGTTTTACGGTTTGTTTGCGGCGAAGCCGCAATCTTTACGAAGAATTTTGCGACTTACCAAAAACAACAAAATGCTCCCATTTGCACAAACAAACTCCAATAAAAAATCGGAAATATACATTTTATTGACCTTTCACCCCCGGACACAACACATGTGAAAAAGTGAGATTTGGCGCGATAGCGCCCCCTCTAGGCCGAGAACAAAAAATGCATTATGGGAAAAAAATTAGTTTCTTGGAAATGGATAAAATTCGGCACAATAATAGCTGATGGCATCCCGATCCAAAAAGCCAATGAGACCCATGCCGTATTTTGTACGGTATTGCCATGGAGACGACCGAGGCTCGCCATGTTATTCCAATGGGACTGACCCGCATATCACACATTATACACAATTACAGCTCGTTAGCGCCCTCTGTGAGGAGCTTGTGGACAGTAGTCATTGAAGTACGGCCCGTTAAGGACGTCTGATGCTGCTTGTGAAATAAAACAGATTATGGGTGTGCGCTAGCGCCCTCTAAAGGTTGGAGCCATCATTCACATGGAGACGCAAAAAATCTCGTTTTGATGTTTACTCACAAAGATTAATGGCACATCAGGGCAATAAAATGTAGTGTGGCCACGTTGGCGCCCTCGGTAGGGTTATGGCGCGGCAATGGAGGCACTGAGGGAGGCCTCCATTACATGGTTGCTAGGCGACCAACAGGAGGTCGGCCATTTTGGAAAAAAATCGAGTAATCAGCGCCTTAGGCGCTATTTCTTGCCTTTGCCTCTTTTATAAACTCGATCTAGGGTGGCAGCAACATCATAACCACGTAGGGCGCGGCAGCGCCTCCCGGTTATTGCGGCGGCGTGCGTCAACCGGCGTCAACCGGCCCACGAGACCCGCGAGGGCCTCTCGATGCCGCTTGCGGCTTTAATTAGGCCCGAGCGGCCTGCCGTAGCAAGGGCCTATTGTAATCGCAACGCAGTGCGCGCAGCGCACTGTACTGAGGTGCGCGGAGCGCACGAAAACAGCGCGAAGCGCTGTCCCCATGTCAAACGTAAACTCACCGTGTAAAACAGTGACTGCCCACACCTCTGGTGTGGGCCCTTATACTTATAATTGCAGCAAAATGAATGGGGGTATATGGCCAACTGTCATACGGAGGTGGATGACGAGCGCGAAGCGCTCGTCATTCACCTCCGAGCCCCACCGGTGCGTCGGGGAAGTCGAAAGCTTTAAAAAAATGCATAATATGTTGTAGTCGCGAAAGCGACTATATTGTTTTTGCAAGAAATATTATTATTCTTCTTTATTAGGCCCGAGCGGCCTGCCGTAGCAAGGGCCTATTGTAATCGCAACGCAGTGCGCGCAGCGCACTGAACCTAGGTGCGCGGAGCGCACGAAAACAGCGCGAAGCGCTGTCCCCATGTCAAACGTAAACTCACCGTGTAAAACAGTGACTGCCCACACCTCTGGTGTGGGCCCTTATACTTATAATTGCAGCAAAATGAATGGGGGTATATGGCCAACTGTCATACGGAGGTGGATGACGAGCGCGAAGCGCTCGTCATTCACCTCCGAGCCCCACGGGTGCGTAGGGGAAGTCGAAAGCTTTCCAAAAATGTATAATATGATGTTGTCGCGAAAGCGACTATATTGTTTTTGCAGGAAATATTATTATTCTTCTTTATTCTTCTTCTTCTTCTTTCTTCTGCTCTTTGAGCAGGAATTTGACCCCCTGAACGTAGTCAAAAACTCACCAAACTTTGCCCAAAATTCAGGTCCGGCGAAAAATTAATTAAAATGTGTGTTTCGTTTTGGGGAAATAAAAAATGGCGCGACAGCGCCACCTACAAAAGTGAAAATACATTGCGCCTATGGGGAGGGGGCCAACATAAACTTTGTCGTAGAGCGACGAGATTTGGTACAGACATTCGTCACGTGACGACAACCAAAAAACATTATTGTGGCCACGCCCCCTGACAAACCGGAAGTCCGCCATTTTGACAGGAAGTCCGGAAAATGCTGAGTCAGCGTTTTCGCTGACAATGCATTTTAACGAACTCCTCCTAGGGCGTTTCACCAAATGAGCCCAAAATCGCTCCAGCTCATCTCGAGATGTGGGGCATCAAAAGTTATCCAAATTTTTTGGCTAAGTTTTACGGTTTGTTTGCGGCGAAGCCGCAATCTTTACGAAGAATTTTGCGACTTTCCGAAAACAACAAAATGCTCCCATTTGCACAAACGAACTCCGATTAAAAATCGGAAATATACATTTTATTGGCCTTTGACCCCCGGACACAACAAATGTGAAAAAGTGAGATTTGGCGCGATAGCGCCCCCTCTAGGCTGAAAAGAAAAAATGCATTATGGAAAAAAAATTAGTTTCTCGGAAATGGATAAAATTCGGCACAGTAATAGCTGATGGCATCCCGATCCAAAAAGCCAATGAGACCCATACCGTATTTTGTACGGTGTTGCCATGGAGACGACCGAGGCCCACCATGTTATTCCAATGGGACTGACCCGCATATCACACATTATACACTATTACAGCGCGTTAGCGCCCTCTGTCAGGAGCTTTTGGACAGTAGTCATTGAAGTACGGCCCGTCAGGGCCGTACGATGCTGCTTGTGAACTAAAAAAGATTTGGGGCGCGCTAGCGCCCTCTGCAGGTTGGAGCCATCATTCACATGGAGACACGAAAAATCTCGTTTTGATGTTTACTCACAAAGATTAATGGCTCATCAGGGCAATAAAATGTAGTGTGGCCACGTTGGCGCCCTCGGTAGGGTTATGGCGCGGCAATGGAGGCACTAAGGGAGGCATCCATTACATGGTTGCTAGGCGACCAACAGGTGGTCGGCCATTTTGGGAAAAATCGAGTAATCAGCGCCGAAGGCGCCATTTCTCGCCTTTGCTCTTTTATAATCTCGACCTAGGGTGACAGCGACATTATAACCACGTAGGGCGCGGCAGCGCCTCCCGGTTATTGCGGCGGCGTGCGGGAACCGGCGTCAACCGGCCCACGAGACCCGCGAGGGCCTCTCGATGCCGCTTGCGGCTTTAATTAGGCCCGAGCGGCCTGCCGTAGCAAGGGCCTATTGTAATCGCAACGCAGTGCGCGCAGCGCACTGTACCTAGGTGCGCGGAGCGCACGAAAACAGCGCGAAGCGCTGTCCCCATGTCAAACGTAAACTCACCGTGTAAAACAGTGACTGCCCACACCTCTGGTGTGGGCCCTTATACTTATAATTGCAGCAAAATGAATGGGGGAATATGGCCAACTGTCATACGGAGGTGGATGACGAGCGCGAAGCGCTCGTCATCCACCTCCGAGCCCCACGGGTGTGTGGGGGAAGTCGAAAGCTTTAAAAAAATGCATAATATGTTGTAGTCGCGAAAGCGACTATATTGTTTTTGCAAGAAATATTATTATTCTTCTTTATTCTTCTTTCTTTCTTCTGCTCTTTGAGCAGGAATTTGACCCCCTGAACATAGTCAAAAACTCACCAAACTTTGCCCAAAATTCAGGTCCGGTGAAAAATTAATTAAAATGTGTGTTTCGTTTTGGGGAAATAAAAAATGGCGCGACAGCGCCACCTACAAAAGTGAAAATACATTGCGCCTATGGGGAGGGGGCCAACATAAACTTTGTCATAGAGCGACGGGATTCGGTACAGACATTCGTCATGTGACGACAACCAAAAAACATTATTGTGGCCACGCCCCCTGACAAACCGGAAGTCCGCCATTTTGACAGGAAGTCTGGAAAATGGTGAGTCAGCGTTTTCGCTGACGTCGCATTTTAACGAACTCCTCCTAGGGCGTTTCACCAAATGAGCCCAAAATCGCTCCAGCTCATCCCGAGATGTGGGGCATCAAAAGTTATCCAAATTTTTTGGCTACGTTTTACGGTTTGTTTGCGGCGAAGCCGCAATCTTTACGAAGAATTTTGTGACTTACCGAAAACAACAAAATGCTCCCATTTGCACAAATGAACTTCGATTAAAAATCGGAAATATACATTTTATTGACCTTTCACCCCCGGACACAACAAATGTGAAAAAGTGAGATTTGGCGCGATAGCGCCCCCTCTAGGCCGAGAACAAAAAATGCATTATGGGAAAAAAATTAGTTTCTCGGAAATTGATAAAATTCTGCACAATAATAGCTGATGGCATCCCGATCCAAAAAGCCAATAAGACCCATACCGTATTTTGTACGGTGTTGCCATGGAGACGACCGAGGCTCGCCATGTTATTCCAATGGGACTGACCCGCATATCACACATTATACACATTACAGCGCGTTAGCGCCCTCTGTGAGGAGCTTGTGGACAGTGGTCATGGAAGTACGGCCCGTCCGATGCTGCTTGTGAAATAAAAAAGATTTGGGGCGCGCTAGCGCCCTCTGCAGGCTGGAGCCATCATTCACATGAAGACGCTAAAAATGTCGTTTTGATGTTTACTCAAAGATTAATGGCTCATCAGGGCAATACAATGTAGTGTGGCCACGTTGGCGCCCCCGGTAGGGTTATGGCACGGCAATGGAGTCACTAAGGGAGGCCTCCATTACATGGTTGCTAGGCGACCAACAGGTGGTCGGCCATTTTGGGAAAAATCGAGTAATCAGCGCCGAAGGCGCCATTTCTCGCCTTTGCTCTTTTATAATCTCGACCTAGGGTGGCAGCGACATTATATGAACGTAGGGCGCGGCAGCGCCTCCCGGTTATTGCGGCGGCGTGCGGCAACCGGCGTCAACCGGCCACCGCGTCCCGCGAGGGCCTCTCGATGCCGCTTGCGGCTTTAATTTTTTTTCTTCTTCTTCTTCTTCTTCTTTCTTTCTTCTGCTCTTTGAGCAGGAATTTGACCCCCTGAACATAGTTGAAAACTCACCAAACTTTGCCCAAAATTCAGGTCCGGTGAAAAATTAATTAAAATGTGTGTTTCGTATTGGGGAAATAAAAAATGGCGCGACAGCGCCACCTACAAAAGTGAAAATACATTGCGCCTATGGGGAGGGGGCCAACATAAACTTTGTCGTAGAGCGACGGGATTCGGTACAGACATTCGTCATGTGACGACAACCAAAAAACATTATTGTGGCCACGCCCCCAGACAAACCGGAAGTCCGCCATTTTGACAGGAAGTCAGAAAAATGGTGAGTCAGCGTTTTCGCTGACGTCGCATTTTAACGAACTCCTCCTAGGGCGTTTCACCAAATGAGCCCAAAATCGCTCCAGCTCATCCCGAGATGTGGGACATCAAAAGTTATCCAAATTTTTTGGCTAAGTTTTACGGTTTGTTTGCGGCGAAGCCGCAATCTTTACGAACAATTTTGCGACTTATCAAAAACAACAAAATGCTCCCATTCGCACAAACGAAGTCCGATTAAAAATCGGAAATATACATTTTATTGACCTTTCACCCCCGGACACAACAAATGTGAAAAAGTGAGATTTGGCGCGATAGCGCCCCCTCTAGGCCGAGAAGAAAAAATGCATTATGGAAAAAAAATTAGTTTCTCGGAAATGGATAAAATTCGGCACAATAATAGCTGATGGCATCCCGGTCAAAAAAGCCAATGAGACCCATACCGTATTTTGTACGGTGTTGCCATGGAGACGCCCGGGGTCCACCATGTTATTCCAATGGGACTGACCCGCATATCACACATTATACACATTTACAGTGCGTTAGCGCCCTCTGTGAGGAGCTTGTGGACAGGTGTCATTGAAGTACGGCCCGTTAAGGACGTCTGATGCTGCTTGTGAAATAAAAAAGATTTGGGGCGCGCTAGCGCCCTCTGCAGGTTGGAGCCATCATTCACATGGAGACGCTAAAAATCTCGTTTTGATGTTTACTCACAAAGATTAATGGCACATCAGGGCAATAAAATGTAGTGTGGCCACGTTGGCGCCCTCGGTGGGTTATGGCGCGGCAATGGAGGCACTAAGGGAGGCCTCCATTACATGGTTGCTAGGCGACCAACAGGTGGTCGGCCATTTTGGGGAAAATCGAGTAATCAACGCCGAAGGCGCGATTTCTCGCCTTTGCTCTTTTATAATCTCGACCTAGGGTGGCAGCGACATTATAAGCAGGTAGGGCGCGGTAGCGCCTCCCGGTTATTGCGGCGGCGTGCGGCAACCGGCGTCAACCGGCCAACGAACCCCCGCGAGGGCCTCTCGATGCCGCTTGCGGCTTTAATTAGGCCCGAGCGGCCTGCCGTAGCAAGGGCCTATTGTAATCGCAACGCAGTGCGCGCAGCGCACTGTACCGAGGTGCGCGGAGCGCACGAAAACAGCGCGAAGCGCTGTCCCCATGTCAACCGTAAACTCACCGTGTAAAACAGTGACTGCCCACACCTCTGGTGTGGGCCCTTATACTTGTAATTGCAGCAAAATCAATGGGGGTATATGGCCAACTGTCATACGGAGGTGGATGACGAGCGCGAAGCGCTCGTCATTCACCTCCGAGCCCCACGGGTGCGTGGGGGAAGTCGAAAGCTTTAAAAAAATGCATAATATGTTGTAGTCGCGAAAGCGACTATATTGTTTTTGCAAGAAATATTATTATTCTTCTTTATTTATTCTTTCTTCTTCTTCTTCTTCTGCTCTTTGAGCAGGAATTTGACCCCCTGAACATAGTTGAAAACTCACCAAACTTTGCCCAAAATTCAGATCCGGTGCAAAATTAATTAAAATATGTGTTTCGTTTTGGGGAAATAAAAAATGGCGCGACAGCGCCACCTACAAAAGTGAAAATACATTGCGCCTATGGGGAGGGGGCCAACATAAACTTTGTCATAGAGCGACGAGATTCGGTACAGACATTCGTCCTGTGAGGACAAACAAAATATATTATTGTGGCCACGCCCCCAGACAAACCGGAAGTCCGCCATTTTGACAGGACGTCGGGAAAATGCTGAGTCAGCGTTTTCGCTGACGTCGCATTTTAACGAACTCCTCCTAGGGCGTTTCACCAAATGAGCCCAAAATCGCTCCACTTCATCTCGAGATGTGGGGCATCAAAAGTTATCCAAATTTTTTGGCTAAGTTTTACGGTTTGTTTGCGGCGAAGCCGCAATCTTTACGAAGATTTTTGCGACTTTCCGAAAACAACAAAATGCTCCCATTTGCACAAACGAACTCCGATTAAAAATCGGAAATATACATTTTATTGGCCTTTGACCCCCGGACACAACAAATGTGAAAAAGTGAGATTTGGCGCGATAGCGCCCCCTCTAGGCTGAAAAGAAAAAATGCATTATGGAAAAAAAATTAGTTTCTCGGAAATGGATAAAATTCGGCACAATAATAGCTGATGGCATCTCGATCCAAAAAGCCAATGAGACCCATACCGTATTTTGTACGGTGTTGCCATGGTGACGCCCGGGGCCCACCATGTTATTCCAATGGGACTGACCCGCATATCACACATTATACACAATTACAGCGCGCTAGCGCCCTCTGTCAGGAGCTTGTGGACAGTAGTGATTGAAGTACGGCCCGTTAAGGACGTCTGATGCTGCTTGTGAAATAAAACAGATTTGGGGCGCGCTAGCGCCCTCTGCAGGTTGGAGCCATCATTCACATGAAGATGCGAAAAATCTCGTTTTGATGTTTACTCACAAAGATTAATGGCATATCAGGGCAATAAAATGTAGTGTGGCCACGTTGGCGCCCTCGGTAGGGTTATGGCGCAGCAATGGCGGCACTAAGGGAGGCGTCCATTACATGGTTGCTAGGCGACCAACAGGTAGTCGGCCATTTTGGGAAAAATCGAGTAATCAGCGCCGAAGGCGCCATTTCTCGCCTTTGCTCTTTTATAATCTCGACCTAGGGTGGCAGCGACATTATAACCACGTAGGGCGCGGCAGCGCCTCCCGGTTATTGTGGCGGCGTGCGGGAACCGGCGTCAACCGGCCAACGAACCCCCGCGAGGGCCTCTCGATGCCGCTTGCGGCTTTAATTTTTCTTCTTCTTCTTTCTTTCTTCTGCTCTTTGAGCAGGAATTTGACCCCCTGAACATAATCAAAAACTCACCAAACTTTGCCCAAAATTCAGATCCGGCGAAAAATTTATTAAAATGTGTGTTTCGTTTTGGGGAAATAAAAAATGGCGCCACAGCGCCACCTACAAAAGTGAAAATACATTGCGCCTATGGGGAGGGGGCCAACATAAACTTTGTCGTAGAGCGACGAGATTTGGTACAGACCTTCGTCCTGTGAGGACAAACAAAATATATTATTGTGGCCACGCCCCCAGACAAACCGGAAGTCCGCCATTTTGACAGGAAGTCGGGAAAATGCTGAGTCAGCGTTTTCGCTGACGTCGCATTTTAACGAACTCCTCCTAGGGCGTTTCACCAAATGAGCCCAAAATCGCTCCAGCTCATCCCGAGATGTGGGGCATCAAAAGTTATCCAAATTTTTTGGCTAAGTTTTATGGTTTGTTTGCGGCGAAGCCGCAATCTTTACGAATAATTTTGCGACTTACCGAAAACAACAAAATGCTCCCATTTGCACAAACGAACTCCGATTAAAAATCGGAAATATACATTTTATTGACCTTTCACCCCCGGACACAACAAATGTGAAAAAGTGAGATTTGGCGCGATAGCGCCCCCTCTAGGCCGAGAACAAAAAATGCATTATGGGAAAAAAATTAGTTTCTCGGAAATTGATAAAATTCGGCACAATAATAGCTGATGGCATCCCGATCCAAAAAGCCAATGAGACCCATACCGTATTTTGTACGGTGTTGCCATGGAGACGACCAAGGCTCCCCATGTTAATCCCATAGGACTGACACACAAATCACACATTATACACAATTACAGCTCGTTAGCGCCCTCTGTAAGGAGCTTGTGGACAGTAGTCATTAAAGTACGGCCCGTCAAGGCCGTCCGATGCTGCTTGTGAAATAAAAAAGATTTGGGGCGCGCTAGCGCCCTCTGCAGGTTGGAGCCATCATTCACATGGAGACGCTAAAAATCTCGTTTTGATGTTTACTCACAAAGATTAATGGCTTATCAGGGCAATAAAATTTAGTGTGGCCACGTTGGCGCCCTCGGTAGGGTTATGGCGCGGCAATGGAGGCACTAAGGGAGGCCTCCATTACATGGTTGCTAGGCGACCAACAGGTGGTCGGCCATTTTGGAAAAAAACTAGTAATCAGCGCCGAAGGCGCCATTTCTCGCCTTTGCTCTTTTATAAACTGCACCGAGGGTGGCAGCGACATTATAACCACGTAGGGCGCGGCAGCGCCTCCCGGTTATTGCGGCGGCGTGCGGGAACCGGCGTCAACCGGCCCACGAACCCCCGCGAGGGCCTCTCGATGCCGCTTGCGGCTTTAATTCTTTCTTCTTCTTCTTCTTCTTCTGCTCTTTGAGCAGGAATTTGACCCCCTGAACATAGTCAAAAACTCACCAAACTTTGCCCAAAATTCAGATCCGGTGAAAAATTAATAAAAATGTGTGTTTCGTTTTGGGGAAATAAAAAATGGCGCGACAGCGCCACCTACAAAAGTGAAAATACATTGCGCCTATGGGGAGGGGGCCAACATAAACTTTGTCGTAGAGCGACGAGATTTGGTACAGACATTCGTCACGTGACGACAACCAAAAAACATTATTGTGGCCACGCCCCCTGACAAACCGGAAGTCCGCCATTTTGACAGGAAGTCCGGAAAATGCTGAGTCAGCGTTTTCGCTGACAATGCATTTTAACGAACTCCTCCTAGGGCGTTTCACCAAATGAGCCCAAAATCGCTCCAGCTCATCCCGAGATGTGGGGCATCAAAAGTTATCCAAATTTTTTGGCTAAGTTTTACGGTTTGTTTGCGGCGAAGCCGCAATCTTTACGAAGAATTTTGCGACTTACCGAAAACAACAAAATGCTCCCATTTGCACAAACGAACTCCGATTAAAAATCGGAAATATACATTTTATTGACCTTTCACCCCCGGACACAACAAATGTGAAAAAGTGAGATTTGGCGCGATAGCGCCCCCTCTAGGCCGAGAACAAAAAATGCATTATGGAAAAAACATTAGTTTCTCGGAAATGAATAAAATTCGGCACAATATTAGCTGATGGCATCCCGATCCAAAAAGCCAATGAGACCCATACCGTATTTTGTACGGTGTTGCCATGGAGACGACCGAGGCCCACCATGTTAATCCAATGGGACTGACCTGCATATCACACATTATACACAATTACAGCTCGTTAGCGCCCTCTGTGAGGAGCTTGTGGACAGTAGTCATTGAAGTACGGCCCGTCAGGGCCGTCCGATGCTGCTTGTGAAATAAAAAAGATTTGGGGCGCGCTAGCGCCCTCTGCAGGTTGGAGCCATCATTCACATGGAGACACGAAAAATCTCGTTTTGATGTTTACTCAAAGATTAATGGCACATCAGGGCAATAAAATGTAGTGTGGCCACGTTGGCGCCCTCGGTAGGGTTATGGCGCGGCAATGGAGGCACTGAGGGAGGCCTCCATTACATGGTTGCTAGGCGACCAACAGGTGGTCGGCCATTTTGGGAAAAATAGAGTAATCAGCGCCGAAGGCGCCATTTCTCGCCTTTGCTCTTTTATAATCTCGACCTAGGGTGGCAGCGACATTATAACCACGTAGGGCGCGGCAGCGCCTCCCGGTTATTGCGGCGGCGTGCGGCAACCGGCGTCAACCGGCCAACGAGACCCGCGAGGGCCTCTCGATGCCGCTTGCGGCTTTAATTAGGCCCGAGCGGCCTGCCGTAGCAAGGGCCTATTGTAATCGCAACGCAGTGCGCGCAGCGCACTGTACCTAGGTGCGCGGAGCGCACGAAAACAGCGCGAAGCGCTGTCCCCATGTCAAACGTAAACTCACCGTGTAAAACAGTGACTGCCCACACCTCTGGTGTGGGCCCTTATACTTATAATTGCAGCAAAATGAATGGGGGAATATGGCCAACTGTCATACGGAGGTGGATGACGAGCGCGAAGCGCTCGTCATCCACCTCCGAGCCCCACGGGTGTGTGGGGGAAGTCGAAAGCTTTAAAAAAATGCATAATATGTTGTAGTCGCGAAAGCGACTATATTGTTTTTGCAAGAAATATTATTATTCTTCTTTATTCTTCTTTCTTTCTTCTGCTCTTTGAGCAGGAATTTGACCCCCTGAACATAGTCAAAAACTCACCAAACTTTGCCCAAAATTCAGGTCCGGTGAAAAATTAATTAAAATGTGTGTTTCGTTTTGGGGAAATAAAAAATGGCGCGACAGCGCCACCTACAAAAGTGAAAATACATTGCGCCTATGGGGAGGGGGCCAACATAAACTTTGTCATAGAGCGACGGGATTCGGTACAGACATTCGTCATGTGACGACAACCAAAAAACATTATTGTGGCCACGCCCCCTGACAAACTGGAAGTCCGCCATTTTGACAGGAAGTCTGGAAAATGGTGAGTCAGCGTTTTCGCTGACGTCGCATTTTAACGAACTCCTCCTAGGGCGTTTCACCAAATGAGCCCAAAATCGCTCCAGCTCATCCCGAGATGTGGGGCATCAAAAGTTATCCAAATTTTTTGGCTACGTTTTACGGTTTGTTTGCGGCGAAGCCGCAATCTTTACGAAGAATTTTGTGACTTACCGAAAACAACAAAATGCTCCCATTTGCACAAATGAACTTCGATTAAAAATCGGAAATATACATTTTATTGACCTTTCACCCCCGGACACAACAAATGTGAAAAAGTGAGATTTGGCGCGATAGCGCCCCCTCTAGGCCGAGAACAAAAAATGCATTATGGGAAAAAAATTAGTTTCTCGGAAATTGATAAAATTCGGCACAATAATAGCTGATGGCATCCCGATCCAAAAAGCCAATAAGACCCATACCGTATTTTGTACGGTGTTGCCATGGAGACGATCAAGGCTCCCCATGTTAATCCAATAGGACTGACACACAAATATCACATTATACACAATTACAGCGCGCTAGCGCCCTCTGTCAGGAGCTTGTGGACAGTAGTAATTGAAGTACGGCCCGTCAAGGCCGTCCGATGCTGCTTGTGAAATAAAAAAGATTTGGGGCGCGCTAGCGCCCTCTGCAGGTTGGAGCCATCATTCACATGGAGACGCTAAAAATCTCATTTTGACGTTTACTCACAAAGATTAATGGCTCATCAGGGCAATAAAATGTAGTGTGGCCACGTTGGCGCACTCGGTGGGTTATGGCGCGGCAATGGAGGCACTAAGGGAGCCTCCATTACATGGTTGCTAGGCGACCAACAGGTGGTCGGCCATTTTGGGAAAAATCGAGTAATCAGCGCCGAAGGCGCCATTTCTCGCCTTTGCCTCTTTTATAATCTCGACCTAGGGTGGCAGCGACATTATAACCACGTAGGGCGCGGCAGCGCCTCCCGGTTATTGCGGCGGCGTGCGGCAACCGGCGTCAACCGGCCACCGCGTCCCGCGAGGGCCTCTCGATGCCGCTTGCGGCTTTAATTAGGCCCGAGCGGCCTGCCGTAGCAAGGGCCTATTGTAATCGCAAAGCAGTGCGCGCAGCGCACTGTACTGAGGTGCGCGGAGCGCACGAAAACAGCGCGAAGCGCTGTCCCCATGTCAAACGTAAACTCACCGTGTATAAAACAGTGACTGCCCACACCTCTGGTGTGGGCCCTTATACTTATAATTGCAGCAAAATGAATGGGGGTATATGGCCAACTGTCATACGGAGGTGGATGACGAGCGCGAAGCGCTCGTCATTCACCTCCGAGCCCCACCGGTGCGTCGGGGAAGTCGAAAGCTTTAAAAAAATGCATAATATGTTGTAGTCGCGAAAGCGACTATATTGTTTTTGCAAGAAATATTATTATTCTTCTTTATTCTTCTTCTTCTTCTTCTTTCTTCTTCTGCTCTTTGAGCAGGAATTTGACCCCCTGAACGTAGTCAAAAACTCACCAAACTTTGCCCAAAATTCAGATCCGGTGAAAAATTAATTAAAATGTGTGTTTCGTATTGGGGAAATAAAAAATGGCGCGACAGCGCCACCTACAAAAGTGAAAATACATTGCGCCTATGGGGAGGGGGCCAACATAAACTTTGTCGTAGAGCGACGGGATTCGGTACAGACATTCGTCATGTGACGACAACCAAAAAACATTATTGTGGCCACGCCCCCAGACAAACCGGAAGTCCGCCATTTTGACAGGAAGTCAGAAAAATGGTGAGTCAGCGTTTTCGCTGACGTCGCATTTTAACGAACTCCTCCTAGGGCGTTTCACCAAATGAGCCCAAAATCGCTCCAGTTCATCTCGAGATGTGGGGCATCAAAAGTTATCCAAATTTTTTGGCTAAGTTTTACGGTTTGTTTGCGGCGAAGCCGCAATCTTTACGAAGAATTTTGCGACTTACCGAAAACAACAAAATGCTCCCATTCACACAAACGAACTCCGATTAAAAATCGGAAATATACATTTTATTGATCTTTCGCCCCCGGACACAACAAATGTGTAAAAGTGAAATTTGGCGCGATAGCGCCCCCTCTAGGCCGAGAACAAAAAATGCATTATGGGAAAAAAATTTGTTTCTCGGAAATGGATAAAATTCGGCACAAAAATAGCTGATAGCATCCCGGTCAAAAAAGCCAATGAGACCCATACCGTATTTTGTACGGTGTTGCCATGGAGACGACCAAGGCTCGCCATGTTATTCCAATGGGACTGACCCGCATATCACACATCATACACAATTACAGCGCGTTAGCGCCATCTGTCAGGAGCTTGTGGACAGTAGTCATTGAAGTACGGCCCGTCAGGGCCGTCCGATGCTGCTTGTGAAATAAAAAAGATTTGGGGCGCGCTAGCGCCCTCTGCAGGTTGGAGCCATTATTCACATGGAGACGCAAAAAATCTTGTTTTGACGTTTACTCACAAAGATTAATGGCTCATCAGGGCAATAAAATGTAGTGTGGCCACGTTGGCGCCCTCGGTGGGTTATGGCGCGGCAATGGAGGCACTAAGGGAGGCCTCCATTACATGGTTGCTAGGCGACCAACAGGAGGTCGGCCATTTTGGGAAAAATAGAGTAATCCGCGCCGAAGGCGCCATTTCTTGCCTTCTCCTCTTTCATAAACTCGACCTAGGGTGGCAGCGACATTATAACCACGTAGGGCACGGCAGCGCCTCCCGGTTATTGCGGCGGCGTGCGACAACCGGCGTCAACCGGCCAACGAACCCCCGCGAGGGCCTCTCGATGCCGCTTGCGGCTTTAATTTCTTCTTCTTCTTCTTCTTTCTTCTGCTCTTTGAGCAGGAATTTGACCCCCTGAACGTAGTTGAAAACTCACCAAACTTTGCCCAAAATTCAGATCCGGTGAAAAATTAATTAAAATGTGTGTTTCGTTTTGGGGAAATAAAAAATGGCGCGACAGCGCCACCTACAAAAGTGAAAATACATTGCGCCTATGGGGAGGGGGCCAACATAAACTTTGTCATAGAGCGACGAGATTCGGTACAGACATTCGTCATGTGACGACAACCAAAAAACATTATTGTGGCCACGCCCCCAAACAAACCGGAAGTCCGCCATTTTGACAGGAAGTCGGGAAAATGGTGAGTCGGCGTTTTCGCTGACGTCGCATTTTAACGAACTCCTCCTAGGGCGTTTCACCAAATGAGCCCAAAATCGCTCCAGCTCATCTCGAGATGTGGGGCATCAAAAGTTATCCAAATTTTTTGGCTAAGTTTTACGGTTTGTTTGCGGCGAAGCCGCAATCTTTACGAAGAATTTTGCGACTTATCGAAAACTGCAAATTGGTCCCATTCGCACAAACTAACTCCGATTAAAAATCGGAAATATACATTTTATTGACCTTTCACCCCCGGACACAACAAATGTGAAAAAGTGAGATTTGGCGCGATAGCGCCCCCTCTAGGCCGAGAAGAAAAAATGCATTATGGGAAAAAAATTAGTTTCTCGGAAATGGATAAAATTCGGCACAATAATAGCTGATGGCATCCCGATCCAAAAAGCCAATGAGACCCATACCGTATTTTGTACGGTGTTGCCATGGAGACGACCAAGGCTCCCCATGTTAATCCAATAGGACTGACACACAAATCTCACATTATACACAATTACAGTGCGTTAGCGCCCCCTGTAAGGAGCTTGTGGACAGTAGTCATTGAAGTACGGCCCGTCAGGGCCGTCCGATGCTGCTTGTGAAATAAAAAAGATTTGGGGCGCGCTAGCGCCCTCTGCAGGTTGGAGCCTTAATTCACATGGAGACGCTAAAAATCTCGTTTTGATGTTTACTCAAAGATTAATGACACATCAGGCCAATAAAATGTAGTGTGGCCACACTAGCGCCCTCGGTGGGTTATGGCGCGGCAATGGAGGCACTAAGGGAGGCCTCCATTACATGGTTGCTAGGCGACCAACAGGTGGTCGGCCATTTTGGGAAAAAACGAGTAATCAGCGCCGGAGGCGCCATTTCTCGCCTTTGCTCTTTTATAATCTCGACCTAGGGTGGCAGCGACATTATAACCACGTAGGGAGCGGCAGCGCCTCCCGGTTATTGCGGCGGCGTGCGTCAACCGGCGTCTACCAGCCCACGAGACCCGCGAGGGCCTCTCGATGCCGCTTGCGGCTTTAATTAGGCCCGAGCGGCCTGCCGTAGCAAGGGCCTATTGTAATCGCAACGCAGTGCGCGCAGCGCACTGTACCGAGGTGCGCGGAGCGCACGAAAACAGCGCGAAGCGCTGTCCCCATGTCAAACGTAAACTCACCGTGTAAAACAGTGACTGCCCACACCTCTGGTGTGGGCCCTTATACTTATAATTGCAGCAAAATGAATGGGGGTATATGGCCAACTGTCATACGGAGGTGGATGACGAGCGCGAAGCGCTCGTCATTCACCTCCGAGCCCCACCGGTGCGTCGGGGAAGTCGAAAGCTTTAAAAAAATGCATAATATGTTGTAGTCGCGAAAGCGACTATATTGTTTTTGCAAGAAATATTATTATTCTTCTTTATTCTTCTTCTTCTTCTTCTTTCTTCTGCTCTTTGAGCAGGAATTTGACCCCCTGAACATAGTCAAAAACTCACCAAACTTTGCCCAAAATTCAGGTCCGGTGAAAAATTAATTAAAATGTGTGTTTCGTTTTGGGGAAATAAAAAATGGCGCGACAGCGCCACCTACAAAAGTGAAAATACATTGCGCCTATGGGGAGGGGGCCAACATAAACGTTGTCATAGAGCGACGAGATTCGGTAGAGACATTTGTCACGTGACGACAACCAAAAAACATTATTGTGGCCACGCCCCCTGACAAACCGGAAGTCCGCCATTTTGACAGGAAGTCGGGAAAATGGTGAGTCAGCGTTTTCGCTGACGTCGCATTTTAACGAACTCCTCCTAGGGCGTTTCACCAAATGAGCCCAAAATCGCTCCAGCTCATCTCGAGATATGGGGCATCAAAAGTTATCCAAATTTTTTGGCTAAGTTTTACGGTTTGTTTGCGGCGAAGCCGCAATCTTTACGAAGAATTTTGCGACTTACCGAAAACAACAAAATGCTCCCATTTGCACAAACGAACTCCGATTAAAAATCGGAAATATACATTTTATTGACCTTTCACCCCCGGACACAACAAATGTGAAAAAGTGAGATTTGGCGCGATAGCGCCCCCTCTAGGCCGAGAACAAAAAATGCATTATGGGAAAAAAATTAGTTTCTCGGAAATGAATAAAATTTGGCACAGTATTAGCTGATGGCATCCCGATCCAAAAAGCCAATGAGACCCATACCGTATTTTGTACGGTGTTGCCATGGAGACGACCGAGGCTCGCCATGTTATTCCAATGGGACTGACCCGCATATCACACATTATACACATTACAGCGCGTTAGCGCCCTCTGTGAGGAGCTTGTGGACAGTGGTCATGGAAGTACGGCCCGTCCGATGCTGCTTGTGAAATAAAAAAGATTTGGGGCGCGCTAGCGCCCTCTGCAGGCTGGAGCCATCATTCACATGAAGACGCTAAAAATGTCGTTTTGATGTTTACTCAAAGATTAATGGCTCATCAGGGCAATACAATGTAGTGTGGCCACGTTGGCGCCCCCGGTAGGGTTATGGCACGGCAATGGAGTCACTAAGGGAGGCCTCCATTACATGGTTGCTAGGCGACCAACAGGTGGTCGGCCATTTTGGGAAAAATCGAGTAATCAGCGCCGAAGGCGCCATTTCTCGCCTTTGCTCTTTTATAATCTCGACCTAGGGTGGCAGCGACATTATATGAACGTAGGGCGCGGCAGCGCCTCCCGGTTATTGCGGCGGCGTGCGGCAACCGGCGTCAACCGGCCACCGCGTCCCGCGAGGGCCTCTCGATGCCGCTTGCGGCTTTAATTAGGCCCGAGCGGCCTGCCGTAGCAAGGGCCTATTGTAATCGCAACGCAGTGCGCGCAGCGCACTGAACCTAGGTGCGCGGAGCGCACGAAAACAGCGCGAAGCGCTGTCCCCATGTCAAACGTAAACTCACCGTATAAAACAGTGACTGCCCACACCTCTGGTGTGGGCCCCTTATACTTATAATTGCAGCAAAATGAATGGGGGTATATGGCCAACTGTCATACGGAGGTGGATGACGAGCGCGAAGCGCTCGTCATTCACCTCCGAGCCCCACGGGTGCGTCGGGGAAGTCGAAAGCTTTCCAAAAATGTATAATATGTTGTTGTCGCGAAAGCGACTATATTGTTTTTGCAGGAAATATTATTATTCTTTCTTTCTTTCTTTCTTTCTTTCTTTCTTCTTCTGCTCTTTGAGCAGGAATTTGACCCCCTGAACATAGTCAAAAACTCACCAAACTTTGCCCAAAATTCAGATCCGGCGAAAAATTAATTAAAATATGTGTTTCGTTTTGGGGAAATAAAAAATGGCGCGACAGCGCCACCTACAAAAGTGAAAATACATTGCGCCTATGGGGAGGGGGCCCACATAAACTTTGTCGTAGAGCGACGGGATTCGGTACAGACATTCGTCATGTGACGACAACCAAAAAACATTATTGTGGCCACGCCCCCAGACAAACCGGAAGTCCGCCATTTTGACAGGAAGTCAGAAAAATGGTGAGTCAGCGTTTTCGCTGACGTCGCATTTTAACGAACTCCTCCTAGGGCGTTTCACCAAATGAGCCCAAAATCGCTCCAGCTCATCCCGAGATGTGGGGCATCAAAAGTTATCCAAATTTTTTGGCTTAGTTTTACGGTTTGTTTGCGGCGAAGCCGCAATCTTTACGAAGAATTTTGCGACTTTCCGAAAACAACTAAATGCTCCCATTCGCACAAACGAACTCCGATTAAAAATCGGAAATATACATTTTATTGACCTTTCACCCCCGGACACAACCAATGTGAAAAAGTGAGATTTGGCGCGATAGCGCCCCCTCCAGGCTGAATAGAAAAAATGCATTATGGGAAAAAAATTAGTTTATCGGAAATGGATCAAATTCGGCACAATAATAGCTGATGGCATCCCAATCCAAAAACCCAATGAGACCCATACCGTATTTTGTACGGTGTTGCCATGGAGACGACCGAGGCTCGCCATGTTATTCCAATGGGACTGACCCGCATATCACACATTATACACATTTACAGCGCGTTAGCGCCCTCTGTGAGGAGCTTGTGGACAGTGGTCATTGAAGTACGGCCCGTCAGGGCCGTCCGATGCTGCTTGTGAAATGAAACAAATTTGGGGCGCGCTAGCGCCCTCTGCAGGTTGGAGCCATCATTCACATGGAGACGCTAAAAATCTCGTTTTGATGTTTACTCACAAACATTAATGGCCCATCAGGGCAATAAAATGTAGTGTGGCCACGTTGGCACCCTCGGTGGGTTATGGCGCGGCAATGGAGGCACTAAAGGAGGCCTCTATTACATGGTTGCTAGGCGACCAACAGGTGGTCGGCCATTTTGGGAAAAATTGAGTAATCAGCGCCGAAGGCGCCATTTCTCGCCTTTGCTCTTTTATTATCTCGACCTAGGGTGGCAGCGACATTATAACCACGTAGGGCGCGGCAGCGCCTCCCGGTTATTGCGGCGGCGTGCGGGAACCGGCGTCAACCGGCCCACTAGACCCGCGAGGGCCTCTCGATGCCGCTTGCGGCTTTAATTTTTCTTCTTCTTCTTCTTCTTCTTTCTTTCTTCTGCTCTTTGAGCAGGAATTTGACCCCCTGAACATAGTTGAAAACTCACCAAACTTTGCCCAAAATTCAGGTCCGGTGAAAAATTAATTAAAATGTGTGTTTCGTATTGGGGAAATAAAAAATGGCGCGACAGCGCCACCTACAAAAGTGAAAATACATTGCGCCTATGGGGAGGGGGCCAACATAAACTTTGTCGTAGAGCGACGGGATTCGGTACAGACATTCGTCATGTGACGACAACCAAAAAACATTATTGTGGCCACGCCCCCAGACAAACCGGAAGTCCGCCATTTTGACAGGAAGTCAGAAAAATGGTGAGTCAGCGTTTTCGCTGACGTCGCATTTTAACGAACTCCTCCTAGGGCGTTTCACCAAATGAGCCCAAAATCGCTCCAGCTCATCCCGAGATGTGGGACATCAAAAGTTATCCAAATTTTTTGGCTAAGTTTTACGGTTTGTTTGCGGCGAAGCCGCAATCTTTACGAACAATTTTGCGACTTATCAAAAACAACAAAATGCTCCCATTCGCACAAACGAAGTCCGATTAAAAATCGGAAATATACATTTTATTGACCTTTCACCCCCGGACACAACAAATGTGAAAAAGTGAGATTTGGCGCGATAGCGCCCCCTCTAGGCTGAGAAGAAAAAATGCATTATGGAAAAAAAATTAGTTTCTCGGAAATGGATAAAATTCGGCACAGTAATAGCTGATGGCATCCCGATCAAAAAAGCCAATGAGACCCATACCGTATTTTGTACGGTGTTGCCATGGAGACGACCGAGGCTCGCCATGTTATTCCAATGGGACTGACCCGCATATCACACATTATACACTATTACAGCGCGTTAGCGCCCTCTGTCAGGAGCTTTTGGACAGTAGTCATTGAAGTACGGCCCGTCAGGGCCGTACGATGCTGCTTGTGAACTAAAAAAGATTTGGGGCGCGCTAGCGCCCTCTGCAGGTTGGAGCCATCATTCACATGGAGACACGAAAAATCTCGTTTTGATGTTTACTCACAAAGATTAATGGCTCATCAGGGCAATAAAATGTAGTGTGGCCACGTTGGCGCCCTCGGTAGGGTTATGGCGCGGCAATGGAGGCACTAAGGGAGGCATCCATTACATGGTTGCTAGGCGACCAACAGGTGGTCGGCCATTTTGGGAAAAATCGAGTAATCAGCGCCGAAGGCGCCATTTCTCGCCTTTGCTCTTTTATAATCTCGACCTAGGGTGACAGCGACATTATAACCACGTAGGGCGCGGCAGCGCCTCTCGGTTATTGCGGCGGCGTGCGGGAACCGGCGTCAACCGGCCCACGAGACCCGCGAGGGCCTCTCGATGCCGCTTGCGGCTTTAATTAGGCCCGAGCGGCCTGCCGTAGCAAGGGCCTATTGTAATCGCAACGCAGTGCGCGCAGCGCACTGTACCGAGGTGCGCGGAGCGCACGAAAACAGCGCGAAGCGCTGTCCCCATGTCAAACGTAAACTCACCGTGTAAAACAGTGACTGCCCACACGTCTGGTGTGGGCCCTTATACTTGTAATTGCAGCAAAATGAATGGGGGTATATGGCCAACTGTCATACGGAGGTGGATGACGAGCGCGAAGCGCTCGTCATTCACCTCCGAGCCCCACCGGTGCGTGGGGGAAGTCGAAAGCTTTCAAAAAATGTATAATATGTTGTAGTCGCGAAAGCGACTATATTGTTTTTGCAGGAAATATTATTATTCTTTCTTTCTTCTTTCTTCTGCTCTTTGAGCAGGAATTTGACCTCCTGAACATAGTCAAAAACTCACCAAACTTTGCCCAAAATTCAGATCTGGTGAAAAATTAATTAAAATGTGTGTTTCGTTTTGGGGAGATAAAAAATGGCGCGACAGCGCCACCTACAAAAGTGAAAATACATTGCGCCTATGGGGAGGGGGCCAACATAAACTTTTTCGCAGAGCGACGGGATTCGGTACAGACATTCGTCCTGTGAGGACAAACAAAATATATTATTGTGGCCACGCCCCCAGACAAACCGGAAGTCCGCCATTTTGACAGGAAGTCGGGAAAATGGTGAGTCAGCGTTTTCGCTGACGTCGCATTTTAACGAACTCCTCCTAGGGCGTTTCACCAAATGAGCCCAAAATCGCTCCACTTCATCTCCAGATGTGGGGCATCAAAAGTTATCCAAATTTTTTGGCTAAGTTTTACGGTTTGTGTGCGGCGAAGCCGCAATCTTTACGAAGATTTTTGCGACTTTCCGAAAACAACAAAATGCTCCCATTCGCACAAACGAACTCCGATTAAAAATCGGAAATATACATTTTATTGACTTTTCACCCCCGGACACAACAAATGTGAAAAAGTGAGATTTGGCGCGATAGCGCCCCCTCTAGGCCGAGAACAAAAAATGCATTATGGGAAAAAAATTTGTTTCTCGCAAATGGATAAAATTCGGCACAATATTAGCTGATGGCATCCCGATCCAAAAAGCCAATGAGACCCATACCGTATTTTGTACGGTGTTGCCATGGAGACGACCGAGGCCCACCATGTTAATCCAATGGGACTGACCCGCATATCACACATTATACACAATTACAGCTCGTTAGTGCCTCTGTAAGGAGCTTGTGGACAGTAGTCATTGAAGTACGGCCCGTCAGGGCCGTCCGATGCTGCTTGTGAAATAAAAAAGATTTGGGGCGCGCTAGCGCTCTCTGCAGGTTGGAGCCATCATTCACATGGAGACACGAAAAATCTCGTTTTGATGTTTACTCAAAGATTAATGGCACATCAGGGCAATAAAATGTAGTGTGGCCACGTTGGCGCCCTCGGTAGGGTTATGGCGCGGCAATGGAGGCACTGAGGGAGGCCTCCATTACATGGTTGCTAGGCGACCAACAGGAGGTCGGCCATTTTGGGAAAAATCGAGTAATCGGCGCCGAAGGCGCCATTTCTCGCCTTTGCTCTTTTATAATCTCGACCTAGGGTGACAGCGACATTATAACCACGTAGGGCGCGGCAGCGCCTCCCGGTTATTGCGGCGGCGTGCGGCAACCGGCGTCAACCGGCCACCGCGACCCGCGAGGGCCTCTCGATGCCGCTTGCGGCTTTAATTTTTTTTCTTCTTCTTCTGCTCTTTGAACAGGAATTTGACCCCCTGAACATAGTTGAAAACTCACCAAACTTTGCCCAAAATTCAGATCCGGCGAAAAATTAATTAAAATGTGTGTTTCGTTTTGGGGAAATAAAAAATGGCGCGACAGCGCCACCTACAAAAGTGAAAATACATTGCGCCTATGGGGAGGGGGCCAACATAAACTTTGTCGTAGAGCGACGAGATTTGGTACAGACATTCGTCACGTGACGACAACCAAAAAACATTATTGTGGCCACGCCCCCTGACAAACCGGAAGTCCGCCATTTTGACAGGAAGTCCGGAAAATGCTGAGTCAGCGTTTTCGCTGACGTCGCATTTTAACGAACTCCTCCTAGGGCGTTTCACCAAATGAGCCCAAAATCGCTCCAGTTCATCTCAAGATGTGGGGCATCAAAAGTTATCCAAATTTTTTGGCTAAGTTTTACGGTTTGTGTGCGGCGAAGCCGCAATCTTTATGAAGAATTTTGCGACTTACCGAAAACAACAAAATGCTCCCATTCGCACAAACGAACTCCGATTAAAAATCGGAAATATACATTTTATTGATCGTTCGCCCCCGGACACAACCAATGTGAAAAAGTGAAATTTGGTGCGATAGCGCCCCCTCCAGGCTGAATAGAAAAAATGCATTATGGGAAAAAAATTAGTTTCTCGGAAATTGATCAAATTCGGCACAATAATAGCTGATGGCATCCCGGTCAAAAAAGCCAATGAGACCCATACCATATTTTCTACGGTGTTGCCATGGAGACGACCGAGGCTCGCCATGTTATTCCAATGGGACTGACACACATATCACACATTATACACTATTACAGAGTGTTAGCGCCCCCTGTAAGGAGCTTGTGGACAGTAGTCATTGAAGTACGGCCCGTCAGGGCCGTCCGATGCTGCTTGTGAACTAAAAAAGATTTGGGGCGCGCTAGCGCCCTCTGCAGGTAGAAGCCATCATTCACATGGAGACGCGAAAAATCTCGTTTTGATGTTTACTCACAAAGATTAATGGCACATCAGGGCAATAAAATGTAGTGTGGCCACGTTGGCGCCCTCGGTAGGGTTATGGCGCGGCAATGGAGGCACTAAGGGAGGCCTCCATTACATGGTTGCTAGGCGACCAACAGGTGGTCGGCCATTTTGGGAACAATCGAGTAATCGGCGCCGAAGGCGCCATTTCTCGCATTTGCTCTTTTATAATCTCGACCTAGGGTGGCAGCGACATTATAACCACGTAGGGCGCGGCAGCGCCTCCCGGTTATTGCGCCGGCGTGCGATAGCGTGCGGTAACCAGCCCACGAGACCCGCGAGGGCCTCTCGATGCCGCTTGCGGCTTTAATTTTTTATTATTTCTCCCCCCTCGTTTATACACGATTCCGCCATCTTTTACACATTTTCGCGCCATTGGTTACACAAAATTGCGCCAAGTGGGCGGCGCCATCCTATGGGCCAATCACGTACGTTGACCCGGGATTTCCCCAGTGAAAGTCCCGCTTAATGAGATCAGAGCCGTCGCAGTTTCTCAAACCAGGTAAGTCCTCTAAATTTTGATTATACACACATTTTTTATATATGTAATAGAGTGTTAGTATTCATTGAGTTACCAGAAAGTAAGAAATAATAACAGGTAATCAATAAAACAGCTACGCACCGTACTGATCGGGAGCTACACGCGGATAACCGCGGGGCTAGCTGACATGTTACTTGTATTTAGCATCTTTTAAAAGCTGCTATCAGTGTCGTATGTGTATGGGCATAACAAGTGTGTCTTTGGGCATATTTATTGTAATGGCAGGGGTTGCGTTAGCTGGCTATTGTCGACTTTTGGCCAGTTTGAAAAGCACATATCTGGTAAAGTCCTCGGCCAAATGGCCAAGGAAAATTGACTAAATAAAATATGTTACCTATTTCAGTAACTGGTACTGTATAACAACGTGTTTTTGAGACGGTGCCTAAATATAATAAAGGTTTAATATTTATATCAAAAAAGCTTCGATCTACGCATACAACCTTTTTTTTTTTTTTTTTATTACAAAGCGTTGAAGCGCAATCATGCTGGAAATGCTCTCTTCGTGCATCATCGCATTTTCCAGGAGAACTGGAGCCTAAATTTAAATGTACTTTTATAAAAGTGTGCTACTAACTCAAGAGCTAATAAAATCGATTAGATGATTCTTTACACTTGCGCGTGCCGTGTTCAGGCAGACTGACGCGCTGACTCGCTGGGGATTGGCCGGGTTGAGAGGCGCTGCCCGCGGCCTGTTTGCGCGGAGTGTCCGCGGAGATGACTAGTTAACGGAGCCGCTCCGCGTGCGGCAGAGCTGGGTCAGTTGTGAATTGCTCTAGGAGACTTTAGATGAATTCTAATCACGCTTCCCTCTGTCCCTCAATAATATTTCAGCGGTGAGTGAATGAATCGTTTATTTTACACCTGAAGCCAAGTTACAAGCACGGAGGTGCTACTGCCCAGCCTTCGTTGTGCAGCTGACACCGCGGGCGAAGCTGTAGGATAGAGACCAGGTTTACTTTCTGTCCGGGTTATTGTGCAGATGAGTGGGCTGCGTGTGACACCTGCCACTCACCATCGTCTCCACGCGCACAACTTTATGTTTGGATTTGACGCTGCTGCACGTATTTCTCCCCTCGGAGTTATTTCATTAGAAATAGCGTGTCTTTAGACCCACTCACTCGTATTAGAGCTACGAGCTATCAGTACTTTAACATAGGCCATACTTGTAGAAGGATTATGGATGCATTATTGATAATATGACACAATATTCATGTTTTTTTTCTGGCCAGTAATTTTACATTTTAAATGGTCTGGCAAAATTCTAGTTGTGTAGTATGTGCAGTCTTGATAAAATGTCATAATATAATATATGTCATATTGTGTAGTGTGGTTTCAACCGAATAAGAAAGCTATGGCCTGATAATGTATTTTAAGGTCTTCTAGTCTTTCTGTTGATTGTAAATATATGGTTTATCTAGTTTAGTTTAGTTTATTTGTTTATTTGAGCAATACACATTGTGCTCAAAAGGAGTGGGCTGAAGCAAAAAGCTTATGAGCCCCCACCCCCAAGTGCAATAAATAAAAAAAGAACATTTCAAAACATTTCAAGCAGCTACATTCGTACAGACCAACTTACAACAAACAACAAAAATATATTAACTGTTTATATAATTAATTGGAACAACGCACAGCTACAACAACAATCTAGTTTCATATACGATGTCTAATACAAAGCAAGTCAAAAAAATGTGTTACTTAATATATTGCTTGCATATTTTTACCCGTGATTACAGAGTTACTTTTATGGTATAAAGGTACATTAATAGATGTTATAATCTGAGATCTTGATACTTTCCAGTTGTCATTACCATTCTCAGTATAATTTTAATTTGGGTTTAATTATCATCATCATTATTATATAATTTATTTAATTGATTTATATGTGAAGTATGATGAAAGCCCTGCACAGTGTGGTGCAATAAAAAGCCAGAGAGTGAGCCAGTTGAAGAGGGCAGTAACTCCCCTTCAACAAACCCCCACACAGCTGCCCTAACAGCTGATTTTGTAGAATATGTTCCTATGCTGAGTGGTGCATTAAAAGACAAGGTTTAGAGCCCGTTGGGAGGATCCCTCTCAACAGATCCATAACCTGCCAACCCTAATTCTCCGTTTGTGAATTTGAGCAATAGAATGACAACCGTTCCAAGCAGCAACACTCTTCCTTGAATATAGAGGAAAAATACACATAATTGATCCCACTGCTCCCCTTAATGGCAACGCATTTCTTCTTGTCTGTATATTTCAAAAGTCTTTTGTTTGTATTTATATTTGAACAGGTTGATGTTTGGACATCGTTTCAATTCCATCTCCAGTTTATTCCACAATTGTACACCATTAACTGTTGGGCTAAAACGTTTCAAAGTTGTGCTATGTTTCTGAATCCTAAAGTTTAATTCATCACGTAATTCATAACGACCAGTACGTTCTTGGAACCTTCTTTGTATTTGGTTTGGTAACAATTTGTATCTTGCTTTGAATAACATTTGTACAGTTTGGAACTCAACAATGTCACAAAACTTCATGATCTTTGATTTTAGAAATAATGAGTTTGTGTGGTCCAAAAACCCAACTTTATGAATTACTCGGATAGCTCTTTTTTGCAACAATATTATTGGTTTAACTGTGTTTTTATAAGTACTACCCCAAACCACAGTACAATAATATAAGTAGGGCAAAATCAGAGAACAGTATAAGGTATGTAGAGCTTTGATGTTTAAAATGTGCTTTGCTTTTGCAATTACTGAAATGCTTCTAGAAATTTTCGTAGATATATATTTAATGTGAGATTTCCAAGTAATTCTGTCATCAATAATCACCTCAAGGAATTTGATTTCATGCACTTGCTCGATAACAACACCCTCTATCTGAATCGCTTCCTGAGCATTGGAATTACAGTTGCCAAATATCATCATTTTGCTTTTACTCAGGTTTAGAGATAATTTATTTTGTTTGAACCACTTGTTGACACTTTTGAGTTCCAAGTTAACAATCCGACACAGCTGTTGCAAGTCGTCTCCTGATGCAAAAATATTTGTATCGTCAGCAAACAAGATAAATTTAAGTACTTCAGATGTGTTACAAATGTCATTAATATACATATTAAACAATTTTGGGCCCAGAATAGAACCTTGAGGTAAACCACAGACAATTTGTCGACAACTCGACTGATAATCACCGATTTTCACACATTGTTTTCTATTTTTTAAGTAACTGGTGACCCACTGTAGAGCTACCCCCCTAATCCCATAAAGTTCTAGTTTATTAATTAATATATCATAGTTTATTGTATCAAACGCTTTACTCAGGTCAATAAATAATCCGATTGCATATTTCTTGTTATCTACAGCATTAGTTATTTCTTCAGTTATATCAAAGAGCGCGTGTGAGGTTGAGTGATTGTTCCTAAAACCAAACTGATTGTCCGAGAGTAAATTACACTTTTCGATAAAGCTGTCGAGTCTAGAGTTAAAAACCTTTTCTAAGATTTTAGAGAATTGCGGTAAAAGGGAAACAGGCCTGTAGTTTGTAAAGAGATGTTTATCTCCTGCTTTGAACAGAGGAATCACTTTTGCTACTTTCATACTATCAGGAAAAGTTCCAGTTTGCAACGATAAGTTACAAATGTAAGTTAACGGCTTAGAGATACTTTCAATAACAGTTTTTAAAGTTTTCATATCCATGTCATGGTAATCGGTCGAAGTTTTATTTTTACACCCTTTAACAATGTCCAGTATCTCCTTTTCCTCCACAGGTTTGAGGAACAGGGACATAGGATTTGCTTCTATCAGATCACAATTATAATTCTCAACGTTTGTAATTTTTGCAGCAAGGTTCGGTCCAACATCTACAAAGAATTTATTAAATGTTTCGACTACTTCATTCATATTATTTAAAGTGTTATCCTCATCTTTGAAATATTTTGGATAATTAATCGTTCTTGGTTTATTTCTAATTATACTATTTAAGATGTTCCATAAACCTTTAATATTATTCTTATTACTATCCAACAACTTATTATAATAATCCTGTTTACATTTTCTAATGATACCTGTCAATTTATTTTTATATTTCTTATATTTATCCTCAGCTTCTTTTGTTTGGTTATTTATAAAGTTTTTGTAAAGATTATTTTTTTTCTTGCAAGCATTACATTAAGTCTGCATTTAATATAATGGTTACAGATGGCTTCAACAAGGCGGAGGATACCTCCAATAAAAGATGCGATTTGTCATGCCTCCAAAGGATTGGACAAGACAACACATCTTGAAATAAAGTTCATCAGCTCATTCAAAGGTATGGCATTTTACTTTGTATGACTCTGTTCTGAAATCATGTTTAGTTTAGTTCCATGTTATTCTGATGAAAGAACGATATGAGAACATTCAGCCATGTCAACAAATAAGTCTAATAGTGTTGATCTTTAAGTTTTATCTGGTTTACATACATTTGACAAAGCGTGGCTTAAGCAGTGCTGCCCAGGCACTAATCGCCTTTTTCCTCCATCAGAATCTTAGCCTGGCTAACGCCAGACTAAAATCACAAGTGATATTTAGTCTGGGGACCACCAACTCATTTTCTCATAGGAGCGGTGTGGTTTACGATTGTCCATCCATCCATCTATTTTCTCCCACTTGTCCGTTGCCGGGTTATGGGGGTTTACGATTGTCCATAGCCGTTTATTGGGCGCTATGCTACGAATGTCTATCATATCAGCATGGAGTGAATGAACCCTTTCATGTGTGAAGCACTTTGGGTGTGACTTGTGTCATATGAAAAGCGCTTTACAAATAAGTTTCCCTATCATCTGCACGTAGCCATAGCCAATCGTATCATCGTATCAGAGGACGTATGACGTACTCGCTGTAAACTAAAGTATTTAGAACAAGGTCTAAAGCTTGATCGAAAGATGGCGACGCGTCTGCTGCTGTCATGTTGGATCCGTAAATACACTTTTTTTGTTTAAATCTGTAAACAAACTACAATCTTCTGTATGTCGAATAGCGCGTCATCTTGCCGTCCCTCCTCGTTCTGTGATTGGTCCCAAATCCATGCGAAGATTTTGGCCATGGTCCCCAGACTGCTGTGCAGTTCCAAAGGATTCGAGCGCACACAGCGGTCTGCCGTTAGCCAGGCATCAGAGTCTGGGTATTTTCGGTAAACATTTGTTCAGGGATATTAGTGCTGTGGTGTGAATGAAAGAATTAAACTTTTAAACTTCTCCTCATGGGGAAATTTGTTCTGGGCACATGGTACAGATGCAGCTTACAACATGTGATACAGTCGGACAAAATCAACAATTGGTGCAATTTAGGATAAAATGTATGATAAAAATAAGTGCAAACTTGAATAATGCAATAAATAAAACATTTAAAGCTAAATAAACTCAATCATCCAGCCGTCCATGGGCAGACCGGGGATACACATGAGTGGAGGGGATGTTGTGATTCTAGAGCAGCAGATGAATTAGGGCTGGGTGATATGGCCTAAAATCTATATCATGATATGAAAAAATAAATATCACGATAACGATATATTTGACGATATAATTGACAATGGACGAATTACTTCAAAATCCCAGCCTTACGCCTATTGGGAAGATTCATTCAGTGATATTTTATTCATTTCTTTTTTTTTTACGGCATAATTGTCTCGCAAATATAATCTACTCAAGCAGTTTACATCCTTCATTTCATTTTACTTTTTCAGCACGTGTCCCCGTGTTCTACAGTCACCGTTTATGCTGCTCTGATGGAGCGTAACATAAATTATATTGTGTCCACAACAATATAAAAAATTACAACGATATCAAAACATTATATCGCGATAACGATATGCGATACAATATGGCCCAACCCTAAGATGAATAATATTTAGAGAGTAATTGATTGATGAGAGGGAAGGACAGGGAAAGAGGAGAAGGACACAGCTGTAAGCCAAGGGTGGTTCACACACAGAAGAGTGGAGTCTGTTGATCAAATCTCCGGCTTGAATCATCTCTCCTCATCCTCCGACTCCCTGGCCGCTTTGACCATAATAATAATGCATTGGTTTTATATAGCGCTTTTCTGGACACTCGTAGACGCTTTACATTGCATTATTCATTCACTCCATACTTGTTGGTGGTAAGCTGTTAAAGGAATAGGCCACCGTTTTTACATACTGAGATATGTTCTTACCTTTGCTTTGACAAGTTCATTTGTACCTGTCTGGTCTCCACGTGTGCCCTCAGTCACGTAAATACAGCACAGACGGCGTTAGCATTTAGCCTCTCTCTTCTCCTCTATAGCTCCAAACGAGGTGAAAATAGAAGCTACAAAACTCTTCCACGTTTTCCCTATTTAAATATGGTTACGTGAAGTGTTACACTACAAAGTATAATTACACAAAATTAAACAATGTGGATTTTCTAAGCGGATAAAAAGGGGAGTAATTCGGCATCCGCACAGTAAAGTGAAGAGATCACTGTGCGGATGCCGAAATACTCCTGGTATCCTTCTATCTTCACCTCGTTTGGAGCTATAGAGGAGAGGAGGAGAGGCTAAATGCTAACGCCGTCTGTGCTGTGTTTACGTTACGGAAGGCACACGTGGAGACCAGACAGGTACAAATGAACCCGTCTAAGCTAAGATAAGAACCATAGACTGTATAAAGAATAGACAACTCCTTCTCACTCCTCCCCGTTTACCACAATGACCACGTTCGAGGGGGAATTCATGGTAGATTTACAGACTCCTCCTCCCCTGCTCTGACAAAGCATGTTCCTAAAAAGGGCACAAGGGCGGGATCTTCACTGTAGACTCCGCCCTTGCGTGACGTGTAGCTCACACAGCTCCAATGCTAACAGTCCGACCCTCATTAAGTATGAGATTTCTAAAATGTATCCTACAAAAACCAGCCCGGTGCCTCTGATTGTGTCTAACCCAGCGTAATCACAGGAGGAATATCCAGCTGTAGACAGTTCCTAAACATTAGGCACCGGGCGTTGAAGTTGTTTTTAACGTGTCTAAAGTGCAATGCATTCCAATGGGGGTCTAGTGGAGATTGAAAGCGACAAAAGCGAGCCCGTCAGTCTGTGTCATCCAACCACTCACTCACACTACTTATCATTATGCTTATGTCACAACAGAGCTCCATCTTCTGACTGATCAACACACTGATTAAGTTAAGATTTTTCAACTTGCAAGCAGGGCGGTGGGGGCGAAATTGCTGAAACGCTTTTCTGCAACACTCCAGATGCGTGGCAAACGCTCATGTCGCCCCCGCTCTTGTCCTTTAAATCGCCCTAATTGATGGCTCTACTTACATTCATTGCACCGCAAAACTTTTATTCACTCCTGATGGCTCCTTGACATAGGGATAACATGTAAATCACTCGCACCTGATGCCTCCATCCTGTTTGGTCTGAATGTGGCTTCATGTTTTCTTTACTTTTGTGACTCTGACATCAGTGCAGTTGTTAGATGGTGTTGGCGATTCTTTGCTTGTTCATTCAAGGAAAGAAGAGACTGGGCTCCAAATCTTTTACTGTTTCAATTGTGTATGGACTGGGGGTGTGTTATGTGGTGATGCACAATGAGACAGAAGTGATGTAGCTACAGTCTTGTGTCTTTGGTTTGAGTTGTGCTCACATGCAAGTCATTATACTGAAATATTCCAATAGTTCCAATCAAAATGTGACAAAGCAGATGTGTAGAATGGCACTGTGACGCCTACAATTCAAAATGTAATGAATTAGGTTAGTTTAAATTTGGTTTTGCACTCCTAAATCTGCCCTCCTATTGGGCGTGCATGTGCAATCAACCCAAAGGGGAAAAAAATACTTTTGAGCCCTGAGGGTTATTGATATATTTATGACATAATATGGCTCCTGTTTGATCTGAATATTAAATTTTGTCTATATGTACTAGGACGAGGAGTGTTTTCCACGGCACACTTGGAAAAGGGAGACTTTGTTGCGGAGTACAAAGGCGAGTTCATACCAGAAGGGAAGGCAGTAAAGAGGAGCGTGACTTTTATATATGCATTCCGGTGGCGAGAAAGAACCTGGTGGTAAGATTAAATTTTTTCAATGTCTTTTATGGTAAATAAAGTTATGATCTGAAGACATCAGTAATATACAGTAGTACACACAGGCAGATGCCAATATGTTATTGAAAGACAATTTTGTTAATAATGCATTTACAGTGGCTCCCTAATGACATTGGTGAGGAGACAGACTGCTTTTCGTTCCCTGTTTTCTTTGGTTGAGCTCCTAAATTTTTGACTGCTCCTAAATTTCAGAATTAGGAGCGCAATCGCTACCAAGAAAAAAAGTTAATTTCAAGCCCTGGTTGTATAGTTGGCTAACATCAACTTGAACATTCAATCATGTTAGTCTAAGTCAGTGGTGCACAATCTGTAGAAATATCAAGAGTTGCTGTATTTACATTAAAGAACATTTAAAATAATTACTGAAACTCGTGTACTGTATACATTCTCCAAAAGGAGCAATACCAATTACAGTTAATAACTATGATGAATCTACGTAATGAATCCAGTATCAGTCACATGCACTTTTCCTGCAGCAGGCCTCTTGTTTCCAAAGCAATAAGAGACCAAATGTACGTGTTAAGTTTTCCAAACCCTGCTACACACACAGACGTTGTGTGTACCAGTACCATTTATGAATTACATTTATCCTATTGTAATTACATTATCAATCGTACATTTAGCAGCACCATTTGGCGATTGGCCTCATTGACAAAAGAAGAACTTGTAGTTACATGTCAAAGCAGCTTATTAATACAGACCAAAGCTACAAACCCATTTGAACTGTTAATATAATTGAAGGAAATGTACATGTATTAGCTACATTATACCAGGGATCATACCACATTTGCTCTACCTGGTCCCTTCAGATCTCAGAAGCTAAGGTAGGTACGGCCTAGTTGGCCTAAGTTATAGACTAATAGCTTGATGAACCGTGCAAGCCCTCTTAGCTTCACTTGGCGCACGTTCATTTCAATACATATAAAGCACAGACATTTTAGGGCCTGATCTTCTGCCTGACGCAGCAAAAGCATTAATTAGCTCAGAAGAGAGTGACATCTTGCGTGCAAACAAACGGTGGGTTTGTTTACGTGGCTTAGAAAGAAGGGATCGACTGAAAACTTAAAATGTTCTGAATTTCTCTTTTAAAGGACCTGTATCATGCTATTTTAAGCCATTCCAAAGTAAAGTATAGGCATTTATATGATATATTGTACCTCTACCACTATGGAGCACTAATTTTTGTGATAAATATAAGTATTTTCTGGAGGTATCCAAGACAAAACGCTTGGATTCAGTTAACTCTCTCGCCCCCTCTCGCCGCTCATACAACTTTAGCAGTAGTAGAAATATATATATCACAGCAAAAAGTGAAGTTACTTCATGATGCAGTTATAAGGAGTTAACATGTGCAACACAGATTCATGGCTAAATGGCTAACACACACGCTAACATGCATTTTGATCGACTCACCACTCTGATGTTTCCATTATAGGACTTGCGTTGGTTATAAAAGTTAATCCACTTTGATTCTGGCCAAGGTTCATCAAACATCCATCAGCGACAGGCTCAGACAAACACTATTTTGGCTGATAGTCGCTGAATCCCGGGGGGAAATTCCAACTTCTATGGCCTCTTCTTTAGGAAGGTTGAATAAAGTCCTGTCCTCGCAGCGGTTTTCTCCGTGACATTATCGTGAGGTAAGAAAAAAGAACAGGCGTCCAGACTCCAGAGTAGGTTAGAAAAAGCTCCCTCTTCACAACTTTCGGTGCAACATGACATGACCATCTGTTCAGACAGTCTATGGTTCAGACGCTCAGGGGGAGCGTTTGTTTTGACTATAGGGGCAGCGCGGATTTCTTACGACAGAAATAATGAAAAAAGCAGTTTTACTAATGAAAATCATGCCGTAAGGCATTAGATTACAGACGTGGAGCACTTCCGTTCCGCTGTGACGACACAACTGAACATGCCAGTCGTTCACCAGGAGAGGGCGGAGCAGCTGCTCAGAGAGCAGGATTCAGGAGGATTACTGAGAACTGCGTGAATGAAGCCAAAAACCACTCTGGGGGTGTTTTTGATAAGGAAATAGCATAACAACACGGTTAAAAGCTCCAAAAAGTCGATTTTGCATGATATAGGACCTTTAAAGGAAAGATGCCGTGTAAGAAGTTAATTATATAAATGTATTGAATGTGCTGAATTGTGTTTTTCTGAAGTATTGATGCAACTCAAGAAGACGGCAGCTACGGGAGGCTCATCAACGATGACCACAAAAACCCGAACTGCAAGATGAGAATGGTCGAACTACTGGACAAACCACATCTTTGTCTATTTGCATTGCGAGAAATTAAACCAGGAGAGGAAATAACGTACGATTATGGAGGAACCGACTGTCCATGGAGGACAAAGGTTTGGAACATTTCACATTGATTGCAACTTGTCATTTAATAACAGTATTACAATTTCTCAAAAAAACAAACAAACAAACATACAAAAAGCCTTGATTGAGAATGCATTTAGGCTATATTATGTACACAATTTGGCAATGCAGCAATGTGTTTGTCCTCTTTGCTCTCTTCAACACACTGAACCCTGATCAGTCCAGGTTTAGTCCTGGGTCATACCTGCTGGCTGCCGACTGGGAAACAGCCTAGATATGTGTGAATTACAATCGTGCGTGCGTATTCAATTAGGATGTCCTCAGTTTTAAATCCGTATTAGTCATTCCACAGCCATCTGGAGGGTGGCACGGTAGCACAGCGGTTAGAGCTCGTGCTTCACAGCTAGAAGGTCTGGGGTTCGATTCCCACCAGGGACGGGGCCTTTCTGTGTGGAGTTTGCATGTTCTCCCTGTGTCTGCGTAGGTTTCCTCCGGTTTTCCCTACCACTAAAAACATGTACAATAGGCAAGGATGTTTGAGACGGCACATGGGGGATGACAGATGGAAATTAGCCCACGGCTACAATCCGGTGTGGCTTCTTCATTAACTTGCACTGGTACAGTCAGAGAGGAAAGGAGAGATCGCTCGTCTGTGGGGATTCAAGTCAGGTCCAAGTTTGTGTCCGGACGGGTTGGTGCTCGGGTCCGCATCCGGTCCGAGGTCCACCATTTAGTGACCTCTGCTTTAGAAGAACACTCTAAATATTGTGATTTGGTTGGTTTAGAGAGATCCTGTTCCTCTGCAATGCAGAACAAGTGGATTAAGGAGATGGATTGATGAAGTAAACTGTACCACTAATATTTGTGTTCTCTCTGTCTCTGTTTCTCTCTTAGACCTTTACTCCAGATGCCTTAGAAGAAAAATGTCGTCGTCCTCCTCCTCATCCAAAGGTATATTTATATGTGTTTGTGTGAACGTAGTCATGGTTTACAGAGTCCTCATTCGGTATAAGAAGACTTGGGCTTTGAAGAAGCTACTTCTTCAAAGCCCATTATACTCCGCTCTTTTTGCCACAGATCAGCACTTCACTTGTATTGACACTTCTGGTAGAGTGCAAAGTCCGTTTACCAAGTGAAGAATGAGGGAAAATGTTTGCTAAAATATGATGTACAGTAGATTGATTTGTGCAAAATGTCCAATGAAGAGGCTCTGTTCCTCTGCAGTAAAACACAAAGTGGATTCAGGAGATGGATAGATGAAGTAACCTTTACTTTTGTTCTCTCTGTCTCTCAGATCGTGACTCCAGCTGCCGTTGGAGAACAAGAAAATTCTCCTCCTCATTCAAAGGTACATTCCCATGTGTTTATGTGAAATTAATCATGGTTTGGAGCAGGGTTTTGAATAAAAGTTCCCTGAGGTCCAAACTGAAGAACAAAATGTCAAAGGTCCGGAACATACGGGGGTAATTCACAGTCATATGGGGATTTTTAATCCAGAAACAATTACTGTGCTTTGAAAATAATGTCATTCATTCAATTGTGTAGTTGTTGATGTTTTTTTACTGTATAGATAGATTTTGGCTCCTAAACAGCAGAATGCATTTAGGCTATATTATGTTCACAATTTTGCAATGCAGCAATGTATTTGTCCTCTTTGCTCTCTTCAACACACTGGACCCTGATCAGTCCAGGTTTAGTCCTGGTTCTCCCTGTGTCTGCGTAGGTTTCCTCCGGTTTTCCCTACCACTAAAAACATGTACAATAGGCAAGGATGTTTGAGACGGCACATGGGGGACGACAGATGGAAATTAGCCCACGGCTACAATCCGGTGTTGCTTGTTCATTAACTTGCACTGGGACAGTTAGAGAAGAAGAGGAAGGGAGAGATCACACGTATCTGCTCGTCTGTGGGGATTCAAGGTCAGGTCCAAGTTTGTGTCCGGACGGGTTGGCGCTCGGGTCCGCATCCGGTCCGAGGTCCACCATTTAGGGACCTCTGCTTTAGAAGAGCACTCTAAATATTGTGATTTGGTTGGTTTAGAGAGATCCTGTTCCTCTGCAATGCAGAACAAGTGGATTAAGGAGATGGATTGATGAAGTAAACTGTACCACTAATATTTGTGTTCTCTCTGTCTCTGTTTCTCTCTTAGACCTTTACTCCAGATGCCTTAGAAGAAAAATGTCGTCGTCCTCCTCCTCATCCAAAGGTATATTCATATGTGTTTGTGTGAACGTAGTCATGGTTTACAGAGTCCTCATTCGGTATAAGAAGACTTGGGCTTTGAAGAAGCTACTTCTTCAAAGCCCATTATACTCCGCTCTTTTTGCCACAGATCAGCACTTCACTTGTATTGACACTTCTGGTAGAGTGCAAAGTCCGTTTACCAAGTGGAGAATGAGGGAAAATGTTTGCTAAAATATGATGTACAGTAGATTGATTTGTGCAAAATGTCCAATGAAGAGGCTCTGTTCCTCTGCAGTAAAACACAAAGTGGATTCAGGAGATGGATAGATGAAGTAACCTTTACTTTTGTTCTCTCTGTCTCTCAGATCGTGACTCCAGCTGCCGTTGGAGAACAAGAAAATTCTCCTCCTCATTCAAAGGTACATTCCCATGTGTTTATGTGAAATTAATCATGGTTTGGAGCAGGGTTTTGAATAAAAGTTCCCTGAGGTCCAAACTGAAGAACAAAATGTCAAAGGTCCAGAACATATGGGGGTAATTCACAGTCATATGGGGATTTTTAATCCAGAAACAATTACTGTGCTTTGAAAATAATGTCATTCATTCAATTGTGTAGTTGTTGATGTTTTTTTACTGTATAGATAGATTTTGGCTCCTAAACAGCAGAATGCATTTAGGCTATATTATGTTCACAATTTTGCAATGCAGCAATGTATTTGTCCTCTTTGCTCTCTTCAACACACTGGACCCTGATCAGTCCAGGTTTAGTCCTGGTTCTCCCTGTGTCTGCGTAGGTTTCCTCCGGTTTTCCCTACCACTAAAAACATGTACAATAGGCAAGGATGTTTGAGACGGCACATGGGGGACGACAGATGGAAATTAGCCCACGGCTACAATCCGGTGTGGCTTGTTCATTAACTTGCACTGGGACAGTTAGAGAAGAAGAGGAAGGGAGAGATCACACGTATCTGCTCGTCTGTGGGGATTCAAGGTCAGGTCCAAGTTTGTGTCCGGACGGGTTGGCGCTCGGGTCCGCATCCGGTCCGAGGTCCACCATTTAGGGACCTCTGCTTTAGAAGAGCACTCTAAATATTGTGATTTGGTTGGTTTAGAGAGATCCTGTTCCTCTGCAATGCAGAACAAGTGGATTAAGGAGATGGATTGATGAAGTAAACTGTACCACTAATATTTGTGTTCTCTCTGTCTCTGTTTCTCTCTTAGACCTTTACTCCAGATGCCTTAGAAGAAAAATGTCGTCGTCCTCCTCCTCATCCAAAGGTATATTCATATGTGTTTGTGTGAACGTAGTCATGGTTTACAGAGTCCTCATTCGGTATAAGAAGACTTGGGCTTTGAAGAAGCTACTTCTTCAAAGCCCATTATACTCCGCTCTTTTTGCCACAGATCAGCACTTCACTTGTATTGACACTTCTGGTAGAGTGCAAAGTCCGTTTACCAAGTGGAGAATGAGGGAAAATGTTTGCTAAAATATGATGTACAGTAGATTGATTTGTGCAAAATGTCCAATGAAGAGGCTCTGTTCCTCTGCAGTAAAACACAAAGTGGATTCAGGAGATGGATAGATGAAGTAACCTTTACTTTTGTTCTCTCTGTCTCTCAGATCGTGACTCCAGCTGCCGTTGGAGAACAAGAAAATTCTCCTCCTCATTCAAAGGTACATTCCCATGTGTTTATGTGAAATTAATCATGGTTTGGAGCAGGGTCTTGAATAAAAGTTCCCTGAGGTCCAAACTGAAGAACAAAATGTCAAAGGTCCGGAACATACGGGGGTAATTCACAGTCATATGGGGATTTTTAATCCAGAAACAATTACTGTGCTTTGAAAATAATGTCATTCATTCAATTGTGTAGTTGTTGATGTTTTTTTACTGTATAGATAGATTTTGGCTCCTAAACAGCAGAATGCATTTAGGCTATATTATGTTCACAATTTTGCAATGCAGCAATGTATTTGTCCTCTTTGCTCTCTTCAACACACTGGACCCTGATCAGTCCAGGTTTAGTCCTGGTTCTCCCTGTGTCTGCGTAGGTTTCCTCCGGTTTTCCCTACCACTAAAATTATGTACAATAGGCAAGGATGTTTGAGACGGCACATGGGGGACGACAGATGGAAATTAGCCCACGGCTACAATCCGGTGTGGCTTGTTCATTAACTTGCACTGGGACAGTTAGAGAAGAAGAGGAAGGGAGAGATCACACGTATCTGCTCGTCTGTGGGGATTCAAGGTCAGGTCCAAGTTTGTGTCCGGACGGGTTGGCGCTCGGGTCCGCATCCGGTCCGAGGTCCACCATTTAGGGACCTCTGCTTTAGAAGAACACTCTAAATATTGTGATTTGGTTGGTTTAGAGAGATCCTGTTCCTCTGCAATGCAGAACAAGTGGATTAAGGAGATGGATTGATGAAGTAAACTGTACCACTAATATTTGTGTTCTCTCTGTCTCTGTTTCTCTCTTAGACCTTTACTCCAGATGCCTTAGAAGAAAAATGTCGTCATCCTCCTCCTCATCCAAAGGTATATTCATATGTGTTTGTGTGAACGTAGTCATGGTTTACAGAGTCCTCATTCGGTATAAGAAGACTTGGGCTTTGAAGAAGCTACTTCTTCAAAGCCCATTATACTCCGCTCTTTTTGCCACAGATCAGCACTTCACTTGTATTGACACTTCTGGTAGAGTGCAAAGTCCGTTTACCAAGTGAAGAATGAGGGAAAATGTTTGCTAAAATATGATGTGCAGTAGATTGATTTGTGCAAAATGTCCAATGAAGAGGCTCTGTTCCTCTGCAGTAAAACACAAAGTGGATTCAGGAGATGGATAGATGAAGTAACCTTTACTTTTGTTCTCTCTGTCTCTCAGATCGTGACTCCAGCTGCCGTTGAAGAACAAGAAAATTCTCCTCGTCATTCAAAGGTACATTCACATGTGTTTATGTGAAATTAATCATGGTTTAGAAGGTCGTAAACGCTTTGTTTGATTTTCATAGCAAGTTCAATGTTAATTTGTTTCTTTGGGCGGACTGATAATAAAATTTTACCCATCTTTGTCTGTCTGTCTTTCTCTCTATCCCTTTTGACTGCACCGTACAACAGTCCCATTTATTTGTCAGTCAGCATGTAGTGAATGTGCAGGCTTGCTCTTATTTGTTTGCCTCATGTTTTTTTCCTGTGTTTATGTGCTTTGAACAGAAGGGACCTGAAATCAGTGAAGAGGAGGAAACGGATGATGAAATTTGTGATCTAGACTATGTTCCCCCCTCACAATCTGATACAGAAGATGAAGAACCTTCAAACAGGGCAAACTTGAAATCTGTGGTTGCTGAAGATTTTCTGATGGACTGGGATAACAGCAATGTTACTGCACAAGGAAAAGACAACACAACAAAAGGAGGGCATAATTTCTGTTTTGTGTGTAAAAAGGCCTGTTCCAAACTTGCCCGGCATTTTATAACACATGTGAAGGAAGATTCTGACATAGCACAGGCTCTTAGTCTTCCAGTACGCTCAACACTGAGGAAGACGTTGCTTGAGCAACTTCGTAACAGGGGAAATTTCATGCATAACTGTAATGTAATGAAACAAGGCAACGGTTCACTTAAAGTAAAGAGAAAGGGCAAAAGTTGCGATAAAAACTATGAATACTGCATCCACTGTAAAGGAATGTTCATGAGAACAGAGCTTTGGAGACATATTAGAAGGTGCCCCTCAAAGCCAGCAGACGATGAACACGAAGGCAGAAAAAGAGTGCTTGGAGTAGCCTTAGTAGTCAAGTCAGCATGTTCAGGCTTGATCGGTGATGGGTTGCTAAAGATGTTAAGTCGCATGCATGATGATGGAATTGCAAGTGTAGTTCGCAATGACTTTTCTCTTTTAAAATATGCTGAATCCCTTTACAGCAAACATGGACATGACCCTGCAAAGCATGACTATATCCGCCAGAAGGTCCGTCAGCTCGGAAGATTCCTTTTGACCCTTCGCAAAATCTCTCCAATCCAAACCTTAGAGGATGCCATAAAACCTCAACATTTCATGCATGTTATAAGGGCAGTAAAAGAGACTGCTGGATTTGATATGAATCAGAATGCTTACAAAGTGACAAGCCTTGCATTAAAAATTGGACATTCCCTGTTAAAAGTTAGTGACATCATTCATTGCCATGCTCTCATGGCTGGAGACGAGGAACTTGTCAAAACTTCCAAGGCATTCCAGAAGCTTCACCGGACAAAGTGGTCAGAGTTGATATCGCACAGAGCTTTAAGCAACATCAGTGAACTAAAATACAACAAACCAACCAAATTACCACTCACAGAGGACATCACAAAACTCCACAAGCATCTTGATCAAAATGCTGAGACAGCAACCATAGCATTGAAGGAACAGGCAACAGCGCAGAACTATTCCCATCTTGCAAGAATAACACTAACTAAAATAGTCTTATTCAACAGAAGACGTGTTGGGGAAGTCTCGAAGATGAAATTGAGAAATTTTGTAGAACGAGCTCACTCAAACCCCCATGAAGAAATTGGGCTTTCAGAATATGAGCAGAAGCTGTGCCGCTATTTTGAACGGGTTGAACTGAAGGGGAAAAGGGGGAGAAAGGTTGCTGTGTTGCTAACACCTGAAATGGTGAATGCACTCAATCTGATTGTTGAGAAGAGAACGGAATGTGGTGTGCCAGATGGAAATGAGTACTTGTTTGCAGTGCCAAAATGTCAGTCGTACTACAGAGGACATCAAAATCTCAAAAGATTTGCGGATGAATGTGGCGCAAAGCAGCCTGATTATTTACGATCTACTCAGTTGCGCAAAGAAATGGCTACCACTTCACAAATCCTTAACTTAAAGAACAATGAACTTGATCAACTCGCTGATTTCTTAGGACATGACATATCAGTGCATAGGCAATTCTACCGGCTGTCTGAGCCCACCATTCAAAGTGCAAAAATTTCAAAGTTGCTACTTGCACTGGAAAGGGGAAAGTTGCATGAGCTACAAGGGAAATCTCTTGATGAAATTGGAGGTATTCATATTTTAATATGTTTATTTTTAAATATTGCATGGTACAGTTATGTAACATCATCACCATATTTCACAGTTGATGAAGACGAGGAGGAGGACGACGACGACAAGGAGGAGGAAGAAAGTGAGAAGGAAGAACACCCAGCTGCAGGCAGAGCCCTAGATAATGATGCTTCTAATGAAGGTAATTCTATTTTATTGGAATGTGAAGAAAAAAAATCCAGCACCTAGAACCAAACACAAAAGTAGGAAGTCTGTGTAAGCTCTCAGTCATTCATCTTCAATGAAGGTAGTTGAGTCATCTTCTGTACTCTGTAGTTGGAAGTCTCGAACGTTTCGCCTCTCATCCAAAAGCTCAGCCTCAGCTTAGATACCCACAGGTGAGACTAGCTGTGATTAGACGGGAGGAGCCGGGCCAAGCCCAAATCCTCCTTGTGGTCTTTAAGCTGCGGACTGAGCTGAACCATAGTTCGCTGACGAAGCCTTTTGGATGAGAGTACAGAAGATGACTCAACTACCGTTATTGAAGACAAAATTAGGAATGCATGCATCATATTGACAGAAAAGCACTGTAGCTGACATGAAGATAAACACATAGACAGTCTGATATTCTGTTGCATATTTTTCAGATGACAATATGGACGCGTGTGAGGGACCATCTTCTGACAGTCTCTCTGGACTCAAGGGTATGGTCAAGTTGACTTTCCTTATGTTCCAGGTTTTAAATATAGCAACTTTTTTCCTTTGTTACTTTGTTACATTTTCCTTGGCGCCAGTAGTGCAGTGCCCCTGCCTTTAAAAAGTGTGCCTTACTAATACGCTTTTTTATTTGTTTTTAGCTACTCGCAGAGGAGCATATGCCAGAAAACCGTGGACGAAAGCTGAAACCACTGCTGTGATGAGACACTTTAATTCTCACGTCATAAAAGGTTTTTTAGCATCAAAAAAGGAATGTGAGATGTGCAAAAGCAGCGAACCAGCTTTAAAACATAGAACATGCCAAAATATTCGAGATTTTGTCCGAAACAGGGGACTTTCTTTCAAGCGTCGTTAGATTGACCTTACTTGTCTTTTTAAAAGCATTAAAGTGGATTCAGAGAGAGAGGTAACACAGCCTGAAGCATGTGAGCCCATGTGACCACCTGTGTGAAGTTAGCCCCCACAGTGTTTGTGCGCGCTCTGTTATGAGTTATTGAGCATTGATTGGTTCTTGATCAGATGCCATTTTTAACCTCTTATTTCCCACCTGAACCGAGCATATTTTCTCCAGTTTGGCTTTACCCAAATACAAAAGCTTCTTAAACAAAGTGTAGTGACAAAAGAGCGACAATAACACAATAAACAAGTGACAAAAAAATGTCTAAAAACTATAAAAACATGACAAGAAGGTGACAAACACGATAAAAACGCTTCGAGAATGTGACATAAACGTGGTGACATGACAAAAAAGTTGCAATCAGTTTTTAGGGTCTTAGCTTTCAACTGACGTGTGGCACTGGTCTGAAGTTTTTACATTTGGGTAAAACTGAATTGGAGAAAATGCGCTTGGTTAAGGCGGGGGCTATGGGGTAAAACAGAGACCACCACCCCGATCTGCCAATCCAGAGGCACTGTCCCTGACCCCTAGAGTTGTCAAAAAAAATCGATTCCTCGATACTAAAAGTGGTATCGAAGTTAGATTTTCATTTGAGCAGTGTCGATACTTTCTCCTCCGGGCTGCGCACAGAGCAGCCCCTCCTGCTGGCTCCCAGAGCACAGGAAGGAACCTGCGTGCTACAATCAAAACTTACACTAGAGCTTAAAAATACTTAAACCCTAAATAAAATTGTAAAACTAAATCCATCCATTGTCAAAGTGTAGGATCTGATTGCTGGTGCTGTACCAGGTCGAAAGGAGTAGGCGTTTTTTTTTAATAGAAACTAGCATTTGCGATTGTGGCTAATGTTAGCTTAGCGGCTTCCATTTGTTTACCTGTATCAGTTAACATTGGCTATAAAGCGTTTTTTTTTTTCTGCTAACAATTCTCAACAAAATTAAATTATACCAATGTCAACTGTATAATTACATGTTTCCTATCTGTACTTGACTCATGGATATATTTAGAGGAATTTTAAAGCCCAGTTTTTACATTTTGCTTTGAATAAATGCATTGTTCTGCTCTTTAAAATGACAGCAGTGATTGTTACTGTTCATGAAGGCAGAAACAGACAACATGATGATCATGGGCCAAATCTAGTCTGTAAATAGTTTATATTGGAGGTTAAATCGCCAAGTACACTATAAGCATTTGGCTATGAATATCACAGCTGAAAATGCAAAACAGTTAATTAGAACAAATTAGACTTTTTATTACAATGATTTCTCAGGAACATGGTATATCTGAATAAACTGATATATTGTCGAGTGTTCTGCAATTTAGATAATACAGCACAGATGGAAGAAGACAAGAGTTTCTTACAGCAAATAGTGTATTTAAAAGTTGATTTTTATTTTTGTGTCGTATCGTAATCGGTATCGAGAATCGAGATTTATTTTCATTATTTTCGTAATCGAGTTTGAAATTTACTACTGACCGCCATAGGATGTTGCAGAGATGTTCTACAACATCCAGAGACTTAAGGTACTCAGAACGAATATCATCCACCCCCGGAACCTTGCCACCGAGGAGCTTTTTAACCACCTCGGTGACTTCAGCCTGGGTGATGGGCGAGTCCCTGTCTAAGTCCCAGTCTCTGCTTCCTCATCGGAAGACGTGACAGTGGGATTGAGGAGATCGTCTAAGTCATACTTTCACTTAGGGGTGGGCCATATTGTATCCCATTGCATGCATGATGATGGAATTGCAAGTGTAGTTCGCAATGACTTTTCTCTTTTAAAATATGCTGAATCCCTTTACAGCAAACATGGACATGACCCTGCACCATGATCATGTCCTAAGAAATCAGCGAGTTGATCAAGTTCATTGTTCTTTAAGTTAAAGGATTTTTGAAGTGGTAGCCATTTCTTTGGAGAGATTTTGCGAAGGGTCAAAGGGAATCTTCCGAGCTGACGGACCTTCTGGCGGATATAGTCATGATCCGCCAGAAGGTCCGTTAGCTCGGAAGATTCCTTTTGACCTTCCGCAAAATCTCTCCAATCCTAACCTTGGAGGATGCAATAAAACCTCAACATTTCATGCATGTTATAAGGGCAGTAAAAGAGACTGCTGGATTTGATATGAATCAGAATGCTTACAAAGTGACAAGCCTTGCATTAAAAATTGGACATTCCCTGTTAAAAGTTAGTGACATCATTCATTGCCATGCTCTCATGGCTGGAGACGAGGAACTTGTCAAAACTTCCAAGGCATTCCAGAAGCTTCACCGGACAAAGTGGTCAGAGTTGATATCGCACAGAGCTTTAAGCAACATCAGTGAACTAAAATACAACAAACCAACCAAATTACCACTCACAGAGGACATTACAAAACTCCACAAGCATCTTGATCAAAATGCTGAGACAGCAACCATAGCATTGAAGGAACAGGCAACAGCGCAGAACTATTCCCATCTTGCAAGAATAACACTAACTAAAATAGTCCTATTCAACAGAAGACGTGTTGGGGAAGTCTCGAAGATGAAATTGAGAAATTTTGTAGAACGAGCTCACTCAAACCCGCATGAAGAAATTGGGCTTTCAGAATATGAGCAGAAGCTGTGCCGCTATTTTGAACGGGTTGAACTGAAGGGGAAAAGGTGGAAAAAGGTTGCTGTGTTGCTAACACCTGAAATGGTGAATGCACTCAATCTGATTGTTGAGAAGAGAACGGAATGTGGTGTGCCAGATGGAAATGAGTACTTGTTTGCAGTGCCAAAATGTCTGTCGTACTACAGAGGACATCAAAATCTCAAAAGATTTGCGGAGGAATGTGGCGCAAAGCAGCCTGATTATTTAAGATCTACTCAGTTGCGCAAAGAAATGGTTCAACCTATTGAAAATGGCGGCACAGCTTCTGCTCATATTCTGAAAGTCCATCCTTAACTTAAGGAACAATGAACTCGATCAACTCACTGGTTTCTTAGGACATGACATATCAGTGCATAGACCATTCTACCGATTCTACACAGTGTTGGTGAAGCACTGCTTCCCCCTCTTGAGGCCCTGAATGGTTAGCCAAAATTTCTTTGAGGCAGACCGATAGTCCTTCTTTATGGCTTTTCAGAACGCCTCCCAGACCCGAGTTTTTGCCTCCGTGACCGCATGAGCTGCAGCTCGCTTGGCCTGCCAGTAGCTCTCAGCTGCCTCCGGAGTCCCACAAGCCAACAACGCCAGGTAGGACTCCTTCTTCAGCTTGACAGCATCTCTTACTTCCGGGCGCCTCCACCGGGTTTGGGGATTGTGGTCGCGACAGGCACCAGAGACCTTACAGCCACAGTTGTGAGCAGCCGCATCAACAATGGAGGAGGAGAACATGGTCCCCTCGGACTCCATGTCACCAACCTTCCTCGGAATCTGGGTGAAGCTCTTCCGGAGGTGGGAGTTGAAGACCCTACTGACAGAGGGATCCACCAGACGTTCCCAACAGACCCTCACAACACGTTTGGGCCTGCCAGGTCTGACCGGCTTCCTCCCCTGCCAGCGGATCCAGCTCACCACCAGGTGGTGATCAGTTGACAGCTCAGCCCCTCTCTTCACTCGAGTGTCCGAGACACGCGGCCAGAAATTCGATGACACAACTACAAAATCGATCATCAACCTCCGGCCTACAGTGTCCTGGCACTTGGAGCACTTATGGACACCACGGTGCTCGAACATGGTGTTTGTTATGGACAGACTGGAACTAGCACAGAAGTCCAATAATAGAGCACCACTCGGGTTCAGATTGGGGAGGCTGTTCTTTCCATTCACCCCTGTCAAGGTCTCATTGTCCTTGCCCACGCGGTCGTTAAAGTTCCCCAGTAGAACAATGAACAAAATAATCTGCGCCAAATCGGTGCAGATTACCCGGCCTCTTTGAATCCCTGGGAGGGGTACTAGACGCTGCTTCAACAAGGGACTCCATCGTTCTACTGGGTAACTTGAACACCCACGTGGGCAACAACAGCAAGACCTGGACGGGGCACCAGGACACCCTCGACCGGAGGTCGTTGATCGACTTTGTAGTTGTGATGATCAAACAATGTATACACAACTCAAAGTAGCTCCCAAAAGCTTTTTGGATGAGAGGAAAACGAAACGTTTGACACTTGAACTACAGAGTACAGAAGATAACTCAAGAACCTTCAATGAAGAAGAAGAAGAAGATCTTTATTTATATAGCGCCTTTCACAGACATGGTCACAAAGCGCTTTACATGAGAGCATTTTACATTCACTCCACACTCGGTGATGGTAAACTACGTTAGTAGCTTCAGTTTCCCCTGGGGGAGACTGACAGAAGCGCGTCGCGACTACACACGTCTGCGCCAACGGTCCCTCTGACCAACACCATACATTCACACACACCATTCATCCTAGCCTATTGTACATGTTTTTGGTGGTAGGGGAAACCGGAGTACCCGGAGGAAACCTACGCAGACACGGGGAGAACATGCAAACTCCACACAGAAAGGCCCCGTCCAGGTGGGAATCGAACCTGGGACCTTCTAGCTGTGAAGCGAGAAACGCATGAAGACTTTAGACTTTAGACACGCAAATTCGTGTCCATTCTTGTTGTCTTGGTCTCTCCTACCCATTAATGTATGCACGTCCCCTTCCTTTAACTATCATCTTGTTTTACCCTGTTTAACAGAGTCGTTAGCTCTGTTGGTTTTGTATGTTTTTTTCTTGTGTAAAAAAAAAAAAAAAGATTAAAAAAAAAAAAGACTTTAGACTTGTGTGTCTCGGACACTCGGGGGATGAGAGGAGCAGAGCTGTCAACTGATCACCACCTGGTAGTGAGCTGGATCTGCAGGTAGGGACGGAAGCCGGTCAGACCTAGCAGACTCAAAGTATCGTGAGCATCTGTTGGGAACGTCTGGTGGATCCTTCTGTCGGTAGGGTGTTCAACTCCCACCTCTGGATGAGCTTCTCCCAGATCCCGAAAGAGGTTGGAGACATGGAATCCAAGTAGACCATGTTCTCCCCCTCCATTGTCGATGAGGACGCTCATAGTTGTGGCTGTAAGGTCTCAGGTGCCTGTCGCGGCGGCAACCCCCGAACCCGGTGGTGGTGCCCGGAAGTAAGGGATGCCGTCAAGCTGAAGGTGGAGTCCTACTTGGCCTTGTTGGCTTGTGGAACTCCAGATGTAGCTGAGAGGTACCGGTAGGCCAAGCGTGCTGCATCTCCTGTGGTCGAGGAGGAAAAAACTCAGGTCTGGGAGGAGTTTGGAGAGAAGGACTATCAGTCGGATTCGAAGATATTCTGGCCTTAGGAGGGGACACTGTTTACAGTGCAGTTGGGGACCTCGACTGGGGATGTTGTCAGATGCCGGAAGGACGACTTTGAGGATTTCCTCCATCTCAGCATCATGTCTTCCGATGACGAAGTACAGACTGGGAACTTGGAGGGGGACTTGCCCATTACCCAAGCTAAAGTCATTGGTCCCGGGGGAGGTTGAGATCTGCCCTAGTACCTTAAGTGTCTGGATGTTGTAGAACTGTCTTGACTGACATTGTGTGGCGGTCAGTGTCTCTGGATTGGCAGACCGGGTTAGTGGTCTGTCTGATTTTAGAAGGTAGGTGATCAAGAACCACTCAATGCTCAATAAATCAAAATATGACCACTTTCTTGTCTTGTCAACAAAAACTCAGACGTCTCGTTATGTTTTAGTCGACAAAGAGCTATATTTTTTAGCTCAATATCATTACATTATCGTAAGAAAAAGGTGTCAATGCAATGATTTTGTTATTGTCTCGGTTGACAAAAAAATACTGGGTTGGAGTTCATTGAAAATACCAAGATTATGTTCTAAAATATATTCAGTTGCTGTTCTAGCTAGGGCTGGACCATATCATATTGTGCAGGGTTATACTGGTATGTTTGTGTAAATTTTCACATCACTGTAGACAATATAATTTGCATGCTCTACAACTGATTTTGACTTGAGTCAGGACCAGGGGCAGAGATTGCAGCTAATGTTATGCACAGCGCGACTCAAAGCAGCATTAACATGAATGTGGAGGCTTTAGGGGCAGGCTCATAAAAAAAATCTAATAATATGAATGAAGCGTGTTGCTTAAGTAGATCATATTGTGATGTAAGGACTCAGGCTTTGCATCTTAAAGCAAGCTAGCTTGCGTTCCTGAGCACGGATTAACAATAACACCATAAAGGCTAATAATATCAACTAGACCGTTCATCCGGTCTAAGTCTCAGACCTAGCTCATCTACTTCTCTTCCTCACTCTCTCTTTTACTTCTGTGTGTACGTCTGCGCTGCTGGGTGGCAACGAGATGTGCAGAGGAGAAATAGGGAAAATAGTGCAAGCTTTGAAAGCCACAATAAGTCTGAGGCATGTTGCTGCCAAACACATGTCACAACGTCGTTATTACCCACAAGTCTATCCCCCAGTCTCCTGTCAATAAATATGCAAGTAAACTGCACAGAGGCAGGCAAACTTACAGGAGCATGTTACTGTGTGGAAGATGAAGGTGCAGCAGTTATTGTACCAATAATATTTGATCTTATCTCTAATTTTTGTCCAAAGATGAGGTAGACCCACAGATGTAGGTGACCTTTGATGTATAAGAATAATAAAATAGCTTTGAATTAATTTTGTTAATAGTTTAAATTTGTAAGTATTTTATCAGGTGTCAATATCGCCAAAAATATAGTTATCATATTTCTTATAATGTGATGTATACATTTTAGCTATATTGCCATAGTTCTGGCTGAACTGTTTTGCAAAAGTTGCTTGTTTGTCCAGTTATCTTTCTTCCATTTGATGATATATTTGCCGTTCCTAAATGAAATGTTGTTGTGCTTTATGTATAGTGTTTTTTATCTGTATCATTATAATTCAATTAAACTGATTTAACTCTTTTTGTTAATACATTATTGAAGTTGGACTATTTCACTTTGTTTATTCTTTGAAAGAGTAACATAAGTCAAAGTTTAATTCATTAAAGTTAGCAGTTTTAAATTGTAAGTCAGACAGTGCTTGCTCCAAAGTATTTGGGCATGAGAGGAAAACGAGACGGAAGGAAGGAGGCACTAAAGTCCTTACAGACCTAGCTTGTAGCACGAGTTTGTCAGATACCACTAAGCTGTTTGTGTGTTGTGTTTAAATTGTCCTCATAAGTAGTTCTGGCCTCACAGACCAGTAATTTGTCTGATTTGTGTGTTGTGTATATATCGACCTCATAAGTACAATCGGCCTCACAGACCAGTGATTTGTCTGATTTGTGTGTTGTGTATATATCGACCTCATAAGTACAACCGGCTTCGTAGACCAGCGATTTGTCAGATTTGTGTGTTGTGTATATATTGACCTCATAAGTACAATCGGCCTCGTAGACCAGCGATTTGTCTGATTTGTGTGTTGTGTATATATTGACCTCATAAGTACAATCGGCCTCGTAGACCAGCGATTTGTCTGATTTGTGTGCTGTGCATATATTGACCTCATAAGTACAATCGGCCTCGTAGACCAGCGATTTGTCTGATTTGTGTGTTGTGTATATATTGACCTCATAAGTACAATCGGCCTCGTAGACCAGCGATTTGTCTGATTTGTGTGTTGTGTATATATTGACCTCATAAGTACAATCGGCCTCGTAGACCAGCGATTTGTCTGATTTGTGTGTTGTGTATATATTGACCTCATAAGTACAATCGGCCTCGTAGACCAGCGATTTGTCTGATTTGTGTGTTGTGTATATATTGACCTCATAAGTACAATCGGCCTCGTAGACCAGCGATTTGTCTGATTTGTGTGTTGTGTATATATTGACCTCATAAGTACAATCGGCCTCGTAGACCAGCGATTTGTCTGATTTGTGTGTTGTGTATATATTGACCTCATAAACACTGTGTCCCTATATACCACAGTTGGTTTTGACCCCATAATCCTGTGAAATGTCACAGTTTTATTTTTGTGTGTTCTGAAAGACAAATTAAGAATATGAAGTGAGTATTGTCTTCTGCAGATTAAATGACTTTTATGTTGACTGGATGCTGTGAAAGGTGTGTCCCCATAAACCACCAAGGAGACAATATGACCTTATAAACCACATATGCCTGTATGTGTGTGTGTGTGTGTGTATGTATGTGTATATATATATATATATATATATATATTTAATGCCAGAAAAGCATTACTAATGAAAATCCAGAGTAAGTCTAATATGTTGACTCTACAGCAGGTTACAATGAGCTAAAGCCCATTATAGTGAATAGGGCTCAACCCCGGCTCACATTAAATCCAGTTAAGGTCCGGTACGGCGTCCGCAATCTTAGAAAGTCATTCAAACCAAGGTAGCACACTCAAACCGCTCCGCGAGGTCCGGGTCCGGCTACCAAGGCCATCCGGCGGCAACGGAAAGAATCCGCAAGAAGTCTATTTTTGCCAGATACCGGATCCCCAACTGATCAAGCTGACAGAAAAACACGAGCCAAACAGGAAGTCAGGTCTCGTGAGAGAGGAAGATCCGGTGTATTTCAAAATAAAATCTGTCCGCGTACTACTTATTTGGTCTCGTTTACCACCTGTAAACGCGTGTAACGTCGTAAATGTAAACATGTCTCCATTACCAGTGACACAGGGGCACCAGCGAGTCGCAAAGTCACCTCTTCAGTTCAGCCATCAGCAATTCTTAGAACTGATCATGGAGGTGAGAATGTCTAGGTTTGGGAAGACACACAGAGGTGACAATTCTGTGTTGACTGGAAGCTCTGCACATAACCAGTGAATTGAACGATTCAATCGGGACTTGAACAGAAACTGCAGTCATGTGTTTGCGCCCATTTTCTACGAACTGGAGTCAATGGAGGCTTTGAATGTGGACAATGATACAGATTTATTTTCTCTCCATTATGTGTACATTCCCAGGATCAATCGTACATTAGATGAGTTTAAATCTGCATTTAACCACCGTTCCATTTCTTCTGAAGGAAACAGGACCCCAGTTCAGCTTTGTACACTAGACAGACATCTTCTGTTACTAAACTATCCGGAAGCTGCAGCTGAGCAAAGAACAGTGGACTCGGTATCAACTCCTTTTGCCACTTAACCAGCAGGACTTACAAGAATTGGTTGTTACAGTAAACACACTTGAAAATGATGGTAACATAGGGAAAACATTGTATCACAGAGTACAGGAATTTGTATTACACACAAATGTATTTTATTTTTATTTTAGAACTGCGATGATTAGTTGTCAACTATTGAATTCATGGTGAGCTATTGAGGTTCAAATAATTGGTATGAGTTGTTTTGTTTATTCCTGTGTGTGACTCAGTAAATCAATCTACCGCTGTGTCTTGCTCTTCTCTAATCCGTCATACGTATGATAGGATGTGTCCAGGATTCAATGTCAGGATAAACGCCTTTTCTGCCTCAGTGAGGTTCCTGGCGTTAAGATGTTCCCCCAGCACCTTCTCTACAAGGTTGAAAAGTTTAAGGACAATAGAAAATAGACATAACAGTTTTATCTACAAAACAGAATCATATAGCTTGATTTCAAAATATGTAGAGATAGGATGACGTGTCATGGATTATAGACCATGAGATGACATCCTCACCATTGGGTAGGAGAACGTAAAAATAAGGCAGAGCAAACACTTATCACAACACTTGACTGCAGAAGGATAGTGCATACTGTGAAGTCTGAGCGCAATTCGCTGCTCCTCCGGTAAGAGTCGCTGCTACCTTTGGTTTTAGTTCAACAGACTTGGCATCCCAGTCCAACAGAGGAATGAAGTGCTTGTTGCTTGCAGTAGTATATGCGTGTATGATTGTGTGGTTTTCTGTAAATAAAGAAATACAGCATATATCAATAGTACATACCGAATATAAAACATACATAAATATTAGTGTTGTCAATTAATTATTTTAATCAGAACAATCACACTTTTGAAATTTGCTTAATCACAGTTAATCTTATTGCTATTTATTATTTACTTTTCCCTGAAATAAAAACACAGTAATTTAAACTAAGATTTAAACTGTTTCAGCTCATTAGGTTTATTTAATGCTTGTTCAAGAGCAGTTAGTCAGAGATTCTTACAGTACATTTATTTTTGGGTCGTGGCTTGTCATCCCAATGCCACATTAGTCGTTGAACACTAATTTACACAAAATGCCTCAAGTAAATTTGCCTTCCCTAAACACCACTTTCTTTGGAGTTTGTTCGGTCAAAACATGTGCGATTAATTTACAATTAATCCATGATTAATGCATTAATAATTTTTTGATTAATTGTGAGTTTAAACGTTAACTTTGACAGCCCTAATAAATACACACACAATATACAGACCAACGGGCACTAAACAATATACATGCTGAAGGAAACACAAGTTTTACTTCTACCTGCTCATTTTCGGATTATGTTTGATTCTTTTATTTGTTATTGTATGTCTCCACATAAGGATCATCATTTGAAATCAAGACGACTACTACATAACTGCTATGCAATAAATAACTGCTGAGCAACAAACACAATGCTGAACAGCTATGTGAATCAACAGAGCCCAATGCAATAGAAAACAGGAATTACATTGGCCACTAGATGGCGCTCTAAGACCACAAATGGGGCGTGCTACCAGCATTGAGTGCAGTTGAACTAATCCTCAGCAGTGTTGTAACTCACAAATGTACAACACGTTATGAGCATGATGCGTCCACAAATAAAAGGTATTACTGTTCACCACCTCAATGTTATCGAAGAAAAGGTTTGACTTTTTTTCATCACTTTTTCGTCAATTTTGTTCCTCTTTTGTGGCTTTTTTGTTGCATTTTTGTCGCTTTCTTGTCACTTTTGTCTCTTATCTGTTGCTCTTCTGTGGCTTTAGGTTTTCTTCACACATTTTTGTCACTATCGCTTTTTTGTCGTGTTTTTGTCGCTCTTGTCGCATTTTCATCCTCGTTTTCCTCTCATTTGTGTTGCTATTTTGGCACGTTTTTCAAGACGCTTTTTGATTCGGGTAAAGCCAAACAGCCAAACATGTGCTCGGTTCAGGTGAGGGTTAAGAGGTTAAGCCTAGTATTATTCAATCCTGTGTGAGTTTTTTTCCTCAGTTAAGCATATAGCAATAGTCCACACTAATTATCAAGTTGCCGGTCAAGAAAAATGGCATTGTTTGTCATTTGAAATATAATTATATAAGTGTTAAATTCAGAAGTGTATACCTTTTTTCAGAAAACCATTCCTGATCCACGGTATTAAACACAAACATGGTAGACTCGATCTATAATGAATATGAACAAATGCTGTGTCACGCCCCTGGCTGTGACTGTGCTTCCCTGTTGTCTGTTTCCCCTCCCTTCTCTCCTGCGTGTGTGTGTGTGTGTGTGTGTTTTGTGTGTGTGTGTGTGTGTGTGTGTGCGTGCGTGCGTGCGTGTGTGCGTGGGTGGAGAAACCTGGCTGCTGCAATTACTCACCTGCTCCAGATCTGCAATCAAGCTGTGGCCTTCAAGAAGCTGCCTCCACAGTCAGAGGCTGACAGATTGTTCCGTCAGCTATGGTGATTGTTAGTGGGCCGCTCTGCTAAAGAGTACCTTGTTGGATATTTCCAGTTTGCCTATTCCTTTGGGAAACTTGTACTTACCTCCGTCCTGTGTTCCTCCTAGATCCCGCTCTGAAGATCCCAGCCTGCAGCAGCCCACTCCTCCCAGCTACTCCCTGGAGACCAGCCCCGACTTCTACCCTCATCTTGTTTCCTGGACAATAAAACGCACTACCTTGCGTAATTGCATCTGAGTCTACTTTTTGGGTTCAACCAGCTTAGTTGTCACACCATCCGCATCTTATGGAGGAAATGGAAAGAGCACATTGTTCAGATGGTGAATGCAGAATGCGACACCCTTGCAAAGCGTGAGCATGGATTTATGCTATGGAAAACGACACCAGGGGACCTTCGGTCATTTTCTTTTGATAAGCTACAACTGGATCTTGAGCGTCTTTCACCATTTGTTTGGTCTATTTTTTTAAATATTGGCTACAAAAGTCCACACACTGCTTGTGCTGCTATGTGCATAGCACTTAGAGGAAGATGTCCCCAAATGTCAGCATTTTCTTATTATGTAAATACCATACTACAGCATGGTGGAACCAAAAAAGCTGCGTTTAACAGACTGTGCAAACTGGGAATAACAACATCCTATCAACATGCTGTTGGAAAGCAGAAAGACTTGGCATCAAGATGTGGAGAAGATCTTCTAACCCTCAAAGTTGAAAATGAAGTTTTTCTACATTCTCAATCTGAAAGACACTTGCTGCTAGATGACGTGCACAAAAGCATGGAGAATATAACTTTGTCAGGTGAGATGTTTCTTCCTAGATACACGCATAAAGAATCAATAGAATTAATTGCAATACTATATTTAATTGTCATGTTTGTTTTTTTTTATATTACTCAACAGAAGGCCATAATGAAAGAAGCGTATTGCAGTGCGGCGAAGGAGATTTGGAAACATTGCCTTTCATGCAAGTGACAGTTCTTGAAGCGTCAGACTCCACTCCCACATTGTCCACTACACTTGAAGCTCTACCACCCACCTTCACATTACTCTTTGACAACATCGATTTCCACATGGAGGCTCACCACCAGTCTGTCCTTCACACCACCAGTCTGTCCTTCACACCACCAGTCTGTCCTTCACACCAACAAGTCAATACACTGGATTCACTATATTGCAGTGGAGGATCGTGTACACATAAATCACCTTGCCAATGGACGGCCAGATACAGACATCTCCACTTATGATCTCAGCCAGTCATTGCCAGGACCTGAAATCCAGCAACATCTACGGAGAGAATTTATTGTGTTGGGAAGCCGAGCCCTCACTCAATATCGGAGTTCTTTTAAGCCATTGGCAAGTGCGGTTGTGAGGCATATCCCCCATAAATACTCAGAGGAAATGTCCCAAAGTTCAAAAGATGTAAGTGAAACTTGTCAACATAATAATATCCCTTGTCTTGTTCTTCTAAAAGCTTTGTGTTTCTATTATTTAGTACCCTCTTGGACTTATCTTTAAGGCTGAAACAAATACGGGGGATCTGGTGGATGTTCTTGAGCATCTCCAAACGGAGTAAGTTAATTGGGCAAATTCAACAAATGTAGGGAATAAAATATTTATTGGTCAACTAAAAATATTAATGTCTTTGAAGGTATGTTCCAGAGGGCCCAGGCGGATTGTCAACTGTGTTAGTTGGAGGTGACCGGTTGACAGAGGGTTGCTGTCGCAATATTCAATGGGCATTTGCAGATGGAGCAAAAGAGGCAGACCGCCTCGAAGGTCTTGCATTTTGCCTCGAAGACTGGCATGCAATCCGAAATCTTATGGAAGTGAGTACAACAGTTCAATTTGTTATGAATGTATGAATCACGTTTACATATATATTTTTTTATTGATTGAGATAGATTCATTACAACATATTCTTCAAGCAAGAGATCATGGGACTGTCTATGCAAACATGAATGTGTTGAGGTACACCTTATGTATACATTTCTCCAAAACATACTCATTCCATCAATCGTTTTAATGTAAAGGGCAACAGCTAAACATTTGATAAACAATTTATTTTATGTTCAAAGCAAAAAAGTTGTAAATTGGTAAGTCTGGCCCTATTTGTATAACTTCACAAAATCAAGTTTAAAGTGCACTGTGTTATTTTTTAGTCCCAGGGAGCTTCTTAGGAAGGCTCAAAGAGCACAAGGGTTCTTGCAGAATTACGGTTGGTCACACATGGTCAATGTGCTTCATGAGCTGATATGCTGTAGCAGTCCTGCCAATATACATTTTACATTATATTGCATGTATCATTTTTCTCATTTGCTGTCTGAAATGTTAAAAAGTGGAAGTGAAATGTTTTTATCTTGCAGATGTTCAAATGCAAAACAAGGCCCAATGAAATCTTACGACGCATACAAAAACTTCCTGATAAGAGACACCAGTGCACTATTTGTTGCTGCAGCAATGGAGCATTTTGGGCTACACGATGTGACAGGTGATTAATAATTCCATTTATTGTATATACCACTGCTCGTTAAAAAATGGGTATTTCTTTTATTAGAAATCCCAGAGGACTTCATTCCTGATGACATTTGTTCAGGCTCAACACAGGTGAAGAGGCACTGGTTAAATCTAAAGACTGCTGAGGTGGTTGATAAATCAGCCATGCTCAGTGAGGTCCTCGAGCAATATGCAAAGGAACCAAACAGAAGATGTGTATGTCGACAGCAGGGATGTGGAAAAGTCCACAGGAATGACAATGACCGACAAAGACATGAGACTACAAAACATAACACGACTCTTGAGTTGTGTCCCGCAGGTGAGGATCATATCAAGCAGCATTCTGAAGCAAGACTAGGCTTTGTATTTCTTCTTCTAAACATCCTTGATGCTGTCAAAGAAGGAGATGGAAGACGGCTCATGCGGCTTTATCAAGTGGCTTTGTGTAATAGAACTGTAAATATGTGAATAAACTATAATAAAATTATAGTCATGTGAATGATGCAACAGCCAAGTATTTGAAATTATCTGCAAGGTTAGCATATGTTTCACAATGTTCCAGTAGTATCCTAGAAGATACTGTGTGGTATCAAAAGTACGCAAGTACTGGTAGCAGGTTGACCATGGGTAGTGGGACAACGAGTGAACTGGACAAACGTAAATCAAGGGGGGGGGCGGCCGGACTGTGCAGGTCAGAGTATCACTAACATCAGGTGTCCTCGTACAGGCTGGGCCTCCCGATCGGATAAGTATAGTGTGATTCATGTTTTAAGATATGGTGTGTTACATGTGTTTGAGAGGTGACAAGCAATATCTGTAACTCCACCTCTATGTGTAATATGCTGTGGAAAACCAAATAAAAGGCTATACCAAAAAACAACTCTTTGAGAATGGGTGCAGGAGAACCACTCTGCGTAGCTGTGGTGAACTGCGATTCTCCCTTGCAAGCCAACCACAGTATTGATCTCTGTCGTTTTCTTCTAGTTGAAGTGTTCTCCAGAATTGGAAAAAAAATGTATTAACCCTAATTTTCTGACATACAGCTGGTCCTTCGAGCCGGATGACAGCTGATCTTCGTGGAAGGTGAACGGCGATTGGCGAAGTCTGTACAGCAACGAGAGAAAGCCCACTTTCCCGTGGCCGTCCATCTCACCTCATTCTCCGCGGAGACGGTTCGTCATCCGAGCCAGAGGGGAACGAGCGACAACAGAGGTCAGATAACTTTGTGTGACAGAGTGAGACATATAGCGCTTATATGCATTTTGGTTTAGTACGAGCGTTCAGGCTCAAGACAGTAGTCAAGACGGACGAACTGAACGAAACGTACGACCAGGCTCAAGACAGAGCAGTCAAGACAGACAAACAGAATGAAAGGTATGATTGAAATGAATGTGAATTAACGACGTTCTGTGTGATCACCGTTAATTCTATTAGGGTCAAACGGCGTTAATCTGAGGAATCTAAAATCTGTCAACGGGTGTGAATCTTGAACACCTAGCCAATGTCCGGTGGTAACCAACAGGGGAACCACTAGAAGCCGGACATTGGGTCCGTTGGCAGAGCACTTAGCATTTTCCCAGACGACCAGACCACATAATGGCTAACCATGAGGTGGCCCCTAAATCAGTAAAATCAAGTGATGATGACTTAACAGACGCAAGATGGATGAGAAAATATTTTCCACAGTGTGAAGTACCTATCAAAATGGACAAAGAAATATGGATTCACAGGGACTCTACACATAGAAAATGTAAACCGGTTAGTGGAAGCACTTAAAGCACGTGACCAGTTGAAGGGACGCCCCAGAGAAAAACCTGGAAAACAAATGATAGCAGCATTAGTTTGGTTAAAAGAAGCAAAGACAAGAGGCCAAAAGAAGACAGAACAGGATACAAAGCGAAAGATAGATTTAGAGGTATTTGCAATAATAAAACCAGGTGATAACAGTGGAGAAAATTGGACAATTAGTCGGCAACAGAATGTAGGACGAGCAGCAGAAGAGAAGAGGAGAGACAGAGTAGGGAGAAAGAGAGATAAGGAAGATAGGCAGAGGAGGGAGGCTGCAGAGGCAGAGAGAAAAAAAAACAGACAGCATAGTTTCCTCAGAAGCCCTGTCTCAGAGAAGTTAAAGCACAAAGGGAAAGTTAGAAGTGACAAAAAAAAAAGGAAAAGGAAGTGACGAGGAAGATCCACAGAAAACTGAGGACTGGAAAGAGGGAAAATGTTTTGTTCGCGTCCAGTGGCGTATTGCTCCATACAATTAGACCCAGTAGCTAGAGCCACAGCCCCATGTGTGCAGGCTGTGTTGGCATCAGCAGCAGCAGTTCAGGCCTCTGCAGAAGTAGTGCTGTTCCATCCACTGATTCTTAGTAGTGCGGCACTACTTCTGCAAACCAACATGACTTTCTTATCACCAGCTAGGCACCTCATGTGCACAGCAGTTTTGCTCTCCCAACCACATTTGACACTAGAACGATGCACAGGGTTCAATCCAGCAACACTGCTGCCGCTTCCCGGGGATGGTGACCCCCATAATTGTGTAGAATTAGCACAAACAGAATACAAAACTAGGGCGGACCTTCAAGATACCCCACTGCCAACTGGGGATGTCATTTTTGTAGATGGCTCAGCCAGTAAGGACCAAAAAGGCAAAAATAACGTAGGTTATGCAATTACAACAAAAGACACAGTTATAAAAGCATTGAAACTACCAAACAATCTATCAGCGCAAGCAGCTGAGTTGGCCGCCCTAGCAGAGGCATGTCGCTTATATGCAAACAAAGATGTGACAATTTGGACGGATAGTCAATATGCATACGGCTCTGCTCATACATTTTGTAAACAATGGAGTTTAAGAGGTTTCAAAACTACTACAGGGAAGCCAGTAACCCATAGGGGATTACTTAAACTATTAGAGAATGTACATTTACCGTCAAAATTAGCCATTTGTAAATGTGAAGCACACAAGAAAGGAACAGATCCCATAACAACGGGAAACGATTTAGCTGACGACATAGCTAAAAAAGCAGCAACGGGAATAATTGTCATGTACATAGAAAAACAAGGAGACACTGACCCATTAGACATTTTGAAACAACACCAAATTGACGCACCACGATCAGAAAAAACAGTGTGGATCACAAAAGGCGCACTTTTAAAAGATAATGTATATAGAGCCCCTGATGGTAAACCCTGGTTACCAAAATCACTTTTCAAATGGGCCGCTGAATTGAGCCATGGGGCATGCCATGTCTCAACAGGAGGGATGGTGGCACTAGTAGAACAATATTACGACACCTATGGCTTCAATACGTATACAAAGATTTTTTGTAAACAGTGCTTAATTTGCACAATGAACAACATACAAGGAAACATGAGACTGAGGCGGGGTAGATTCCCAGAACCAAGATACCCCTTTCAAGTAATGCATATGGACTATATACAATTAAATAAAATACAAGGAGTACAGTATTGTTTGGTAATAATAGATGCATTTTCAAAATGGGTAGAAATATTCCCAACAGCAACACCAGACGCTATGACAGTAGCAAAAGCAATATGTAAACATATAGTACCAACTTTTGGAATCCCAGAAATAATAAGGTCAGACAACGGCAGCCATTTTGTAAATGAAGTAATCTCAGCGATGGCCAGGAACCTCGATCACCCTGAGGAATCATTGCTCTTTCCATCCGGCCTCAGCAGGCCTAGTCGAGAGAGCTAACGGGACGATAAAGAACAAGCTAGCAAAAGCTGTAAAAGAAACAGGAAGGCCATGGCCAGAATGCATAGACTTAGTGAAATGGTGAAAGTGTCTGTCCTTCCGCAGGCATCATGTGCATATTTAACTTGAGATCATCCATGGCAGACCAATTAGACTCCCTGGACTAGCTGACATACAAGGAAAAGACTACAAAATACCAAAGGACTTATCATGGCATATGAAACAGACAATGTTAACAAGAGAACTGTACAAAACACATGAACTGCCGAAAGACTACTGTGTCCACACAGCCAGTGCATATCGGAGACCTGGTGTTCGTCAAAGCTGTGAAGAGGCCCAAGTGGAACAGTCCGAGGTGGGAGGGGCCATATCGAGTACTGCTGGCCACACCAACAGCTGTAAAAGTGGAGGGACGGACCACGTGGGTGCACCTCTCTCACTGCAAACTGCGGGAACTGCCAGACCTGAACCTCACCGAACCCCCTACACCGAGTGAGTAGACCCGCAGAGACTCAGGACTTCCAGACCTCCAAGACGCAGGACTTCTCTTGTAAGCAGAGACAACAACAGAGTACAACGGTGCGCAAAGTACCATTACTCTGCGACACTGAGTGGCAACTCCAGACCGATCACCATGACTACTACCATGATTGCCATCTACCTGGTGATCATCGTTACATGGACACAAGGAGCGGACGGCACGAACGAGAAGGAGCAGGTCGTATGGTCAGCTCCATGTTCTAAACAAAGTACACATATATCACTGCTTCAATTTTGCATACTAGTGAACAAGACTTACACCTTCCAGGTGCCCTACAAACCGTTAGTGCGTAGGGGAGTCAAGATATCAGATCAAGCAGATGTTAAAAGTGATATAGTGTATGCTATGCCGGGGCGGATAGATAGCTCATGGGGGAATGAGGTGGTAAACTCAGGAGAGCAGTGGGTACCCAAAGCTACGACAGAGCAGGCCAAAGAATGGCCGGGCAGGTTAATCCTCATACAGACACCAACACGCTTATCGGTGACAGTAAACATGAAAAACAAGCCGAACCTCACAAAGTGCCAACAGACACCACCTTTACCTGCTACCACGTGCCAACCTAATAATAAATGCACAGACGTTGGAA